>CM064974.1:1254355-1494354 GCA_032847665.1 Solanum chilense | reverse complement strand
GTCAAAAGAGGACATATGTAGGTTTATATATTAATCTCATGCTGTTAGGTACTCTGATCAAGATTTATAGCTTATTAGATTCTTTTTTACCCCAAAAAAAATACAAGAATCGAATAGCTAGGTTAGCCCTTCCCCTGACTTGGTTGGTTATATAAGAGAATCCCGGGAGAAAGTATTAACTTATGAAAAGCAGTGACATGAATTGTAGTCAAATATAGTCATTTTCACTTGATGATAAAAGATTATATTTCCCCGGTTTTAAGTATTTTACTTTGAATTTAAATTTTATTTAATTTTAAAATTTCACTTTTTGGCTCGATCATTTACTTCTTTGAGTGAAGTATTGAAATTAACCAATGAAGAGCTTCGAAGCTCAAATTTTAAAATTTAATTTGCCGCAAAAGTGAATCAAGTGAATAATCTATAAAAAAACTCGAAACATCGAGAAGAGCTCACACCTAAAATTTTGGGACTATTTAGAGGAGATTTGAGTTGGTTGGAAATTTGGATTTGAAAAATGTAAATTGTTTCGCTTGACTAATTTAATTATCGAAAGACTTAAAGAGGACTTTATATCTATATTTTTAGACTGTTTAGAGACTATCACTACAATAATTCTTAATTGGCGCTAAATATGTATTTTTAGCGGCAATTGACACTCTTTTTATATATCCCTAAAACTTTTAGCGACATTGATTCTAATGACAGTTAACTAATGCCGGTAAAGATTTTACCACTCTTTATTAATGTCTATATATATATATATATATATTTATGCAATTGTATACTTTATTATTTAAACAATATAATTAGATGTATATAAATCTCTAATACATTAATATACATCGTTTATACGTTATATATATATACATATATATTTGTTTAAAATAACTTTTGTTACGGTGCATATTGATAATTAATCGATCGAAGATCATTGATCTAAATGTTAAATAATGAGTGATTTTTGTTATAAAAACAAATAAATTTTGTACTAATTTATTTTTAAAATATAGTTGAATGAATATTTATGAAATCAACTTCATAAGATGACTTATGAATAAACAGTTGTGGAGTATTTCTTTTTCCCCCAAAAGCTAAGAATAAACCTCATGAATATCCTGATTTCACTTTTGGATCATATTCCAAACAAATTAAAGACATAAATATAATCATACATGAAAAAAATGTCGACATCTTTGCATGTTTTTTATGTCAAAAACATGTCTATGTGGCATGCCAACGAAGCCTCCACGTAGATTAAACACATTCCACGTGTCATGTACACACTAAATTTGTTTTTGGCTCATTCAAAATAATGAAGATTTTATTCCCACCAAATATATGGAGAATATGTAACCTTTTAACACTCATTATTATGTATACAAAATTAAATACTATGACATGTAAAGTTAATTTGGAGCCAAGCATATGGCTTTGAACATTTTTCATGTCAAAGCCACACTTCCTAACGTGCCCAAAATGAGTGCACACTTGGCTCTTTCCTTTATAAAAATAGCATTTTGTTACCTTAACTATCATACCATTAATTTTCACATCTTAACAAAAGAAGTATAAGTATACATCTAATATACATCTAGCTCATATTTCAAGATTTCTCTAAGTAATTATAGAAATATGTCTGGAATTTTTAAGATTATTGGGTTTGAGAAGATTAGAAGGTTGTGTTTGGATGGAGATGATGATGGTGATTATGATTATGCTCCAGCAGCATGTTTAGAGAGAGATGGCGATGATGATGGAGATTACGATTATGCTCCTGCAGCATCCTTGGAAGGAGATGACGATGATCGAGATTATGACTATGTTTCTGCAGCATCGTTAGATGAGATGACGATGGAGATTATGATTATGCTCCGGCTGCATGAAATAAGTTCATTTTAAGGGTTTTGTTAGAGACAAGTTTAGTATAGACACAATATTTTGGTCAAACTAGCTTATTGTTGTGTAATACAAATATAAGGAACTTTTAGATATTAACTAGGAATTAAGAAGTAAGAACCTTGGTTTTAATAATATTAGTCCTTTTAAAAAAAAAGAGGAAATATGTAGATTAATAATACTTAGTTGATGAGGTCTCTGGTGTTGTTAGGGACCCTAATCAAGATCATTAGCTTATTAAATGTATTGTTTATACAATATCTTAGTATCAATTTATAATTGTAGTCAAATATTGTCTTACTTAATTATAAGATTATGTTCTCTTTGTTTTTACTTATAGTGTCTGTACTTTCAATGGAAATAAGTTTAATTAAGAAAATAAAAAATATTTTAATTTTTATGAAAATTTGAAGTAAAAGACAAGTGTAGCATATATCAAAATGTCTTTAAATTTTCTAGTCTTATTCTTAAGCACATGATGTCAAACATATTTAAATTAAAGAGTTACTTAATATAGAAAGTTTAATATTTTTTATAAACAAACTAAAAAGAAAAATAATATACATAAATTAAAATAAAGTGAATATTTATATACACTATTATTATATTCCTGGTCGAAAGAGGACATATGTAGGTTTATATATTAATCTCATGTTGTTAGGGACTCTGATCAAGATCAATAGCTTATTAGATGTATTTTTAAAAATAAAATATCTTATTAACTTATGAAAAGCAGTGATATGAATTATGGTCAAATATAGTCTCACATAAGGATAAATATTATACTCCTCCGTTTTAATTTAAGTATTTTACTTTAAATAAATATATATCTAATTTTTAAAATTTACTTTCTGGCTCGATTATTAACTCTTTTGGGTGAAGTAGTGATAAATGGAATATCCCACATTGATGAATAAATGAAATCTTGTGATTTTTTAAAAAATAGTTAGGAAATTTTCTGAACTTTAATCTAATTTTTATGTGTGTGTTAGACCCGAAATTAATTTAATATGGTAATAAAGCTAGAAAAAAACCTGACATAGTGGTGGAAATACCTTTGGTTCATGAATGTGCACGCATCGAACTAGACAATGGAGCCTCATATAAAAGATATATCAGTTGAAATCAATCATTGAAGAGATTCGAAGCTCAAATTTTAAAATTTAATCTGCCGTAAATGTGAATCGAGTGAATAATATACCAAAAGACTAGAAACATTGAGAGGAACTCACATCTAAAATTTTGGGGACTATTTAGAGGAGATTTGAGTTGGTTGGAACTCGGAATTGAAAAATGTAAATTGTTTCACGTGAATAATTTAATCATCAAAAGACTCGAAACATTAAGAAGAGTTAATATCTAAATTTTAAGACTGTCTGGAGATGATTTGAGTTGGTTGGAATTGAGAAAAAAAAAAGCGGTATGCAATTGTATACTTTATTATATAAAAAATATAGTTAGATGTATATAAGTCTCTTAAACATTTTAATATAATCATTTATACAATATCAATTTTATTTATGTAATATTGATACATTACATATACACAACCATTTTGTTTTAAATAACTTTTATTATTGTGCATGTTGATAACTAATCAATTAAATATCTTGTGATTGAAATATCAAAAGATGAATGACTTTTTTGATATAAACAAATAATTTTGTACTAATTTATTTTTCATATATAGTTGAATGAGTATTTATGAAATCAATTTCATAAGATGACTTATGAATAAATAGTTGTGGAGTACTTCTTTTTTCCCAAAAGCTAAGAATAAACCTTATGAATATCCTGATTTAAATGTTGGATCATATTCCAAAAAAATGTAGAAGACATAAATGTAATCATGCATGAAAAAAATGTCGACATCTTTGCATGTTTTTTATGTCTATGTGGCATGCCAACTAAGCGTCCACGTAGATTAAGCACACTTCCACGTGTCATGCACACACTAAATTTGTTTTTGGCTCATTCAAGATAGAGAGATTTTACTCCCACCAAAATATATGGAGAATATGTAACCTTTTAACACTCATTATTATTTATACAAAATTAAATACTATGACATGTAAAGTTAATTTGGAGCCAAGCATATGGTTTTGAACATTTTTCATGTCAAAGCCACACTTTTTAACGTGCCCAAAATGAGTGCACACTTGGCTCTTTCCTTTATAAATAGCATTTTGTTACCTTAACTATCATATCATTAATCTTCACATCTTAACAAAAGAAGTAAAAGTATACATCTAGCTCATATTTCAAGATTTCTCTAAGTAATTATAGAAATATGTCTGGAATTTTCAAGAATATTGGGTTCGAGAAGATTAGAAGGTTGTGTTTGGATGGAGATGATGATGGTGATTATGATTATGCTCCAGCAACATATTTAGAGAGAGACGGTGATGATGATGGAGATTACGACTATGCCCCTGCGGCATCCTTGGAAGGAGATGACGATGATAGAGATTATGACTATGTTCCTGCAGCATCGCTAGAAGGAGATGACGATGGAGATTATGATTATGCTCCAGCTGCATGAAATAAGTTCATTTTAAGGGTTTTGTTAGAGACAAGTTTAGTATAGACACAGTATTTTTGGTCAAACTAGCTTATTGTTGTCTAATACAAATATAAGGAACTTTTAGATATTAACTAGGAATTAAGAAGTAAGAACCTTGGTTTTAATAATACTAGTCTTTAAAAAAAAAAGAGGAAATATGTAAGATTAATAATACTTAGTTGATGAGGTCTCTGGTGTTGTTAGGGACCCTAATCAAGATCATTAGCTTATTAAATGTATTGTTTATACAATATCTTAGTATCAATTTATAATTGTAGTCAAATATTGTCTTACTTAATTATAAGATTATGTTCTCTTTGTTTTTACTTATAGTGTCGTACATTCGATGGAAATAAGTTTAATTAAGAAAATAAAAAATATTTTAGTTTTTGTGAATATTTAAAGTAGAAGACAAGTATAGCATATATCAAAATGTCTTTAAATTTTTAGTCTTATTCTTAAGCACATGATGCCAGGAAGGATATATATTTAAATTAAAGAGTTACTTAATATAAAAGCTTAACATTTTTTTTAATAAACAAAAAAAAAAAGAAAGTAATACACATAAATTAAAATAAAGTGAATATTTATATACATTTATTATTATATTCTTGGTCAAAAGAGGACATATGTAGGTTTATATATTAATCTCATGCTGTTAGGTACTCTGATCAAGATTTATAGCTTATTAGATTCTTTTTTACCCAAAAAAAATACAAGAATTGAATAGCTAGGTTAGCCCTTCCCCTGACTTGGTTGGTTATATTAGAGAATCCCGGGAGAAAGTATTAACTTATGAAAAGCAGTGACATGAATTGTAGTCAAATATAGTCAGTTTCACTTGATGATAAAAGATTATATTTCCCCGGTTTTAAGTATTTTACTTTGAATTTAAATTTTATTTAATTTTAAAATTTCACTTTTTGGCTCGATCATTTACTTCTTTGAGTGAAGTATTGAAATTAACCAATGAAGAGCTTCGAAGCTCAAATTTTAAAATTTAATTTGCCGCAAACGTGAATCAAGTGAATAATATATCAAAAAACTCGAAACATCGAGAAGAACTCACATCTAAAATTTTGGGACTATTTAGAGGAGATTTGAGTTGGTTGAAAACTTGGAATTGAAAAATGAAAATTGTTTCGCTTGACTAATTTAATTATCAAAAGACTTAAAGAGGAGTTTATATCTAAAAAACACTGTTTAGAGACTATCACTATAACAATTCTTAATTGACGTTAAATATGTATTTTTAGTGGCAATTGACACTCTTTTTATATGTCCCTAAAACATTTAGCGACATTGATTCTAATGACACTTAACTAATGCCGGTAAGATTTTAGCACTCTTTATTAATGTCTATATATATATTTATGCAATTGTATACTTTATTATTTAAACAATATAATTAGATGTATATAAATCTCTAATACATTAATATACATCGTTTATACGATATCAACTTTATATATATATATATATATATATATATATATATATATATATATATATATATATATATATATATATATATATATATATATATAAAATAACTTTTGTTACTGTGCATATTGATAATTAATCGATCGAAGATCATTGATCTAAATGTTAAATAATGAGTGATTTTTGTGATATAAACAAATAACTTTTGTACTAATTTATTTTTAATATATAGTTGAATGAATATTTATGAAATCAACTTCATAAGATGACTTATGAATAAATAGTTGTGGAGTATTTCTTTTTTCCCAAAAGCTAAGGATGAACCTCATGAATATCCTGATTTCAATTTTGGATCATATTCCAAACAAATTAAAGACATAAATATAATCATACATGAAAAAAATGTCGACATCTTTGCATGTTTTTTATGTCTATGTGGCATGCCAAGTAAGCGTCCACGTAGATTAAACACATTGCCACGTGCCTTGTACACACTAAATTTGTTTTTGGCTCATTCAAGATAGAGAGATTTTACTCCCGCCAAAATATATGGAGAATATGTAACCTTTTAACACTCATTATTATGTATACATAATTGAATACTATGACATGTAAAGTTAATTTTGGAGCCAAGCATATGGCTTTGCACATTTTTCATGTCAAAGCCACACTTCCTAACGTGCCCAAATGAGTGCACACTTGGCTCTTTCCTATATATATAGCATTTTGTTACCTTACCTATCATAACATTAATCTTTCACATCTTATCAAAAGAGGTATACAAGTATACATCTAATATACACCTAGCTCATATTTCTAAGATTTCTCTAAGTAATTATAGAAATATGTCTGGAATTTTCAAGATTATTGGGTTCGAGAAGATTAGAAGGTCGTGTTTGGATGGAGATGATGATGGTGATTATGATTATGCTCCAGCAGTATGTTTAGAGAGAGATGGCGATGATGATGGGGATTATGACTATGCTCCTGCAGCATCTTTGGAAGGAGATGACGACGATCGAGATTATGACTATGTTCCTGCAGCATCGCTAGAAGGAGATGATGATGGAGATTATGATTATGCTCCGGCTGCATGAAATAAGTTCATTTTAAGGGTTTTGTTAGAGACAAGTTTAGTATAGACACAACATTTTGGGTCAAACTAGCTTATTGTTGTCTAATACAAATATAAGAAAATTTTAGATATTAACTAGGTATTAAGACCTTTTTAACCAAAAAAAATAAATAGGAATTAAGAAGTAAGAACCTTGGTTTTAATAATACTAGTCCTTTAAAAAGAAAGAGAAAAATTAATGTATGATTATAATACTTAGTTGATGAGGTCTCTGGTGTTTTAGGGACTCTGATCAAGATCAATAGCTTATTAGATGTGTTTTTAAGAATACAATATCTTATTAACTTATGAAAAGAAGTGATATGAATTGTTGTCAAATATAGTCTCACTTATGGATAAGTATTATACTCCTCCGTCTTAATTTAAGTATTTTATTTTAAATAAATATCTATTTAGTTTTTAAAATTTACTTTCTGGCACGATTATTAACCTATTTGGGTGAAGTAGTGATGAATGAAATATCCCACATTGATGAATATATGAAATCTTGTGATTTTTTTAAAAATTTAGGCCATTCTCTTGACTTTAATCTAATTTTTATGTGTGAGTTAAATCTGAAATTAATTTAATATACCGGTATCAAAGCTAGAAAAAAACCTGACATAGTGGTGGAAATGCCTTTGGCCCATAAATGTGCACGTATCGAACTAGACAATGGAACCTCCTATGAAATATATCGGTTGAAATCAACCATTAAAGAGCTTCAAAGCTCAAAGATTAAAAATTAATTTGCTGCAAACGTAAATCAAGTGAATAATATATCAAAGGACTCAAAACATTGAGAGGAACTCACATCTAAAATTTTGGGACTATGTAAAGGAGATTTGAGTTGGTTGAAAACATGGAATTGAAAAATATAAATTACTTCCCGTGAATAATTTAATTATCAAAAGACTCAAAATATTAAGAGGAGTTCATTATCAAAAGACTCGAAATATTAAAAGGAGTTCATATATAAATTTTGAGACTGTATAGGAGACGATTTGAGTTGGTTTGAATTGAAAAAAAAAACGGTCCGCAATTGTATACTATATAAACAATACAGATAGATGTATATAATCTCTAATACATTAATACACATCATTTACACAATTATATTTTATTTATATACATACTGATACATTACATATACACATAACCATTTTCTTTAAAATAACTTTTGTCACTTTGCATATTGATAATTAATCGATCGAAGATCTTGTGATTGAGATACCAAAAAATGAGTGATTTTTTTTATATAAACAAATAACTTTTGTACTAATTTATTTTTAATATATAGTTGAATGAGTATTTATGAAATCAATTTCATAAGATGACTTATGAATAAATAGTTGGGGAGTATTTCTTTTATCCCAAAAGCTAAGAATAAACCTTATGAATATCCTGAATTTTGGATCATATTCCAAACAAATGTAAAGATATAAATATAATCATGCATAAAAAAAAATGTCGACATCTTTACATGCTTTTTATGTCAAAAACATGTCTATGTGGCATGCCAACTAAGCGTCCACGTAGATTAAACACACTTCCACGTGTCTTGCACACATTAAATTTGTTTTTGGCTCATTCAAGATAATGAAGATTTTATTCCCACCAAAATATATAGAGAATATGTAACCTTTTAACCCTCATTAATATGTATACAAATTAAATACTATGACATGTAAAGTTAATTTGGAGCCAAGCATATGGTTTTGAACATTTTTCATGTCAAAGCCACACTTTTTAACGTGCCCAAAATGAGTGCACACTTGGCTTTCCTTTATAAATAGCATTTTGTTACCTTAACTATCATACCATTAATCTTCACATCTTAACAAAAGAAGTATAAGTATACATCTAATATACATCTAGCTCATATTTCAAGATTTCTCTAAGTAATTATAGAAATATGTCTGGAATTTTCAAGATTATTGGGTTCGAGAAGATCAGAAGGTCGTGTTTGGATGGAGATGATGATGGTGATTATGATTTTGCTCCAGCAGCATGTTTAGAGAGAGATGGCGATGATGATGGGGATTATGACTATGCTCCGGCAGCATCCTTGGAAGGAGATGACGACGATCGAGATTATGACTATGTTCCTGCAGCATCACTAGAAGGAGATGACGATGGAGATTATGATTATGCTCCGGCTGCATGAAATAAGTTCATTTTAAGGGTTTTGTTAGAGACAAGTTTAGTATAGACACAACATTTTTGGGCAAACTAGCTTATTTTGTCTAATACAAATATAAGGAAGTTTTAGATATTAACAAGGAATTAAGAAGAACCTTTGTTTTAATAATACTTAGTTGAGGTCTCTAATCAAGATCATTAACTTATTAGATGTATTTTTTATAATTAAATTAAAGTGTTTTACTTTGAATGGATACAAGTTCAATTAAGAAAATAAAAAAGTACTTTTAATTTTCGTGAATTTAAAGTAAAGATGAGTTAGCATGTCCTTTTTGGCTAAAACATGAGGGTTAATGAAGAAAGACAAATTTAAGCAACTTTTATAACTTCGATGGCATATATAAATCAAAGTAAGGTATAAGAAATAAATGATTCAGTGTGTCAAATAAATTGTTTGGATTGAATTTAAATTGATCGAAATCAATTTAATTAATAAACAAATTAATCATTACATACCCAAAGATTATCTTAATTTGGATTGAAACGAACTAAGCAATGCATTATAGTTCAATCCATCCAAATCTTACTATATATTTTTTTCATATAATTTATTTAATTATAGTCAAACTTGGCCATATATTAAGTGAATCATATTTTTCAATTATATATTATGCACAAAAAGGAATAAATGTCAACATTTTTTACAATATCTCTAGTGAAAGGACATGGAATATATTTGTCAAGGTGGCATGCCAACTCAGCATCCACATAGACAGTACACACTTCCACGTGTCATGCTAACGATTCCACGTGGCCTAGTAGATTTTGTTGGCTCACGTAATTAAAATCTTTTAGCACGTTCGACAAGATCAGATATTTCAATATTATGTTTGAATAAAATGAAAAATGTTTTAAAATTATGTTTGGAACTAACTTTATAAATGCTTGGTTATTTAATCAATATTAGAATAAATTTATACCTCAAATTTGATTTTATTTATTTCACCTAAAAAATGGAATAAATTTATCCGCAAATTAAATTGCCCCTTATAATAACTTTCCTTTCAAACCATATTATGTCCCACCCATAAGGTTGTGCACATTCCTCATGTAACACAACACACTCTAAAATGTGTCAAAATGAGTCCACACTTGTCTCTTTCTTTTATATAAACATATAGTTTCCTCACCTATTCACACCACAAAAACAATTCTTCATTTTCCATATCAAAGATATCATATATACAAAATCCAATATCTCATATTTCTATAGTCCAAGAAGATATATATGTATATATAAAATGTCTAGCATTTTCAAGATTATCGGGTTTCAGAAGAGAAGGTCGTGTTCAGATGGAGACTATGATTATGCTCCTGCAGCATGCTTAGAAGGAGGTGGTGACGGAGATGATGGAGATTATGACTATGCTCCTGCAGCATCCTTGGAAGGAGATTGCGATGATCAAGACTATGATTATCCTCCTACAGTATCTTTCGAAGGAGACGGCGTTGATGGAGATTACGATTATGCTCCAGCCGTCATTGATAATTAATAGTAGATTTATAGCAAACATGTCATTGATTATTGTAGCATGAAAATTAAATTATAATTTATTGACTCATGATGTATATCGTACCGATCCGATACCCTTAAATTAGTCAGACACTTAAAATTTGCAAGGATCCTACTAATAATACGCATGTAACAATTTCGAAGTACTGTATATAAAAAGGTAAAACAACCTAACTACCACATTGTACATGTACTATAACACTAAAGCATAGACATGTAGAGTCACCTTACAAAATTTCTTATTTCAATTTGTTCCCTACAACTATATAAACATAACATTTCATATCCTAAATTTCATACATTTTATCTACTCCACTACTACTATATAACATAAACTCAACATTCACCCTCTAGCAATAGAACATCACATTCTTCACCTTCTCTTTCAATGCTGGTAGTGGCCGGACGTTGACAGAACCATTCGTTGCACGTGTGCCACGTATAGAACCGTTGTCACGTGAGTCTGGTTCTACGTAGAAACGCGCTCTATAGGCCGCCAAATGAGCATAATATGCAGGAGGAACTGCAAAAGTTGCCAAGTTCAGCTAACACTTGTATTCAAATACGTAACTACTCTAACTTAAAACGCTTATAAGCTAAGCCAAATGAGCTCATGATGTATATGTTTACGATGAAACGTTTGAATACTATAGTAATGATCAACATTGATGCAAACAGAACGAACATAAGCTTAACATGAAACATAAGGTTGTATATGAGAAACGTACCTACTGAAACAGAACGAGTGCAACGAGCATATCTGCAATTTAATCAAACGATCACTAAGGAATTGAGTTTTCCCAGAAAAACAAGTATAGAAACAAGTTGAGATTTATGAATGCTTACGTATAACAAAGGTTGTTTGTCAAAGACTGCATTTCATCCGCGGAGAAACTATTTTCATCCCAGAGAACGTGATAATGTGCAGGACGACTAGTTCCCTGGACATCCAACATTGTGTTAGTTAACTCTAGTTGGAGCTTCTTCTTTTTTTTTGAATTAAAAACTTGTATTGACATTTCACCTGAATTCCAGCATGACTACATAAATAAAAATCGAATTCAGTTGGATGACATATTTTTGTATCCACCACAGTACCTGAAAAAAACACGAAAAATGAAGTTAAAAGGGAGAAAAAGGATTGCTATACTCCGTCTGTTCCATTTTATGTGGCATACTTTCCTTTTAAGCCTGTTAAATGTGTCATGGCATGTTTAACACTACAAGTTCTTGAAGCCTTTTTGGTTTTTTTAAACTCTGTGTCCAATCAAACAAACCTCATATAACATAAAACGGAGGGAGTAACATATTAAATGAGGTATCTCGATCCTCTTTCTTTATGTTTTCGATGAGTTTAATCACAATACTCAATGTAAGTAGAGCAAAGAGTGTTACCAGGTAGGATGTTTCCACTCCTGTCAGTGTGATTTCTGTCGTTGTGGTTATTTGGCAAAAGACGTGTGTGGTGACGTTTTTGAACAACTATGAAGGTTACCGGAGGTTGGTAACCTGGTTCAAGAGATGCACAAGCCTGTGTACCGGGAAGTATGAGTGAAACTTACACAAGCACACACTCGAAAATTGTATATGAGTAGTGACAATATCTGCATATATACCTTACGAATTGCATCGAGTTCATAAAGTAGAACCTGATAAAACTGCCCATCACTAACACCATCCCTGCATAAAATTGAAAGACAATGTAATGTACAACAATCAAGCATAGGCGCGGTTCAATACTACAGGTGGACTAAAACTAAATTTTAATAAGAGGCCTCATTATCCGATCATATGATATAATACCTGTAGAATATTATTCTCAGTGGTTTCTGTCCTGTGGCTTTCTTGAACGCCAACAGTAGTTCTCTGGAAAAGCGCGGAAAACAAACATGTCAATACATCTTTGTGTAAAATGAATGTTAAAATGACGAAATATATATATATCCACCTTATCATCCCTCCAGACATTGTTCCTCGTTGAGGATCTTGCCAGGTCCGGTAAAGATCCTGAATGAGTTCTTGTCTATGAGGTTGAGCACATACTAAACCCGCGTATTTAGTAACTTCTGGCCAATCTTGTGATGCTACAACCTGAATCAAGAAAAATCGTATATCCAATATAAACATTTCGAGAAAGGTTCAAACAATCTCAAATCTCAGGAAGTCTACTATTCTTCGTCATTTCAATTTTTTTCAATAAAGAACGTGACTTTCTAAGACAATAACTATTTGAGTGATCATCTGAGAAATCAACTAACGAATTCTTTATGCTTACAGCAGCAATCGATGGGCTAAAGTCTTCTCCTGATTCCGGATGAGTCACATCAGCACCAAATATAATCGTTGGGATATCACTAACGAGAGGAATTTTCCATCTCAAAGCATCTAAAAGTACAGTGTTCCTTCCTCCCATCTATCACAAAATGATTAACCATAAGAAAAAGTTCCGCGTAACACATACTATGGACGTTAAATTGGATTATATAATCATCTCAGCACGTCGAATTTCTACATACCTTCACATTTATTTTCAGTGATACATTTGACAGATATTGCTTGCTGATTTTTAACACATGCTTTGTAAGACAACACTGAGAAATCATCCCCAAATCCGTCTCACAAATTTTCTTCAGAGTACCTAAAGATTGATTGACGATCAACGTGTTACTCAAACAACATCCATTCATATATAAACAACTCGTATTCCTGATATACACCGTCAGTGTAAACAGTCGTTTACATCATCAGGTCATCTTTACCTGTTGTAGCAGATAACGTATCATATTTTCAAGATTTCAAATACCATAATTCAAGGAGACGTACCTATAGATATCATTTGGATGACCTGATGACCGTGTACAATAAGGGATTTATAGGAGTAATACCTTTCGGGATTAATAGACTTCAGAAAGAAAATCACAACGATCTAATACTATGTTCACGAACGTCAAGTTTCAACAAAGGTTAGCAACATACCATACAAAGAACCATTGTTGTCAGGTAGAATGGCAATTAGTAACTCCAATTCTTTTCCTCCAAGTTTGTTAGCAGCAGTATTGTATACATAGTTCAATGCCTTCTTTGCCTGATCTGGTCTTGCATAATAAACCGGTATCACGGGCTCACAATTAAATTCCTGAGATGAAATATCGATACTCAAAACCATTTAGACAGTATGCATAGACTGCGACAATTAGTCTAATGACGCTAAAAAGCTATGTTTCTCAGACTCTCCAAAAAGGCTATATCGCACTTGTGTCACATCATCCAAAAATGATCTACTTTTCGAAAAGTATTTACGAAACAACATGTGGGAGACACTTACCATTCCAGAGACTTGGCACATTTGGGCGAGCTGATGACAAAAGCCACGAGCTGCATTTTCTTGGACGTTACACGAAAAGTTGATGCAAGCCCAGTGGTTAACAGTACTTCCATTGATTACTTTCTGTATGATGAAGGCAAGCAATGTTCGATTAGTATCAATCTACGATTGCTAATATATAACCGAAAGATCTTATATGTACCTTATTTAACATGTTCCACTGGCCTAGCTGTGGATGACATTCCTTTTCCTTCCCTGCATCATGGTACTTTAACTAACAAAGACAAGAAAAACATACAAATAATTATGTTAGTGGTTTTGAAAACGAGTCGTGTGAGTAAAGATATATCAATCATTACCCACGGTGCTGGGAGGACTCGAGCTTCCACTGATGCAAGCTTATCGTCAATATTGATCCCAAACTCCTTTGCTATTGGATCTTGCTTGTATCCGTTTTGGCGAATGGTCTGGACATAGACACCATTTAGATCATTACCATAAAATCTCTGTCTTTGTTACTAATTGCATTCCGAAAATTAGCTTAAATATGTGTGTGTATATGCTTATTACTGCCTCCGTTTCAATTTGTTTATCTGGTTTTGACTTGACACGGAGTTTAAGAAAGTAGAAAAGTTTAAACATGCCACATGGAAACTTAGAATTACAACATAGGAAAGAGACTCTTTTTTTGAACGGACTAAAAAGGAGAGTAAGACAAACAAATTGAAACGGAGGGAGTATGTTTTCATAACTAAACCTGCAAAATGTCCATTTCTTGTTCTCGTGGTCTTTGGCATGACGATTTCAACAGTGAAGTTATCTGCTTTTCATCCAACCTTTTGGTGTATCTCTGTCCCTCGAGTATCTTACAAGCCTATTACAACAATCATTATTCGGAAAAACTTTTCACTTGAGATAAAAGTGATCAGTTGAATGATGAAGTAGTTCACGCAATATTTACCTCCATCGGTAAGTAATTTACTTTCTTTTGGCTTCCCACGAGAAGACAAGGTAGATGAGGATACTGAATGGTGTATCCATACACCTCCTGGAAATACTCGATGACTGATTTCATGTTCTTCTCCTCATCGACAGGAAAACTGTAACGATCATAAGAAAGTAAAGCATTAAAAACCACGGAAATGCAAAAATAAGATAGAAATGAAGCTATGTGAAACTACAAGTACATTAGCTCCCTTGTTGGCTGTGATGTCAATCCAGAAATTCGATATTTCCTTCGAATATTTCCTCTATGTGTCACTTCAACTTTAACACCTCGAAGAGCTTTTTTAACCTGATTAACTCACAAACGATCGATCATCATTTACTCTAAAGCAATAGAATTTAGCAAATAAGTCTTTTTTAGACTCTAAACATATGATGTTTTTCTAAGAAAGTTAAAAGGAACAATTCATTTGATTCATTAGTATAATATGTACCTTTATTCGATCTGCATCGGACAATGGTCTTGAACTTACATCTTTCCCTAACACTTGAGCAACAAATTCAACAACCGGGAGTGGTTCGATGAATGCTGTTGTTGACATATCTATTTGATGAATACAAGATGTTAAAATAGTAATCAGACATCCATACCATCAAATAAAGTTGGAGAAATTCAACGAGTTTACGATTGCCTTACCAATATTGAGAGACAATCCCATTTGAGTTGGTTTTATGCTCTGGTAGAACCCCCTCCAAGACTGTAAACCATTACCTAGTGTCTGTGGCTTTTTAATATTCGGAGAATAGAAGAATCTCCCAACGGATATGTACCTAAACAAACACGAGAACAACTAAATAAACGGTGGATGTAGTTGCAATGCTATACCATGGCAATGAGATAGAGAAAAATGAAATGCACCTTTGAGAAGCAAGTTCCCTTAGCACAATATCGATGATTTTAAGTGCTTGTGGAGGATTGTCAACTTGTTTCCCTGCAAGAAGTTCGCGTAACTGAAGCATGTTGGCTTGTGAGATGAACTTGATCGTGACAGCAAATTTACGCTCCCTGAGAACAATTATCAAGAACGTCAAAATTAAGTAACAACTAGTCCTACCGACTATGTTGCTCAGACTCTTTAAAAACACCTCCACGTTCACGTCCTTCAAAAGTAGTGCATTTTTAGAGGATCTGACATGAATGTGGAGGCATCAGAGAGTCCGAGCAACATAGGCTAATGCTATATTAATCAAACATAAAGGAAAAACAAAACAAAAATAGGTACTTTGTGATTCCTATCCACTCATCATCATCACCAAGAGTTATAGTGAACTCTTTCGAGTTAAAAGGGAGCAACCCCGCTGTGTAAAGCGTTCTTCTTCCATCAAAAACCGGAATTCTTTTACCCAAATCCGCGTCTTTATGAAGTTTAACCAACTCAGCCATTATAGCCTTGTTCAATCTTGTACACTTAACTTCAGGAGTAACTCTTACCTGCATTCAAAAGTCATTAAAACAAGGTAAAACTTCAAGTCATCGCGAAAAATAGTATTATAATTTAGCGATCAAGAAGTAAGTTAACGTCTTACGCTATACTGGCTTAAGTTCCTTTCTGATAATTGAGCAATGAAATGGTTAGCTTTAACCAAACACTTGGTACCTAATTGTCCATATCCCGGCCTACGAGGGAACACAAGACTCCTTTCGGATGATGATGAAGCAGAACAAACAGAGTTATCCTGCATTTTTTCGACTAATATCCCTTTCCCTTTCCTCCTACCTCTTCTCTTCCCCGCATTATTATTTCTTTTAAATTCTTCCATTCTACTACGCTCTCCACTACTTTGGCATTGCGCGTTCTGATTCAACGACTCTTGTAAAGGAGTTCTTGAAACCATATGCTTTTGCTCAAGTTCTAACTTCATTTGCCATTGAGGCATGTTTGTTGCTACCTTCACATCACAAAATACAATGAAAAAACATCAGCTAGTTTTATAAAGTGTTTCGATTAATAACAACAACAACATGCATTCACGAGTTACACACCTCAACTATCACCGTCTACGTATTAAAACACACCTCAGCTATTCAACGTGTGTTTTTACTCCTAGTGATAGTTCAGGTAAGAAAACTCGTGAACAAGCAATAGTTCAGATGTGTTTTTTGACTGTTAACGCTTAAAAAGAATCGAAATTCATGAGGATAGGTATGAATGCAAAATTTATATAATAAGACAATGAATAGATGATAAAAGTATATGATGCATGACATTTTTCACGTGTAGATACAAAAGGAATAGTAGTAGAATTAGTAAAGAATCAAATCTTCACAGTATTTTGTCTTCTCATAAGTTTTTTTTTTAGCTGAAAAAGTTTACAAAGCCAAAGTAAAACAGAGAACCATGCAACCATGCAGATACCAATGGGCAAAGTAAAGAACAAAGAATCCACTAAAATAGCCACTCAACAACAAAAAAATACACCTCAATAAAGCCCTACGTTGCTCGGACTTTTCAAATATGATGACGTAATCATCTCAGATTCTTCAAAAAAATATATATCGTACTACTTTCGAATGATTCAACATGTAAATATTTTTTGAAGAGTCTGAGTATATAACATAGACGAAGGTTACCACAGTTCTCCCTCTGTATCAGTTTATGTGACATACTTTCTTTTTCAACATGATTCGATATGAGATTGTTTTCATCAACGATTTTTTTTTTAATTAAAATTTCTGACTCCGTCACTGTCACGTTACATTTGGAATTTCTTTTGTTAAAAGAGACAGAATTGATGGACTGTCAACTTAATATTAACAAACTTCTTCAATGAAGTGTCATAATCAATGTGACAGAAAATGGATACATATATATGTATAGGGTCCCCTATACATTGAGGTCCGTGACCATATTTTAAAGACTGCTACATTTTCCCCTTTCAATTTTCTGCCTGATATCTTTGCAAAAAGTAGCAACAATTAAACAAAATATTTGAAAACTTTACCAAAAATCCAATTCATAGCTAACTTTTTTTAAAGTTGAAATAACGTTCATCGATCACTTTTCGATCATATTATTTAAAAAATAGTCATTATCTTCAAGTTTCAAAAATCTATAGAAATGGACTACAAAATGTGGCTAGTTATGAAATTTACCAAATTCTTTTTATGTAGTCATGTTATATGGTAATCAGTGGTGGAATCAGGATTTTCGGTTTAAAATTTAATGAAATAGACACACAAAACTAGCCTAGGGGACTTCGATATCTATATACATACAAAATTATTTTGATCGTGTATAAATAGTATTCATTTTTCCTCGTAGGGAGTTCAGATGAATACCTGACCGGCCATAAGGTGACTTTGCCTCGATGGTAATACTAGGATGAAAGACTGATATATTTAAGTAGAGAAAAATAGAAGAAAGAGCTCATTATCCACTCAATTTTGAAGCGTGACCCTAGAGAATTTCTCGATTATTTTATTTTTTTAAAAAAAGGTTACTTGGTTAATGAGAGCTATAAGGTGTTGTTGTATCCCCTTCAAATATTTAGACAATTACAATGTTAATGAATTCATGCAAAATTATTTTTGAAAACGTTTTTCTTGAGTCAAGAATCTAACAAATACGGTTGACCAAAGCGAATATTTCATAAAATATGTTATTGCTATTGTTGTAAGTTATTTTCTTAGGTATGTAATATTACTAGTATGTCATAATTTTGGTCTATAATGTAAGTAATTTATATAGGGTGCAACCCAAACCAAAAGCTAAAGCTAAGATAATTGTACAAGAAAACATTTAATGATAAATATTTGCTGATAAAAAGAATCACATTTAATGATTTATACAGCTGATAAGAGTTTTCAGGTAGTATTATTTTAACAATTTGACAGAAATAACTCTACTACTCTAGACACATCACCTATTCTAAGATTTAAAGTTTACGAGCTCTCAATCTTCAATATAACTTATAAATTCACATAAACTCAATAATATTTATTAAAATTCTGCGTACATAATTAAATTGAACAAGAAATAAGAATAATAATAATATATTTTGTGTAATGTCATAAATAACATCTAAAGAATAAAATATACGCAGATTTTATCGTTATTCACGAGTGTATAAAATTTAGATCCAAATGAAGAAAGAGATGTATCAATAGATGAATAGCAGAATGGTTTCACCATTAACGGTCCAAGTGTTTGGCCCAGGGACCAATGACTGACTAAGTGATTGTATAAATAACATATCTAGTTTTTCGTATAACGAAAAGTATCTGTATACAAATTTAGAATGTATTTCAATAAAAAAGTAGAAACTTTTTATAGTCCTTTAGTCTAAGGCATATATAAAAAAAAAAAAAATCATACCCTAATTTTTATTTTTATTTTCTTTATTGTAACATTTTTTTGGAGTTTTGTTCCAACTTATTTCCTTTCTTGGGGATTGATGATTATTTTTAACCCTAATAACATGATTTCCCCTTATCCAAAGAAATAATAATAAAAAACTTTGAGGTGATTTAGTCTAACAACCAATACATGCAAGTCGAACGCAAAATATAAAAAAAATAGCATTTTCGGTATCGAGTGAAAGAGTTTTTATGCTTTTTAATGAATCGAATGATCGATTAACCTTCATTCGATACAGAATTCAAGAGATTGATCCGTTCTTAACAAATTATCTACCTCATAGTGTCTTGTCTATACAAATGATTAGCGTAATGGTTAGCTAAACATCACAAAGTAGGGTGCATGTAGAATAGAGTGTACGTAAATTATATCGTTATTTTACCCAGATTCGAATAACGCATATCAAAAAAAGGGTTTAGTCTTCCAACCAAATAGTCCAATTTGTCTGCATAAGAGAGGACAATAGTGTATTGTAGAGTGTGGGGAAGCACTTTGAAACAATGAATATACCCATTGACCAATAAAGGGAACTTTCTTTTTATGAAAATGACGATGCACTGCAAAACCAAAGTTTATTCTTTATCCCTTTTGCATACTTGTACATCACTAGTATCTTCTGGATAGTCTGTTTCAATTTACGTGACATAATTTTAAATTTTAAATATTGAATTTTGATAATTTTAATACAAAAAAGAATTATATTTATATATTTAAAAATTATATTTTAATAATCAATATTTCAATATATGGCTTTTTAGAATATAAAAAATATCACGTAAAATTAGACGGAGGACATGATATATCCTTCCCACCAAACCCCATTCCACTATCCAAATTCACTAAAAACAAATTATTTAAATCATGCTGTATTTAAGGAATTTTTTTGAAATATCATGATATTTCATGATAATTTTTAAAAATCGGTGATTATTTAGGAAATCGACTTAATATTAATGTTATATATATATATATATAATAAGTTTCACACTTTGTTAGATGTATTTTTCCTAGTAAGGGAGGCTCAAGCTAAAGAAGAGTTTGAAGTCAAATTTCATCTCAAATTTAAACTATTTCAAAGAGTAAATATATACATTAAAAAATTATGTGGGGTAAATTATCTTATTAAATGTTAAATAAGAAATTTTAAATTAAATTATTTTTAATAAGAAAGTATGATATCCTTGTTACAACAGAAATAAAAAAAGGGTATAACATACATACTAATATATATATATATATATATCAATTTAACGTAAACACTAAATATGTGTACTTAAGTTATGACCACAATAATAATATCTATGTGAATGTGTATCGTAAATTAAATTTCCTACTTATAGTCAGTCTTACATTAATATGGAAAAACAAATCCACAGATAACTCTTAAAGCTAAAGAATTTCTTCTCTAACTATATAAAATGCAAGCATGCATTTTTATATAATCTAACCTTTAACTTATTCGAAAGTGAAACGTTATTCAAGCATTTTTATTGTCGAATATAAAATATATATATTTTTTTACATATATATAACAAATAATGTTATATCCTTGTAAAATATCTTACTTCCTCTAAGCAATGACAAATTTATGTGATAAATATGAATCACACATATTAGTGATAGTTCTTTAAAATTAAATATTTATGTATATTTTTTTAAAAATTATTGTAATATTATTTGGTAACACCAAGGCTAATTGGTGTACTTAGTTCAACGTTAACCTATTTATTCAAAAAAAATTACCTGACTAATTTTTACATAATACAACTTCATCGTTCGAACACGATACCTTTATTATAGAAATTTTAAATTCGACTCCGACTCGAATATTGATATAACCCAAAAATGCACGCTTAATAGATTTGGTCACGACCATAAAATCAAGACTATTAAAAAAATTATTTTATAAAGGGACCATATAAAATCAAGATTCATACGCAAAGGTCACATTCATTACCTTTTCTTTAAATAAATAAAAATACTCATCACGTGTGATGAAAATAGTGTTCTATTATTTTAAAATTATTTGACGTATTTTTCTTTTATATATAAGAAAATTTCAATTATTTTATCTTTATTTTTGTCGCACCATCTATATAAGTCTTTGTGGCTAGAATATACCCTCTTTGATCTATTTTCTTTTTTAATCTTATAATCTAAAATATATTTCGAAATAAATTGATATGAAAAAATTATCAGAAAAAATAGTTTTTCTAAAACAGACTAAAGAAAAAAGCAAAACAAATTAATTAAAATAAAAAAAAAGTAACTTTCACATATAACAAATAAAAAATTATATTTGTATACTATAGTAAAGTTTGTATAATTGCGCTCTATAGCAAACATAGAAACTGTATAATTTGCTATACATATACAGTTGAAACAAATTATATAAAACGAAGTGTATAAAACAAGAAAGAGAAAGACACTTGGACAGAGAACTGTATAAAAACGAAGTGTATAAAACGAATTGTATTATTATAAGTGTATAGAACGATTATATACAATTTGATTAGTATAAAATGAGAAATAGAGAAAGACAAAAGAGACTTGACAAGGAATATACAATTGAATCGAATTGTATAAAAGGAGAAAGAGAAAAATTACATACAATTTGAAAATTGTATAAAACGAGAAAGCGAAAAAAGCAAAAGAAACTGGGCAGGGAAGTATTTTTATTGTATAATTATAAGTGTATAGAATGAAAATATATATACTTGCATGTGTATATACGATTTTCTCACGTTTTATACAAACAGAAACACAATTTATACATTTCGCTTCTGTTTGTATAAGTGAGAAAGACGAGGGTGTCGAGCGATATTTGGAAGAGTGGCGAGCGAGATCTCGAAGAGGGGAAAGAGTGAAATAAAAATATATGTATTTAAACAATTTTCTCTGCTTTATACAATTAGAAACAATTTTTATATATGTGTGTTTGTATAAAAAGTGACGAAGCGAGCAATAGATTGGAGGAGAGTGGCAAGCGGGATAATTGAGAGAGAAGCGCCTGACAAATTTTTGCAAACATTTGCTGTGGGGCACAATTAAATCAAACCCTAACTACTTTATTTATTTTAGGTTATTAATTTACTGTTATATATAATTTTCCCAATAAAAAATCAATAGATTAATTCTATTTGAGATAAAGATATATAATTTGAATTTTAAAAATGAATAAACTTGTGAGGAGAATTATTTTTAAAAAAAAAAAATTAGTCCGATTAATAAATTTAGGAAAAAATATATATAAAGAATATACTGTAAATTCTCTAGTTCTGTTCATTCCCAAGATATATTGAAGAAGATATGGTTGAGAATTAAAGGCCAAAAAAGACTTTAAAAAATAAAATAAAAAAAAGGCAATGATGAGAATGTACAGAGAGACACTCTATTTTAGACTCTCATTTACTCCTTTTATAAAAGTCTGCATATAGCTGACCCCTCAACCCCTATTGCCTTAATAGTTAATTCGATGCATAAATTATTTCGTATTTCATATTAATAAATATTATTTTAAAGAATATGATATAAGATATACAAGTTAATGAATATTATTCTTATGGTTTAAAGTATACACTTATAAGTTACAAGTTATATGAAAATAGTTTTATCACTGATTTACGATTATCGTACTCAAAGACGAATTCATGTTTGCTAGAGGAGGTGTATGTGTATGTATTCGTTAATTCAAAAAAAAATTATATATTTATTGAGAAACTGATAAACTAAAATATAAATAAGGAACGTAAGTATATTCTTGTATTGCTAAGACAAGATAAAGAAATCACTACGAAATTAGAGTTTGAATCTAAACTAAAATACTAAATTTTATTATTTTTATTTTAAATTTAACTCAGAGATCGTATGAAGTTGTTCTCGAAGCTTTTAAATCCTGAATTTTCTTTTAATATGCATTATGCAATAAAGTAAGTGCATGTTTTATTTTATTTTAAGTCATAGTTTAATAAAAAAAAAATTCAAAGTAAAACATACTAATATTCATTTAAATCAGCCATGAATTAAGAGCAACATACATTCCATCTTCACTAATTTTTTGTGAAATTACGTTAAATATATTATTATTATTATTATTATTATTATTATTATATTTACGTGTGAATATAATATTCATTTCATTATAAACAAAAAAGTTAATACAAAAATATGTTGTCATTAAGGTCGGACTTAGAATTTTCACGAACCTAATAACATTGGTTTATACCTAGCTATTCACTAAATTAATGTCTAAATAATTTATTCAGAACTTAATAAATTGTCCTTTTTAAGTTCAAAACTTACAAATTTAAGTTTCTAATATTTTTAATTTTAAAAAAGATGTCACGTAAATTAGGAACGGAAAGAGAGGAATTATATATAAGGGAAAAATAAAAAGAAAGAAAAAAAACCTTGTGATTTACGTAATTTTTCAACTCTTTGAATTTTTGTCCTTCACTTGTTGTGTTCCTTCTTAAGCTTCTGCAAACAATATGACCAACATTATTTTATTTTATTTTATTGTAGTAGGTATAAAGTACTGGAAAAAAAAAACAGAAATATTGAATGTAGTTTTGAGAGTGTCAAAATAATTTATACTATCAAATCATAATTACATAAATTAGATCAAAAATCAAAATAAATAAACCAAGTTATAACATGTAACAATATATCATAACATATCAATATGTATTAGTAAAAAAAAAAAGGGGTAAAAGATGTAATTTTACATAATCACATCAATTATAAGATAATTACGAATAAATTTATGTTGAAAATTAATCAATAACCTCGTAAAACAATACTTCAAGTTACTATCACATCACATTTTAATCTTTTACGATATCGATACATATAACTTAAATTAAAAAATGATGTGATATACATTAGTTTGGTTTTGACTTTAAAGCAAAAAGAGTAGTTGGGGCAGTAAAATCAAACGTATATATTTATATATATAAAAATAATAAGTAGAAAAGACAGTTGAAAATAAAAAATCATTTTTTATTGATAATATCTTTTAAACTTGTAACAATCATAATTATAACATAATCAGTAAAATTTTATTTTAAAAAAATAACGTATACGCAGTCATACCTCTAATTATCAAAGTGATTTTCGATAAACACTCGATTGAAGTTAAGATTTGAGTTGCATATCAACAAACATGAGAAAATGGCTTGAAGAACTAATTAAGTGAAACAAAAACCAAAAAGAAGAGGAGAAAATTCTCTTTTTTCAGAGGCGGAATCAAGATTTAAAGTTAATTCATCGAGTAAGAGGAGAGAAGAATCATCACGGAATTAGAATAGCAAAAGAAGTTCAAAAATAATCTTTTTGTTATATGAATCAGAAACACTTATATAAAAGGAAAAGGAATGAAGGAAAGAGAGAGTTGTAGAAACAAAGCACAAAAAAACACACCCCAATAGGGAATAAATAGAGTTTTAGAAAGTCGAACTACTCTTTCCGTCTCAAATTATCTGTTATGATTTTTTATATACGATCATTAAAAAAATGTTTATTAGAGAAGGTGTTTTTATTAGATAAATGTTTACTCTATTTGTATGTCATATTCGTATATTGAGGAGTTTGTAGTATTCAAAACTAATTCTATTAAGGATAAAATGAAAAGAAAAAAAACTAATTAATTTTGTCTTAAAGTTTTATAATAAAAACAATTTTGAGATAATTATTTTTTGAAATTACGACATATAATTTTTTTAAAAATAATTTAATATATTAAAATTAAACGATTAATATGTAGTAATGAAAATTGCAGGTGGATATAAATAATTAAAAAAAAAATATGTATAAGTTGTATATCACCATCTTAAGAAAATTAAGGGTTGTTGGTTATCGAGATTAAGATATTATCCCCAAATTAAAATTAAAATAACTACATTGATCCAATGTTCAATGGTTGGTAATTGGTATTAGCCAATATCAATATAAATTAAGTTTATATCAAAATTTAGAAGTATCTCATATGGAATGCGATATTATAATTTCATAAGTGTAATCTGATTTCAAATCAAATAATTTTCTATAACGAAAGAAGTTTCATATAAAAATACGATAATTTTGAATTAAGCAAAGAAAGGTGTAAATTTTTAAACGATTAAATAAGAAAGTGTGTCACATAAATTAAAATAATTTTTTTTTGAGCATTGGGAATGTATAAGATATGTGATTAAGATAAAAAATTTAAAAAATAGAAATGAAACTCTGAGTAAAAAAATAAATAAATAGTTGCACTAACTCACTACCTTTAAGGGAAAAGAGAACTTTTAATTAATTTAAAAGAAAGAGAAGCTAAAGACTAAAAAAGAGCTTTAAGCATGCAGTGGAGAAAATATTATTTTTTTCATCATTAGCAGGCTTTTTTATTTAATATATACAAAAAACAATGAAGATAAAAATTTACAAGTAAAAGAATTAAATAAATATATGAGTAAAAGATTCCATATAAAAGTTTATATTTATTTTCTCTGCAAAAGGGTGTTTTTGTTGCTTTTTTCTCTTTAGTTTGTTGTGGCAGATCTGAGAGGACACAAATATAGAGAGGCAGAAGAGTTTATTAAAAGAGTGAAGAGCAAAAGGCAAAGAGTATTAGTAGCCTTTCTATATAAACAAAGTGGTGGTAGTGGTGGCTCATAATTAAAGTCGAGATTAATTTGAACTGTGACGGGATGATTGAAATGTCACTATCTATAATGAAATATTTTAGATTCGAGCATTTGAGAATGTCAAAAATTCTAATTAGAAGTGTTAATTTCTCGACATCGACTTCATGCGGCCGAAGATCTGACTCCCAACTCTCAATTCGAGAGCCGAACAAAATTGAACCCTACTCGAGACTTGACATGCAAACTCTAATTTGAGACTCAACTCCAATCTCTACTTGAGATCTGAAATACAAACCTGACTCTGTCTCGACTTTCAACCCTAACTCAGAACTCGACCTTGACCTTGACCTAGGACTCGACTCCTAACCCCGATTTGAGACCAGAAACACAGACTTGACCGCTACTTGGGACCAGATCCTACTCTCATCCTCAATCGGGAATCCAAATTCTCACGAGGTCAACTTTCACTTTTTAGATTTTCGGTACTAAAAAATCAATTTTAAAAAATTGACTCCGAAACCTAGTCCTGTTCCAAGACTCGACTCCCAACTCCGACCCATGACCCAACTCTTTACCCTAAACCTGACCCCACCTTTAGACCTTACTTTCGACCCTAACCCCAACCTATACCCCAAATTAACTTCGCCTTGATATGGGACCTAAACCGACCCAAACCTGACTTCTGACCCCGCCGTCGACCTATATTAAGATCTAGATGTTTGAATCTACATATCCATCTGAATATCAAGATATAGTTCTTAGATTTGAACACTAAATAAATAAGATTGTTTGTTTTCATGAGAAAAACATTGAAGCATCGAATTAGAAAAAAATACTAAATAAAAACTTATAAATGTTATGAAAACTTACCTGTTCAAGATGAAAATTATATCGTATTTGGTTGAGAAAGAAAAGCGAGCGATGTGAAAATTTTGCCGAGAAGATAAATACAGAGACAAAAAAGCTTTTGCGAAATAATATTTTTACGAGACTAAATGATATTAAGACTCTATTACAGTGATTCAACTAAATCTATTCATATTCATTCAAAGGTTTTATAAGGAAACAAAATAAATATATAAAATAAATTTGAATAATTAAGGCTTAAACTTTTAAAACAAATGCACCTTATTAATTGAATTTCAATAATTGAGATTCATACCTTATTAAATAAAAACAAATGAGGTCTTAGCATTTGCACAAAGGAAAAAGATGTGTGGTTTTGTTTTCTCAATTTATTTCCTTGAATCTCAACGGTTGAAAGAGCAAATAAGTTATAAAATTCAACTTACTTAATATGGACTTAATGGTGACAAATTTACAATATATATATATATATATATATATATATATATATATATATATATATATTGGTGCCTATTACTCTACTCGAATAATTCAAATTCGTGACGAAAAAGTTCATATCAAAAGATAAGTAATTTTTTATATATCTTAGACATTATATTATCAGATTTCAAATTCAAAATTTATAATTATAAATAAAGTAAAATTATTTATCACCTAATCATAATTTGTGATCATTTTCTTTTACTAATCATTTTATTGAATAATTTTAAAAAAAAACAGGTGGCACGCATTTTATCCAAGCGCATGAGATGACAAATTACAAATATAACATTAATCAACTATTGATTACATTAAAAGATGCATATCTTTGTTTTTTCCCTTTTTCCAATATTTTTTTTTTATAATAATGTTTTTAAAAGACGTGAAGGTTAAAACTTTCAACTACTCAATGATAGCAAAATCTATTGAAAGTTATTGAATCAACCCCCCCCCTCCTCCCCTCCCCCTTTGAAAAAGCGGAGAAAATAATAATTCGATTCATCTGAACTTAATAATTTTCTAAAAAGCGTATATGATGGTCGTCAAGAAATAAAGCAAATCAAATACCCTTACAACTAACTCGTAATAGTTTAAATGTGGATCAAGTAAAAGAATTGCTTAAAAAGGGTTCTATAAACAATGTTTTTGGTTCATCATTTATATATTGTCTGATCCTTTCGAACATTAATCTTTGAGAAATTTTAACGTTAATATGCCTAATATTAAAAGCAACATTAGTTCATCGCTAAAAACGCTAAAAAATAATGCATACATGTATTTTAAATTTTGAATCTGTCTCGGTTCATTCTATTTCAAAAGGAGACAAAAATTGGTTTGCTGGAATTGATCCCACTAGTACACTTATTGGAAAGAAATTAAAGTTGTAAGATGTGTACATATATATATACAAACTTTATAAGAGCATTATAGTGATTGGACCTAAGTTCTTGAAAACTATTTTGTCACAATTTGCCATAGGAAAAAAAAAAGGCTACTCATTACAACTACAAAGTGAAATGTACAAAATATAATACAAAGGCAATGCATTTTATGACTTTTAGTCTAATCAAACTATCTTGTAATAAAATCTTGACATTCTTTTTGCCTCTCCTTGAGGAATTATCATGAAAAATATATTTGCATGTTCTTATTAGTATGTATAGATATTAGTAATCATTACCCTTTTTGACATTAATTAGTTCTTAATCATAGTATTAGTAATTGATGATGGTGAAAGGACATTACTTCCCATGATGAAAAATGACCACCCCCCCTCAATGTGTTGGATCTAATGTGTAGAGCATAAATGAGTGAGATCTCGTTATTTTTATTTAAAAGTATATTTAAATTGAGTTTAAGAAGATATTTTTTTTTTTAAAAAAAAAAGAAATTCTTTTTAGTAGACATGAATTTCAACTAGTCGAGTTAATGGATTTCTGGTTGTTGAATAGAAAATTAATGGACATGTGATATTACCCTTAGTTTTGACATTAGTTATTAATTGATTATGAAAGAACAATTTACGTGATGAAAAATGATTTCCTTTTTTATCTCTTTAATGAGTTGGATCTCATGTGTAGTCACTATTGAAGCATTACTTTGAACTTTAAAATACAAAGAAATGAATGGATGTGTTAGAAAGAGAAAAATCTCAAATATCTTCGTTAAAAGTATCGAGTTTGTAACGAAAAATAAAAGGAGTCAAAGTTTAAATTTTAAGAACAGAAAATTTCTTAATATGAAATATTTTTTATTTTTTTTTTGTAAATTTACTTAGCATGAATTTCAACTAATCGAGTTAACAAATCTCGAATTATGGAATACAACCTTAATGTACATGCAATATTATCCTTATGATATTAGTTCTAGCTTAATTAATCATAGTAGTAATTAATATATATAGCCAAACGACAATCTATGTTTCAATGATTAAAAAAGACCCCCCTCCCCCACCCCCACCCCACCTTCTTTTTATCGTTTTTATTGAGTTAGATATGTCATGTATAATCACTAATGTATTTTTTAAAAAAAAATTATATGTACGATAAAATGAATGATATGATAAAACGAGTGAAATATTATTATTTTTAATTAAAAACATTAAGTCTATATTTCAGAAATAGAGAATTTCTTTATATGAAATATTTTGTTTATCTTAATATAAAATTACTTGAATTCCAACTAATTGAATCAACAAAATTCTAGTACATGTAATATTTTACCCATTTGACATTTGTTCTTATGATTAGCCATTTGACATTAGTTCTTAATCATAATAGTATAATGATATAGAAAGGACAATTTCCATGATGAAAAATGATTTTATTTTTTCTACTTTTCTTTTATGTTCAATGAATTAGATATCTCATGCCTAGTCACTAATGCATTATTTTTTAACCATTAAGTACATCGAAAGAAATGAATGTGTAGGGAATTAGTGAAATTTAGTTATTCATAATAAAAGATATGGTGTTTAAATTCTAACAAATTTAATCTAATAACTTAAAAGATTCTTACTAAATACTATGGATGGTAGGGATGGGGTGTAGAGTGGTGGGAATAGGAGCTACAATCTATATAGAGGTGGAGGTAGGGGTAGATGTTCGGTATTCGGTTCGGCATTATCAAATTTCTGATTCGATAATTGATAGTTGAAAGTAGATATCAAATATGAAAATCTTAAATTTTGATTTGGTACGGCAATTGGTAAACTAAATTTTGGATTGATATGGTATTCGGTAATACCTTATTGAAGTTGTAGTTGTTGTGGAGGTACAATATAATAAAAAATTAATAATAAGAAAATATCAAGAAAAATAAATTGATACAACTAAGAGACATGTATTTGAGTTGTTTATTTTTATTTTTTAATTTTCTTCTTTGGACTTTTATTAATGAGTAATAGACATGTTGATACATGATCTTCATCAAGTGAATAATTCGGTATTCGAAAAATACCAAATAGTAATAATGTCTCAAACCTAAACCCAAACACCATAATCTCTCCCGAGTATCATACCGAATACCAAATTATCAAAAAATTAAATCCAGTTCAACAATTTAATTTTCGATATTTTATGTCCAACCCTAGGTGGAGGTGAAGAATGAGGTATGTTGGAGGGCATGAAGACAAAATCAAAATGAAACATCAATGCGTAACTCATTTTCCTTATTTTTAAATGACTTATTTTTCTAGAGAAAATATTTTCTATTTTTTTTTAGTGTAAATTAGGTATATAGCATTTTTTATAGTAATATTCTCAAGATATAGCATTAGAGTTTGTATTTCAATATATAACATTTAATATCTCAAGCTATAGCATATTATTATAAACTATAATGTTAATTTGAAATAATTAAAAAAAATTGTTTTTATAAAAATTTAATAAAAAAAGGGGAAAAAATAAAAATGGAAAATGACATTCTTTATTACTTAAATTAAATACAATTATTAATTGGTGTTAATTGATTAACACGTTTTAAGGAAATTTAAAAAATATTCAGATTAGTTAGTTGCCTTAAATCTCTCAAATTAGTTTAAATGAGGATAAATTTTGGTTTAATTCCTTAAAAAGCTCTAACAAATTGACATCAAGATACAAGCTGGTTTTTTTTCTTTACAATTTTCACTTTTCTTTCAGATTTGCAGCAGATATCAGTTTTTTTTTTTTTAGTAATTGAAGAAATTTTGACGTTGGAAAAAAATTAATTTGCTATGATGGAGAACGTTGTGTCGATATTAATTAAACATAGTGGAAGGTGGAATTTATCAGGTTTGTTTTAATTATGATTTGTTGGTTTTGATTATGATTTGTTGGGTTTTAACATGGAGAACATTGTGTCGATTTTTTTTTGTTATTTTAAGATCTGATATAGATTATAGATTCTTTTTTTTTGGGATGAAACAGTGTTTTGGTATATATACAGTATCTGAAAAACAACATGTAAATGTATATGTGTTTGAGTTTTAATAAAATTGTAGATTCGCGTAATAATTGATTTATGAATAAAATATAAAAAATGAAATTGAAAATGCAGTGTATTTAGTCACTAGTCAAAAAATAAGTATTTATAATTATGTGAATCGTTGAAGTATGAAAATTGTATTAATCGTGTATGAACCTTATATGAAACTTGTATCAATTATGTATGAAGTTTCTTTTTTGTTGAAATTAGAATATATGTTTCTGTTTGGCATATGAAGGTAAATGTTGATATAATTCTATATGAATTTTGTATGAAAACTGTATTTTTTTTGTTTATTTTTTTTTTGTTTAGTTAATTTTTTTTGTGATGATCTAAGCTATATTTATTTTTTTGTTTAGTAATTTTTTTTGGTATTTGTGTATATGTATAATATTAATGGAATTGTTGGTGAAAAAATAGTATATAATCGGTCGAAATATGAAATGCTAGTTTGTTTGTCTGTTTCCGATTTGTAATGCAATATTTGTATTTTTTTTTGACATTTATAGTATGAAATGTGTATTTTTGGTATTAAATATTTTTATTTTATTTTTTAATGACATATTTTTTTGAAACTGTTTTTAATGAGCATTAATTTTCCATGTTAGGTAATTCCATCGACGGTTGATACGTATGTTCTTGTTGAAGGACCAAAGAAGTACAAATTTAACTACAAGGTGTGAAATTCAAAAGGTCAAAGGTTACTTGTAGCAGATGTCGTCAAGTTGGACATAACAGAAAGACATGTTCAAATTATTCTATTAAAAAATGATTTCATGATTTTTACTTTGTGTTACACAACATGTTTTGTTTTATGGAATGAATTTGGTATAATTAATATTTGAGTAGTTGTGATTTCTTAATATTATCCAACTATAAATGATATTGAAACACATTTTGTGTCCATTTTCAAATTTTATTCCTATACTAATATATTGTTAAACAAGAACTGTACATAGTTCATACATTTAAACATATAATTGTACAGTAAAACTCTTGTTAAAATAGTTCATATATAGTTCGTACAAAGTTCATACATATGGATCAAAAAATATATGATAGTTGTCATACTAAAACGATAATAAATCAAAAATGTGATATCATGTTCATACTAGTAGTAATCAGACTTCATACATATTTCATTCAGACAGTAATCAGACTTCATACATAATCAATAATGAAAGAAAGATTCATACAAATAAGCCAACAAATTAGAAATGTATGTCATGCCCATACAATTAGTAATCAGACTTTATACAGAAAAGCCAACAAATTAAAAATGTAATGTCATGCCCATACAATAAGTAATCAGACTTCATACAAAAAAATCAACAAATTAGAAATGTAATATCATGCCCATACAATTAGTAATCAGACTTCATACATACATCAATTTATATATCAAATCAAACATCATTCAAACACTTGTAATATGTATTAATATCGTATGAATTCTGTGTGGATTGATGTATTAGTTTGTATGACTTGTGTATAAATGTTGTATGAATTGATATATACATTGATGTATTACTGTTGTATGATTTGTGTATGAAAGTACCTTAGAATTTCATTTCATGATTTGTGTATGAATTGATTTGGTTGTCCATTTATATGACAGTGTTTGAATGATGTTTGAATTGATACATAAATTGATGTATGTATGAAGTCTGATTAGAAATTGTATGGACATGACATTACATTTCTATTTTGTTGGCCTTTTTGTATGAATCTTTCTTCAATTATTGATTGTGTATGAAGTATGATTACTGTCTGGATAAAATATGTATGAAGTCTGACTACTACTAGTATGAACATGATATCATATTTTTGATTTATTATCGTTTTAGTATGACAACTATCATATATTTTTTGTTCCATATGTATGAACTTTGTACAAACTATGTATGATCTATGTATGAACTATTTTAAGAAGAGTTTTATTGTACAATTATATGTTTAAAAAGTTGTTTAATATATATGCTTTTTGTATGAACTGTATGATTCTTGTTTAACAATATATTAGAATAGGAATTAAATTTGAAAACGGACACAAAATGTGTTTCAATATTATTTAAAGTTGGACAATATTAAGAAACCACAATTACTCAAATATTAATTATACCAAATTCATTCCATTAAACAAAACATGTTGTGTAACAAAATGTAAAAATCATGAAATCATTTTTTAACAGAATAATTTGAACATGTCTTCCTTTTATGTCCAACTTGACGACATCTACTACAAGTAACCTTTGACCTTTTGAATTTCACATCAGCAAACTCCTTTCAGCGTTCAACATGCGAGTTTCTAACTGATCTACTTGGATCGGAAGCCATCAATTTAAGCTTTGAAATATAACTGGGTATATTCCACGTACTCTCGCAGGGGATAGATTCAACAAGGATGACATATGCATCTCTGAAATTCTTCAGGCTATAAAAGGCAGAACATAAATATGTTTCATGCAAGTATCCTATATCTAAGAACTGCAATTACATGAATGGTGAAATCTCCCGCAACTACACACCTTGTGTTTAAATTTACTATGTACTTCTTTGGTCCTTCAACAACAACATACATATCAACCGTCGTGGTATCACCTAAAATGGAAAATCAATGCTCATTAAAAATTCATACAGTTAATTATACACAATTCATACAGTGAATCATACATAAAAAATACATGTTTCAGCAATTGATATTGTAATATGAAGAGATCTGTAATTTCATACACTAAATCATACACAATTCATACATTATTTATTTACACAAAATTTATATTTTAAATATTTTATACCCAAATAACAGAAAATAAAAATAACAGAACATAAAAAAGTTTTAAAAAATTAACTTTTACTAACCTTTGAACTTTTTTTGGGTTTAACTGTTTCTTCTTCTTCTTGTAAATGTGAAGTATGGATTTCAGATGTTCTTGTTTTTTTGGATTTTGATTTTATCAACTCTTCCACAAAATCAGATTCAGAATTTGATGATTCCTCGATTTCTTTGCCTTTCCTCTTCTTTCCTCTTTCTTTCGTCCTTTTCTCAGATTCATCTACATTTTTCTTTTCTTTCCCTTTTCTCTTCTTCTCGTTTTCCTTTGGATGTTTTTTTTTCTATTGTTGATTTCCCTGATCTAGATTTAACTTTAACAGATGAAGGTTGAGATTGTGTTTGTGATAAAATTTTGAAAGATGGAGCATGAAAATCGTCTGAGCTTGCTTCTTCATTCAATCTTCTACTTTTTCTCGGGGTTTCGTTGCCTCTTTTCGACATTGTACGGTTTGTTTATCGCAAGAGTTGAAGATTTGAGTGCTAAAAATGATGATTTGAATGCAAATATTTGAGAATTCTTGAAGAAGACTGTTAATAGAAAAGTGATTTTGAGAGAAAATTTGGTGAAAATAAATTAGGTAACTATATAATTTGGTGAAAATAAATTAGAGATAAAATTCCTATTATTTTGTAGTTATCTTAAAAAAGGTAACTATATAATATTTAATTTAAATTACATTAATTAAGAGTTTGTTTAAAAAAGGTAACTTAAAATAATAAATTTAATTAACTACATTGGTTTAAATAAGGTAATTGAATTATTTAAATAAGTTAATTATTATTTTAAAAAATTAATGAGAATAATATATTATTTCTTGATATGCTATAACTTGATAATAATATGCTATAAGTAGTTTATTATTAAAAAGTTTGTTTATAACTTGATATTTAACATCTTAAATGTGTGTGTAGTGTTATTTTTATTTTTTTTTATCAACGAAATATGAAAAAATGGAAAATTGGTTTGTCCCCTACAATTGGGCCTCCATAATTTTCATTACGGCCCATTTATCCCAAATCCCAATCCAAAAAAGAGCTATGGGCTTAAAGCATACTGGGTAGGTGAATCCTTAAACTAATTCAATGGTCCATAGAATAAAAGAAGGAAAAATTACATAAATTGATAAATTTTAATAAATAATTACTGATTTTAACAATACTTTTTATTTATTACCATTTATAGCAATCCTATGTTAAATATGTCATATGTATTAAAAGTGAATTATGTATGCAATATATATGAATTATAATTGTTTTTTAAATATATTATGTTTGTTTGGTAAAAATTTGACACATTGTATTATAAGTGAATTAAAATATGTGATAAATGAATTATTTATCATTAAAATGTATATTATATATCAATAAAAAATTATTCTTTGTAATATGAATTAAACTTGTATAATAAATGAATTAAAAGTGATCAAGTGAAAAAGAAACATTATTGCTATAAATGGCAAATATTTTGTTATTATAGTATATTTATGTAAGTTTCCCATAAAAGAATCGTCAATTATAATGTGAAAATATAAACTTATGTATCATGAAAAAAAATATTTATCTTGTGAGACAAAAACGAAAGAACATAATTGCGAATTACCCAAAATTACTATATAATTTTTTTTTCAAGTATCATGTTTGGACATCGCTATTGAATATACATTCAATATTTTTACATGTGTTGTAGAGCGATTTAAACAAGCCGTTTTCGAAATTACATATGCCTAAAGTTCAATAATAAAAAACATTAAACTTTTGTTGTATTTGTATGAATTTCAAACAAAAGCTTAATCATATATTTGAATTTCAATCATACAAAATTGTAGACATCACATATATGAAGTTATTTCGAGATGAGTAGACTTGTTTGACCGATTTTTATATAATATTCACTCATTAAAGAATATAAATCTATCAAACATTTAAACTTTGACGTGACAATTGTTCCTTGTTTAATCACTATTTAGTTTTCCAATTATCACTAATATATATATATATATATTTTAAAATTCAAATTAACATCTTAATTAGACACCAAACTTAAAATTAAACATCATTGTCACATGAAATGAAAATGAGGAAGCTTATCAAAGTGTCATGTGAGTGTAAGTGATAGAAGTATTTATTCTTTTATTAAAAAGTAAAAGTAAAAAAGGTCAATTTTCTCAACTGAGCAAAAGGACAAAATTGTCAAAAAGACCCACAAAACTCCAAGAAAACCAAATAAATCTGATTTTTCAAACTTTATCCAATAAGGATATTAAAGCATACAATAGGAATCTCAAACAAAACAAACACTACCTTTTTCATTATTCCCTTTTTACCCTTCCTTTGAGTACTACGAAAAAAAAGGAAGCAATTTTTTCCCCTTCAACAACAAAAACCTTCTAATTATTTATCTAATATAACCTAATCTTAATAAATTATCACTAAATTAAACTAAGTTAAAATCACATAAAATTGCTAGAATTTGTGTACCACAACCTTTCTCTCTCCACCATTTTCACTACTATAACTCTCCGATTTTCCGTCTTCGATACTCTCCGATGACCGATCACCGTGTTGGCCAGTTCCACGGGCGTCCGATTCCGGCGAGCTATGAGAATGTGCTTTTGGCGGTGGCGGCTTGTACATGTGACTACCAGGATGGTACAATTGTTGGTGGTGGAGTGTTTGTAATGGTTGTGGCGTATTATAAAACTCTTGAGCTAATGCTTGTGGGGCCGCAATATAGTGAGGTGATGGTGCATGGCTAGTTGAATGTGGTCCATAAAATGTGGCTGTAGGTGGTGCACCACCGTGTGCGGCTGCGGCCGCATACTCAGGTGGGACCCATATCCCACCTAAAACCACTAAGTGGGGTGGTGCTGTTGTTGCTTGTGGACTTGGACTTGGTCTTCGAGTGTGAAGTCTGTACTTCTGTATAATTAAATCAAAACGAATTAACTTAAATATGTCATGACATTTTTATCTTCATAATAATATACTATCAAATGTAAAATTAAAAAAAAAATCAACTAATTTAGGGTTAGTTTTCTTGGGAGTGGGGTGGGGTGGGGTGGGGTGGGGGGGTTGCAATTGGTTAACATGTATACCTGCAAATGGCTTTTAACTTCATCATTGGTCAATCCATCAACTTTCATCAACTCTCTGATTTGTTTTGGAGTGGCCACTGAAAATCATTACACAAAAAAAGATTGGATTGCTTGCAAAGTAAGAAAAGAAAACAACCAAATGATGACATGATAATTCTTTTTGACTATAAACAAACAGTTTAAAAAGTTTGATAGACCAATAAAAAGTACATGTAAGACTAGACCATAACAAGAAACATATCTAAATATATAGATTTACCAAAAGAGTTTTTTTTCCCTTTGCAATGATTAAATTATATATACTATGTACTACTATTATTTACATCATCAATGCATATAACTTAAAAAGGATGCAGTCTGATTGATACACAACACATCTCGTATTCACACAAAGTTCAGAAATGAATCGCACTACCCAACCTGGATTGAGTGGTTTCACGACTCGAATAGGTCATTGAAAAACAACTCTATCGTTGCTTCAAGACTCTCTTTTATCAGTGTATATAACATAAAACAAAAATAAATGAATAAAAGAAGAGATTGGTATAGACAAATATGTTACCTTGAGAACCACCTAACATTTGAAGAGCATTAACAAAACGCCTATGCAAATCAGGTGACCAACATCTTCTTGCCTTTCTATGTGGTTGTTGTTGTTGTTGTTGAGTACTTGTGCTTGTGCAATTGGTACCACCTCCAATGCCTTGAGAATCTTGTTGAATTTCCAAATTCTTGTTATTATTATTGTTATTATCTTCCACTTGTAATAATGTTTCATTATTATTTTGTTTATTAGATGAAGCAAGTGCTAGTGTTGTTGGACTTGGACATGAAGAATTGTTGTTATCCAATGCTAATTTTGAGGCAATAGAAAAGCCCATATTGTTGTGATGATCATTTTCTTTGTTACAAGTAGTTGATATTTGTACTTGTTGTTTTGTTTCTTGATGATCACTTGGTGGACTCCATAGTTGGGCAGAAGTCATCCAGTTTGCCTTATTATCAACAATTGTAGATGTGTTATTTGCCACTATTTTTTCATCTCCTAATTCAACACTTGCATTGTTATTCTTAAGTGGAATGAATTCTTCAAGAACTGGTCTCATTTGTCCAATATGATTATTTTCCCTATGGGAGTGAAGTTGTTGCCTTGAAGCCTCCATAGCTGTTAATTCCAAAAAAAATTGGACCAATATTAGACTTGCAACAACAACATACGCAGTGTAAGTTCACAAGTCAGGTCTGAATAGGATAGAATATACACAAACCTTACCCTGATTTTGCAAGATAGAGAAGTTGTTTTCGACATTACACGTTAAAAGGCAACAAGTAGTAAAACAATAGACTATATATGCTATATATTGAATGAAAGATTTTAAAGTTCTATATATCCTACCTATGAATACACAAATTTAAATACATATCTGTGTAGTTTAACATGTTATAGCATGTTGTGTACCATTTTTATTAAATTATCAATTATAATACTTATCATAAAGATATACCAATAATTACCTTATATGTAACAATGATGTTGAATAATTACTCTTAAATGATATAATCAAGAATTTTTGAGTCCTACTTTTCTTGGTTTGATAAATCTCATCGCACACATAAACTCGTGCACGAAAGAAAGCCATTTCAACCTTATAATAAGCTAAAGGATGATTTTTTATGATTGTATAAAATTATTTACGCTATCAATATACGTGATCTGAAGATGGATATATACTAGTTGTTGAAAATAATGAAGAGATAATAAATTACGTACCATTGGTTAAAAGTTGCATGCAAAGGGGAAGTTCACGTTTGAATGCATCAATCTTGACCCTTTCTTCTTCAAGTCTAGTTAAGAATTCTTCAAGATTTTGTGTTTGATCAATATTTTTCTCACCAAATGATTTCAAAAGCATAGAATAACTTTGATGGGGTTTGCATTCAAGGCTTAACTCTGAATTTGATGATGCCATATTCATGATTGCCTATATATTTTCTCAAAAACTCGAAAAAACAAACTAGGTCTATCTATAAAATTCGATGCAAGTACAAATGTCTATTCAGATATTTCGCGTATATAATCCTCAAACAACAAATGGATTTGTTTTCATGTTCATATAGGAAGATGATAAGAAAAAATGTTAGGTTTTTGAAACACAAAGTGGTGTGTGTGGATAGAGGAAAAAAAGGGAGGAATTGTTTGTTTATGAACACAAGGTGGATTCAAATATTTGTGAAGAGGATGGTGGTCTTTTTAGAGGGTTGAGTTCGAGGGAGAATAAAGTAAAGATTCTTGAAAGAGGAAAAAAAAAAGTGAAAAGTAAAAGCAAAGGGAAGGATAAAGAAAATAAAGAAACAAAACAAAACAAAACAAAACAAAAAAAAAGAGGAAAAAAAAATCAAAAAAGAAGAGAAAAGAAGGGATAGTAACTTCTTGCAAAGAGTAAAGGCAAAAAGCTATTTGTTGGTAGTCATCAAAGTGTGAAAGGGTAAGTTGTCTTGAGGTATATATGGCATGAACAATTGTTTTTATTTATATATCAAATATTATCGATATATTTTAACATGTTATAGAAAATTAGCTATCAATCGATATATTTTAACATGTTATAGAAGATCAATTATCATTTTTAAAATGTTGCTAATTTATATTATAAGTGATTTAATACTGTAAATATTGTTTCATACCGCCAATAATAATTGTAGAACTTAAGCCCATGGATATTCACGTTCGGTGTTTTTGCCGAATAGGCTTGTTAAGAAGTAAGTGTATCCTTCCCTCGATCGACAACTAGTTGTTGCTGGATTTTTCGATATCTTCTATACTTTCCATATTTAAGACTCGAGCTGTATGAGCCAAAAACTCATTCACCTACAATTTAGAGGCCACGTTGAGCCTCATCCCAACAGTAATAGTGCGACTTAGGTCACCCAACACATAAGAAGTATAATTCACTCAACGATTTTATACATGGTTCCGAACCCCATATGGGAGGCTGCTAACATTATTATTTGTGAGGTCTTGATCATTGACACATGAGAAAATTTCAATGTTAATAAATCATCACTATCGTGCGATTATATCATGTTTGAGCATGAATGCATGGTGAATTATCTCGTGCCTCAACCTTGCTATCACCTAATAATTATTATGTTTACGATTATTCATCTTTTAATAAATACAATGCTCTAACCACTCATTGTTATTAGTTTCCTGAAAAATATAAAATAGTTAACTCATGAACATATTATAGCCAATAAAATTACACTTATTTATATAAGTTAAATGTTTGAGATGTAAAAGAAGGAGTCAATTTAGGTGTCATGTGATTATAGAAAAGAAAAGAGTCTGATTTTGGAACCTTTGGTACTTTAGGACAGTCTTTATATGAAATTCTATAATCACTCAAAATTAAAAGATAATATTCTCTTCTACTTCCTTCTTCTCATGGGGTTTACCTTTTTCTTTTATCTTCTTTTAATCTTTAACTTAACAATTTTTTTACATTTTTTTTAATCTTAATAAATATGCTACAAAAGATTCATCTAGTAAGTTGTGTTATTCAAGATTCTAAATACAATTCTACTTTTGGGCTTAATGGGTATCTTACAGACAGTATGCCACTAACAAAAACATTTTCAAGAAAATAAATTATTATATTCAACTATAGTAAAATAGTAATTAAATTATTTTCATGGTGTATATAGAGTTGATAGTAGTACTTGAAAATGTACTTTTAAACAAATTGATTCCATTTCTATGGTTGATTTAACTAATTATAAAAAGCCCCCCCCCCCACCCAAACCCCAAAGTAGCATATACATCCATTATGTTGTTCTTCTATTTATTTATTTGGGGGAATTTGCATTTTTAATCCCTTAATTATTGATAAAATTGTGATTTAGCCCTTGTGATATTTAGCTGAACATATTTAACCTTCAATAATTTGAAATGTGCAAATTTGATACCTCTTATATTGAATCTTCATAAATTCAACAAACTATATATTAACCATTACATTATATAATTACTCATGTTTTTTTTTTCTTCTAAAGTTTGGATAATGTTTCATATTTGAGAGTACTACAGTTCTAGAAAATAGTCTAATTATTAGTATAAATTTTCCATAAAAAAATTAAGGGATCGAAAATTCAAAAACACTCGAAATTTTTTTACCTGATATCTACATAATTGTGTTGATACGAGTTAACAGATATCCCATAAATTTAGATGTGCACAAGATAATTCTAACACCACAATTATAAAAAGGGGGCCAAAATTAATATATATTTTTAATTGATTAAATATTAATTATGCTTTTAAAAAGGTTAAATATGTTTGATTCAACTATCATAAAGATCAAAATTAGAATTTCAAAGGATAAAAAGTGCTACCATTGTCTTTTTTAAAACCATGTTATAGTAAGCATGGGAGAGAAAAAAGGAGGACATGTTAAAGATGGTGCTTAAGTATCAATCCGCCACCAAAGCAACTTTCTTTTATTATCCATCGTGGTAAAATGACTGAGATTCTCCGTTCTTAATCAGATATCTGATATATAAACTTTTAAACACTATCGAGAATGTCACCTTCAAAAATGAATCATGCAATCTATAAATACAAATTTTATCAAAAATCTCGATACAAATATGTATATCGAATATCGAGCCGATAAAACAAAAGAACATTTCTTTATTTGGTTCAAAAGTTACATAATTGTTTTATAGAATTGAGTGCACATATAATGTGTGTATGAGAGAGAGAACATCTAATCTATTCAAATTCATTGATTTTACAAAAGAATATAATATTTGCTTCAAAGAAAAGAATATCTGAAATTCCAATTCTACGACTCTAAATTAAGGAAAGGTAAGTAAGAGTGAAGGATCTTATAAAAAGGAACAAATTATGTCTCACAAGAATTTAAAAAGTATATTAAAGGGAGCTTAAGGGATTGTGGGGAATCTTCTTCTGCTAAATAACTTTAATGAAGTGGATAGGAAGGTACCTAGATTCTTTATATTGTTTTCTAATTAAATTATATTTTTTCACAAAGATTGGATCTTGACCAAACTTTTTACACAATTTTCATAAACCATCATACCATAGTAAAAGTTTGAGAAAAATAAAATGAAATCACCTCTTATTATGTTTGTAATCGCGGATTCAGAATTTTTTTAATTATGTTTCTCAAGTTTTAGATTCTGAAGTTGATCGAGTTTCAATACAGTTCAAATTCATACGTAGGGTTCAAAGTTAGGTATTGACTCTTATAAAGTATTTCGTTGATCACTACATCCTTCCTATACAATATCCTAAGTAAAACTTATAACATTCTATTTTCATATAGATATTTGTGGATGTATTGTTGGGATGAGATGACCATTCAAGAAAAGGGATTTTTTTTTAGTTCTTTGAAGTAATTCTTTTTTGACACATAGCTTCCTTAAATAAAACCTCTTAATATTCATTTGTAACTTGAGGAGAGGTAATTAAGTATCTTATTTTTTATGAATAGAAGAATTGTAGTTAGTGGAAAAAGAACTTCATTTATCTTTTTGAAACTATGCATAAATTGGAATAAAAAGAGCACATTTCTATATAGACTAATTCTATTTGTTATCTAATTTGTAACATTCAACTTTTGTATTCCTATGTCATGCCTTAATTATTGTATTTTTAGAACTTTGGTGTATGAAACTCAGTCATTTAGTTATTTTAAAAATTTATGAAGTATTAAGATTATGATGGATGTGAGCCCTATTTAGAATTTTTCAATTTTAAATATTAATTTGAGATCACTGATTAAAAATGCATGAATCTTATCTATTGACTATATCCTCTGGTGATATGGCGTGACATGCTATGATTAACGACAATTAAACTTAGGATGTGTTTGATACAAAGAAAACTATTTTATCACCTAGAAAATAAGTAATTTTAGACTTTATTTTATGATATTTTGGTTAGTAAGAAAAAATGTATCATATCATGAGTCTTTATATATATGATCTAGAGAAATATTAAAACATCATATTTGGATCCCCACCCTTTAAAACAGAGATATACCTCTATCAGGATCTGAAATCTGACCTAGCCCCAAATTCAGTGTGACACCCAATACCGACTCGAAGCCTGACTCCCAAACTATGATAACGTAACCTCGACACGCAACCTAGGACCTAATATCGACAATGACCTTAAACCTGAATCCCAACCCTGATACAAGACCCCACTCTCAATTCTATCTCATTACTCCTGATCCCGACTCGAGTCTTAAATCCTAACCTTGATTCTAACTCCAGTCTTAAACTTGACTCTCAACTTTTGAGTTTGAACTTGATTTAAGATTCGACTCTCTGTCGTTGTTTGATGCCCTATTCTCGACCTTGCCCCTGATTGTTAGAGTTAGAAGTTGAATTCCAAATCTGGATCGAATGATGAAGTTGAAAGAAAATTTTAGAGATTTATTTTATTTTAGATAGAGAAGTCAGTTTTCTTAAATTAAAAAAAAAAGTCCATTTCAAAAATATTTTACAAGATATTTAAGCCAACCAATTACCAAAGAAAACTTCCTACCAAACACACCTTAGTGGTAGCATATAGTTGGCTACAACTTTATTAGAATGGCTATTAGACGCTCACTTAGCATAACAGTACACAAAAAGTAAGATTAGCAAACTTTTCAAAAGTATTTGATATTCAAAATTCATTGCTTCGATTAATTTAAATTCTAATCCTAAAAGTTTTGTCGATTATGCTAGAAACATTATTGCAAGGAGAATTTTATTCTTAATGCTCAAATACGAGACTTTATTATAACTAGTCGTATATACAATAAAATATATAAATAAGTACTTGAATTTGATCTCAACTGACAAATATTCCAATTTAATTTAAATAGGCACTTGTAGATACTCAATTTGTGTTAATATCTCCAAATGTGTTACATCAATATTTAACGTCCACTACAATTAAAACGAATCAGAGTGTTTAATTAGTTGACGATAAAACTAAGTTAATATATCTAAATATACCCCTCGAAAAAAGTTAAAACTCTTACATCTAATTATTCCACTCATATAGTAATAGTAACAACATAGACCTTTTCATGAGAGGAATATTACACAAAGTGAAAGAGAAAGAGAAAGAGAGAGACTGCATCTAATTCCCTTAGCTTTTGGTCTTTGCCAAAAGAAAAAAAAAGGAGGTGTTTTGAAGTGTATTGGGTGAATAATGAAGCTTTAATTTGTTGCTTTCTATGTTCATTCTTCATTTACAAGACTCACTCAACTCTCCAAAACATAACTTTTTTTTTTTTTTTGAAGATTCTCTTCTGTTATTCCCCTTTCTTTTTTATCTTTATTCAGTGTCCGATATTTATATTAAGATTCTGATTAATCGTAATTCACGTAATATACATTCTACGAAAAAGAGAGAAAAATTTGCTCTCACACATGATTTTCTATTATGAAGTTCAGATCAGATTTTAATTAAAAATGAACGAATTATAATCATATCTTAGTCACTATTTTTAGTTATTGCCGATGTATATATATTTTTATTATAATAAATAGGTAAAATTTATGTATATATATTTTTTTATTATAATAAAAGGTAAAATTTATAACAAGTCTGATATAATAATTTGATAATATAACGTGTAAAATGATTTGAGGATTGCAATTCTTTTACACTATCAACGTATATGTATTTGTTTTTTTTTTTTAAAAAAAGGTTAATTTGTCTATCCTATGCATGGGATTCTCCTAGTGACACGTTTTTTAGATTATATTCCCATAATATATGGTCCTTCTGAATATCCCTTTTGTCTGGAAGTCCAATTTTTAGAATGTTCTATCCCCCCCCCCACCCCACCCCCACAAAATTATAAATTGGAAAACCCCACCATAGATTAATTTTTATGTAAATATAATACTATACTATATAATTGTGAAAAATGGACTCTGCTATCTATGTGTATGTTGTGTTACATATTGAAAATTAGAGCTTTTGGTACCTCACAATATATGATTAACTATATGTAACTTTTAATTAATCGAAAATAAATATTTAATATGAAAAGCCACCAATAATGATTTTGTACATAATTAATTTCAAGAAATTAAACGAATTTGTTTATTTAACTTTTTGTTGTTAAAATTTTTTAAGTTAACAAAAAAAAATGTTTTTCTTTTTAGAAATAATGACGTATATCAACAAAAGAAATATTCTAGTTAAAAATATACTTTTATTTGTCTAAAAGTCATACACTTATAGAGCATAAATATTCAAATTAAGACAAGCTAAGTACTTTTTTATTTTTATACTTACTAGAATCAACCAAAAATATAATTATTAAAAAGATTAACGTTTCTATATATCATTGGTGCAAATATTAAAGTGTCAGATTAAAGATTAAAGAAAGCCTATGGAATATCTTTTTCCTAAAAAAAAATGACAAGCACGTATGTATTTATTCCTAATGTTTTAATTTATTTATCTTAATTTAATTCGATATAGAATTTAATATAATTTTTTTATTTTGTGATTTAAAATGAAAATATTAAAATAATTTTTGAATTTTGTGATTTTAAATATATTACTCTAATATGCTAGGTGTAACGAGTAGGGGTATGTATTGTAGCACTTTTTTTATAAAAAAAAATACATATTAAAAGAAATAAGACAAGTAGATTAAAATAGAATTTTTTTTATTTATATTAGAAAAAAATTAAAGCACATCCTTCCAATTATTTTCCAAAATATTCCTTTCTGTCAACTTTTGGTTGGCTTTATATTTTTTCTTGCATGCATTATATGCTCACATGAAAATGCATGTTATGATTTCTGGCACGTAAAGTATTAAATACTTATACCCAACTTATATACTTTTTTTTATTTTAAAAACTCAATCCAAAAGTTATATATTTTATGTGAGTTTAAGTGTTTTTTCTCGATGATATGAAAAATAATTGAACTTTCTTTTGTATTTCATTATTATAAGATGTCAAGGAAAAATATCTCACTAATAAAAACACGCGAATAATAGTCAATTTTACATTTGATAAAAGATATATCAAATATATTTACATTATCAGTATATAACTTAAATATATTTTCTAATTGAACTTCCTTTTGTATTTCATTAAAAGATGTCAAGGAAAAAGATCTTACTGGTAAAAACACACGAATAATAATTATATCATTGTAAATACTGGTAAACTAAGATGATGAAATGAGTTGATTGAGATTCCTCTGTCCTTAATTAATTAACGAGATATTTCAGGTCTAAATCTTGGAAATGAAAAATATCTTGTTGGGAGAGTCGACCACCATCCGATTTAAGTCCAACAACGAGTGGATTCAGATTAATCAGGTTCTCATACGGATATCATAAATTGAGTGGGAAAAAAAGAGAGGATTAGTGGTGTATATATATGATGCTAAAGTATACTTTTGAAGGAAATATAAAAGTTTACTTTGGTAGTAGAGATTCGTTTATTTTCAAATATATATACGTACTTAATAGTACTTTAATTAGTGTGATCTACTACATATAAAAATTAATGGATATTCCTCAAGAAAATTTTTATAATACTGATTAGAAAGATATACTAATTGCATACTTATTAATCTTCCTAACCAAGATTAGGCATGGGATATGCAAGTCAAGGAAAACTTAATTTACTATTATAATCAAAATAAACAAATCATGCATGATGGAAACATAATTGTGTTCTCAAAAGGCCTAGCAAATTATTTTAAAATGTATAATGTATAAAATAAGGGAAAAGGGAAAAAAAAATTCTCTAATTCAAGAGAAATATAGTGTTTGTAATTTGTGGGATTAATTAATTTTGAGAATAAAAGGAAGAAGGGTAAATTTGGAGGGTGGAGGTTTTAACCAAACTAAGCCATTATATAAAGCCATTCACCAAAATAATATGTTTTTCTAAAATTTTACAAAACTAGTATAAACGTATTCCACAGTAACGTTTTAGGATATATTTTATTTTTAAAAAGTTGATGGCGTCAGATTGATATACGTTACTCACAGTAACGTTTTACTCCTAAAACGTTACTGAAAATAACGTTTTAGGAGTAAAACGTTACTTACAGTAACGTATATCAACCTAATGATGTTAGTTTTTTAAAAATAAAATATACCCTAAAACGTTACTGTGAAATACGTTTATACTGATTTTGTAAAATTTTAGAAAAATGTATTACTTTGGTAAATTGTTTTATATAATGGCTTAATTTGGTTAAAAATTCGGATATTTGTGTCAACTAATCTTTAATTTTTGTTTTTCAAGGTAAATAAAATTTTCGCAGGCCATAAGTTTATATTTTCATATCATAGCATCCCACAAGTTAGGCCGGTCCATATCGTTAAAGTTGTCCCGCAAGATATAAGTTTTATTTGAAGGGTAAATATCAAATTCGAAATCAAGATTTGAAGCTTATTATGGATTCGAGATTTTAATCTTTTTAAGTTGTAGGGTTCTTATATAAATATTCAATGAAATTTTAAAAAGATAAATATGGAGTTTGAATCAATTAAAACTACTGACGATTTCAACTTAATTCGTAGCTAACGCTCTTCCTATACCTCTGATAAAAATTGAAAGACTAATTCATCTAAAGAATAAATTATCGTATAATTAGACGTTACTTCTTACCGAATTTGAAAAATTGAAATTCATTATTTTATCCCAAAGCTCTCTGATTGGTAAAAACAATTTGGAATAATAATATTAGGGCAAATTTGGATATTTTCAATATCCCTATTCTGTCTTATCCAATATATACCCCAACTATAGTACCCAAATCAATTTGAATATTTGTTAACAATAATTCAAAATTCTATTATTCAATCCTATCCTAAGCTTATAAAGTGATATAAATATACAAATTAAAGGTTAATATTTAACTCTATATTTTGCATTATAATGAAATATTATTCTCTTTTTTAGGCTTTGTGGAAAGTGAATGAAATGTACATTTACGGGTTGTAAGGCCTTCTTTAAGAATCTTTTAATTGGCAAAGTATTCAAATAATGAATAAACTGATTATTCTATTAAATCCCATAAAAATCCATTTTGGATAATTAGATTCTTTAATTTATTTATTTTTAATTATTTCCCATTTCCCTTTTCTTAAAAAAATAAAAGTTTTCTTAATTATCTCAATCATTGATGTCTTTTGTAATAAATTTGTGATCTACAATAATTTTTTGGCCACTATACTGATATCCTATTTGAAATAGAAAGAAAAATTATTTCGTTGTATTTACACGATATAATTTTTTAACGAATTTTATGGTTTACGATTTTATGAAGTCAACTCTTGTCAAAATCAATGTAGAATGAAGGAGATGATCCTGCTAATTTTGTGTGGACTTTGCCAATTTACGGGTCCCTTCCTAAGATATACATTTAGTATTCAAAATTCTATTTGGACTTTGACTTCTTTTTAATATTTTTTAGCAAGTATTTTTTTAAAAAAAAAAATTGCATAAAAAAGAATATATATATTTATATATATGCAATAAGCATCCAAAGCATGAGAAATTAAGTGGAGAATGGAATTAGAATCACTTTGGTCGGCCTCTTAGCAAAAGAAGTACTTAGAGTATTGTTGAAGATTGGAAATCAATTGGCCAATTAAAAGTAATTTTACAAAAATAAAAATAATATATATATATGTGTATATGTATATATATCCTTTTATGAGGTTATTCCAAAATCATGTTTAATCTTTAGTAGTTGTGTCTAGTGCCTTCATATGTATACGAAATTTTAAAAAAAAATTGATTTGGGATGAAAGGGTGTAATAGGACCTTAATATATTTAATTAAGATGTATCTCTTAAATTACTGTCTAGAGAGGTATTTGTATCTTATTCCTATTTTATATAAAGATGTGTATGTCATATATTTATTAATATCCCTATTTCTGTTCACTCTACTTTCATGTCATGGCATGAGTCATGACTTACACAAATTAGTAAAGTTTGACTTGAACGATGTACATTATATTATGTTTGTTGTCACTAAAAGTTAGTATACTTAGCAAATAAAAGTCGCTTAAAAGTAAGTATTATTGGTAATTATTGAATGGTGTACATTATAATTGGTTCTTTCGAGGTGTGTAAGTTTTTATAATGTTGGATTTATTCGCTCTCATGCCAATTATGTGATTTTCATTCATAAATTAGTTCTTGAACTTGACGGATTGAGTTCTTGAGGTTTTAGCTTTATTTCTTAACAATGAAAGTCTTGTTGAGTTCTTGAGAAGTTTTTGAGGTTTTAGCTTCATTACTTACGAATGAAGTCTTTTTGAGTTCTTTGAGATGATGGTTTTACGAATGAGTGTTGTTCTTAATAGAATTTGGGTGGGTTTTTTGATTATTTGTGTTGAGTTTATGAATCCAATCAAGTTTGGGCTTGAATTGGAGCAAGAAAATTAGTCAAAATTCTAGGAGGGGCATGGGGTGGCGCACCACCATAGTGCATAACTACTGCCCAGTAGTTAGGGCCTAGCGCGGTGCGCCACTTACTATGCCCCAAACACTAGGCAATAGCTTTTGATCAATGCGCCTGGGTCGTTAGGTCCCTTACCCTTTTGTCCTTTCCGTGTGTGTTCCCTCACATCATACCTATATTCTCCACTCCTTGATATCCACAGTTAAAATCTTCATTAATTCTTGAGAGATCATGTATACACATCACTTAATTTACATCTCACTTTAAATTAAAGTTCGAGAAAACCTTTTTGAGTCATTTTGAGAAGTCCTGTACAAACTTCTAGAACTTGAATAAGACTTGAGTAAATGAGTATGTAAATGAGGAGAGTTATCTTGCATGTTTCAAAATGAGTATAAGGGGAGTAGGTATTCCAAAGTGTAAATGCTTTTACATTTAAAACTAGAGGAAACCTTGATTTTAAAAGGAGTTTATGAGGAATTTAGAGCATTATCTGTTTTAAGAGAATCTTTTGTGTAAAAATCTCAAGTTGAGGATGAGTTATGTTTTATACATTTTAGCATGAGTTATATATAAATAAATATATATATATATATATATATATATATATATATATATATATATATTATTGGAAGTAGTATTGAGCATCAATATGGGGATGAGTTTAGACAACACATTCCACATAAATCATGTAGCCGACATTGATAATGGATCATAATTTTTATATGATTCCTTAATGCTTTTAGTGTTGTAGTCAAATAGCACACGTAAGTGCACGTGATCGTATAAGCAATAGAGGGACTCTTTTTTGAGAGCCGGGTATCGTAGCCACAAGGATTTACGATTAGTGGCAACTATAATGGCCGCTAAAAGTGTAAAATGTCGCCACTAAAAGGCTGTTTTAGTAGCAACTATAGTTGCTAAAAGTGTAATATGTCGCCCTAAAAGGCAGTTTAATGGCAACTGAAGTCGCCGCTAAAAGTGTAAAATGTCGTCACTAAGGCTGTTTTAGTAGCAACTATAGTTGCCACTAAAAGTGTAAAATGTCGCCACTAAAAGGCTATTTTAGTGGCAACTGCCGTCGCCGCTAAAAGTTTAAAATATCGCCACTAAAAGGAAGTTTTAGTAGCAACTATAGTTGCCACTAAAAGTGTAAATGTCGCCACTAAAAGGCTGTTTTAGTAGCAACTATAGTTGCCACTAAAAGTGTAAATGTCGCCACTAAAAGGCTGTTTTAGTGGCAACTATAAGTGTATGAATGTCGCCACTAAAAGGCAGTTTTAGTGACAACTGCCGTCGCTGCTAAAAGTGTAAAATGTCGTCACTAAAAGGCTGTTTTAGTGGCAACTGCCGTCGCTGCTAAAGTGTAAAATGTCGTCTAAAAGGCTGTTTTAGTGGCAACTATAGTTGCCACTAAAAGTGTATGAATGTCGCCACTAAAAGGCTGTTTTAGTGGCAACTGCCGTCGCTGATAAAAATGTAAAATGTCGTCACTAAAAGGCAGGTTTAGTGGCAACTGCCGTCGCCGCTAAAAGTGTAAAATGTCGCCACTAAAAGGCCGTTTTAGTAGCAACTATAGTTGCCACTAAAAGTTTATGAATGTCGCCACTAAAAGGCAGTTTTAGTAGCAACTGCCGTCGCCCCTAAAAGTGTAAAATGTCGCCACTAAAAGGCAGTTTTAGTTGCAACTGCAGTCGCCGCTAAGAGTGTACTGTCGCCACTAAAACCCAGTTTAGTGGCAACTGTAGTCGATGCTAAAAGTGTAAAATGTCGTCACTAAAAATTTAAAATGTTGCCACTTTTAGTGTAAAATGTCGCCACTAAGGCAGTTTTAGTTGCAACTGCAGTCGCCGCTAAAAGTGTAAACTGTCGCCGCTAAAGTGTAAACTGTCGCCACTAAAAGCCAGTTTAGTGGAACTATAGTCGCCACTAAAAGTTTAAATGGCTCCCAAAGGTAGTTTAGTGCCAACTATAATCGCCGCTAAAGTGTAAAATATCGCCACTAAAAGGCATTTAGTGGCAACTCTATCGCCTCTAAAAGTGTAAAAATGTCATCACTAAAAGTTTTAAATGTGGCCACTAATCTCGATCCTCTCGCCGCCTTCCAAGGATGTTGTAGCAGGAGCATAGTCATAATCTCCATTGTCATCACCATCTCTCTTTAAACATGTTATTGGAGTATAGTCATAATCACCATCATCATCTCCATCTAAACACAACCTTCTTTTCTCAAACCCAGAAAATCTTGAATATTCAAGACATTCTATATATTTTTTAATAAATATTGTACCTCTAGCTTTTGAAAAGATGTGAAGATTTATGATATTTATTTTTGTGTGTATGATTTTGGTGAAGAAACCATTTATTATTACTTATATAAAGGAATGAGACAACTATTAGACTTGTTTGGACACTTTAGGAAGTGTGTTATCTTACCTCAAGAATGTGCACAACCATATGCTTGAGTGATGATTTTACATGTCATATGTCATTGTATGTGATGACTAAAATGAGTGCTAAAAAGGCTACATATTCACTATGTTTATAATATGTAAATGTTAGAAATTTATGTTCACCTTTTTTCATGTCAAATAAAGCTCAACTATTGGCGGTGTTTGGTTGAACTCTCATGATATATACAATTCAAAAGATAGTCATTTAGATATCCAAATATTTACTATAATGACTTTACGGGAAACAACCTCTTTGTCTCGTAAAAATAGGGGTAAGACACACATATATCATATTTTCTTCAGACTCTACTTGTAAAATTACACCGATTGTGTTGTTTATTGTTGTAGTTGTTGTGATTGGCATGGGTAGTGCTTGTGAGTTTTGTTAATTTTGATTCTTGTTTATAATAAATAAACACATATATACCACTTAAAGTTTGACTTTGTCTAGACATTGATTAATTAATTAATACTCCCTCCGTCCAAAATTGTTTGTCATATTTCGCTTATCGAAAGTCAATTTAATTAATTTTCAAAGGTAAATTGGATCACATTAATTCGATATTTTAAACAAAAAAATTAGATATTCTAAAACTATATGAAAAGTACTATAAATTATAATTTTTTGCATATTAATATGATGAAAAAATACATCTTAAAATGTTAGTCAAAATTTTTATAGTTTGACTCTAAAAATAGAAATTATGACAAACAATACCGGACGAAAGAGTATATGATATATTAATTTTTGTTGATTGCTTAATTTGGACAATTTTGCTTTTAGATTTAGACTAGTTTTTGAATTTATTTAGCTTCGTATGTTTAATTTAGGAAAAATTACATAAATTAATACATTTTAAAAAATAATTACTGATTTTAGCGATACTTTTTATTTATTACCAATTATAGCAATGCTTTGTTAAATCTGTAATATGTATTAAAAGTGAATTATGTATGCAATATATATGAATTATAATTGTTTTTTGAAATATATTATGTTTGTTTGGTAAAAAAATTGTCACATTGTATTATAAGTGTATTAAAATGTGTGATAAATATATTATTCATCATGAAAATTTGTATTATATGTGAATAATAAATTGTTCTTGTAATATGTATTAAACTTGTATTATAAATGAATTAAAAGTGATCAAGTGAGGTAAAAATATTATTGCTATAAATGGTAAATATTTTTTTATTATAGTATATTTATGTAAGTTTCCCTTTAATTTATTCCTCAAGCTTTGTACTGTCATAATTAATTTGATTTTTTATGACGTATGCTAAAATTTTATTTAAAAAAAGCCTTTAACTGTTTTCTTTTTTATACAATAAACAAGTAGAGCAATGCACGCTATTGATTAATATTTAAAAAAAAACTATTTTAATAGTTTCCTAATTATTATAATAAATTGTGTCACCAATTAGTATGAAACACTACGTGTTACACGATAACATCATGAGCAACTGGAGCATAATCATAATCTCCATCATCATCGTCGTCACCTCTTTCTAAGTATGTTGTTGGTGCATAGTCATGCCCATCATCGTCATTGTCATCATCATCTTCATATGAACACGACTTATATTTCTTGGACGACTTTCCAAAAATAATACCGCATCCATGTCGAATTCTCCAGAAATACACTGCTTTTGATGATTTCGACACATTCCTAATAACATTTCTGAAGAATTTGAACAACATAATATATGAATTTTACTTATCGAATCCAATAATCTTGAAAATGCTAGATATTCTATATGAATCTTCTTATTAGTAGACGATAGAAATATTAAATATGATATTTGATATTGTATGATCTCTTTAACAAGATATGAAGAAAAAAAATCATCATATTATGCTTATATATATAAAGGAAAAATAGGCAAAGTGTAGGCACGTTATGAAGTGTGTTATGTTACTTAAGGAATGTGCATAGCCATAACCTTGGCTATTACATTGTAAATTTACTTTACACCTTATATTATAATAAATAAATATGATAATTTGTGGAAATGAGAATCTCAAAGTTGTGGAAATGCCACTCTCGATTTCGATTTTACGAAGTCAGAATCGAATTTATTTATTGATTTTTTGTTAATTTTTGTGAAAATAAGAACAAATATGTGCCCAATCATATTTTAAAAAATTGTATATTTAAATAAAACGTAAAAGATATATTTGAAACAAAAGTACAACAAAAGTTTATTTAAACTATTTATGATCGCATAAAAATATATATTTAGTTATTTTTAGTAACTTATATCTTGATTTGCTAAAATTAACAATTATTTTAATAAGTACAATAATTAAAATAGATGGTAAGTAGTACAATACACTTCATAAATTTTCTATAATAATCGATATAAATATCAGACACCGATAAAAAAAAAGGAAAACTTACATAAATATACTATAATAAAAAAATATTTATCATTTATAGCAATAATATTTTTTTTCATTTGATCACTTTTAATTCATTTATAATACTAGTTTAATACAAATTACAAAGAACAATTTATTATCACATATAATACAAATTTTTAATGATAAATAATACATTTACACACATTTTAATACACTTATAATACACCGTAGCAATTTTTTTTATAAAACAAACATGATATATTTCAAAAAACTATATTTTGCATACATAATTCACTTTTAATACATATTACAGATTTAACAAATCATTGTTATAAATGATAATAAATAAAAAAATATTACTAAAAGTAATTATTTTTTTAAAATATATTGATTTATGTAATTTTTCCTAAAAAAAAAAAAATACTTTCGCTCCAAGAAAATCCCAACCATTACTTTCTATGGCTAATATTTATGACACGAAAACCAAAACATATCCTTTTAAAAACATAAAAATACAGAACACTACTAAAAAAATTTTAAAAAAAATGTCCACCTCACAATTTGCCGACCTGATTTGCCGGCCATCACTTCACCGGCGACCCATTTTCCGGCAATGTCATCCTACTTCAGTTTTCTTCACTTCCCCCAAAAAAAACAAAACGAAAACTCTAAAATCTCAAAAAAAATTCAAAATTTATCAAAGTTTAGTTGATAAACAGAGTCCAATAAAAAACCCAACAGTTGATATGAATAAATTAGTTGAATTTTTATATGAAGATTTGCCTCATTTATTTGATGATCAAGGAATTAATCGTATGGCTTATGGTGATTATGTCAAATTTAGAGACCCAATTACTAAACATGATTCAATTGATGGCTATTTGTTTAATATTTCCATGTTGAAACAATTGTTTAGGCCTAATTTTCAACTTCATTGGGCTAAACAGGTTAGCATTTACTCGTTTCGTTTCAATTTATTTATCTTATTTTTTTCATTTTTAGTCCGTTACGAGAAAAAGATTGTAAACTTCGTGTCAAGTCAAAATCAGACAAATAAATTGGAACGTATGAAGTATATGTGAATTGGTTATGAGTTTTAACTTCATAAAATTGTATGTTTGCTCATTTTTGCCCTTTAGAAATCGAATTTATATTAAAGTCATGTAAGAATATAACTTATGAGATATTATCATACAAAAAATGAACTTATATGTTTGTTATGAGGTCATATTAAAGGCTAGAGAAAGTGCAAATGGTTGGTTACTTTATTAGTTCATTAGTATCTTGGAAAATTGGTTACGAGTTTAACTTGTATATGTTGACAAAGCGTACGATTCTTTTTATGAGCTCGAATAATTATAAATAGTAGTTAGGAAAATGTGTTATGAGTTTAACTTATGTACAATGATAGTGTGCAAAATTTACTCTAATTTAGCGTAGATAACTACAAGTAAACGTTCATAAAAAGTGGTATTAGTATATTGGAATATGGATTATGAGTTTAACTTCTATATACAGAAAGTGTATGAAATTTGTTTAGTCGCGATTAAAAGTGGTATTAGTGTGTTGGAGAATTGATTAGTGGATGTTGAACGCCTTTTGATTTCTTCACGTGTTTACTTCTTCATATTTTGAACCTTTTGGTGAAAATTCGGGTTCCGACACTGCTAAGGTGTATAATGCATTGATTATGAACGAGTGATTGAGTTTGTTGTAGACAGGGCCCTATGAAATAACTACAAGATGGACTATGGTGATGAAGTTCGTTCTTCTTCCATGGAAACCTGAATTAGTCTTCACTGGCACTTCCGTTATGGGCGTCAATCCTGAAACAAACAAGTTTAACAGCCACGTGGTTTGATTCTTCGCTCTTCCTCGTTGCAAATTCATCAAATAATTAGATCACCTTGTTGATTAGTTACCTATTCCTGTTGAAATATGTAGGACTACTGGGATTCGATTCAGAATAATGATTATTTTTCTCTAGAAGGTTTGCTCGAGGTCATAAAACAGGTGTGCTATCAAATTTGTTTAGTTTATGCTTTCAAGCTATATGTGTTGCTCGGACTCTTCAAAAATGTTTGTGCACCCGTATTAGATCCTCAAAAAAGTGCACTACTTTGGAGGATCTGACTCGTACCTTTCGCAATTTTTGAGGAGTCAGAGCAACATAGCTGTACGGATGTTATTTAAATTTGAGTTGCAATTTTCGAGCAGTTAAGAATTTACAAGACCCCCGATTTGGGAACGCCCAGCTATCAAATACTAAGAAGAACAGCAGCTTATGAGGTTCGTAGTATTTATATTATAGCATCGTACTTCAAGCTAAGAACTAGTTTTTTACTTGTATCTTTGAATGGTTTCTACTACTTGTAGCCTATGTTGCTCGGATCCTCCAAACAATTAACTGGACGATTGGATTAGAGTTTTAAGATTACGTATATTTGAAGTTCTATGTACTTAAGTTTGTTCACTGTAGTTGGTGGTTGCACCGTGCAGAGTGCATGCGTTGTTGTTCAGCTTAGGAGTGAATGATGAATCCCAACTAATGTTCTAAAACTTTACGTTGTGAAATGCTCGTAATTGTCATTTGTGTAATACAGGTAAGGAAGTATGATCCTTTCATAGTTGTAGAAACAGAAGGCGATAATCTCGCAGGAAATAGAGGTTTCAATGATGTTGCCGGGTGAGATAAAAACGACTCATTTTTCTTCTTTCTTTTGGTATCTGTTATGGTGTTTTGTATTTCAGATTTTGAAGATCGTGGACTCCTCTAAATATAGGTACATATTTGGAAAGAATGCTACAACGGAGAAGATACCGATGACTACTCCTGTCTTCACTCAGGCATTTGATGCTGAAAACACTAAAGTGTCGATCCAAATAGTTCTTCCATCGGATAAATCTTTGAGCAGGTAACATGTTCTCTTAGTCAAAATAAACGAAAACATAAACATCTCACACTGGAGTGAAAATAGTGAGTAATCTTTGTCCTAACGTAGAATATGTATGTGTAAGCACAGAGGCGGGCGGATCTAGACTTTTAACTCTGATCAGTTCAACTTTAAGATTCTTAGCATTGATCTCACTGTACTTTTGAGAATACGAGTTGATATTTCAATTTTTGTTGAAACTTATTGGTTTTTCATATATGTCATAAGCCTCGTCCGCGTCTGCTATAAAGGTTTGAACTTTACTTCTTGTCTTTGTCAAACAGAACAATTGTGAAATTAAAGTTTTGTTTTGAATAGCTTACCAGCTCCAAGTAAAGAAGGTATTAGCTTAAGGAAAACGGAGGGAGGCATCGCTGCTGCAATAAAGTTTAGTGGCAAACCAACAGATGATGTTGTTCGAGAAAAGGAGAAACAACTCCGATCTAGTCTTATAAGAGACGGTCTCAAGCCTCGATCTGGTTGTATGCTTGCTCGCTACAATGATCCTGGTCGCACGTGGAAATTTATAATGGTATGTTCTATGTTTTGGATGATTGTTTGTTTCATTTCATCCCTTATTAAGTTCCTCTTTTGCTTTATTTACTTCTTTGTATTTCCGGATCCTATTATCTGTCCCTTAGATACGAACAATGACCCTCACGAGCTCTTTAGAATGTTATTAGAGAATTTGTACATGATGTTTTCATCTGAATTTAAGATGCATAAACATGAACATGCCCTGAAATCCCGGTGGATTAGAGCTACATTGACTTCCGATGGTCTCTTTGAAAGTTTCGCAAATTGGCTGATGTATGACCAACTAGTTTGAGATTGAGACGGTGAATGATCGACTCATAAGATTTGTATGACATTATATTATGTTTAGGAGATTATATCTATTGCTAGTATTCTCATTTGATGAAAGGTTTATTCAAAGGTGGCTGATCTATAGCCTAACTTACGAGTTCTCCGGGACCAAGAAATTCACTAAATATCTATAAATATTTGACTGTTACCTAGTTATTATTGTTTATCAACTTGAGGTCGATGTAGGAACACATAAACTTCGAATATTGAATTCATTTTCTCACTTTTTAAAGTTATTTTTTGTCTGAATATTTCTTTTTTTTGTTTGTTTGTTTGGACTTGTAGAGGAATGAAGTTCTTATATGGCTTGAAGACTTCAAGCTGGATTGAATGTTAGCTATTCTTTTGGTGTTCATATATTGGTTCCCAATCTCAAAATTGTTGAGTTTTTGATATGTGAAAGACAAGACATTCACAAGTTTGATGATATGGTTTTTACCTATTTTGGTAATGTGTCGTTGCACTGAGAGTCTACCGGAAACACCATCTCTACCCCACAACGGTAGAGGTATAGTATGTGTATGTCCTATTCTCTCCAGATCGCAGTTATGAGAATATACGGGGTATGTTGTTGAAAATGTGGGTTGTACATAGCAATGAGTATGCTTGTGTTGAACTCAATTAACACTAAAAAAAGATTTATATTGTTCATAGCACCAAATTATGCTACTTTTTATTTTATTTAGTTGTGTATGGGTCGATTTGCGTGTATTTTGGCTATTCCACCAGATATATGTTACCTTTCATCCTGTGTGTTTCAATTGTAAATTTAATTAAAACGATAACTCTAACATGTTATAATAGGTTAAACTTCTAAGATCATGTGAAAATTTTTAGACTTTTAAATTATCGGTGTATATAATTTAAATATGTCATGTTATAGTGACATATTTTCTTTTTTCTTTAAAGTGAATATTGAACCACTTAGGTAATTACCTTGAATGACTTTTTCTTAATTTAAAGTTTTGTGGGTTTAGTGTAATCCTTTATTTTCTAACTATTTTTTATATATATATATGTAAAAAAAAAATTAATTAATTATTTTTTTAAAACTTACTGACTCTAGATTATAGATTCGAGTTGTCAAAGTACAAATTGCCCTACATAAGGTAGTATTATCCATTTAAATTAATGGCATTCCATATTTTTCTAAATATTTATTATTATTTTTTTAATCTAACCATTAAATTCTCACAGCCCCATATTAGTAACAAAAATTATTGAATGGATAACATAATTTTACACTAATTGTTTACCTTGTTGTTATGGTGTAAACTCTCTCTCTTTTGCTTCTCTAGAGGGGATTGAAGCCATTTTGGGTGTTATTTACTCTTTATCTGAAAACTCTTCGTGTTTTTTATCGACCATTTTGAGGTTAGTTTTTTTCTTGGAATTTTTTTAATTTAGTGTTTCTGAATTTTAATGTAATGTTTATATATTCATGAAATATTTTATTGTTGATCATACATAATGGTGATTGGATTTTCCTTAATTGGCATTGATACAAATTATTTCCAACATTTTTTTCTTTTCAAACCTAATTTCATATGTTTTACTTGAGCCAAAGATCTATCGTAAATATCTTCTACCGGTTACCCCCTGTAATTGACCCCTAAGCTCGAGGGAATCGGAAACTATTGTATCTTTTCTAAAACGGCACTCTCCCTTTCCAAACCTAACTTATGAAATAATACTGAATATGTCATTGTTCGGCATCGATACAAGTTATGCACCTCCTTTTTTTTTCATTCTAATGCTCTAAATCAAGAAATAACAAGATTATGATAGGATCTTATCTCCTTAATCAGAATTTGGAATAAGATTAACTATTTTTATGAAAATCAAAGTAAAATTTAAATAAAAACACATCTCAACTATCACTTTTGCACGTAAGTAGAAAATGTTGAAAGACACATGTCTTATCCTTCAAAAAGTAATGTACTTTTAAGGATATGACACAAGTACTGCGCTAATTTTGAAGAGACCAAGCAACATAGTTTACCATCTATGTAACTATTCAAATACTTTTTGACACTGCTTACGAAAAATTCTGCGTACGCCACTGACCTAAAACTCCGTGTCTAATGTTTTTAAACAGGAAGGAAAATGACAGAAGCAAAAGAAACAAGTACACCTTTGATGCCACCTTCATCAAACAAGTTGCCAGATTACAACAAATCAGTTAAGTTGAAATATGTAAAACTTGGTTACCATTACCTCATTACTCATGGAATGTATCTTTTATTAACTCCTCTAGTAGCTGTGGTTGCTGCTCACATGTCAACAATCACACCTCAAGATCTATCTGAATTATGGGACAATCTTCAATACAATCTCATATCTGTAATTTCATGTTCAACACTTTTAGTAGTCGTATTAACTGTCTACATAGTAACACGTCCTCGTCCTGTGTACCTTGTGGACTTCAACTGTTACAAGCCTAGTGAAGCATTTAAGTGCACAATGCAGACTTTCATGGATCAGTCTAAGCTAACTGGAGCATTTTCTGAGGAGAATCTTGATTTCCAACGGAGGATTTTACAACGATCAGGACTTGGAGACAACACGTATTTCCCTGAGGCTTTGCTCAACATACCACCAAATCCGTCTTTGAAAGAAGCTAGGAAAGAGGCAGAGACGGTTATGTTTGGTGCTATTGATGGTCTGTTGGCTAAAACGAACATGAAAACGAAGGACATTGGGATATTGATTGTGAATTGCAGTTTGTTTAATCCAACTCCGTCTTTGTCTGCAATGATCATAAATCATTATAAGCTTAGAGGGAACATAGCTAGTTATAATTTAGGCGGAATGGGATGTAGTGCAGGGGTAGTTTCTATCGATCTTGCTAAAAAGTTACTTCAAGTGCATCCAGGTACATATGCATTGGTTGTTAGTACAGAGAATATAACACTCAATTGGTATCTTGGAAATGACAGATCAAAATTAGTGTCGAATTGCTTGTTCAGAATGGGAGGTGCAGCTATACTTCTTTCAAATAAATGGACAGAGAGGAGGAGATCGAAATACCAACTCTTGCATGCTGTTCGTACAAACAAAGGTGCAGACGACAAGTGTTTTGCTTCCGTTACACAAGAGGAGGATGCTAATGGGAAACTAGGTGTTTCTTTGTCGAAAGAACTCATGGCAGTGGCTGGAGATGCTTTAAAAACCAACATTACTACTCTTGGACCTCTTGTGTTACCGATATCAGAACAATTGCTTTTCTTTGCTACACTCGTTGGTAAGAAACTATTTAAGATGAAGCTGAAGCCTTATATTCCTGATTTCAAACTAGCATTCGAGCATTTCTGTATTCATGCTGGTGGAAGAGCTGTTTTAGATGAAATAGAGAAGAATTTGCATCTTACTGAAAGGCACCTCGAGCCATCAAGAATGACATTGTATCGTTTTGGAAACACTTCGAGTAGCTCTTTATGGTACGAGCTGGCTTATACGGAAGCTAAGAGAAGAGTGAAGAGAGGTGACAGAGTGTGGCAAATAGGATTTGGTTCAGGATTCAAGTGTAATAGTGCTGTATGGAAGGCTTTGAGGACTATAAAGCCAGTAAAGGAAGTGAATCCATGGATGGATGAGATAGATAAGTTTCCTGTGGACGTTCCAAGGGTAGCAAATTTTTAAATACCTAATATGTCAATCAGAAAGCAGAGACAGAGACGGATCCAGGATTTGAAGGTAGTTGGTATACTTATTGAGACATAGTAAAGGACAATTTGTTAGTTGTCTATAAGAGAGTTTTGTTGTCTTTTGGATGTTACCAATTGTTTTAGAGTTCAATCAACTATTTTTGAAACCTTATTAGGTTGTGAGGTTTGATTAAAGCTTGTAATCTTTGATAGATTTATTATTTGAAGGATAATGTTGATAGCCATTTTTCTAATATTGTTACAAATTCTTTTGATAAATGTAGCCAGAATGAATTATGAAAGATTGAAGCTAAATTTCGTATATTCTGTTGTCATTATTGATGTGCAAGCTCGTTTGCGCACATCTTAACTATTCAACGAACTATGATAATAAGACATTTATTGCATATAAACTTGTGTATATAATCGTTTGAAGTCATCCAACATCCACTCGCCGATGTTGGCAAGATCTCGTATCCCCATTATTTACGATTCACATCCATTTATTCGATCAATCAACTGAAAAGGATCATTTAGCAATAGTGTTAATCAATTCTATAATGAAGATTGTTTCTGCTAATTTAATTCAAATTTCAAAAATAGATAACTTTATATCTAAACCGCATCACGTTAATTATTTAGTATGTGATCAACCATGCTTAAAAATATTAAGGAGATACTTGTTGGACTATAACAACAAAACAATTGTATATCAGGCATTTGCAGACATCAAAACCTCCAAAAAGGAAGTACCAACTTGAAGTAACACTGACTCTTTCATTACTCTTTAAACATATTCGCTGATCAGTTGACTAGTAAATGTGCAGTATTACACCTCCAGCTATATTATCCTTGATGAAGAGTATTTGTTTCTTTGTCACCTTGAATTGCTAGCCGTAAACATCTTGGATGATACGTTTCACCTTTAAATGCTTTGTTTGCATTTTCAGCCAACGACAATACCTAGATTTAAAGCCAAAATTTAGAAAACATGAATTGTTATTATTATTTGATAATTTCTTTTATATATTTATTAATTATAATTTGATAATTATTTTTCTTTCAATTGAAAATATAACATCCGTTGTAATATTTTGTAAGACATGAATAGACATATATAAATTATTGTACATTAATTAACACCACAAATGTTTAGATCTTAGGTAAGTTCTTATGTATTATAATTTGAAAACTTTCTCAATTGAATATATTATTACATAAACTATTAGAATTATTCTAGAAGTATTTAAAAATAGAATTAAGATTTCACCTTTTGAGTGTACCAAATATATAGACTATCAATTTTTAGTAGTATAATACTTCATAATACCTTTAGTTACAAAAAAAAAGTATAGTCGTTATCCTCATTATTGTATAATTATTATGCTTTAGAACACGTTCAAAGTTAAAAGAGAATGTCTTTCAAAATTTAGTTTTTTGATCATCTTACTAATTTGAACTTGAAATGTTTATTAGACATTTATTTTAAAACAAAATGAAACTAGTCTTACAAAGCCAAGGTTGAAACCAGGGGCGGACTCACATGGCTCGGTAAGGGTACACGTGCACTCGCTAACTTCGAAATAATAATATATATATATATAACATGAATAGTTCAAATTGAAGTCAATTAAATAACATTAAATTTAGTCTGTCATCAAAGGACAACGGAATATGCAAACATAAAATTCTATGTCTATGCATTTGCAAACACCAAAACCAACTTTTTGAAGTTATGCAAAAGAGAGTATGGCAACATAACAATTTCTATGTCTAGTTGTAGCACACAGGCTTCCATTACTCCTTAGAAGATTTGTTGATGAGTGATTTGTGAATGTGTGGTATAACACCCCCTCCTGCTATTGTTCCTTTGATCAGAGTGTCAAGTTCTTCGTCACCTCGAATTGCTAGCTGCAAATGTCTTGGGGTGATACGTTTCACCTTTAAATCCTTGCTTGCATTTCCAGCCAGCTCCAATACCTCAGCGGTTAGATACTCCAAGATTGCAGCCGAGTAGACAGCTGCAGTAGCACCCACTCTCCCATTGGCGTTGGTTCTCTCCTTCAGCAGTCGATGGATACGCCCAACTGGAAACTGAGAAGGCACAAGACAAACAATTTAGAAACTACAAGGAAAGTCAGTGTCACATAATCCTCTTATTAATCAAATTAGATGAATGAACAAAAATACAAAGACATTAGTACACAGGGCAGTATAACACAAGTTTTGGTATCGTATGCCATTGACATGATGCATATAGGAGTATAGAACATTATATGGATGCCTTGGCTTTGAAACGACAAAGTATTAATGTCAACTATGACGGATGAGTCAAGTAAAGGGTCCTTAACTTTATGTTCAATATCATGAAAGGAATCAGAGTAAAAGAGATAACTATGGCCATTGCCTAATAGTTGAGCAGTTTGCAGGCTAAATTACCACCAAACAGCCTTATTATTCACACAAGTTGTGCATTGATACGGAAATCAGAATGACCAAATTCTTTTGTATCATTCTCCATTACCGCTAGTAGTATTTTCTTGCATCGTCAAATTCATCACTGGATAGAAACCAGCTCCCTTCACTCCCGCCCCTCCTGTCCCTCTCGCCCAAAAAAAAAAAAAGGACAAAGACAATTGCCAACCTGTTAGAAAACAAGTTTCTAATTGATTTGACTTAAAATTTAAAAAATTGCTGCCAAAGCTATTTATCTTCACGATCATCGCAAAAAGATCAGTATAAACCTCACTAACATCAAGCCTTCTCACCTATAAACAAGGCAGACCCAAGTCCTTAAGTTCATTCATGACAAGTTCAATTGATCCTAACCATCAAACCAAAATAAGTCCGCCATTGCCAAAAAATTCAAATTTTGTATAGACAGAACAGGAGAAAATCCCTAACCCAAAGCTGCACGAACAACAATGTCCAATGCTCATTAGGTCCCCAAAACATAAAGGTGTGTGTAGCTGCTGATTATTGTTGAATTTATCCCCCATGGCTATTTTCTGCTTCTTCATTTCTGACTACTTCGAATCTATTTCTTGAATCCCCCAAACTCATTAAATCACAAGGACTATAAACTACCATGTTTCACGTTTTCAACAGCTCTTAAACACAGTCCTTATAAATGAACAGAACAACCCCATAAAGCCATCATGCCAAATTTTGACACCTTATACTATACCATAAGAAATAGAAAGCAGCTTATTGAAGTCCTGCTTTGATATTAACCATTTCCACGGAAGAGAAACCACAAACTTAAGTCCATCACACACACTAGATAATCTCAAGATTAGTTCATTGCGAGCTTCTTCAACTTTGCTTTAGGTAAAAAAGATAGTTTAGCCTCTTTCGGTTCCTAACATCAAAGCTCAATCCAATCTTAGTGTGTGTAATGTACACAAGAACACAGGCTCTAGTTCAGCTCAAATAAATTGAAACAAAGAATTATTTACAAGTACCTGAAAATCAGCGGGGTAAAAGAAATTGTCTCAAGGGAGAAAATAAAATAATAATAATACAGGACAAAGGTTCCAGTTCAGCTTAATATCATATTGAATTGAATAAAGGTTATATATCTAAGTAATCTACATCTAAAAAATGTGTAAGCCATTACTAAATAGTGGACCAATCTTTTCTAATATGTATTAACCATACACATTTCTTTAGTTGCAAAGTAATAAAAGATATTCCTACGATCCACAAAAAAGGAGGGGAAAACCAGAGGTAGAGTATGGATTTGAACATTATGGTTTCGGATTTGGAATTCTACCACAAACCATTTGATTTAACGATTTTGAACTCTATTATTTGTACTCCCTCCCATCCCAAAATAGTTGTCATGTTTCACTTTTTAATTTGACTAATCATTGGAGTTACATTTCATTAGATCAATTTTAATGTTTGAATTCAAATATTCAAGGAATTACTCGAAAAAGATACTCTAATTTGCAATGCTTCTCACATATTAAAAATATATTTTAAAGTGTTGGTCAAAGTTCAAATAGTTTGACTCGAAAAATGTGAAAAGTGACAAGTATTTTGGGACCGAGGGAATACTTATTTAGTGGATTTTTTAACCACATATACAGGGTCCGAGCCAAATCTATAGGGTTGGGATAATCCCCCAAGTCCTTAACTACATCGAAGAAAAAAAAACTAAATACAACAACAAAGAACAACTACGGAACACAAAAAGCATAGAGGTAATAAAGCGAAAAACACAAAAAATTCTAAGGTCCTTCGGAGCTTTAAACACAAACACGAAATAAAAATGTGGACTTTAAACGAAAAAAGGCGCAAACAGGAAAAAATATACAAATGTGTTTGTGTAGTCCAACATTAACACTCACAAGCATGATTAACAAATATATAAACGAAAAAATCAAACAAAAACAAAGTGAACTATCAATTTCTTTAAATTTGCTACTTCAAAATCATGCTCATTCCCAAGGAGAAGTACGCCTTAGAACCTTCACGATAACACTAAAAGCTCCCATAAAGCTAGACAAAGCACTCAACATGTTTTCCGTCTCACTTCAATGCTTAAACGCGCAACATCAACAACAAGAAACTTTAGCATTTCTCATCAATATGACTTAATTAAAACAAAAAAAATGAGCTTTTAACAGATAAAAATGCGCAAACTTTTCAAATTCAAGCTCAATTCCATATCGAATAATAGGAAAATTAAACTATATATCAAAAGAATGAGAAACAACCCATAACTCATTACTAAATAGTGATCAACTCTTTTCCAATTACACATTTTTATGCAAATTCAACAACTTTGCCAGTAAAACAGAGAACTTCAAATCCAATTTTGAATTTTCCAGCCTAAAAAACACAAACCCAGAAACTATAACTCATCAGAAACCCTAATTTACGATCATAAATCAAATAATCAATCCAAAAACATCAAAAAAATGAAGAATTAAGCGCAAACTCAGAAGAAGAAAAAAACCTGTAGACCAGCACGAGAAGAACGAGAAGTGGGTTTCTTCTTCTCCTTTTCTTTATCCTTATTTGCTGCTGTTTTCCCCATAATCAAACCCTTTGCTCCTTTCCCCGACATTTTTTCCGGTCGAAATTGGGTGATTTTCCGATTCGATTTTTTTTTAATCGAAAAAAATTTCAGCACAGTCGAGAGAGATGAGAGTATATAGTGTTTTTATATATATAAAATAATGTGATTGGGACTGAGCTGGAAGGGGGTGGGGCGCAATCTAATGGAAGATTTTTTGACTATTTTACCCTTGAGCTGTGAATGAAATTACCCTTGAGAAGCATATGGTTTACTAGATTGAGAAGGGTGAAAGAGTAAATTGCACATAGAAACTCCAAGTTTGTAACTTTTAATTTTTATTATATTTTACTATGGCTTTTCACTTCCATTCATCGAATAAGACTATGTTGCCTAGTTGATTTTTGCTTGGAAGAGGGTTGCTTTCTTTTTTTACTCGTATTGAGAATGTGTATATGCGTTTATAGTATATCTTTTTTTACGGTTAAAGGTTTCGAGTTGTTCGCTCATTAACGTAATACATGGGTTGGGTTCAGAATGTTGTACAGTTCGATTCATTTTCTATGTGGGCACTAGAACGTTGAGAGGAGCGGGAAGAATATATTTCAGGTGCACCAGTTATCGCTCCTGGTAAATATTGAATAGTCAAGTATGGAGTACAAAATTATTATAGTTTATTTTCTTTTGAAACACTTAAAATAAATGAAAATACAAAATATGGCAAAAGTAAATATAACAAAAAATGGTGTGATTTAGGAATGGAGTTTGAGGATGATAAGAGTGTAAATCACATTTTATTTCTATTTTATGTAAAATAGTAAGATTATTTCGGATAGACTCACAATTTTTTTTAAAAAGTTTGAAAATACAAAAGCTGAGAAGCTCAAATACTTAATATACTAACAAAAAAAGTTAGTAAGATAACCAAATTAAAAGAATTAACGTGAGAGAATCTCAGCAGCTCAATTGATGATTATTTGAAATTTCAACTTGTTCACCAGTATGGGTTGTGGTGCACTAGTGAGAGTGTTTCACCCTTAACCAGATATTTCGGGTTCGAACCCTGGTATGAAGAAAATCATATGGGAGTGCCACCCCCAAATGAACCCTGCAATGTGCGATCCGAATTTAATCAAAACTCCAATGTAAATTTCAAACACCGAATAAAAAAATGAAAAGAAAACGGATTTAACTTATTCATGAAGGTTCGATTTCCCGACTTCTAATTCTCTCCACATATCTCCTTAATGGAAAGGAGCAAAGGGAGTCAATAAGGTACTCCAAGACAAAGACTGTCTATTAATATTTTATTTTAATTTTTATATTTATGTTCTCTTATCCAAAATCAAATTCTCAATAAGTTAAAAATATATCATATTTTATCGAATTACTCGTTCACAAATTATTTTTCAATAACTAAAACTCAATGAGTATACATATCTCTCATGTGACTAGTCGTAGAGAATACACTTCAAAGTAAAAAACTTATTTTTATTATTAGATTTAATCAATATTTATATGATATACATATACCTTTTTGACTTGACCATGATTAATTATTATATGTTATCATTTTATGAATACTTTATTAAGATATGTCCTAGTAGTAATTGACCTCCTAGATTTAATTGATTTTATATTGATATTGCAACGATTATTTACACCATAAATTATATACTATATGATTCAAATTCTAAGAACACGTTTACTAGTCAACGCCAGCTGCAACCTAAAATATTCAAGACTTTGGAATAAGTATATACTACAATAAGTCAAGTTTGGTTCCCCAAACCATTTTGTACATTTTATGATATTTGTCGTTGGTGGAAGATAATAAATATACTGTGAAATAGTCGAGGTGTGTGGAGATTGACCTAAAGTTATTACATGGTACGTACTTATTAGTGGTGGAAAGTAGCAAGTATTTTATGAAAATAGTCGAGGCGCGCGCCAAGATAACCCATAGGTATAGCAAGTATCCTATCAAATTAGTCGAGGTGCGAGCTAGTTGATCCAAATTGTTCGTGTGAGGTAGAAAGTATACCACGAAACTAGTTCAGGTGCGTATAAGCTTATCCAAAGTTATCTGATACTTGTTGTTGTTGGGAGGTGGAAAATATTGTTATACAATCTGTGTTTAAAAGAGTACTACTAATTAAAAGAAATTTGCCCAAAACACGAAATTATCAAAGTTTAAATGAACGAGTGAAGAACAAAAAGTAATTAATAAAGACTAAAATCTGTACAAATAATAACATACCAGAATCTGTAGAAGATCAAGCCCACTGAATGCACGGTATCCCTTAAGGAAATTATCCCCCTCTAGTATCCTATGAAGAATTACTAGTATTCATAGCCAAGAGGAACTAGTTTTGAAGTAATCTCTCGATCGATCATTTTCAAGATCCTAAGCCGAGGTACGACGGCACGAGGGATCCCTCTTTTCAACCCTTTTAACAGCTAATAGAAGTGTTTTTCTATTTTTCTTTCCACCACCAGTGAGGGAGAAATGTTTTTTCTTAAAGCATAAGAGAATCTTTTCCAATTTCTCTGTTTATCTCCCTTCATTTCTCATTAACTCTTGCTATACGCACAAGCTGGCTCAGATACCCCAGTTACCCAAAAAAAAAAAAAAAGAATGGATGCTAGCTAAGACCATCAAAAAAGGAAGAAAATTCCAATAATCTTCATAATCAATTGAAATTTTTGTGCTTGCCTATTTTGACAAGGTCAACTTTTCAACAGTTTAACAAACAAAAAATGACTTAAACTTTGTTAACATAATTCAAATATCTTCACAAAAAACTTTCATACTAGAACACAATAGTTCTTTAATGGCATGCCTAAAAATCCTACTATTTTTCCTCTTCATAACCATTTCTTTTGCCCAAAACACCACAATTTTTCAAGGCCAACACCTTAGAGTTGGAGAAAAACTGGAATCACCAAACAAAGAATTCAGGCTTGAGTTTTTTAGCCTTGATGGCAATAAAACACAATATATAGGCATATTCTACAATTTACCCTCTAACATGACCTTATACCCCGGTGATGATCGCCCCGTTTGGGTTGCAAATCGCGATAATCCAATACTATATGCATCAGGTAACACTCTCACATTGGATGATGATGGAAATTTGAAAATTTTCTATGGAGAGGATAGTTTTGTTATGTTAAGTTCTTATAATGTCACAACAAGAAATGCAAGTGCTACACTATTTGATAATGGAAATTTTGTGTTAGTGGAATTGAATAGTAACGGTTTAGAGAACAAAACATTGTGGCAAAGTTTTGATTATCCTACTGATACACTGTTACCTGGGATGAAACTAGGGAGAAATGTTAAAACAGGACAGATATGGTCACTGGTTTCTTGGATAAGCAAAGATGTACCTGCCTCGGGGTCATTTACGTTTGGTATAGATCCGATTGACATTGACCAATTGATAATATGGTGGATGGGAAGTGTATTTTGGACGAGTGGACGCTGGGGAAATGAGACGTTTAGTAATGTATCGCGAGTATCACACTATGATTATGTTAGCTTGAGTTATGTTTCGACAGTGGATGAGAAGTATGTGACTTATTCGGTTAGTGAGACTCGAACTTTGTCTAGATATGTAATGGATACATTTGGTTTTATTAAGGAAAGAGGAGCAGCAGGGCCTTTTGCGGTGTGTTTTTACAAGCCTAGTCCTGGTTGTGTGACAGAAGAATCGATAGGGTGCTCGATAAGAAACAATTCGTGGTTCAACAGAAGGCAAAATAATGTATCTGGTAATAGATTTAGGTTTGAAGACAACAACATGAGTTTATTTGATTGCAAGAGACAGTGTGAGAAAAACTGTTCTTGTGCTGCTTTTGCCTCTATCACAGCTAATGGAACTGGTTGTGATACTTGGAGTAACGTATCGATTTTGAACTCACTTGAATCGGATGTTTTCATTCTTGATGACGAAAGAGGTATGTTCATATTTACTTCGTTGTCTTTTCTATGCTGTTGTCGTGTGACCAGGAGGTAAGGCTGCGTACAGTTGACTCTTGTGGTCCAGGGAAGTGCATTGTTTCTATGTAGTAAAGCGGACTCTAACGATGAATTGTGCAATGTGTTTTTATAGATTTGGTGCCAATAAGAAATCGGAGCAGCACAAACGTACCAAGCACAATCTCACTTCCTCCAGATTTAGCACCAGAACCATCTCCTAATTCAACGTCAGGATCGTCTAAAGGAACTTGTATGTATTTGTGTATAAATCTTGCTCTTTGAACTATTGTATATGATTGAAGGTGAAAACCTTTTTTTGATTGTTTCCTCGATATAGTCTATTTAATAAAGAACTACACGTTTTAGGCACGTATGCTTTTGTTGTATCATCATTACACAATCTAGTCCTTGTTACGAGTATACACAGACCTTACACAATCTGCACTGTTTACCTTTTTACTTGTCATGCTTTCTGCACTGTCGTTTTATCCGTTTGCATAACTACTTTGATTTGTTGCTCTTGAGCCGAGGGTCCTTCAGAAACAGCCTCTCTACCTCCACGTCGTAGGGGTTAGGTCTGTGTATACTCTACCCTCTCCAGACTCCACTTGTGGAATTTCACTCGTTATGTTGTTCTGTTGTTGATGCAGCAACAAAATGGTGGATATGGCTTATAGCTGTAATCGGTTTGACACTACTCGTAGGACTTAGCTCCCTATGCTACTTTCTATACGGAAAAGGTGAGCACTCGAAGAATTTAGCTAGAATCTTGCACCAGTAAAATTCAACTATGTTGCTCGGACTCTGCTAAAATGCAAGCCACAGTACTACTCCTGTCGAATCCTTAAAAAGAACACTGCTTTTGACGGATCTGACAGACATCAAACAACATTTTTTAAAAGTCCGAGCAATATAGAAATGCTATACTCACAACTTCCTCTTTCACTATCAGGGAAAGCAAAAGCAGCAGCTTTGTTATTGCTTAATCAAACAGCAAATGTATCTAAAAAGAGAAAAGTAGACAAGAAAATGAGCCATGAAGTGCAGTTATACAGCCTCGAGAGCCTAGCAATCGCCACAGACAATTTTTCACCAGGAAATAAGCTCGGGGAAGGTGGATTCGGACCAGTTTACAAGGTAAACATGATACATTTTATATGAATATGATTCACGGAAGCATAAATACTTAAACGAGTAATTTTTTTCAGGGAGAAATGCTTGATGGACAAGAAGTAGCTATAAAAAGACTTTCGACTAGTTCAGGACAAGGCCTATTGGAGTTCAAGAATGAAATTTTATTGATTGCAAAACTTCAACATACTAACCTTGTTAGGCTTCTAGGATACTGTACTCAACGCGAAGAACGGATTTTAGTATATGAATACATGCACAACAAAAGCCTAGACTTCTTCCTCTTTGGTAAATATCATGTTTTTCATCTTCAACGATTGGAATACTTTGTCAAGAAATTTCATTCTTTACACTGATATGAACAGATAGTAACAAAAAGGAGCTACTAAATTGGGAGACACGATTCAGAATCATCGAAGGGATTGCTCAGGGTATACTGTATCTGCATAAATATTCAAGGTTGAAAGTGATTCATAGAGATTTAAAAGCAAGCAACATCTTACTTGACGCGGAAATGAATCCAAAGATATCAGACTTTGGCATGGCGAGGATATTTGGAACACAAGAATCAGAAGCAAATACGAAAAGAATTGTTGGAACACAGTAAGTAAATAAGCAATGTTTTCATATACACAGTTTTTGTATGATATTACTTGAAGTTCTGAATACATTTTTCGGATACAACTTCAGTGGCTATATGTCTCCAGAGTATGCCTTGAGAGGCATTGTTTCAACGAAAACGGATGTATTCAGCTTTGGAGTTTTACTGTTAGAAATTGTTAGTGGCAAGAAAAACAACAGCTGCTATGATACCGAACATCCATTAAACCTCATAGGACTGGTAAGTCTCTCGACTAAACTATGAACATATCTCGCGAAATGTAGAAACATATAACTATTTTAGTACTATGTTTTTAGGCATGGGAGTTGTGGAGAGAAGAGAGAGCTTTGGAGCTAATAGATGCAACACTAATTGAATCATGTTCGCGCGATGAAGTAATGAGATGCATTCATGTGGGACTTCTTTGTGTGCAAGACTATGCAAAAGATAGGCCTTCAATGTCAAATGTTGTTTCAATGCTTATGAATGATACGAAACAACCACCACCACCACCACAACGACCAGGATTTTTCATCGAGAGAGGGGATCAACGTGCAGAGATCTCCGAAGAAGTAGTAAGATACTCGATAAACGGGCTATCAATATCAGAGCTGAGAGCAAGATAAGATACAAGATGTAACTTATTTAACATTCTTTTGATGAAGTGTAAAAAGTCACCAACTTCAAGTAACTGATTTCGAGTCCTGTTTCTTTGATACTATTACATAGGCAACGCGGAGTTATGGCAATGGAGGCTTCACCATTACCTTCCCCCCTCCCGCCTGATAGCAACGTCACATGTTAGATTTAAAATGTGTGAGAATACACTTGACACTCATCGATTATATAAGTCGAAAGAGAATATCAGAAGAGTTTCTGAACTATGAATATTTGTATATTAGACAAAAGAGGTATCTGATCAATGTACATATATATTTTCTCATTCTGAGCTTTACATGTTCCACAAATTGGCTGTGAACTAGTTTACACTCAATTCACTACAAAAATAAAGAACAATTTTGGTTTTCACCTCAACTCACTACAATTATGATGATTTAGCTTCATCAATATTGTTTTCTTTATCGCTAACAAAAACTAAACGATCACCATCTCTGATCAACTCGATTTCATCGATTTCAGCTCCATCTTTGCTAACAACTTTGGCCTGAGAGATGCCATATCTACTAGAACCAATTTGAAGTAGCTCTTTAAAACTCTGTGGGAGTAAAATGAGTTTTCCCCCATTGTCTCCTTTCTCAGGGCAACACACGATCACTCGAGGAGCATAAGTCTTGGTTGTCGTGATACTTACATTAGTGTCGTTTGCAGATAAAAGCACGTCGTGCTCATTGGTCTGCTTTGCTGACATTATCCCGAATAATGAGTTGTGGAAGTTATTAGACCTGCGTCTAGGACGTGATCGTCCTAATGATCCATCTAGTCCTAGAAATGAGACTCCATGTGATGCAGGGGATATTGTTGGCTCACTTTTGAACCTACCAAGAAATCGAACCCCTCGTTCCTCTGGGATAGGATCAACGGATCGAGTTCTCATCATTACCCTGGATTCGAAGAGTTCTTTGATGTCTTCATGTCCTTGTTGCTCAGCAAGGTCCCGAGGGGTCCAATTATGTTCGTCTGGTTGATCAACGTTAGCCCCTCGATCCAAGAGGTACTTAACTATTTCTATGTTACCTTCACAAACAGCTACATGGAGAGCTGATGAACCGTTGATCTTGGTAAGCGTGACATCCCCGCCATAACGGACAATCTCCTTAAGCAAACTCAAGTTGTTCTGTTCAACAGCAACGCAGGCGAAATGTCCCACATCACCAGCTGATAGTTTAGCACCGTTGTCAACGAGTAACTGGATAACTGATTCGTGCTTCCCCATGATAGCCTCCCATAATGGCACATTGCCTTCTGAATCTGTGTATACACAATAAACAAAATCAAACTCCTATATCTGGCTTTGTGTCGGTGGACGTGGTAGGAAAATGAAACAACTGATAGTTAGAGTGTGAAACTCGCAAAAAACGACAGTCCAGGTGTGTTTTTGACTATAAACTCTTCAAATGTTTGGACAAAAACAAACTTTTGGCATGGAGCATACCTCTACTATTGGGATCAGCCCCGAAATCGAGCAAAAGAACCACACAGTTCTCAATGCCTTTAGACGCAGCGATATGCTGATAAGAGAAAAAAAAACAATAAGAAATCAAGTTACATAGAATCCAAGCTTAAGGTAACAGATGATCGTAAGGGTACTAACCAACGCGGATCTTCCATTGTTATCTGATTCATTTGGATCAAGACCGCGCTTCAACAAGTGATGCAACAATAAGTCATCACTTCTAAGCGTTGCAAAGCAAAGGGTGAGAGGCAAGTCCATTCTACCGCGTGCTAACATATGCTCGGTCTCAAGTAGAACACCCTCCATAATTGGATTCTTCATTTCCTTCAAATGCTGCGAAAAGAGAGAAAACATAACATATATGTTAAGTCAAATCATTTCATTTGAAATCGTCCAAATTAGGAAACGTTTGAGGCGTTCATACCTGAAGTAGATTATTCATGATTATTGTCCCGTCCCCAACATTGGCCTGGACGATATTCAGAAATGTGGTACGATTCATACGTAGTAGCTGGCACAGTCTCTTTGTTCGTACTGTAAACAGTTGAGGCCTATAACAAAGAACCCCGATTTCACCACAAAGATCACCGGCCCTGACCTCCCCAACAACCTGAAATATCCGTTTTAGCATCAGCTCACCACTTGTGGTTTCGTAAAAGATATATATGTGTTTCATCAAAATGAATCGAGTGAACGTATTGAAAATATGAAGGTTTTTGCACATGTTTGATGAAACTTGCCTGTTCAACTCCGTTTTTAAGCACTACTAGATCCTGTCATATAGGGTCATCATTAGACTTGTACTAGCAAGTAAAACACCACGAAACATGAAAATTTTCCGCGTGCAGATTCCAAAAAAGAGGTTCAAAATTACCACAGCTCCTGTTACAAGAATATAGAAGTCGGTTGGTGCTTCATTCTGCAAAATGACATCCTCTTTGGGAGGAAAGTACTCTGCCTTCATCTCGGAGACCTTGAATCACGAAGAAAATGTCAAATATTAGAGAAAAAAAGATCTGATTTAGGACAGCAATTAAATATCTGATTCATGAAGTTACCAGCTGGAAGAGTAGATCGTTTGACACTCCACGAAACAGGTAAACCTTATCTACTAAAGAGTAGAAAAGAAAATGTGAAACGCTTGAACGGATAGCTTTAGGAAGAGACTCGAGTGTCTCTTGCTGCTGCAGCCCTTCCGAGTCTGTTCTGAACTTCAAGCACAAGTGTGCAAGCATCTGATCTTGGAGTCGAGCAGGCAATTGGTTCCTCTGTGCAAAGCTCGAAGCAGCTTGAATTGTATCTCTCTGATGCAGCAATTTCAACAGATGCATTTTAGAACCTAACAAAATTATAGAATTACTGATAAAACAATCGAACAATACGATAACTTTTACTCACAAATTTTCTAGTCCTACTCGTCCCGTGTACAACCAAGTTAGTCATATTTCCTATTAAGTATGCTGTCAATCCCAAGTTAAAGAGCATGTAGAAAATATCAAAGATCATTTCCCGCGTATTCTCTGGATGCAGATCTCCATAACCGACTGTAGTGAGAGTAGTTATCGACCAATAAATAGAAGTGACATAACGAATCCATAAGCTCTGATTAAGGAAGTCATCCATAGCAACTCCGATCCATGTCCTCTTTGGATCAGGATAATGAACCGCGATAAGATAATAAAAGCATCCGGCACAATGAACAGCAAAAAGAGTGACCTATAGAGACGAACCAACACATTGATCAGAACAACATCGATTCAACGCTTAACCAAAGGAGGCCGAAATGTACTTACACAAATAAGCTTTGCACATCGAACCCAAAAGTAATTGAAGTTCCTATCTTTCTCCAATCTGTTTCAAACAAAAACAATAACATATCTCTATAACAGTCGTCCTATATAACAACGTTTCACTATAACGACTAAGTTTTCTTTGGAATCGACTAATTTCATGTTAAAGTTCTCTATATCAGCATTTCGCTATTGCAACCAAAAAAATACACCAGACAAACAACGTTGTTATAGAGAGGTACCTGGCGAACAATGCACTAACTCTTCTTAGACGCCACAAACGAAGCATATTGAATAATCCATACTGACGTAAAGGTTTTGGGGAAATCTTCACAGCAAGTTCAGAAGGGATTGTTGATATGACATCGAATAAGAACCAAGTACTCATATACTTCCAAGCAATCTTTTTGTGTTCATCGACAAGTAGATAAGTGGTTCTATCCAAGAAAGCTACGAAGAAGGTAAGAATGATATCAATCGCGAAGAATCCATTGACTACATTGTCCGTCTTAGCGAGTGGCCCTGCTGGTTTTCCTAGAAAGCCAAACTCGAACGGGGACACCCAAGCAGTGTAAACAACCAGCACAACTAGAAATGTCTCCCATAACCTACAAACATTACATTAAACCTGAGATGATTATAGCAAAAATCCATGATCATTACTAAACGACGAGCAGGACTAATAAGTAATAACCAATCAAAATCTCTCAAAGAGAAAAGAATGATGACTCGTGAATCAAATGCAACATGTTGAACTTGTTAGCACATTATCCGAAATGAGAAAGTAACAAATTTTTAGATATAGAATTGTTCTTATCAAGCAATGTAAAACATAAATAGAAAGTTGTAGCTGATTCCACTGCTCGAACCTATGACCTAACGACTCGACAACTTTATTGTTGTGATTGATTTCTTAGACAATGTCAAATGATTGAAGTCACCAAATATGTGAAACACACAAGTTTACTAGGCTCATTTTTGTTAGTATTGTTGGATCGAGAGATATACCCCAAAACTATCGTAAATAGTATGCAAATATCCTACTTCATACTTTTGGAACATTGGTGCCCCTGCTGTCCAAAAACTAGAATATATATACCCTTTAAACTAATAGACATAGACGTGTCATAATCTTATCCACCGATTCGACATTTTATTGATGGATAAAATTGTATCACATGTCCCTATTTAATTTTCCATTAGAGTGAAGGGCATATATATTCTAGTTTATGGATGATAATGTCCCAAAAATATGACGAAAGATATTTGTATGTGATTTACGATAATTCGAAAAAAATTTTTAAAAAAAAGTGTTCTATTTTGTGTCAAAAAGAGGCAAGTGGAGTAGGGGTAGAAAAGACAAAAGTATTAACAGTTGAAAAGATATTTTTTGTTTATTATGCAGAAAGGGGGCCAATAAAAGAATTGATATTTTGTCCCCCACCCACTAGGAAAAGAAAAGGAACAACCCAATATCTAGATCGAACGTAATTTTACCAGTGAAGTTAAAAAAAGTAAATCATATTCATAAAGTCTGTATACCTTATTTTTACTTTTGTAGAAACGGAGAGATTGTTTCAGATAACACAAAAAAAAAAAAAGAACCATACCATAACTTTAAAATGCGTATCATTTTTTTTACAAATATCATATTTTATGTTTAAACGGCTACAAATATTTGTTGAAATTTTGTCATTTACACATATTTATGTACTCTCTTGAAATTGTTAGAGGTATCAAGTTGTTTAGTTTATCACCATTCTTTTTATTTTTAAAAAAAAAAAAAGAGAAGGGATTATACGTAAAATCGAAACTCTATCATTAAAATAAATTTAAATAGTTAAATAACTAAAAATATTTCAATTTACCTTCGTCGTTAATTAAAAAAAATTAAAGCAATGGATAGATCTAGAGACACATGTTTCATGTTTACTCAAAGATTCTAACTTTCTCCAACACAAAGTCAAAAGAAAATAGTGTGAAAATAATTTAGATATTAATCAAATCATATCTCATTATTGAAAAATATAATCGTAATTTCAAACATTTAAAAGAATAATATTCACAAAATCAAGAATATTTCATAGATTAAACATTAGAAAAACTCGACAAGTACGGCTTACTCAAGTAACTGAATATATCTCTAACCATCAACAAATAAATTCAAGAATCGAATCAGACTAAGTAAAAACACTATTAATCCTTGTAGGGGTGAGAAGAAAAAAAAAATTTTATTATCTTGAAGATAAAAAAAAATAATTATATATAATGCATAGTCTTAAAATATTCCATAGACGTTAATTTCAACAACCACGCACAAGAAAATTAAACAAATATATAACTGAACAAAGACTTTAAAAACATTAATAATGCACAAGGTGTACTATATTGTTAAAAAAGAAAATGTGGTGGAGCATACTAGAAGATCCTATAAATTTTATTAATAATCAAGATTCAAATTTCAATATTGTTATTTCTAATTACGTTTGAATTATATTTTTATAGTGGGAGGTAATAAGTATTCGATTCAAAAAGTCAAGTTGGTTGACACTACCTTTAGTAAAAAAAATATTACGTATCAAGTTTCTTCTTTTTTATAAATTATACGTTCAATTCGATTACGTACACCTCTTGCTAACTTCATCAATCTTCTAGTATTTTGACTCTTTTAAGTAATATTCATCATAATCATGCCCTTTTAAAGAATTTTCCCAATATTCAATGTTCAAACAAAAGAAGATTATGAAACTCCATAGACATAGAAACAAAATAAAGTAGAGAAATGTCAAAGCAAGAAAACACTCTCCCTTTTAACCAGTTTATACGGACACGAATCAAAATTAATCAAATCAATCAATTCACTCAGAATATCAAATAATTAGACTAAAAGGAATGATAGAAGAAAGAATATTCATCCTTTAACGACTTTATGCTACACTAATTTAAATTAATCAAACTCAAAAAATGTCTAAACTAAAAAGAATGATAAAAGAAGTTAGTTCTCCCCTAACCATCTTAAACTGCACGAATCTAAATTAATCGAACTCAAAATGATAAAAAAGAAGAATAGCTATAAGCTTGCCCTTGACTATGTTACACAACACGAATCTAAATTAGTCCAGTCAGTAAATTTCAAATACAAAATCATTCAACTCCAAAAAAAAACAAGTATATATAAACTTGCCCCTTGACAATCTTACACAACAGAAATACAAATCTAAATTAATCAAGTTAGTAAATTTCAAATACTAAATCATTCAACTCCAAAAAAAATGGATATAAACTCCCCCCTTGACATATCTTTACACAAACACATAAACACGAATCTGAACTAGTCGAGTCAGTAAATTTCAAATACAAAATCATTCACTCCTTGACTATCTTATACAAGAATACGAATCTGAATTAGTCGAGTCAGTAAATTTCGAATACGAAACAATTGAACTCCAAAAAAGAAAAAGTTATAAGAAGAATAAAGAACCTGTATTGTCGATCATAAGGTGAAATAATAAATCTTTTAAGCTTAACTCTTCTATTACTTCTTGCACCAAGTGAAGGTAAAATTCCAGTAGAAAGACTATAATGACTACTTTCTCTTGATAATTGTTCTATTTCTTGTGCAGCACCACACATTGATACTCCCAAAACACCTAATCCTCTATTATCTCCCATAACTCTAAAAAAAAAAAAAAATTAATTTTTTCTCAAAAAAAAAATAATTAAAATTGTGTATATTGCCCTCTCTTGTTTTATGAACTTTGCTATATATATAAAGAGAAATAGATGGAAAAAATGAAAAAAATAAATTATTTATAGAGGAAAAAAGGTTCTTTTTTTAGGAGACACCTACCAATATAGTTTGTCTCGTGAATCTTATAACACATGTTGTTGGTGAATATTATGTATTTATTTTGACTGATTTGAAATAGGAAAAAGAGAGGAACTTTTATAGTTTGACATTTTTTTTTATTTTTTTTTTTAGTTTTGCTTTTTTTTGGAATTTGGTGTTTAACGTATATATTGGGATCTGATTAAATCTGGATTCATGTGATTCAGAATTTATTTTTGGAAGTTGCTCTTTAAATGGGATTTTCTTTTCATTTTCAAGAGTTCGAATTTGAAGCCTTTAATTGAGAGTTGAAGAGATTAAATTTAGATTCACATAATTTAAAATTTATTTTTTAAAAATGTAATTTTAAACAAAAATATTTTTCGTTATTTTAAGCTTGAATTTGAAACTTTTATTTGGCACACATATGGAGAATAGAGTGTACTCTTTTTTTGGCTAGTGTGTTTAATTTATATAAAGATATTTATTTTGATATAAAATTTAGAAAGAATAATGGATATTTAAAATTTATGGTATAGCATAAGTCAATAAATAAAATTTATGTGGCTTTAAATTAACTCAATAAAAGTGAAGTGAGGATTCAAAATATCTTTTTTATAAGTCAATAAAATTTATGTGATTATAAAACATTAAATAAGAATATAATTTTGTTTTACCATATAAGGACTATTACTTCTTTAGTTTGTTTGTTTCAATTTATATATTAATTATCAAGATTTTAAGGGGAAAAAAGGATAATAGGAATTTAAGATCTACCATAATTAAAGTATATAAATGTAAATTAATTTATTAAGTTAAAATAAAATTCTAGAATTAAATAATTGCCTCATGTAAAATACTATTTTTTTAAAAATTGATTAAAATAAAAATAATGTCACAAAAAATAACAATAAATTCCATGAATAGTATGATTATAAATTTAAAAAATCATAGGTTTTAATTACAAGTACATCTAATTCAAAATTTAACAATTTTTTATTCAAAACTTTGTAACACATTATCAATTTTATGTATAAAGTAATGTGAAAAAGGAAAAAAAGAGGAACTTTTGCAGGTTTTTTTTTTTTAACTTTTTTGCCATTTATTTGACACGTATGAAAAATATTTATATTTTCTTTGACTCAAAAAACATAAAAAGATAAATATGTCGGCTAATGGACCATGGATTATATACTTTTATTGTTTTTTTTATTATATAAAATTAGTAACTTTTATTTGACTGGTTTTGTCTTAATTTATGTAAAATGTTTGTTTGACCAGAAATAGAAGAAAAATACAAATGAAATTTGAAATTCATAGTCTAAACACAAAACAATGAAACTCCATAAAATAAAAAAATTTGAGTAAAAAACTTACTAAATATAGTATTTTATTGATCGTTTAAAATTGAAATAATTAGAATTCACTTAAATTTATGAATGTAAGAATATTAATTTCTAAATTAAGTTTTTATTGTAAAAATTTTTATCGAATATGAAAATTTTATTGAATTGAGTTCAGTATAGAAGTTCAAGCAAAAATAGTGTGGATCGGGTTCAAACTTCTTTAATGATTTTGTCGTCCATCATGATCATCACACGTCAGAGGCGTACCTAAACTTTAGAGCTTGTGAACTTTTATATATGTATATAGAGAGAGAGGCGGATCCACCCATAACCGAGGGGTATCAAGTGACCCCTTTGTCTAAAAATTCTAGCATATATAGAAGTTAAATTTTAATTTATACGCATTAACATCTCTTAACATAAATTAAATATTTAGTCTAGTAATTAACGTATTATAAAATTTTCTTGAGATAGTGTGTTCAGTCTTACTTACCTCGTAATCATCTGTTATTGAAATCGTTGTTACTCTTTAATGATAATTTTTAAGTCTGCTATATATATATATAATTTCTAACTTCATTACTGATCGTCATCTTTTTTTTCCTTTTTGGAACTTTGTTTTGTGCATACGCAAGACAAATATAATTTTCTTGTCTTTTCCTTTTAAAGATTCGAACTACCTTACTCTCTTTTTTCCCCTCTAATTAAGGTGGCCATTAACATTCAAGTTGACACAATATTTTGTGGTACAAAAATATGTGTGCCTTATCATGAGAGTAATTAAAGTAGAATAAAATATTTTTTTTAGATAAAGTTTGAATATGATTCGAATTGCATTAAATCTTAATTTCTACTCTTCGTCCATTTGTTAGTACCAAAATTATCTCTCATGTGGTGTTTATATTTGTAAAATTTATCAAAATTTAATTACTTTTTTATTTTATATAAAGAACGTTAAAGTATAATATTCAAAAATAGATTTTGTAAATTTTGATTAAATTAGTTTTATATAGCTCATGATAGATTATTTTTATGGATGAAAGTGAATCACTAATTCTTGAAAGAAAATAACAGAAATCTCATCTTTAAGTTTTTATTTCATTATTCCTTATTAATTTTATAAATCTTCAAAATTCTTCATTTCACGCATCAGATTAATGTTTCAGCATATTAAATCAATGTATCTCGCGTATCAAACTAATATATCTTACGTATCAGATTAATGTATCTCGCGCATAATAATGTATCATGTATAAAATATACATTACAGTAGTATATCACGTATAAAATATAATATATCTTACTCAACGATTAATGTATCTCGCACATCAATTAATATATCAAGCGCGTATATTATTGTGTTAATTTGAAAAAATTTATGTAATTATAAACTTATAAAAGATAAATAATAATTTTACTTTAAAAATATATAATTTTTATAATTTTTCAAAAATAATATATAAATATCGAGTATAAATAAATTTTTACGAATTAGAATCAAGGCACCGAGTGACAACCCCAATTGCATTAAGGCGACCTTCACAATGTGCCTAGAAAACAGCCCTTCATGATATATTTAATTATTATTTGCCCAACAAAAAAATAGATTTATTTTATTTATTTTTTATATTAAAAAAATATTTATTTATTAATTTATTTTAATCAACCGACCATAAATAGGAAAAAAGATTAATAGGTCCCACAAAATAGTCAACTTCTGTACAAGATTGAGCAGTTAAAAAGCCTTAATCTGGCAATTATATAGTTGACTTCTTGGAAATGTAATGATCCATCCACTCCTTCATTAAATTTTAAAAAATAAATTCACTTATTATATTTGACTTCCAATTTATTTTATTATCTACTAATAATATTATCTTATCAAGAAATAAATTTTATATAGGGAAATCTATTAATTTTATGAAGCCCATGATAGAAAGCGTGTCGATGATGAGGATGGATCGAAGAAAAAATCAAAATATTTTTATATTAAAATTAAAAATATTTATAAAGCATGTTCGGTGTATATTATATGAGGATTTTCCATGGAATTAGTATGAAAATTTGTAACAATAGCTTACATAACGCATAAGATATATATAGGGCAACTTTCAGATATAACAAACAAAAAATTCATATTTGTATGCTATAGCAAAGTTTGCATAATTGCGCTCCATAGCAAACATAAAACTGTATAATTCGCTATACATATATAATTGTATAATTCGCTGGCCTAAATTGTATGATTCGCTGGCCTATTTCGCTGCAATTGTATAATTTGCTTTGCATACAGTTGAATCGAATTAAAATGTATGTATATTGCATAATTATAAGTGTATAGCAAGAAAATATATGTTTTTCTCGCTTTATACAAAAACAGAAACACAATATATACACTTCTGTTGTATAAAGCTAGAGAAAATTGTATTTCACTGTAATTATATAATTCGCAATTGTATAATTCGTTGGACTTTTTCTCTGCAATATTTGAAATAAAATGTTTGTAAATTGTATAATTAAGTGTATAACACGGAGATATATATTTTTGCATTTGTATACACAATTTTCTCTCGCTTTATACAAAACAGAAACAGAATTATACAATTCTGTGTATAAAGCGAGAGAGGCGAGCGAGAATGGAGAGTGGCGAGCGAGATTTTTGGGAGAGAGACGCTGGTAAATTTTAGCTAATGTTTGTTATGGAGCACAATTAAATCAAACCCTAGCTATCATTTATTTTAGGTTACTAGTTTGCTATTATATATAATTTTCCCATATATATATACATATAATAGCGCTTTTGGGCTCGATAAAAGTGTAGCTCAAAAGCGAACAATACATGTTATGGGCTTGAATCTCGGTGATTTTGAAAAGTTCAACTTCATGCACGTCACTACCAAGCTAATTACATTATAGTATAAAATTTTAATAAATATTTCCACGTCATTGAACAACATTATATAAAATGAAATAAAGAGTGTTATTTTATTACTTAAGCATTAAATATATTGTTAATTGAAGTATTAAGAATTTCATAACCACATGAAATCTAGTTATATGTATTATCTTATTATTTCAACGTTAATCAAAGGCTAATTAAAAATTTCATATCTATAATTGGTAATTTGGTATATAATACTGGGGGGGGGGGGGGAATTACTTATAAATTAGGAGTCTCCGTTTATGTTACTATCATTATATTATTAATTTTTTGTTCATTAATTATTCCCAATAATATTTAGATTAATATATGAATTCTGACAAATAGTTGCAAATTAAAATGATGTTAATTAACTCAAGTCTATCCATATGAATTATGAGAAATATTTAATTGATCACATCATTTAATTATTTGAGTAGAAAAATGATGTTTTCATTTTCAATAATATTTTAATGTCTACTTAACAGTCAATAAAAACATTAGTGAGAGTTATTATGGTTAGTCACAATAATAAAAGAAATTAATGTAATAAATAAAATCATAAAGATTACACTTGTGATTTTTAAAAGATTAATTAGTAGTGAGATAGTTGACTTGAGAATAAAAGAATTGCATTATGCAACAAATAGGATGATGGCAAATCAAACAAACAAAGAATTGGTCTCCCAAAAAAAGAAATTAAAATAAATAAAAGTCATCATAATGTAGAAAAATAATGACAAATTTGGTGTTGTTGATGTAATTTGATGCTACCATTTCTTTATTTTTATTTTAAGTGATATGTGACTTATTGTTAAAGTTAAAAATCACATTCATTCATTGCAAAAAAAATACGTTTATTTTAAATTTTAATGAAGAATTAATAGTAATATTTGCTAAAAAAAAGTGACAAATTATGAATACCCCACCCCCACCCCACCCCACATGCTTTGCTTTCAAGAAGCTTGACTAATTGTAATGATAAATAAATATTAATTAATTAATACTTCCTCTGTCCCTATTGTTCACTTTAGAAGAAATGCATATATTAAGATATCAATAATTATCATAGGTTAGTTATAATTTTATCCTTAACTTACAAGATTATATAACTCCCCATGTATAATAAATGTATATTCTGGTTCCAAAAAGCATGCATTACATCTTAGTAGCATTAGAAAATTTATAGAATTAAATAAGGGTATATTAGGAAAAAAATTATTATCCTTTTTTAATTTGTTGAAACAGACAAATAAATATGGACAAATATAAAAGAAAATATGAACAAGTAAATATTGAACCGGTTCAAAGCATTGGTTGAATATCTAGCCTTTGGACTTTTCTAGGGTTAGTTATCACGAGAGGGAAATTAATGTGACCCCATGACAATATTATATGTTGATTTTTTAGTCTTAAAATAAATTTTACTTTATTTTTTCATATTTAATTAAAAAATTTACCAATTTCTCCTTATAGAAAGTTAATCAACAATAACATTACGACTTGTGTCACTTGTTGTTGGAATCCTAAGATGACATAAAAAAAAATTCTTTGAACTGAATTTTATCTCTAAAGTTATGAGTAGATTTCAGAAAGAATAAATTAAAGGGAAAATTGTATATAATAGCAAACTAATAACCTAAAATAAATGGAGTAGCTAGAGTTTGATTTAATTGTGCTCCATAGCAAACGTTAGCCAAAGTTTGCCAGGCGCCTCTCTCCCATTCTCGCTCTCCACTCTCCCTCTGCTCGCCTCTCTCGCTTTATACACAGAAGTGTATAAATTATATTTTTTTTTGTATAAAGCGAGAGAAAATTATATATACGCATGCAAAAACATATATCTTCGTGTTATACACTTAACTATACAATTTACAAACATTTTACTTCAATTTAATTGTAGACAAATGCAAATTTTATACAAATATTGCAGAGAAAAAGGCCAACGACTTATACGATTGCGAAGTATACAATTGCAATGAAATACAATTTTCTCTAGTTTTATACAACAGAAGTGTATATATTGTGTTTCTGTTTTTGTATAAAGCGAGAGAAAAACATATATCTTCTTGTTATACACTTATAATTATGCAATATACATACATTTTAATTCGATTCAATTGTATGCAAAACAAATTTTATAAAAATATTGCACCGAATTATACAATTGTGCATTATACAATTGCAGTGAAATAGGATAGCGAATTATACAATTGCAGCGAAACAGGCCAGCGAATTATACAGTTTTATGTTTGCTATGGAATGCAATTATGCAAACTTTGTTATAGCATACAAATATAATTTTTTTGTTTGCTATATGTGAAAGTTGTACTAAATTAAATGAGTTTGACGAATTAACTATCAACACCTCCTATAAGTGGAATTCATATTATTTGAATGAAAGATATTAATATAATTTAAAATATTAAATAAAATTTATTTTATTTAATTCTCGAGAAGTGAAATATGATTTGAAACGGAGTGTATTAATATATAATTGTTTCCTTGGACAACTCATAAATTTGAGGCATTTAGAGCATTATTCCAAAATTTGACTTAAGAAACAGTATAAAATTGGAACAAGTGTTTCCACCACGTTGTCACTATATGGGGGATAATTGAAGAAAATTGTTAATTATTTTTCGTGATATTTTCATTTTCATATTTAATATTTTTTTTTAAAGTAAACTAAATAATTTTATTATAACATTCATAATTATAAAATGTCATTTAATTTTCAGAGATGAATTGAAAATAACTAAAGCATTACTAACAAAAAGATAAAAATCGTTATAATTACGTGATAAATTATCTTTTAATTTTTAAATTGAATAAATAATTGTTCGGTTAAATAAAGTAAATTTTCTTTTCAACTTAAAATAGGAACCTATTGGTATATAGGCTCATAAGTTAGAGGCTCAAGATAGAAAAAATGGGTCGATAACTATTTTAAAATTTATGAATTTGAAAAATTGTAGCAAAAGTGTTCAAGGAATATGGAAAAGATATTTAAGTTTTATTAAATATTTATACATTTAATTAATTTCTTTTTTTGATATGAATACAGAGTCTGACTTTACGAAATATGATATCCTGATTCCGTCAATGGTATCATCATTTGACGCAAATTTTGTCTTTATTTTTACATTTAATGGATCGTTAATTCAACACGTCACCGTCAGAAATATGGAGTAACAAATTATATCTTTTCTTCCAAAAATATTAATTACCACAATTACTTTGTTGAATTATTTTTCAAAATAAAATCATAATGAATATTTTATTTGTTTTAGTTTTCTTCTACTCGTTAAAAAAACGTCGCTTTTTTTTAAAAAAATAATCTATGATTTAGATTTTATTAAATGAACTTTTTGTTTTAAAATTCTTTAACTTAATTTTAAAAATTCTTTAATTTCCTTATTTTGTTTTTACGTGATTCAAATTAAATTTTAAAGAAAAGGTCGAACAAAATTTATTAAATAATCATCTAATTCCTGGACCTTCCAATTAAAATTATACTCTAGTGATAGCATGTCGACCATAGTGCCTAGTTAAAATATTTAATATTTTTTTTTGAATTATAGGTGATCGCAATTGCAACTTGTTTGAAATCGAAATCTAATAATTGTTCGTTGAAATCAATTTTTTTTTAATAAAAATCACTTCATAAATAGTGAATACATAAAATAATTGCGTATCTCTTTAATTGCTCAACCATTTGGAAATCGAATTTGTTATAGTGACGGATTTAAATTTAAATTTTACAATTTTAATATATTAAATTATTATATATTTAAAGTTATGAGTATTTATTCATTTTCTATTGTAATTTTTATAATATGTACTATAATTTATATTCTATATCAAAATATTAAATTAGATAAATTTAGTGTTGATATGTTATATATTCTTTTTTAAAGTCAAAAGTTATTCTCTAATATATATAATTTATTTATCCTTAATTAGAATAGAGCGATTCACTTCTATTGATTGGATACATATTCTAATTAATTGAGGTCCTAAAATAATTATCGAACATCAAATGAGAAACAAAAATATACTCCTCTCTCAACCCAACACATTCAAACCTTTTCCACTTTATTAGGAAAATTACATTACATATATATTTCTTTGTGCATATATATATATATATAATATTAAATCTCTTTATTATTTTGTGTGTAATTATTTTTAAAAAAAATTCGAAATCTTTTTAATAGAAATTTCATTGCTTTATCCTTAGTCAAACTTTTCAATAAAAATGTTTTATCTTCCTAATGAACTTATTCGACATATATTTAAATCAATCAAAAATTTAATATATAGATATCGAATCGTCAAATTTAAATTTTAAAGAGAACTTAAAAGCTAAACCTATTGAACAAAAAGAACGAACGAGGGAAAATGTACGTTCTTTTTCCCTTTTAGAAAGAAAAAAAAAGCATGTTACTTTTATAGTTTCATTACCATTGAATGTGGATGCCAAATTTATTCCTTATAATCTTTGAATTTATGAATTTTAAATTCTAGAAATTATATTTTACAAGATTTTGCGTCTTAAGTGATTTTTTGACACATATATATGAGATCTGTGTTAAAACTATCGAGTTATGTCGAGCATTCAAATTTATAGACAGGTTATATATAAATATGCTCATGAAGTGTGTCCATATACCAAATTAATGTCGTTTTTGTCACTGACTTGTCAAAGACACACCACGTAAATTGACTAAGGTCTTCTGTCATGTTAAGAATATTAAAAGTTGAGATCATCGACTTTAAATCCCTGAGTCTGTCTTTTTATTTGTTTGTGTTGATCTTATCCCTTACCTAATCATCATTAGAAAGCAATGGGCTTATATAGATTAAAGTTTAACCTTCAAGTTTTCTACTAATTGTTTTTATTTTGGAGGTGCTTTTTAATTTTTAGCCCTTAAATGGAGTTTTTTTGTTCATATTTTTCATTTAATGAAATTTATAGGTCAAAGTATTCTAACTATAACTTAATTTCGAAAGGCAAAAGTTCTTGTTCGATATAAGTTGTGTAGTTTCTAATTCATAACTAAGAAGTATAACTTTTTGAATTGTGAAACTTACTAATTATGTTTTGTAAGACATAATTTAAATTTTGTGTATAGTATTTAATTCGCAAGACAAAAATTAGACTTGTTTTGGCAAATACTTAGACAACTAAGAGACTTTCTGTGTTCTAATATTTAGAGGTTTTAAACTGAACAATCTTTTCAACAAAAAAAATATAACTATTATTAAAAGTTATTTATATATTAAAAAACATAATATTGATGAGAAGTCATATGTTCATTAAAGAATAAAAAATAAATATTAAAATATTAATTAAAATTTACATTATTTACTTTTTTTTAAAAAAAAAATATAACAACTTAAAAAACCCAAAAAAATATCAATTTTTTTTCTCAAAAGTATGACCATCCTTCACTTTTTTTTTAAAAAAAATCTCCTATATATTCTTTTCCCCAAGGCTTAATAAAGCACCTAGGAACTCAAAAGTGGTAAACATTTTATTTTTATTTTTGAAAAAAATAGAGGCAGTGTGGATGACACATGCATTTAAAAAATTCTTAATAAAAAACCCTACTTTGTTAATATTATCTTTATTTTAAAGATTTTGTACCTAGTTTAGAAAGATGCTAGTTTAATGATTTTAAATTTTAATCATAAGAATATTGTATGGCTATCCTTTTATCTCTTTTTTTAAATATCTCACTTCCTTATTAGAAAAAAAAAGGTGAATATAATTTTTGAATTCGACATAAGATTTCTTTGAAAATTAATTCATCAAAAATTACTTCAACAAATTTGCTTTTGTGAATCTCTAACTTATATAGTACACAGATAAAATTTTATTGTTACTTCAGGACTCTCCTTTAATTAAAAAAACCAACCCACAATAATTTGAAAAGGGGAAAAAAAGATTATATTAGTTAAAATGATGTGACTTTTAGAAATATATTGTGGTCAAATTAGAATATATTTTTTTCCCAAGAATCAATGAAGGGTGTTATTTAGCCATTTAGGGTCCACATTGATTCTTTAAGGGTTGGTCCTAAGTCCCAAACAACTTGATATACTCATATGTATTGCTTTTTTTTTTTTAACATTTATAATAAAAAGAATTGTATAATCATAATTATTATTTCTTTATTTTATATTATTAAATTATTTAATAATGAAAAATATAATATAATTTAGTGTAAATATCGATCTAGATAAGTTTGTATCGCTCTATATTTGCATGGTAGTATGGCCATTGCTCTTTACTATATTTAGTTTTTCTTTTTAAAAAACAAGATCACACCATTAAACCGCTTTTAATTTAATTAGATTTTTGTTTTTTCGCTTATAAGATATAGATATTTTATTCGAGTTTCCTTTTGTTGACTTTAAAATATCGACTTCTATCCAAGTTTTTGTTTCGTTTTGGCTTTGAAATATCAACTTTCAATTCAAATTTCTTCTTGCTTTAAGCATACAATCCAAACTTTATTAATCTGGCTAATTTGAATTTGCACTTGAATTGTTGGCTATTTAAGTAGACGGTTTCCTCAAGAACTTGAATTCGAAATCTCTTATTAAAGAAGTCAAAGTAATCAAAACATGGAGTGTCTATTGTTGTTTTTGATAAATACTTATTTGTATCGAACGTTTATATCAAACTAGACTAGGTGATTATAAGAATTTAAATTTTCAAATGAGAATACATATTACTTTAATCAAAGTTTTTGGAGATAAATGTGTATATGTAAGGCATATCTTGTATTTGTTGGACTGATATAAATATTCAGAGATTAATTTAACTCTATGGGATCCACCTTTAACGTCAATTATTAGCATTAAACTTGTTAAAAAAAATTAAAATTATGGATCTTACCCATTATTTATTGCAAATTTTAATAAATTTCTTCACATAAATTTATATTTCACATAAAAAGTGCAAGATAAACTCGATACAAGACTATTAGGCTCCATCCGCCCCTACTCGGTGCATGCAAGTTTTTACCGTCCTATTCACACTTGTCAAGTTAGTTATCAATTCCGCGTTCGACGTAACATCTATCACTCTAGGCCCAGGCCCACCAATTTGAAAAAAGACAATGACAAAATAGATTATGGTCCATCACTGTAGGACACGAGTTTAAGTTATATACATAATCTGTATAATAATTTTTCTTTATTAGGTCATCAAAAGGTATTCTTCTAGAATTTGAGATTCGTGAATATAAAAATAAGATAAGTTAGTAACTATAACAGACTGGTGATTTTTTTATATTGATGATATATATAACTTAAATTCTACGGATAAATCAAATTTTCCACAAGTAGAACATTGATGATAAAATCTAATTAAATATATCTTGGACCATGTTTATTAATACTTGGACCACATTATTGTTGACAAATTTGTACTTCCTTTTAATGGGCCTTGTTGACAAATATTACTTATATGGGCCTAATTGTCAAATTTTGGATTTTATCACTGATTTTTATAATTTGGATTACTATTGACTTAAGTTTATTGACTTTTACTTTTCCACAAGAATATCTAACACAGATTTTTCTTGGTAGGCGTTTTATCGTAGAAATTAAATATATTTCACTTTATTCGAAATTTATGAGTGGGAGGCGAAGATAAAGTTTTGTTTGATTATACTTTTTGTAAAGGAGGGATGACGATATTTTATTTGGAAATTATAAAGATAGAGGTGGAAAAAAAAGTTACTAAGTTGTATTTCAAATTCGAAATTCATCTCTCATTTAAACATTTGATATATATATCCTAATTTCACTAGTCTGATTAATACAATGTTTTATCGCGTATGATCCATTTAAGGAGGAATTGTCCTATCATGAATTTAAACGAGGAAGGATCCAAATTTGAATTCAGAAATTTGAAATTTATGAATTTCGACTTCAAGTTAATATACAATAATAACTATGTTCAAAGTCCAAATATTAATAAGTGTTTGGTGATTTTCTTAATAAATATATTAATCGTGTTGAATTTGATTGGGCCATAAAATAAAATTGTGCTTAATGGGCCATTTTTACAACTTATAAACCCAACTCCTAAGTTTCATTGACAAAGATAAAGCCCATAATGAAATTTCCATTATTAAGTAAGCTTACACAATACCAGTAATTTGAAGCCCATTTCACAATAAGATTGACAATAATGGGCCATCCTAAGCTAAAATTTTGGGCCCATTATCAAAGGATATATGTAATTGAATTCGAACGTAATTGAGTGTAATTATACGTTTTCAATTTATTTGTCTGATCATGCGTTTGAACTCTATTTACCACCACACTAGGTCAAAGAGATTTAAAAAAAGTTCTTTGTTACTAAAAAGAATTCGATTTTTTCTTTTTGCTTAGTAACAAAGAACCTTCGATTAAACCCCCTTTCCTTTTCTCTCTTCAACTCCGCTATTTGGCTTGTTAGTGCATAAAAGTTAAAACTCTAATTTTAACCGTGCGAAAATATGGGCCCCAAAGTAAGGTTTTTGTACTTATGAGTTTTGTTATGGACGGAGTTTGGCCTTGTCTGATTTTATGGGCCATGGAACAAAGGTGGGTTCTAATAAGTTAAATCAAAGTTGTTAGTAAATTTTGACACACAAAGGTCCAAAACATAGCATGCTTATGGTTCCTTCATGAGTTACCAAGTTTGTTGTATAAAAGTTCTAACAAAAATAACATAAAAATCATAATGAAACTCAATCAAACAACTTGTTCCTTTGAAGTTAACATTTCATCAACCACTTAGAAAGACAAATAGTCTTTAGACATGTAATTATGAAAAAACAAAAAAAAAAAAGGACATATGGGCTTCATTTTGTTTTGGGCCTTTTATTTGTGGGACACAATGAAAAAGCCCACTCATTATCTCTTCTTATGATCATGGTGAGGTGTAATCTATTATTATTCTTTTCTTTTTGGTCTATTCTAATGAAAAGATTGATATCTATTTATATATAATATGTATTTGTTGTTAATGACATGACTTGTTGAAAATCACTTAAAAAAAAAAGTTATAATTGATGTGTTATGTAATTTCTGGTATGTATCGAAAGCCTTTCTTTCTTTTGTTATATAACACCTTATTAATATTTCGGTCTTAGAACATGTTGTATGCACAACATAATTTTGTAAGATTAAACATGACGTATATAAATATATGTGTCAAAAATATTTTATTTCTTCCCTTTTCAAAACATGTTTTCGATGAAATATGATCTTATAAAATAAAAGATGTTAATAGATGCCAAAGCATCTTAACACTAAAAAAGTGGATTTACAAAATTTTAAATTGTTTGATCAAAAGCATCACTCCTTGAGGTTGTACTCGAATATTCATTACACACACCCTGACCATGAAAATATATTACAGTAGACCAAATGTTTTTCTGATCGTGCAGAAGGGATCGAAATTCGGGTACAACCTCAACGCGTAGACCTTATATTGGTTGGTAATACAATAGTACATTTAAACAAAATTGTATGAAAACAATGAGACATGAGTTAATTAGAGATGTTTGGTTTATTTGTCTAGTCCAAGTTTAAACATTGAAACAAAAATTCAGAAAATAACAAATGATCCATTTAAGTAGTTGGGGTGCACCTTGTTCACCTTATCAACTTAGTCTCAATTGATGTGTCTCTATCCATGTCTGTTCAAATCACAACCAAAAGATAAAGCCCATTCCCTACCCCCACCCCCCCACCCCATAACTAGCACTCATTGGCCTTCCTTTTAGGCCATTATTTAAATCGTTAGTTCAGGAGGCTAAATCTCGTCTTGAAAAGTAATTCTATAAAAAAAAAAATTCTCTCTCGAATACAAAATTAGTTCACTAGACTAAAGATGACATAATCTCTAATAGCCTCAAAAGAAGGTCATTTATGCAAACTCCTCACCTTAACTCTATATTTAGGCTATTTTTTAAATAATGTCATTATTTGTCCAATGGGCTAAATTTGGCTTTTTAAAGTAACTATTTAACTTTATTTTTATAGATTATGATAAATTTTGTTTATTATTGAACTAATATGAACATAATTTAGTAGTGGATCTCAAAAGAGGCTATTTGTGCAAAGTGGCCCACCCTAAACCCCACTTCTCTAATGGACTGAAAATACACTATTGTTATTGTCCACTAGGCCATCCCCATCATTCCAACCCAAAAGTGAGTGTACAAAAGCTGGTCTGTTACTTCACCAGCATGTTCAAAAACTAGATTGAGGGGTGTGGCCTCAAAAGTACACTTCTACAAGAAAGAAAAAAAAAATTCTTGGCCCATTTACAAAATTAATGGGCCCATGGGCCCATTTCAAGTTTTTTTTGGGGGTGAGTTGAAGGCAACAATTAATAACTTTCATTGTCGGTGGGTGGTTGTTTGTTTCTATATACATATTTCAAAAAATTGCTATATTGTTAATAAAGATGTGGTGGAACGAAAAGTATTTCATCGTTTTTAGTTAAAGGTTTTGAGTTCGAGTTCTGAAGTAGTCATTGTGTTCAAAACTAGGAAAAGGAATAAAGAATGTTGTTGGAGTTAAAAACTAAACAGAATCCGATTTTATTGTAGGTATCGAGTATCTTATGAAAAAAAAAAGATTGAGTATATATATATTGTTGTTCCACAAGCCAAATTCTATCATATATCTTCTCATGATTCATCTTCTATTTACTAGTTTTTTTTTTGTATATGGTTACCCCTTAATTTGCCTTTTGTCCCTACTATTTTGTTTCTCTTTCTTGTGAATTGGCTATTCATTCTTCATGATAACTCACTTCTTTAAGATCCATTTGTCTTCTTACATCCACATCTATGTAATATGACTTGTAAAATATCAAAACTAAAGTATATTAGCAAAAACTAGAATCACATTCATAAGCTAATTAGTCTTATTTTCTTTCTTTTGGTCACATATATTTAAGATGACACAATGTATGTAGTGAGTGATATGTAATATAGTGAAAGGGACATAGAGTGGTCTCTAATTTGGAATAATAAATTTGGGATTCCTCAAGTGTCACATGGACTATCATGTGATGATATGGAATTTCAAGAAGCCAACATGGATACTCTTATGGTAGGGTAAAGGGTATACCATGATCATCATGAGATGTGATGGAGGAGATTTAAGAATTTAGTACACACATCATTATTTAAAACACGCGGATTTTTTTTTTGGAGGGAAAAAATCAATTGACAACTATCGGTAAATTCAAAATATACAGTCAACTTATCCTAAATGAGTATAATCGCATATATACACATTACAAATAAAAAATACTGAATTCAGATGACTCGTACTAGATTCGTTCCTACCTTATCTCAAAGAGGGGGGAGGGGGGGGGGGAGTGCTTTGTAAGAGGACATGTTGGGGCATAGTGGCATGTGGTTAAGCTCACAAAAGGGAGAAGCACAAAGAGGAGGATAGGAAGCAATTGTCCTTTTCTTTGCAGCAAGTAACACTTACTAGTGAGGGAGTGAGTAGTAAGTGAAATCTAAAGACTAAAAGTTCATTGCCTTTTCTTCAATTCTTTCTTGCCATCCTCATTTTAGGGAGGGTAGTGGTGGTGGGGTGGCTATTGGATTTGCTTTTTATGATTACTAGATTATATTGTCACTCTATTGATCATGAAGCCAAATAAAGATCATTTTGCTTTCCCTTCTTTCTATTTTTTTTTTTGAGAATAGACAGTGCGCTCATTGAGAATTTAAACGTTTGTAAGTTTTACTGTTGAGATAATGAGTTAGTGAATGGGCAAATAACATGCTAATTTTGTTAATACTTGGTTTTCTTTAATAGATAAAATATTAAATTCTAAAACACTAATTTTATCGAACTTATCTGTACTTGAAAGAAGAGGCTAAATATAAGGAATGTGTTAATATGAGAGCAAAGAAATGATCTTTGCAAAGACCTTAAGTGGAAGTGTGCGACCATCAAGGAATATGATAGTAAACATTTCTCCCTTTAATAAATTTTATGCGAGGTAAATCTGAATAACTCAGATTAAAAAAATTCGCATTAAATTATTGGTCGAATGGTTTTTATAATATTCCAAATACAATCCTTAAAAGGAATCAAAATTATCTTTGTCAACTCAACATTCTTTTAGTTAACACTTGGAAGTTTCTAATTTAATACTCTCTTATTTTGCATATTAGAGTATTATCTTTTTTTACTTTACATGCTTCTACAAAATCATAAATAAGAGAATTGTGTTTACCTATTTACCCTTCAATTTATTTATTTTTAAAATTTTTTTTATTAAAACAAATAAATTGTAAATGGAAAGTGCACATTGTCATCATGTATATATATATATATGGCTTACCACCTGAGCCTTCTGAAATGTCATTGTTGTTCTTTGCCTACTTGCTATCCTGTCCATTTTCACATGACAAATGGCAAAACATTGACACCATTATATTGGGACATAAAATTACAAACTTTGTATTCTTCAGTACCTGTTTTACTATGTTATAAAGTTAAAAACAATAAAAAAAAAATCTTGTTTAGTGTCCGGTATCCAAATTAGAGCGTGATTATATTCGGAATTCTGTCAGAAAGTTTCACATTAGAGGTAAAGTGCTCCCTAACAAACGCGATACGTACTCAAGGGGGACTCGAATCTGATACCTCTTTGTTAAGGATGAAGGAGTACTTACCACTCAACCACACCCCTTGTTGGTAAACTTGAGATAGTTAAACGTTCTAGAAAGGCGAATAAATATAGTTGATTGTTGGAGAGAGATATCTGTGTAATTAGTTCTGAATTAACTATCTTAATACATTTCTTAAAGGGTGATTAGGAGACTAAGTTTTTTTGTCTCTTAATGATAATTTACATTGGTTATCGAAAGAAAAAGGGGAAAAATACGAATTCGAATTAATTAAATTAGTAAATTCATAAAATAAAAAATAAAAAGATATAGGTGGTAAAGGAATATTAATCAAAATATTGAGGGGTTTTACTGAAAAAGCAAGAAAAACAAAGGCCTCGATAAACGAAGGGTATCTGAGCAAAAAAAGGAAAAGAAAATAATATTTTTTTAAAAAGACGAAAAGTTCGAAAAAAAGTACGGATTGGTCCGTGAAGATTCTCTAACTGGCAGTGACAGAGTTTGTTATCTTTGTGTACTTAACAAACCAACCTGACAATTTTATCTTTTTTACATACTTTATTGAAATTTGTGAATTTTTTTAATTCCATTTCTACCCTTGTAAATTTATTTTTTTAAAATAATAATCATAATTATAAAAAATAAAATTAATTACAACTTGCAATTATATTAATCATGGATTATTTGCATGCTCTCTCACACTTTATAGTTTTGCTATTTAATATCCAATTATAAGAAGGTGATTGATAGGGATCGAAGTTTAAGAAATTAAAATATAATAGTCTGAAACGTATACGAGAGGTATTGCGTTTTAAAATTTTGTCTCCATGTTAATAGTTTTACAAATATAGCCATTTAAAAGCGTAGCCTTTTTTCACACTATTGATATTGAAGCTAATATTTATTATTGGAAAATTACACATATTACCCTTGCAATAATATGCAATATTTTAAACCTTGATACACTTTTTATATGAAATTGTAAGTTGTTCAAATATAAAATTTTAAATATAATACTAAAAGATTCATAATTTGCAAGCAAAATTAAAAAAATATCACTTACCAAATAATTATTTTGGATAGAATTTTTTTTCCCTATTTTTATATTACGTTATGAATTCAGATGAATCGAAGCTTCAAAAAAAATGATGAAACGTTAAATAAAAAATATATATAATTAGGAAAGCAAAAAAAAGGTAGAAAAAGGGTATCAAAGGACAATGAAGAAAAACAAATAAATTAAATGTGGGTACAATTAACAGCAATAAAAACAAATTTATAGTTCAGTATCATTTTAGACAATAAAAACAAATTTATAGCTGGAAACTCAATTATAATTTTTTTTGTGAAAAATTTAGAAATAATAAAACAATAAATATTATAAGGCTATTAATTATAATTTTGATAATCATACTTTATATTTGTAATTATGTTTGCTAAGAATGATGTGGTTTGTGTATTTCATTTATCTGTTATATTTTCCTTGTAAATATACAACAAGACAAATATATACAAATAAAGGCTCCAAGTTTGTATATATATTTAACTTGTGAATATACAAATAAGGTAAAATTATATACAAATTCTATAAAAATCCATTTAATTTTTTTTTCAAATCTGCATTTGTATATTTCGCTTGTCAATATACAAAAATGATAATTTATTATGATTTTTCATAAACTATATAAAAACAACTAGAATAATCATACACAAAATTTGAATTTATATAATCAAAAATCAAATTGTACACAGTCTGAATTTGTACAATCAAATATCAAATTAAACAAAATCTGAATTTATACAATCACCAATCAAATTATACAAATTCTAAATTTATACCATAGAAAATCAAATAGTAAAATTTCACAACATTATAGCCACAAATTAAAAGTAGTTAAAACTATAATTATATGACATAATATATTTTAGATATTTATCATTTTACCTAATTTTCCCTATAAACCTATTACCCTATCCCTATTTAAATTGTCCTCTTATTATTATTATTATTATTTCAACTTTACCTGCATAAAGGCTATAAAGCTTTCATCAGAATTGATGTAACTTCACAAAAAAGACAAAGCTAATGTAATAGAAAAAATGTGGACAAATTACCCTCACTATCCACGTGGTCTCAAATTATTTATCGTAATTTTATAATTAATTATTTTAAATTAATTAGTATTTTAATATCATTTACAAAATAAATTATTTTTCTTGTTTTATTCTGAGTAAAATAATAATTTATTCAGATTACAAACATCTTAATCTATAATTTTATGTAGAATAAATATTTAATGAATAAATACAAAAAGTTAAAAATATCTAGTAATTAATATTTACTTCATTTTAATTTATTTTTCTTTTAGAAATAATTTTTTTCATGTTTAGCAATTCTTTAATTCAAATTTTTTTCATTTTTATTTTTACTTTCTCAAACTTGATATTAATTTAAATTAAAATAAGTAAATTGAAATAAAAAATATTTATATATATATCTGTATGATTGGATGACACTTGCCTTCTCATGATTAGACATAGCCTACACTATATATATATAGAGTCCGTCACACTGTTCATTGCGTGAACGAAACCTACTTACATTAACTTTATTTCTCGTAATTTGAGCCTCGATAATGAAATCGTCTTTTTAATATTTAAAAAGAATAATAGAGAATATATTAGTTTTCATATGAATTTTCTCAAAGTGTACATTTGAATTAGTTAAGTTATTGGTGGAGTAATATGTATAGGATTAATTGCAATGGCTTATTTTGAAGTTTTTTTTTTTTGTTAATTATATAAATAGTAACAAAATTCACAAATAAACATTTTTTAATTATGTTATTAATAAATAGTGTTTGTACTAGAGTTTTATTTTTCAAAGTGAAACTATATGAAAATTACATTTGCTAGTTACATTTAGGCATTGTCTTTCAAATATAGTTATTGTCCCAAAGTTTTAAATTTTAAAAGTGTAATATGAAGATTGTTATTAGCTCCCATATTGATTGGAAATTTAAAATTATTCTCCGTATAAATTAGTACTAACGTTTAATGTTGTGTTAGATTTAACGTATGTTCATTTTTGTCCATAGTATCGTGGAAAAGTCTATCCTTATACAATTTATCAGATGTTGAACCATCATTTTATAATATCCGCACTCCAAATATTCAAGCTTAAGGAAAAGTTCATCGCTATACGATTTATCAGATGTTAGACCCTCATTAAAATCTTTTTGAATTCTTCATGTGTATTTATTTTTTATATTTATTTTAGTACTTTTAAATTTCTGACTCCACCACAATTTTGATAAAATATGAATTATTTGTCTCATTATTGTCTAAAAAATAATTTATGTTAAAAAATATATGCTATATTTTTTCATCCCATAATAGTACCCAAAAAAGTTGCAAACTGTAAAAGTTGGTTAGTTTTTGGATTCTTCTACTCAATACATTTTATTTTTTTCACAAATTTGACAAACAAAATTTATATAATAAAAAAAAATCATGTATTTTCCCATCATATTTCAGAATCGATGTAACCATACAAAAAATATATTGGATTCCTTCTATCCCATCTCATTTAATTTATTTGACAATTCTGAACTCTATAATAGCTGTTATTGTTATTTAAGACAAAACAACTCAAAATAATAATAATAATAAAACATCGCTAACATATTAAGTATAATTTTAAAGTGAATCTTAGAAGGATAAAAAGGTGAGGTTATTTCCTATATGTCACGACTCATAAAAAGTCTTATATGGAAAGAATGGAAAAAAAAGGTGATTAAGCAACAGTGACAATTGAATTAGTGAAGTTGAGTTTTGAATAGTATTATTGAGCTTGACTTAATCCTAATTCTAATTATTGTTTGGTAATAAGAGTTTAAAGTCAAATTTAAGCATAATTTTTTTTTTGTACTAGTAATGAACCTTTCTTGACTAAATTCAATCACTTGATAAGCATAAATATTGATTACACACTTCATAATTAATAGAATCCATGAGTGAACATGACTATTATATTTATATAAAGAGATGCATATGCGGATATAAGATTTAAACTCGATAAATATGTGGGAGCCATTTAGCCATGAGAATTGTTTAATTTTTTTGCGTTTCGAATTTTAGAAAGGGTTTCAAAGTCGTGACCAAATGTCCAGTTCTGAGCATGAGTGGCGGTGTTGAATGTCCCTTGTCGGTTAGGGATGAGAGATTTAGTTTCCTACTATGTGTTGGGTTCGAAAGAATCAGGGTATCACGTGGAAGCTTATTTTTATAAATCATGTTGGCGATGAGTTAGATGACAAAGAAAAACAAACTAAAAACATATCATTAATATGGTTTGGTCAAGTAACCTATATTGAAAACTAATATTAAAAAACATAAATTTTACTGAGAGAATAATCTTCTCATAAACAAAATTATTGAATAACTAGCAAAACCCTAATATTATGGACCTTTTTTTGTTTTCCATCCGGTATTCGATACACATATTGGCACCCGACTAAATTTGAATTCGCGTCGAAAAGTCTTATATCGGGGGATAAAGCGCTTCCTAACAAAGCTGACTCCGTACCAGGGGGCTCGAATTCGAGAGCTTTGACTCCATACCCAAGGGGACTCAAACTCAAAAGCTCTTGATTAAGAATGAAGGAGTACTTACCACTCCATCACAACTCTTGTTGGTACTACTATGGAGTTGAACTCGAAACTAATTTTATAAATAAATAAAAAAAAGTTCAAGAGTGGTAATAGTAGTTTTAGTGTTGTAATAGTAGTAGTTTTAAAAGGAAATTCAAAGAGTGGTAATAACATACTTTATGGATTCTTGATCATGTTGTGACTTGTGAATAATTAGAAAAATCTTTTGATTTCATGCGTAATTATTGATTTGATTTGAGTTTTTGAATGATTAATGAAGTTATCAATGATTTAATTTAGATTGAATGGCTTTTTCAATTTGATTCTTTGACCATATTTATGTTAATGTTACTATCTTTTTGACTATATCAAAAAAGATTTTGTATGATGTTAACTTCCATTTAACAGAAATCTTGATTAAAGAAGATAATCCAAAATCAATAACTACAATTTGCTACTTATCTAGGTCTATTGAGGCCCCATTAACCTATGAAGGATGAGTACGTAAGCATGATTTAACAATCTTGAAAATCAATTAATTAGAGGAGTTAAAAATAAAGAATTATATATATTACAAATAGAAATAATAATAGCGGTTACTGGAAATTGTGATTAATGATATATATTTGTGTTGAACGATGATGACTATTAATACAATTAGTAGATGCAATGGTTGTTGATAGTGTTGATTGTCAATAGTGACGATCGATTATAATAATTGATGGTAATGATGATTCTGGCATGATAGTTATAGGTGACGAAGTAGGTGATGGTGATTGACGACATTTATAGTTGTGGTTGAGGGGGTTGTTGTGGGTAAAAGTAAGTATCTAAAGTCATGATACATTATCTGCTATGTAAAAATTTCGTAAATAAACATCTCAGTGATATATATTAAGATTTTGTTTTATGTATCTTAAACATTTAGATCTAATCAGACCTATTAAATGGTTATAGCATAAGAAAACAAACACACTTGATAATTGAAATTCTAATAATTTAACATTCTAAACTACAAAACAAAAAATTTTGATTACTCAAATTTAAACGATCAAAACTTAAACGTTTATTAAATGCAAACAAATAAAGTCTAAACTCGTTTCGTCAGCACATAAAACTTATTTTTTTCTTAAAAAAAAAAGTGAATGGAAAAAAGTTTTCTTAGCTTGGAATGCAAAATAAAGTTTCTATTAATAAGTAATGACATAGTTAATTTATTTATGGGTATTATGGGGTTTTTCTTTAAGGAAAACGAATAAATATATTCCAAACTATCGTAAATGGTTTACAAATATCCTTTGTCATATTTTTGGGACATTGGTGTTACTGTCATTCAAAAACTAGAGTGTATATGTCATTCACTCTAACAGAAGACTAAATAGGTACACGTGATGATCTTATCTATCAATTTGATGTCGAGTCGGTTGATAAGATTATGACACATATATATCCGTTAGTATAATAGTTATATGTGCTCTAGTTTTAAAACGACGGGGACATCAATGTTCCTAAAGAATGACGAAAGGTATTTGCATACATTTTACGATAATTCGAAGGTATATTTTTCATTTTTGCCTTTTCTTTATCCATGTTTAAAGAATGAATTTGAACTAATCTTTTATGCAATAAAAAGATGTGATATGGTGGGGTTGAGATTTGCTAGTAGATCTTTAAGCATATCCCTTTTTTTGCTCAATTGTTGGTTGTCATTAAAAAATTTAATAATACCAACTTTTAAATTATATTATTTTTTAAAGTCTTTAATTTTGTTTTAAAAAGACAAAAACTATATATACAAAAAAAATAAAAAAATAAAAACTTTTTCTCCAATTATTTAATTTGTCTTATATATAGGATCATCAAGTTTATAATATTCACTTTTAATAATTATATGATCATCCCAATAATTAGTAGATCAATATTAGTACACTTGGAAATTTTCAGTTATTTTTTTTTTTGTCTCATTTTTTAAATCTCTTCTCTGATTTTATTTATGAAAAGAACACTATACAAAAAGATAGCTTTTTGTTCAATTATTTAATTTTGTCTTACATATATATGAACAAGTTTTAATAACATGCACTTTCAATAATTATATGATCATCCCAATAATTATTAGATCAATTTTGGTACACTTAGAATTTTTCTGTTATTTTTGTCTCCCAAACTTTTTAAATTTGTCTTCTTTTCCCTTATATGGACTATAAATGGAATTTTGTACTCTTAAATTATTTTTGCAACAGGATTTTCTGATTGTCCTCTTCTTATATCTTTGATACTCTAAAAATAACAATAGTGATAAAAAGTAAAATTAGACTGATGTAAAACTATTTACTAATCTTCGATCTTAATTTCTAATTTTCATATTTTTTTATTTAAAATAATATCTTTGGTAAGTAGCAAGAATGTCATGTTCTGTCTAATCACACTTCCTTAATATTTCGCCGATCTTCATAATCACCATAGTCTATCACTCATACCTTCTTATTAGGGCATACAAGCTTTTCCTCTTCACGTGCCTGAATTATCTCACTGACGTCTCTTCATCTTGTCTACCACGAAGATCACTTACATCTTGTCATATCGTCGTGTCTAACCTTATCTCTCATTATATGCCCATATCCTCATCTCAATATTCTCATTTTCACTCCTATTTCATTTTTAAATGTGCACATTCTTAATCGACCAACACTTGTCTCGTACATATTTTAAAAGTTAAATGCATTCAAATGGTTATAAAAATTTAGAGTTAATAATCACAAGCTATAACCAAAGATATAAAAAGAAGAGTATAATGCACGAAAGCATCTCGTATTCATGCAAGATTTGAAGGGAAAAAAACACCAAAGATGTGAAATTACATGAATAGGGGTATTATATAACAATGTTGAATTGATTTTGAACAGATAAAAATAAGAAACGAATATCCTTGACCTGTCCAAAAGTTATTTGAGTTAAAATGAATTATATAATAACTTAATAGCCTAAGTTATTCAATTCTTACTAAGATTTAATTGATGTGTTTCTCCTCTTATAATTAAATATTTTTATTTATTATAACTACATATAACAATATAAAAAATTCATAGATATTTTTATAAGATAATTTATTATCAACTTTAAGTTTTAAATGAGTTAAAATGAGAGGAGTCAAAAATTTAAAATTCATTAAATTAAATAGGTGGATAAGTTTCTCATCCCTATATGCAATTAGCATATGTTAGAGGTTGATTTCACGATTCGAATACATAATCTATTAATACATATAAAATAATTTTATCATTACATCAAGCTCCCTTTCGAATCAAATCAAATAAATATGAATTTTAATTTCTTGAATTTATTTATGTTCTATAAAAAGGAACTTATAAATTTAATATTGTAGATAAGAGCAGCCAAAATATTTCCAATATAACAACATGACAATTGATTTTTACCTGATAAATTGATAGTTTTTTTTTTTTTTTGTCATCAATCCTATATTAAAGTGAGACTAAAAGAATTGAAAGAAGAAAAAAAAAAACTTACAAAGCAAAAGTTAAAATTGGAAAAAATTTATACAAAGGTACGTCCATCAGCTGCAGCCTTTGTTTGTTAAATTTATTTTGGTCATTTTCGATAATGCCAAAAATTATTTGTGTTCACTGCATTTCTTGTTTTGTCCTTTCCTTCCTACTATATTATTCGAAATTCTTCAATTTCATCATTGATTTATTCGAAGAAAGTATTGAAAATACTTTTAAATTTGATACGATTCATTAATTTTTTTTAAACTATTGATGGTCTTAAAACATCTTCTAACTTGACTAAGTAAACTTATATATACCGTTGATCTTGTAACATCAATAAAATATACTCCTAGAATCTCGTCAAGTTTAAGAGTGTTTTCACCACCTTATTCAATTTTTTACTAAGAGTCTCGTGTTTCTACAAGAGTTTGTGATCACTTGTTAAGTTATGTGGCAGATCGGGGGGTGTCTAAATTTTGTTAGTCAAGTAGATGAATGTTTTTAAGGCTATCAATAGTTCGAAGATGAAACTAATAATTTCAATCAAATACAAAGATGTTTTCAATACTTTCGCCTAAATTCATTTATCTTCTTTTTAACAAATCATCTCATATATCTTATTTTGAAGCTATATCGCGAAGGATCCTAGTTACCAATTATTTGAAAGAAAAATAATTGACTATATAATTCAAAATTACTCTTCGGTTTGAGCTCTTTCAAATATCACATTGTTCGTATAAATAATTTCTTACATAATCAGGTCAATCAAAGAGTATATATTATGAAATTTATTATTATAAAATAAGAAACACATTATCTGCTATAACATGTAAAGGTAAACTTTATGTTATATACATATGCATGTAAAGAATAAATACATACATATTACCTGCTATAATAGATAAATACATATACTTTTATTAGATAAATATTAATTAGTATATATCTTAATCTTTTTTTAAAATAAATAAATAAAAGTTTTAATTTGATTTTGAACTATAACAGTAACAAATTTGTCAGTACCTCTTTTTATGTTTTGTTTTGTCCTTATAAAGTTCTGAAAATTGTAATAGTAAAGCTGGGCCATGAACAGATAAATTTAGGACAAAAATAGATTTTCAATCAGAATTGATATCTCTGTTTGAGTACTCATAGTTATATAAAAGCTAAAAAAGCCAATAATAATTTACTTAATATGATGAATTTTTTTGTACATCAATGGATAATTATTGATTTATTGAGTTCTATGATTGATATACATCATTTAATTTGTCAATAAATGAACATTAATTTAACTGTCTACATGCATTGGATGACAACAATAATTGTTACGCTTCAATCTTAAATAAATTAAAATTTGATTGGTGAATTATAACATTTTATTTGAGAGTTGTTTCATGTTAACTTCATAAACTACTAACAAACAAATTCTGTAGAGAAACAATAAAACTTATCGTTGATTATATTTATCGATAAATTAATGATAAATTATCAAAATATTGTATTGAATACGAGTTATGTAGATCATGATCATTGATGGAGTTCGTAGCTAATATCAATTTATTCATAATAATTATATTTGTTTAAATTATATATAAATGCTCTTGAGTTTTAGGGAAAACGAAAAAAAGATAAATATACCTCGAAGTATCGTAAATGGTATATAGATATTCCCGTCATACTTTAGCGACATTGGTGTAACTGTCGTTCAAAACCTGGAACATATATACCTTTGTACTAACGGACACACACGTGTCATAATCTTATATACCGATTCGACATTTATTAAATATCAGATCGACTAATAAAATTCTTTCACACATGTCCCTATTTCGTTAGAGTGAAGGATATATATGCTCTAATTTTTGGACGTCAATATCGCAAAAGTATGACATAGAATATCTACATACTATTTACGATAACTTAGGGGTATATTTGTCTTTTTTACCCTATAATAAGGACACATGATCATATAGGACTACCAAACACACCTTAGTGTATAACCACTAGGATAATATAGGACACATGACTAGACACTGCCACTACATCTTAAATATTTCATATAGTGATAAAAAAAAACTTCAAATCAAATGTTAAAAACAAAACACAATGTAAAGATGAATCCAAGATTTGATACATAACAAATTAACAATAATGACAATAAGGCACTTCAATCTTGTCAAGATTGGAAGAAAAAAAAAAAAGTTGCCTCACTATTTTAGTTATGAGACACAAATAAGAGGCAATTTTTTTTATTTTTATTTTTTTTTTTTAAAAATAAATGTTTGAGATTGTTTTTTTATGAATAATAAAGTAGGACCCAAGAAGGGCACATGGCTCAAACATGTCTTGTGATTATTAAGACAAGATTTGGGAGAAGTTGCCCTTTTGTGGGTACTCCTTTGTTGCTTCTTCAACAGCATATTTCCCCACATAACTAGTGACCCCTTAAATAGTCACCCTTGTTCCCATGTGCATAAATTTAAGAGCAACATTCCAAAAAAAAAAAAAAAAAAAATAGTTTCGTTGCGTTGACGATATGAAAAATATTTATACAGTCGAGTTATTTAAGAATATGTTACTATTGATATACATAGATCGAAATATTATGTGTGGATGATTGATTATAAGGTGTTTAAACAGTGACGCGCTAGTTCAGATATTCATGTTCAAGAAGTAAAAATAAAAAAGAAATTATCTTTAAGATAATTTATGTACATATGTAAGTTCGATAAAATATATAGTGAATTTGATTGATTTTGTGTATAAATTACTAAAAATTATTACATGAGACTCCGTTTAAAAGTATTGATTGGTAATATCACAATTATGTAATTATTGTATATAATTTAAAACATGTTTGTCGATATGTATATTTTTAAAAATTTGAAACAAGATATATATATATATATATATATATATATATATATATATATATATATATATATATATCAAATTGATTTATTATTTCAATTTCAAAATTAACATATGAAAATTGAAATATAGAAAATGAACTCTTTTTTTTTTTTTTTGGAAATTTTCAAGGTTTTAATACAAGGGTTTTTGTAGAATCCGGAGCCTAAAGGGTAAAAAATGTTAACAAAAATTTCAAAACGTTACATGAAATTTCTTTTTAATCAAAAGGACAAAATCGCTCGCAAAGTAGCAATTTTGTCCACTGAAAAAAGCAAAATCGCTGCTATAGTAGCGATTTGTTAAATTTGCTTTTTTTTTTAAAAAAAAAATTATAACAAAATTGCTCCCTCGGAGCGATTTTCTAAATAAAAATCTTTTTAAATATTTTTTGCTTTTTTTTTATAAAAAAAGTTTAAATCAATTTTTTTTTTTAAAAATCAAATAGCTGCCAAGGCAATGATTTTTAATTAATTTTTTTTATTTTTTTTAAAAAAATTAAATCACTGCCAAGGCAGCGATTTTAAATCAAATTTTTTTTAGTGATTTAATTTTTAAAAATTAAAAAAGAAATAATTAAAAATCGCAGCAATTTAATTTAAAATTTTTTTTTTTTATTTAAACTTTTTTAAAATAAAAGAAGCAAAAAAATAAAAATAATAATTTAAGGTTATGTCGCTGCATAAGCAGCGACTTACTTAAAAAGGTTATAAAAAAAATTTGAAAATTGAAAATCGCTCCCTCGGGAGTGATTTTGTTTTAATTTTATTTTTAAAAAAAAAAAATCAAATTTAACAAAATCGCTGCTATAGCAGCGATTTTGCTTTTTCCAATGGACAAAATCGCTACTTCGCGAGCGATTTTGCCCTTTTGGTTAAAAAGAAATTTCATATACCGTTTTAGAATTTTTGTTAACATTTTTTACCCTTTAGGCTTCGGAGTCGGTTTTTGTATGTGTGTTTGTGTAGTGTGTATATTATTATATTATATATATATATATATATATATATATATATATATATATATATATATATATATATATATATATATATATATATATATATATATATATATGGTTCAATGGTGGAACATGTATTCATCCAACTGAATTATATAGATTGAGAAATGTTTTGATGGTTTGTCTAATTAGTTCTAGAGAATAAAATTAATTACCTAACTATCAAATCAAAATTCAAATGTATTGTCTTTATGGAAATAAGAAAATTTTTGATTCATTCAACATTCTATTTTTGTGAAAAAAGTTAATTATTTTGTTGAGGGAATTTAAGTCAAACATAATTTCTACATTCTTGACTTGTACCTTTAGGTAAATGCTCTTTGTTCCTTTCACTCAATAAACATGAGAAATATTTGGTCCACTTTTTGCTAATTGCTTTATCCATCATTTTCACATTTGGAAGCTCAATAACAACATTAAATAAAATTTAAAAATGAACATATTCATGTATTTATGATTTAAGTGTTTGGTAGAAAATTTCAACAAGTAAAGATACATATCATATATGTTACATAATTTATAACAAATGATACCTAACAAAAGCGTTTGAGAACACTTACCAATCACCACTATATATAATAAATTGAAATAAAGCAGATATACATCTATTTCAATGATATTTTACATAATATTTGCATAAAAAACATAGCCCGCTATACTAAAAAATAAAACAAATTTGTGATAGAATTATTGAAATTATATTTGTCGTAATTAATTTTTCGATGAATTTCCTATTAAAAATCTAACATCTATGATAGATTTCCAAGGAATGCGTTTGTCAAAAATGTGAATACGCTTAGCATACAACTATTATAAGATTTGTATTAAATGTCTAAGAATTAATTAAACCTACTCTAAATTAAAGTTTTGATTTTTTAGAGCAAGCAAATTTATTTGTGTATCACATGACTTTGAATGTTTAGCATTTAATTAGTAAACAAGAATAGAAATGTGAACATTTTGTCTTGTAATATAGTCAATGTTCAAAGGGGAAAATTTGGTAAGTTCACAACATAACAATAAGTTAATATATATATTTGGGAAAATTTGGTAAATAGTATTATTTAGTGTATATATAATAATAGTAAAATACATTATTTTTACGCGCATAATAAATTTATTTGTACGTATTCAATATATTTATTTGATTGTTTATGTGTGAATATAATAATAGTGAAATACATTATTTTTACGCATATAATAAATTTATCTGTACGTATTCAATATATTTATCTGATTGTTTATGTGCAAATAATAAATATATTTGTATATAAAATCTCAAACTATCTCTATATTAGTATATGATTTTGAAAAAGAATAATTGAAGGACTAAGTTAGTTAATGATTTTTTTATTATGTTCATATCATGTAAATATATAAATAAAATTGATAAGAAATGTTATACACAAGATAGTTTACTTAGTATAATAACAATTAGTCGGAGATTAGTATGCACTACTTTAGAAAAAAACATGAATTTATGATAAAACTAAAAAAAAATATTTTTGACTAACTTCAAGAATTTAAAGATGGAAACATCGAATCAAGAATTTCTTTTTTTGAGTTGAATGTCTAAATGGTCACTCAATTTTATTTAACGTATCTTTCAAAGTCATTCAAATTACCCAATTGACTTTCATGGGTGTCTAACTTTTATAATAATTATAATCAAAAATATAATTTTCGATATTTATTTAATAACGCGACAATTATAATTTCTTTTCTTTAAAAAATTAAAAAATATTTAAATTTACTTAAAACACAACTCATCCTACAATACAAACAATTACTTGATCCCCCCCACCCCCCCACCCACACACACCATTTCATGCATGAATAATTGTGTTTTGACATTGTGAATCACATGAACATGGCACATGAAAATTAAGTTAATGATTATATGGTTGAAATTCGTTCGAATCATAAAAATCTTTAAGAAATGTATTATGAAATCTTCACAATATAACAAGAACTAGACACATGAATACGATTCAACATGTACCATTAAAAAAAATCAGTGAAGTTTAATGAGTAGTCAGTTCATCAAAAATATTTTCAATTTCAAGATATGATTTCGTTTATAATACAAACAGAACCAAGAGTTGCTCAAGAAATCATCAACCCTTAATCAAACGATTTGGTCAAGTAAAGTGATTATTTTAATTTGATTTTAAATGAAAGCCCTAAAGGTGATTATATTTGCACTTCATCCCTTCGAATATCTAATGGTTAAACCAATTTATTTATTTAAAAAAAAAAACAAACTAAAGTTATATAAGAACAACCTAATTGACTTAACTAATAATTTTTTTCAAATCATATGTCATACACACATATATTGTTAAAATTATTTATTTATTTATGATGTATAGCAAGACACATTTAATATCATCTATTTATTATTTCATATATATAAATGCATGAAAATCATTTACGCGTTTTAGGTCAAAATTGAAAAAAAAAAAAAAAAAAACTTTGAATTTTGGCCATTGAAAGCAAAGAAAGGTTGTATGTGTCACATAAAGTATTTAGTTAGTTTACATTTATATATACTTGAAATGACTCTTCAACTAATTCCATCAAAAAAAATATTTTATTTTTATATTTTAATAATATAAGAGTAGTGAGCACGTCATTTGAATTAGTGGATATAATTTAAATTTAATTCTAACCTCTTATGACTCATAACTAACAATTATGTAAGCAAAAATGTCAAACTATTTCTTTACATGGTAATAATTGTAATAATTTATTGATATATAAAAGAATTATAACAACAACAACGATAATAATATATCTCGTATACTTTCATAAGCGGTGTCTTAAAAAAAATGGTGTGTGTCACTTTTACTTGTTCTTCTGAAGGTAGATAAGTTATTTCGAATAGATAGAGAAAAATATGTAATAGTATTTAATAATAGTAAGTCGGGACAATTAACCAAAAAAATGTAGTATGAGATAATTGCACATTTGGTATCTCAATTTTTGGTAAATTATAAGTTTAATAATCATAATCTTTTATTAAGTATATTTTTTTCTTTAAGTAACTAAAATGTATGTGTTTTTTGAAATCCATTTGTATATGAAGATGTGATAATTCACCTATTTTAGAATTATAATATCTCCAATATAAAATAACAATACAATGTTAACATATAACACATTAATTACGGAATACTTGGACACTTGATAATTTGTTAAATTTGTAATAATAAGGTTAAGTATTTTGAATTAAAAATGATAATTCCCCAAATAATATTTTATTAGGTAGTAAAATTACGTGCATGGAGAGCAAGAACAATTTAAAATAATAAAAATGGGTGGCCTATCGAAATAAATATATACAGCTCATACTAACAAATTTTCAACTTTATAAAGGAAGTCTTTTATTTAGTTAGAAAAAAGAAGGGGATAAATTATAAAATAAAACTTTGAAAAATATTTTATTAATATTTCACCTTAAAATGTTCACACTAATTTGAGATTTTAAAGTTCAAAAAGGATATAATTTCTTTTTGTGCTTAATAAAATGAGAATTAAAAACATGAAAATTTTATAAGTAGAACGAATCTCAAGAAAAGACAAATATATATACACATAAATATATAGAACTAAGTGATTGAAGTTAAAAAATATCAAAGAATGATCAGATAGAATATTTTGTCACATATTATATCGAAAATGTAGTATACATAAGTTAAATTTTTATCATACATATCTATTATCTTTGATATTTTCAAAGAAATTTCATTATTGAATTGGAATAGTAGAACTCAATGATAAAAAATTATACACATTAAAATTGTGAGTCGTAAGTACTCTTTCATCCTTAACAGAAGTCTCAAGTTTGAGTCTTCTTGAATACAAAGTCGTCTTTATTAAAAAGTGCTCATTTTACTTCTCAACGCGAAACTTTTCAACACATATTCAGATTTAATCGTACCCCCAGTGTAAATATCGAACCCCGAATGAAAAATAATAATAAAAAAAAAATTATGAATTATTTTTAACTAAGTATGATTAAGTACTTATGGATTGACATTCCATCTATATAAGTTTCTATTTATATATATATATATATATATATATATATATATATATATATATATATATATATATATATATATATATATATATATATATATCTTCTTCAAATTTTTTTAATTTTTTTTGTTGGGGGGAGGGGGTTGTTAGTAGTTGCATAAAATTAGATAACATGTGACAACATATTCCTAAAATAATAGTAGCAAGTTTACACCTCATGCCTATCTGTTATCTCCTAAGGTTGCCATGAATTTGATGCTTGTGATTAAAATTGCCATACACCTAATCAAACACACATATACTAAAATAATTATATTACTCAACAATTAGATCATCCATACCATCATCTTATGCAAGCATTTATACTAGCTTAATATTCCATTTTTTCCTAAAGCATGCCAAATTAATATTAATAATTTTACTTATCTAAGTTTGTTCACATTACTAGTCTTAAAAGTACTTAAATAAAGTAGAATAGTTAGGTTATAGGTGAACTCTTTTAATTTGTCAGTTCTGAATTATAATTATTTTGTCAAGTGATTTTTCACGATTTTTAATAATTTTTTTTCTCATAAATTTTTTATGACCATAGATTATTTCAATTCAAAACTTGAGATAATGGGCGTAAATCGAAAAAAAAGTTAGCTTAAGTAGTTGTTGTTTAGCTATTTTAAGCATAAGCAATAGTTGAACCAACATAATATGAAGGCTAGCAAAATGCTAGGCTTAGGCTTAAATTCAACCAAACAATTGAGTATTTAAACCAAAATTATTGATCGAGTTTAGTTGAATTTATAAATATAAAGATAGTTTTATCGCTGATTATAATACGTCAAAAAAATATTATAAAAATAATAAATTTATCATAATAAATTTTTTTAAAAACAAAATACAGAATAAACTCAATATAAGTCAGTGAAGATATTTATTTCAATGGTCGACATCAATTATCTTGAAATCAGTACATAGTTATTGTTTTATATGCTAATATTATTCTCAATATTTCAAAAAAAATTTAATAAAATTGGTCAATGCAAGAAAGTCATTCATAGTGGAATTCAAGATTTTTGAGCTGAAATTTTCTAAAAGGAAAAAAAATAAATAGAAGAAATGGTCATAAGACTTTAGCTATATAAAGCCAGCCCATCAATTTTGATGTTGGTAGGTTCTTGCTAAAATCACAAAATGTCATAATATAATGGTTGGTTTCATTTTCATACATTGTTTTATATATATATATATATATATATATATATATATATATATATATATATATATATATATATATATATATATAAAAAAAAAGTTGAAAAAAAACAAAATAGATTCAATGGGAATATTAGTGTTACTATATAGATTGTAATAAGATAGGTAAAATCACTTCGTTCTTAATAAAAATTTTCTAATTTGATTTTTTTACAATAATAAAACATTGCCTTCAAAAATGCGTCCTCATTAATATCTCAATTCAAAGTTCAACATGAATAACACATATCGAATGTGAAAAAAGAAAAGAAATGAAAAAAGAAGACAAATTTTGTTGTCGTACTTGCTCTTCATAGAAAGTTATATTATATTCAGATATATTTATTGTTATCATCAAATTTTAAGTACATATTTACCGTTGATCATTAATTTTTCTTACTCGTAATCTTTATTAATCTACATGACGCCTACGCAAATGTTTATTTCTCCCAATTTAATTCTTCACAATACGTAAATCATCTTAACCCCATCAAACCCTTTAAATCCAACCCAATTTACACAATAAAACCCAACTTCCCTTCGACCTAAATGTGTTCATCGAAATTCTCTTTCGTAAAACTTTATATTATTTATATATAGGGAAGAAAATCTGAAATATATCTGAACTTTGATTGAAATTATTGTAATGATATCAAATTTTAGAAATGGCCTTTTATCTTTTGTACTATTTGATAATGTATTTTCAAAGTATATATGTGCTCATGTGGACATAAAAAAATATTGTATAATTATAAATAATAAATTAGTAATGTGTCCATTTGGACAGTGGCGAGCCAGAATTTTCAATCAAGGGGTTCAAAATTTGTAGAAATAGGGTTCGACATACACTACATATACATAAAATATTATTTTAAGCTTGTATAAATAGTATAATTTTCCGTTGAAGGGGGTTCGGATGAACCCCTTGTACCAAGGTGGCTCGCTCTGCACTTGAACATATATATACTTTTAAAATACACTGTTAAATAGTGCAGAGAGATAAATGGTCCTCCATAAAATTTGATATTGTAACAACAATTTTCGTTAGAATTGAAGTATTTTTCATACCCTTTTCCCTTATATATATATTAGAATATCTTTAACTTCTTCATATTCTGAACTTAATCTCTTATAAAAAAAAAAAAACCATCCCTCAACTATTACTATGTGAATACCGAACAACAGACGAAAAAAAAAAATAAGCTAGAAAAAGACAAGGGCAACATTGTCTTAAAAAAGTTTTTTTTTATAAAATAATTTAATTTTTATTTAATTCGTTGACCCTTATAATTCCAATGGCGGCCCCTACGCCGTTGGCCTTGCCAAACAAACTTCTCTCTCTTTTCCTTTGTATGCTTTAGTTTTTTGCATTTAAAAAGAGAACCAACACACTCACAAAAAAATAAAAACCATACTACACAAACTTGAAAAAGAAAAAAAATGGAAAATTTGTTGAAGATTATTGGAGTAATTTTGTTGATTTCAATTTTAATGATAAGAGTTTTTGGTTATTTATGGTTAAGACCAAGAAAAATTGAAAAACATTTTGCTAAACAAGGTATTAGAGGTCCACCTTATAAATTTTTCATTGGAAATGCTAAAGAAATTGTTAGTTTAATGTTAAAGGCTTCTTCTCAAACTATGCCTTTATCACACAATATTCTACCAAGAGTTCTTTCATTCTATCATCATTGGAAGAAAATTTATGGTAAGTTTCTAAAAAAATTTTGTCATAAAAAAATTTAAAGTGTTCTCTTTGCAAATTTTGTGTTTTTTGAGGTTGGGGTTTATTAGTATTGTTATAAAGTTTAAGTCTTTTTTTCTTTTTTTTTTTGAAAATTTTGTGTTTTTGAGTGCTGGGTTGTTATAAAGTTCAAGTCTTTTTTTTTAACTTTCTTGATACCATTCAAAAGTTTTCATTTTTTTTTTTTGCAAAATTTTGTGTTTTTGAGGTTTGGGGTTATTAGTATTGTTGTAAAGATTAAGTCTTTTCTTTATAAGAAGTGTTCATCTTATGCAAATTTTGTGTTTTTGAGTATTGGGTTATTAGTATTTTTATAAAGTTTGAGTCTTTTTTAGGAAGTGTTCATTTTTTTTGCAAATTTTGTGTTTTTGAGTATTGGGTTATTAGTATTGTTATAAAGTTTGAGTCTTTTTTAGAAAGTGTTCATTTTTTTTGGGCAAATTTTGTGTTTTTGAGTATTGGGTTATTAGTATTGTTATAAAGTTTTTAAGTCTTTTTGTAACTTTCTTGATACTATTAGAAAGTGTACATTTTTTTATTTTTGCAAATTTTGTGTTTTTTGAGCTTTCTTGAAAACAAATTAAAGTAGGATTAATTAAACAAAAACAATTTATTTTTTTTTGAGGTTGAAGTGTTGAAAGCTGGCTTTCTTGTTTTGTACTTACTTCTTTAATTAAAAATGTGTTTTTTTTTTCTTTTCTGATATTGATGAGTTGGTGGAGTTGTGAAGTTCAGTGTTTCAGAACATTGTTGCAGAAATAAATTTAAATTTCTATTTATTTAATTTTTTTAAATTTATTTATTTATTGTGGTCCAATTTTTTGTAAAAAGAATTTTGATGTTTTTGGAACATCATAGTCATGGGGTTTTCATGAACTTTATCTCTTTTTTTCTGTTTCATTTTTTTGTCCTTATGGTTCTTTTAGATTTTGTTGTAACTTATAATTCTTGATGATGAAGTTTTTTATAATGTTTGTTAGTGCCTTTTTTATTTTTTATTTTATTTTTCCCCTTTTTCTGTTTTATTGTATTTGTAGGGTCCTACATTTTATCCATCTTCTCTGAAAATACTGAATCACTGATTTTGCCAATTTTCATTTTTCTTTACTGTTTTTGTGTTTAACTTGTTCATAAATACATACTGCTTTCTGTCATTTCTATTTTTGTGTATAATTCTTCACCTTCTCATTATTACTCTTTTGTTTTTTTTCTTCGAGTTGATTACTCATACGATCACTCAAGTATGAATTATATCGGGATTAGTATGAAAATTCATAGATAATTTTTTTTTATGAAAATTTTCATACTAGAAAAATCTCCATATAATTCACATTTTTTCTTGTAGTGAATTATTATTATAATTATCTTAGTGATGTGAATTATATGGGGATTAGTATGAAAATTCATAGAAAAATTGTTTTTCTGTAAATTCTCATACTAATCCCCAGAAAAATCTCCATGTAATTCACATTTTTCCTTGTAGTGAATTATTATTATTATTATTATCTTAATGATGTGAATTATATAGGGATTAGTATGAAAATTCATAGAAAATTTATTTTTTTCTGTAAATTTCTTACTGATCCACGGAAAAATCTCTATGTAATTCACATTTTTTTTCTTGTAGTGGATTATTTTTTTTTATTATTATTATTTTAGTGATAATAATAGTAAGTATTAGTTGAGAGATTATATGAGAAATCAGAGAAAATAATTACTATGGGTAGCTAATATACATTAGTATACAGTATTATACATCTATCGACTATTTTTATCGACGATTTTTAAGTAAATTTTTTTTTTTTACAGGTGCAACATTTTTAGTGTGGTTTGGGCCAACACCACGTTTGGCTGTGGCTGATCCTGATCTTATTAGAGAAATTTTCACTACAAAATCTGAATTTTATGAGAAAAATGAAGCTCATCCATTGATAAAACAACTTGAAGGAGACGGTCTTCTTAGTCTAAAGGGTGAAAAATGGGCTCATCATAGGAAAATTATCACCCCTACTTTCCATATGGAAAATCTTAAAGTAAGTTTCAAATTTCGTTTCTTATTTCACCATATTTTTAAAGTTCGAGCCTTCAAAATGAAAGTCTTAGTAATAACACTAATTACATTTTGGCGGTTGGAAAATAATGAAGTTTTTAAAATTTGACAAGTGAAATTACTTGTGGATTTTAAAATACTATGATATAGGTTAGTTTTCAAATACATGGGTTAAAAGTGGCTATCTGCAAAATTTTATCAACTAGCCACTTTTTCTTCCATGTCACTGAAAATTGTCTTCGTCCTAGAGTTTCAAATTTCACAAGTAAATTTCAAGACATTATCCTCGAGTTTCGTTCAAGGATTTTGAAATTCTTGAAAGTGGCTATTTTTTAAATACATGGGATGAAAAGTGGTTATTTGCTCTAGATTAGTCGAATTAGTGAATTTCACAAATAAAAAAAAGAGTTACTCTACATGTTATAGATTCTTATATCATTTAACAAAGTGTATGTTAATTGATTTTTTTTTTTGTATAGTTGTTAGTACCAGGGGCAGCTAGCAAAGTGATTGAAATGTTGGACAAATTGACACCAAATTTAAAGAATGGAGAGATTGAAATCGAAGTATCAGAGTGGTTTCAAACTCTTACAGAAGACATCGTAGCTCAAACAGCTTTTGGCCATAGTTATGAACAAGGAAAAGCTATTTTTAGGCTACAAGCTCAACAAATGGTACTTGCTGCTGAAGCATTTCAAAAAGTCTTCATACCTGGCTACAGGTGCAAATTAATTATTTTTTATCCCTCGTATCGTATGACCTCTTTCGATATCCCTCTTTAATTTTCGTCCCCGTTAATTCATTGGACTAGTATAGCCATTGTCGGAGTTTCAAATTCCATGTGGCTATTTGTTTAAAAACAAGGCAAAAAGTGGCTAGGGTTTGAAAAAAATGGCTATTTAGGGATTTTGTACATTTTGCATAAATGGAATTTGACATTATCGTTATATTTGAAAATTCGCGACGCATGAAAAATAACCAGTAAACCCTAGTTCTTTCGTTATTACTTAGTATGATCAAAGAGTACATGCTAACTTTTTTTTTTTTTTGCCAATAGGTTCCTACCGACGAAACGAAACATCAAATCCTGGAAACTTGACACGGAGGTTAAGAAGTTGTTAATGCGGTTAATTCAAGAAAGGACAGATAATTGGGATAAGAATGAAATGCAAGAAAACAATGGGCCAAAAGACTTATTGGGCCTTATGATCCAAGCAAGTATTAAGGAATCATTACAATTATCATCATCCATTAACAGCCCAATTCATCATAATTCTTCTACACATAATCATAATCACAACAATAATCATAATAATCATCCCTCCATGATCACACCAAATGATATTGCTGAAGAATGCAAGACTTTCTTCTTTGCTGGTGAACAAACGACGTCGAATTTGCTGACGTGGACGACCGTCTTACTAGCTATGCATCCACAATGGCAAGACCTAGCTCGCGACGAGGTGATCAAAGTGTGCGGCTCACGTGCCATACCTTCCAAAGACGATCTTGCCAAGCTTAAAATGGTACGTGCAATCTCTTCGTTAAAATCGAATAAATTTTGAAAGTTTTTAGTTAAATTGTTTCTAATTATAATCAGGAATGTTCATTATACAAAATGATACAAAAGGAGTCTTGTATATCGGTTGACTATAGTTAATTAATTGATTTGATGTAAGTATCGAGTATTTTGCTAATTGTACTTTGCAAATTATTAAATTATTAGTGTGGATTCCATCACCAGTAGAAGCTAAGTACAACATTAATTTTGAAAAGCTGTCATTGTCATAAATTTTTTTAATTTTTTTTATGATTATTTATTTATTTATTTATTTATTTATTTATCTGATTGAGATATGATTTGGTGTTGCAGCTGAGCATGATACTCAATGAGTCCTTGCGCCTTTACCCTCCGATCGTCGCGACGATTCGAAGGGCAAAGGCTGATGTGGATCTCGGAGGATGCAAAATCCCTCTCGGGACGGAAGTATTGATTCCGATTCTAGCGATTCATCACGATCAAGCTATATGGGGTAACGATGCAAACGAGTTCAACCCTAGTAGATTCTCCGAAGGGGTGGCTCGAGCCGCTAAGCATCCTGTGGGGTACATTCCATTTGGGCTTGGAGTACGCCAATGCATAGGTCAGAACTTAGCGATCTTACAAACTAAGTTGACTCTAGCAATTATACTTCAGCGATACATCTTACGATTATCGCCACAATATAAACACGCCCCAACCGTGCTGATGCTACTTCATCCTCAATATGGTGCACCCGTCATCTTCAAACAACGGTTGACTCATGACCCCACATTTGACAAAAGCTCATAACATGTCTAAGTCTCCTTTTGGTGTGTGAGTGCATATATTCTTGGAGAAAAGAAAAAAAATATATTAAATATGTTGTTGGAAGGATTAATTAATTATAGGAGTAGGGAGAAAATTTATTTTATTCCTTTTTTTTTTTGTTCACCAAATATTAGTATTACTAACTAACCTATCAAGTAGAGTCATCATCATGCCTTGTTTTTTATTTTATTTTGCCCAAAATTGCTTGGATTTTTGGCATGTTTATTTAGGGTTATTACATAGTGACTCAATTTAGTAGATTTTATATTATTTTCCCACTCTTATGTATATGTATATGTAATGTATGTATATTGGCTCAAGCCATAGTACAATTTTGTAATATTCTCATGTATATCCTTCTTTTTCTTGAATGGTAGCTTGTGTTGTATCTCTTTTTTATTTTTTCGAATTAATTAAATAGGAAATATAACGACTCGATTATTTCTAAGTGTAGATGTAAAAGATGTGATCAAATCCACCTCGTCTAATTTTGAATCGCGAATCTATAATATTATAAACATAGAAGAATCAACACCCTAAAGTTGGATTAATCGAACCTTAAAACATTGATGGTAAATCTTGAACTATAATGCCATGAGAACATGAATGAGAAAAAAATGTTTTTTTCATGAATTCAAATAAATTAGTCAGACTCTAGAATTCACTGATTAGCGATAATACCATGATTTTAGAAAAACAAAGAATCATACACTTTCAAAGTAAATTTTTCTGAATTTATCAAACCTAAAGTGACTATCGAACGAATTATAAAAAATCAAAAATAGAATGTCTAACAAAACTAGAACTTTTGAGACAATGGTATATTGCCCACTTGTTACTTTTGATGGTGCAAATAAATTTTATAGTTTATATATTTACCAAATAGATTGGTAAAATCAATACAAAAATTGGGCATTGAATCACGCTAATGAGCCCATTGTTGCCGCAACTATAGTCCCAACAATCACACATTGGATTTTGGGACCAAATGTGAAAAAACATAAACACTACTTTTAAGAAAATTCAATATTATAAACAATTAAAGGGCAATTGAGAAAATCTTCTTTTTTTAAAAAAAAATTGTTGTATGTTATGAAATCATATAAAATCAGATTTAATTAAAACATTAATGACTTTCTGAGATAAATATCTCAATATCTTGAATCGAATGAATTGTTTAAAATCTAAATAGAAGTTGCATATGAAGTTATCAAATTATTGAAGACTCATTATTTCAGTGTAACGCCAGAAAATAGATACTAAATTAATTTCTACAAAGATGTAAAAAAAGTGAAGGAAATGAATATCTTTTTTTTTCTTAAATAGAGTATTGATCATTTACTTCAATCATGTTTATTGTTAATAGTACACTATATTCAATTATGAATTTCACCTATGTTTAATGATTAATGAAAAATTTCAATTATTTGATACTGACATGTAATAATAGAGAGTTACAAGTACTACTATTATTATTACTCTCTCTGTCTCTATTTAGTTGTCCACTTTAAAAAAGACACATATATTAAGATAATAATAATTAACATAGTGAAATTACAATTCTATCCTTATTAAATATGACTTCAAAAAGGATGAATTAAAACTTAAAAATTTTCAAGAAGTTTAACTGATGATATAATAATAAAATTTTTTTGTCCTTTCTTGATTTGTTAAAATAGACAAATAAATATTAAAGTGTTTTTTAGACTATAGTAATAGAGGAGATTTATGTCTATTTACTGTACAAAGTCCATGAATTTATTGCAACAAAAAACATAAATTATTATTACAATGTGTGTAGTACATTCTTGGAAGTTGAGGTACCCCATTTCAATAACTTAGAAAAGGGTATGTATAGCGTAATCTAGTAGTCGATAAAATATGTGTAAATTTTAAAATTTAGAGTTTGAATTTAAGTGAAGACAAGTACATATCGAGTATACACTTACAAAGTATCTTGTGTTAATAGAAGATAAATATTTTTTTATCTCATTTTAACTGTCGTTTTAATTCTTTCATATTCATAAAGAAAAATAATAAATAGTAGTGGTTTTACTAAGTTATTCATATTTAATAAAGGCAAATTAAATTTTTTTCTCATCTTAAAATATTCTACATACTTCTTTGATATTAAAAATAATTATTAACTTTAATCTTAAAATTCTAAAATAAATTAATCAAAATAAGTACATACCCATCAAACATTATAAATGTGAAAAGTAAAGAACAATTTCAATGCCCCAAAAATATGTTTTTAGTGAGGGGTTTGTTTATATCTAAGTATGCATTAAAAAAAATTAAAAAAAATTAACTTTTTAGGGCTTTGTAATTTTGCATGTAGCAAAGATCAAAAGCAACAAAATTCCCTTTTTGTATTACTTTTTGGCTTTCTCTAAATTAATCCTTCTCATGATGCTCTAAGAATTTTGTTAGTCCCCATGAAATTGCATGTTCTTGGGACTTGATAAAACACTAGACAATTAATTATATTAATCTCTCTTACTAGCTCATTCATTTTTTTAATTAAAAAAAATTAATTATAATTTGTCTTTATGGGGTTTGTTTAATAGGAACCAAAGCATGCCTTGAGGCATGTGTAACCTTCCATAATTATTTCCTTTAATAATTCTAATTGTGAAATGTGAATTTAAAATTAATACTCCATCTGTCGTTATTTACTTAATCATATTTCTTTTTATATCTGTTCCTATTTACTTGTTCATTGTAACAAATCAAGAAAGGATAATAATTTTTTTTCTTCTAATATACCTTTATTTAATTCTAGAAAAATTCTAGTACTACTAAGTTATAATGCATGTTTTTTAGAACCAGAAAATATATTTAATATATTTGGGGAGTTACATAGAATAAAATTATAACTAACATATGATAATAATTGATACCTTAATATGTGTGTCACTTATAAAGTGGACAACTAAATAAGGACAGAGGGAGTACTAATAGTTACTTCATCCGTCCGGTTTTATTTGTCATGGTTTCTATTTTTAGAGTGAAACTATAAAAACTTTGACTAATATTTTAAGATGTATTTTTTCATAATATTAATATGCAAAAAATTGTAATTTACGGTATTTTTTCATATAGTTTTAGAATATCTAATTTTTTTTGTTTAAAATATCGAATTAATGTGATTCGATTTACCTTTGAAAATTAGTCAAATTGACTTTCGATAAACGCAACATGACAAACAATTTCGGACGGAGAGAGTATCTCACAATATTTGTTATTTTAGAGATTGAAGATAAATTAATTATTTTTCTTATTTTAACCTTAATTATAATTGTTCTTAAAGATTAAAATATTTCTAAGTATAACACATAGAAGAAATATTCAATAAAGAGAGAGTCAAATTCTGTTCCTAATTTTTTATCGAGTGTGTAAATGAAAAATATGATCGATATTTTAAAAAGACGACAAGAATAAAATGCATAGTTTAATTTCATAAGAGTATAGAGATTGAATATATATAATCTTACATCTATCTTATAGAGATAAATATATTATTTAAAAATAAATAAATAAAAATTAATGAATATTTTAAAACGGAGAAAGTATAATATTGTTTATAGGCTGTATTTATGTAGCACAATGTTTCATAATAATGTTACTTAATTAACATTTTATTATTGCGTCGTTAACCTCGAGTTATGTGTTAAGGAAGAATCATAGCCACCTAATTTTTTTTAATATTTTATTTAGATAGTAATAATTTTAATAATTTTTATTATGCATCTAAGTTGCACGCCCTTTAATTTATAATTATGTACATTATACTCCATATCAATTTGCCATATTCACCTTTAATTAATTATCAATTGTGCATATTAATCAATTTTGTACAACTTGAAATTACAAATCAAATTAATTATTATTAAAAATTACTAAATAATTATGTACATTATACTTCTTAGTCGATTTTGTCATCTTCATCTTTAATTAATTATCAATTGTGCATATTAATAAATTTTGTACAACTTGAAATTACAAATCAAATAAATTATCATTAAAAATTACTAAATAATTATGTACATTATACTTCATAGTCTATTTTGTCATCTTCATCTTTAATTTATTATTAAATTGTACATAGTGTACACATAACTTAAAAACACACTAATAAGTTTTGTATAATTTAAAGTTACGAATCGAACTAATTATTAATAAAAATTACTAAATAATTAATTGTACATTGTGTACGCATAACTTAGGAACACATTAATCAATTTCATATAACTTTGATAAATTATAATGAACAAATTACTACTAATTAATTAGATGAAGTCAATTGCTTAATTAGGTGCCTATAATTATACTGCATGCCACATGCAACAAACAGGAATTTAGCATGATTAATTAGTATTTGAATTAAAGTTCATGATTCCTTAATTGTATTTTAATTATATATATATTTCAAAATGGACACCCTTTTTTTCATTGTCATTTTATTAATATCCTAATATTCTTAATACTAATTAATTATTTAATTATGAAATTTAAACTTAAGAGGAAACTTTGTGCTTTTTAGTAAGCACGCTTCTAGATATTGAGCTAAGTTCAATGTCCCTAACCATTACTAGAAGACAAACTAAACTTTCTAATTAGGCAACTTAATTAAACATAAATAATTTAAATTATTATTTTTGGGATGGTTAAATAAATTGAACCAAAAAAAATAATTATTGATCTTTGCGTGCTAGAGTTTTTAACTTTTCATTACCATGTAGTATAATGAAATGATGAGAGTTCTTCACTCTTAATCAGAAATATTTTTCGAATTTCGAAAACCTCAAAATGAAGATAATTTCAATTGGAAATATATGCTCTTTATATAACCGTTCATACAATACGATATAGTATAGAAACGAGGTCATGAGTTCAAATCTCATAGAAAAAAATGGCCGAGTGAAAAGAGTACACATTGTATAATAGTATAATTAAGTAATTAAATATTTATTTTTTATAATAATTTAAACTCTTAGATAGAAATCGTTTTACTCTTTAAAAGCTACTCCACTTATAATTCAAATTTGAATTAATCAGAATAATAAATTTTAAATATCAAATACTTAAAATAAAAAGAGAAACCCCTTTCGATAATCGTAGTATATTATATTCTATATAATAGATTGTCAAGTGAGAATAGCTTTAAAACTAATATAATATAATTATTTGTTGTAGTAAGTTAATTGGCTACTTTAAATTAGTCTTAAAAGGAATGTTAAACACTGTAACTAATCAGGTAATTAGCACTGAAAAACTTTACAATTATTAGTGCTACTAAATAAGAGTTTAAAAGGTTTGCATTTCTGACAACTAACTGCCAACAAGAATAAGATAAATAGACACAAAATCATGTGAGCTAAAAAGTTAAGGAGGTAGACCTTTAATATATATATTTTATTTTTATCTGATGTTCAATATGTATAATTTTTATAATTTAGATCATCGCTCATATAAAATCTGTTAGAAGATGAAATGTTATTTAAGTTGTAGACTACCTTTATCCTATGTACATTAAGAAAATTATACAATGGTAAATAACATTTTCTTACGTATATACTATATTGAATTGTTTTGAATTCGAAATTTCTGATAAAAGAGAGAAAAAAAATGATATTACTCCCATTACCATTCTTGATTGTTTTTTTTTTTTTTTTTGTATATATATGTTGACAAAGAATCCAAAATATCATAGAGTTGACAATGTATGACAACAAGAACAAAACAACTAGGATTATATATATAATTATTATATAGTATATATTATACTTTTCTAAAACATACTCTGCAAATTTTTATAGCCAAAGGGAACTAAACCAGCTCATTAAATGGATATTTTTTTTTAGGATTTTGTAGATAGCAGAGATCCCAAGTAAATGCTTACTTAAGATCTGGGATTATTATTATTATTATTATTATTAATAATAAAAATTATTATTTGTATTATTTATTATTTTCATAATTCATAAATAATTAAATGTCTTCTATTTATGTATTCATGCCAGAGAAAATAAGTTGGCTTGTGTCTGCCAAATGTTAATGTTCTTGTCTGTGACAAAGGGGCAAAGGGCCATAATTCTTTAATTTTATTAATTATTGAGGAATAATCATTCTTAATTACTCCTTATGGTACAAATTTTATTTACAATAATGCATTATTTGTCTCCGCAAATTTTTGTAATTGCTATTAAATAAAATCTATTTGTATAACATAATACGAAAAATCAATTTAATAGAAAACATGATTATTATAGTGAATATTATTACAGAGAAATCTGGAATTATAATTAATAACATTAATAATCAGAAAAAACAAGAGTGTATAGTTGATATTTAGTTATATCTTACCTGGCCCTATCATTAGTAATAAATAAGAAATTTTGCCAGATGGAAATTAAATACTTCCCTCTGTCCCTATTTAGTTGTTTACTTTAAAAAAGACACACATATTAAGATAATATTAATTAACATAACGAAGTTACAATTTTAGCGTTATTAAATATTATTTCAAAAATGATGAATTAAAGTTTAGAAATTTCATAAAATTTAAATGAGAGTATAATAGGAAAAAAATTGTCCTTTCTTGATTAGTCAAAATGAACAAATAAAAGAGAAAATATGGACAAGTAAAAAGGGACAGAGAGAGTAATAAATATTTGTTATATATAAAATCAAATTCGAGCTAAATATAAAATCATTTTTTTATATATGATGTTATTAAGCGTAATTAATTAGTCAAACGACAATATAGGTACAGGACATTAATGTGACATATTACTGCCATGATGGTGCATTATTTTTTGTCCTAAATAATGATGGCTATACAAATATATATATATTTCAAGAATTTCAATTGTATATAGATAAAGTATTGGCCTCTCTTCTGCATTTATATTATTTTGTTCTTGTAATTTAATGTTTGCTCAAATTAAAGGCATAGGCTTCATGTGACATTGAGGTGGGCTAAAAATGCAATGTATCTATGCTATTTATGTAATTAAATTTATTGCATTGACATTGACAATAATTAAATGGAAAATGACTTGCCAAATTATGAAAAAAAAATTTAAAAAAAATAAAGATGATGAAAGCTATCTCATGTTGTCATATGGCAATTGTAAATGTCACATGTCCTAAGTGGTGTTGTGTGTGAAATTGGGGACCAAATTGAGTATTGTCATAAAATGTCACAAGATGACAAGAGAGAATGTAATTAATCACTTAATTTTTTTAAAAAAATAAAATAAAATATTTTTTAGCTTACTTTCGATATAACTCAAATTTTTAATTTATTGATCGAGTTTGAATTTCAGAGTGTTTAAATTCATAATATAATATTCGCGACTTGGTAGCTTGATTGCTTATTGTATTAATTATCATTTTTTAGCATATGATTACATTTGATAGAGTCGTTAACCTCTAGACAAATGATTTAGAATCACCAACAATCTAGGTCAAATGATCCAAATAACTATTTTCTTTTCTTTATTTTGTTTTACCCCCCTTGACTTGAAAATATAAAAATAAAAATTAGTAGTATTTTTACTCACTTTTTAATATAACTTGAACTTTCGTCTTATTGGGCGAGTTCAAATTTTATAAATTAAAACTCTTGTTATTATATTTAGTAACGGATTCAAGATTTTCGTTTAGGAAGTTCAAAAAATAAAAATATAAACGTGTAAATAAGTCTTTCGAAATGGTTCTTTGAATTTTTTTGGGTTTAAAACCACATTTTGGCACGTTTTTAAAATAAAAAATGCTTGAAAAACATAACTGATTTTTTAAACAAAAATAAACTGAAACTATAAAGGAAAATAAATAAATGTTGTTGTAACAATTTGAACCTAGGGCATGCAGCTTAATATCCAAGGGTCTTACCATTGAGCCATCTATTTTTATTTGTTATTGAAAGGGTTCAAAATATATGTATATACAGAAATATAAAAAATTTACCTTATATATATCGTGTATCTTTTTGCCGAGGGTATTCGGGTGAACACCCTGGACCCAACGTGGGTCTACCCCTGATTATATTATTAACCTGTCAACTCGATCACTTACCTTATTTACCGTTTAAGAAAGTCTTTAGGCTCTAGACAAACTATTAAAAAGCTCCAACTATCTAGATCAGACGATCCAAGTAAACTTTCTTAACTCTACTTAACTTTTCTTACAAAACAATTAGCGCAGTATTTTCACCTATTTTCGATATAGCTCAAATTATCAACTTATCAATCAAGTTCAAATACTCATTATTATATCCTTGACTCGCCAGCTAAGATTACTCATCTCATTTACCATTTTCTTAACGTATGATTCATGCATAATCCTCTTATATCGATTCTCACCTAAATTATTGACGCTTTATAACCATTTATCTAGAATGAAATGACTGTTAGAGATATCAACTCTCCCTATCAATCTTAACATATTCTTTTGCTCTTTTTTAATATAAATTAAATTATTTTATAATTATTTATTTATTTATTCATATAAGACAATAATTTAGGTGATGGAGGTCTAAAATCCCAACCTAGACTCATTTACTACTCTCCTACTTTCTTCCTGTGAGATAGGAAGCATAATCACATGGGAGTAGCAATCATCAAAGATGCTAAAAAGACAATGGCAGAGGATTTGGTGGAACCACTTTTTTTTTTTTTTTAATAAATATGCAACTCATTTGTAGGTTTCTTTCTTAAGTATCTTTATCAATCTTTATTATTATAAATCTAAATCAATAATTATTATTTTTTTGTTCTCACCATATCAAAATATTTAATGCCCTCTGACCTTGGATTGATATTTTGGAATTTTGTTAGATTATTTTTGTATATATTTTATTTAATTTGATAATTGTCGAATACAGTTTTTCTATGTAATCAAGATGTAATTTACGCTGTGTATAGTGTTGTTTCTATTCAAGGGAGATATAAACCAATGAAAAGGCTATTTAACATGAGTACTATTAATCCCCACTCATGAATAATCAAGTGTGACATTTTGTTAACATGAATTTTCATAAAGTAATTTTAAATTAACTTGGTGAATAAGATGTTTTTTAAAAAAACTTTGATTTTCTCGAGTAAGCGATTATCTCTTCTATAAGCGAGAAGAACAAACATCATAGCTCAATGTACAACGATCTAAGTGTGTTACTACAAAACTTATCTGCGAATGTGATTATATTTACATTTACAAGACAAATCTATAATTGGTAAAAAAAATTACCAATTTCAACTATATATTGAAATTATTAACCACATTGAATGGGATGAACACAATAAGGTAATAAGAAAATGAAAGTTTTTTTTTTTAATTTATTTATAGCTATGAATACTTGAATTTTGAATTATAGAAGCAATTACATGGTCTCTTCATTATACAACAAGGTACAAATGGGCCAAATTCTACTATTGGGCTTTTAATTACACTTGATGAATCTAATGAAAGCCCAATAGCTACATTTTGGACTCTTTTAAGCCCACAAAAGTAAATATGGTGCGTAGCCCGATCCATCTTACTCGTATAAATTTCAATATTACTAAACTTATATACACCCGATGTATACACAAAACCCGTTTCAGTAACTCTAGTACCAATATTGTCACAAACAAAGGTGAGTTTGCATCAAATTGTATCCCGTTACAGAAACACAATCGTAGTCGAATTAATTCAGTAGGAAATAAATGAAAGAATTCGTGTTTTATTTATATGATTGATATCTCAACAAGACATTATATTGTTAGAGAAATGAAACTTTTATTTATTTATAACCTGCAATATAAACTGATTTTACCAAAAAACTTCATTTGTTGTGATCAAATTTTGCTACTTTCACAAAAAGGATTTAATACATATTTTTCATTAAAAGTAGAAATAAATATAAATTGGGCTGGGCCTAAGAAATATTAGTTGGGCTTTGTTTCTTCTGGATTGGGCTATATGGCTCTGATCAAAATAGGCCCAAGAAGAAAATCTATGTTTAGGTTTGGTTCATTGTCACATATAGCCAATTTGGACCACCATTTAACTTATAACCATTTGTGTAAAAATTTACCACTTTATATGTTAGGAACTTTCTTTAAACGTGTGCGCGATTGAATTTGTAAGATTTTGATAGCGAAATTTGTGATAAAAGAGTTACGTACTTGACGTGTTTGTCTAAAGCTTGCGTTGACAATACCAAACGTCAAATGCATACATTAGAATCGAAAGTAATTTTTTTTTTTGAAGTTTACATTATTAGTCTTCATTTCTGTCCATCATGTTTAAACTTTTTCAATAACATCACTTAATTTGAATGCAATTTTTTACATCGAAATTCAAAATGATTTCTAAATTTATCAATATATAAAAAATATTACAATCTATGGACCTTTTTGATACTAAATTAGTTTAGCTCAATAAATAAAATCAATATTTCAAAATTAAAAAAAAACAAATATTTAAAAAGAAAAGAGCAATATTTTTCGATTCCAATCAGTCTAAAATGTTAAGTTATAGTAATATAATTTCCTTAACTAAATTTTATTAGATAACGTAAATGAATGTCGAATCTCTGAAGTCAAAATTAATTGAATATTTCAATATAAATATAGAATATGAGTGGAAAATTTTAAAAAAAAATTAGTTAAATTTGAAGGTGAAATTAAGTTGAGATCCTAATTTACAGGCTAATTTATTTGAAAGTAAAATAAAATAAAAATTAATAAATTAGGGGCAATTAATTATATTAACTAAAATAATTTACTATAAACGTTACGACAAAAAATAAAAATTAGCTTCGTCTTTGTAATCTCCGGCTCTCCATTTTTCTTCCAGAGATTCAGGTAAGAACATCATCGTAAAGCCCTAATTTTTCTTCATTTTTTCGTAGATTTGATTTTCTTTTTTGAATTTGTTTCATGTATAGAAAGATTTTTGTTTTTTCTTTGTTAAATTTGTTCAGATTATTGTTTGTGGTTTGAGATTGATTTTCATTTTGTTTGTTTGTTTGCTAATATGGTTAGATTTTGTTAGCTACTAGTTCACTGTAATTGCTATATTGGGTAAAGCTGTTCACCGAGAATTGAGCAACTGAGGTCTAGAGTAGATGAGTATTTAGTGAAGAGAGGGAATAGGGAAAGGGGAATCAAACACTCATCCGACATGGTAGGAGTTGTGCTAGAGCTCAATTGAGTAGATGGGTACTTAGTGAAAAGAGGGGGAGGAAAAGGGGAGTCGAAAAACACTCATCCAACAAGGTGGGAATTGAGCTAGAGCTCAATTGATCAATTGAGCTCTAGAGTAGATGGGCAGTTGGTGAAGAGAGGGGCAGGACAAGGGGACTCGAATACTTATCCGGCAAGGGGGGGCGCGGGTAGCCAATCAACTGAGCTACTAAGATTACCCATATGATAAAAATCTCTTTTTTAGCCTAGCAATTACTTCCCCACCAATATCTAGTTATATTGTATTTGGATGGATGGTTAGGTACCCTTTTGTGTTAACCCAATAGTGTATTAGAAACAGTTTCTCTATCTTCTTGAGGCAGGGATAAGGCTGTGTACGTACCATAGTCCTTAGACCTCATTTTTGGAATATCCTTTTGTTTTAACTTAAGAGTGTATTTTTGAAATAGTTTCTCTATCATCTTGAGGCAGGGGGTAAGGCTGTGTACGCACCAGACTCCTTAGATCTCATTTGTTGAATTATTACACTGGTTATGTTGTTGGCTCAACAATGCTTTATAGTTTATGCAAGTGTGTTTTGTGAAGAGAGTAGTTATGTAAGTTGAGATTTTTGTTCTATTTCTTTTCCTTTTTTTGGTTGAAATGATGTTTGGAATTTTGGAATTTTTATTTGGTCATTTAGTTTCAACTGTTTGGAAACTATTGATTCTTAAGGTCAAAGACTTTTTAAGCCAAATGGGAGAAGAAAAGCGGGAGTGGTTGGAGAGGGCAATTGTTTTCCAAGGTCAATTGATAGAAGCGGAAGCGTAGCTAGTGAATTTTGAATAAAGATATTTAACAGAAAAACTCCTTTCGAGTGTAGATTTTAGCTTAATTTACTTTTAACAGTATAGCAACTTCTACTAGTTTGTTTAAATTTAATTTTCTCAACTATTTTAAGATAATCTTTTGTAAAATGTGCCTAATGGTAGCAAAGGTGCACATCAGTGATTTTTTTTGGGAGAATGTAACAAGTGTATAACAATAATAAGCCTAGGGCAGTGCCAAAACCATATTTACATAGAGGAAGGAGATCATAACCAACTATTACACATCAAAACAATTATGAGGTACCTATCAAATTTTTTAAAGAATCTTCCTCCTCTGCTAGACATTCTTTGCGCAAAAAATAAAACAGAAAGAGAGCACTTTATCTTGATATTATGTTTAAAACTGTTGCTGTCTTCAAAAACTCTAAAATTCCTCTCCTACAAGCATGAACCAATCTTCACATTTCTTCTGTCTTACTATGCCTCCGATACTCTTCCAACTCTTAAGTAGGTTACAGGTGTTGGCTGGCATACACCATTTGAGTCTAACAATATATAGGAAGGTTCCCACAGTTGGTCAGTGAAAGAACAATGAAGAACCAAATGGTTTGGTTTCTGTATTTGAGTCACAAAGAGAGCACCTAGAGCAAAACTGGAAGCCTTTTCTTTTTAAATTCTCTTGAGTCAAACAAGCCTCTCTTGTCACCATCCAAGAGAAACATAAGACCTTTGGTAGGGGCTTTGACTTTCCAGAGATATCTCCAAGGCCAGCTTGCAATCTGCTGGTGTGAATTATTGGCTGAAAGATAAGCAGATTTGAATGAAAAGACCCCATCTCTATGTGGCCTCCACTGTAGTTTATCCTTTCCATCTGGAAGACCATTGAATTCTTCCAATGTCTTAAAGAATTCTACTGCTCGTAATTCCCGATCATTTAAGAGCCCTCCTGAATGTGATACTCTACCCTTGCTGCCCCATAAATATGTCCAGTCTTGCATCAGGAGCAGTTGCAATGCTAAGTCAGTGACAGTTTATACTGATATTTGCTGTGTAATTATAGTTCAAGTTCCAACTTTCAGATGCCTTTATATGCAAAGCTGATTTTTGGTGTTTGCAGGTGCCATTGTGCGATAAAAATTAGCGGACAATAAAGTGGAAGCAGTATGAGTTTCACTGGGGCTTCCGTGGGTTCTGGTATGGTTTGTTTTCGTGTCTTATGGCCAGTGCAGATTGTACTATTTTGTTTTCTAAAATGGTATGCCAAGGTCTCCTTTGCAAAATGCTACTAAATAACAGAATCTAGCTTTCTGCTTCTGAGGCAGTCTTGTTGGAATACTTCGTCTCTTATTATTTTTCTCAGGGTGTCAATAATGAAAGATACTGAATGAAAAAAATATGGCCTCACATTACATTTTTTTTAAAAAGAAAGGAAAGGTTTTGGTTCTAATGGAATGACCAAACTCTTAAATATTCTTACAGTGCATTTTACTAATTTGCATATATAATCATAAGCAAAGAAAAGTTTGTGAACTATTGTGTCTTCATCATGGAGATCATAAAATGTATGGAAGTGAGACTGAATAACAGGGAAAAGTATTTCTGTCTGTCCTCTTGACTCACTAGTTCGTTTAAAGTTTCTTTTCTTTTCCTTTTAGTTTTTACAATTTAGCGCATTTATTACTCGTCAAAGGAAAAAGGGTGTTATTGATCATCTGAAGATGTACCAGTAACGTTTTATTTTTGTCTCTTTGGTAGTTCTAATACTAGTAACCCTTCATGTGCATCTATTACAGTTGCCGGAACTGCTCGAAGGGCATTTGAGTTTGGACAGACTTATGTGGTGAAGCCCAAAGGTAAACACCAGGCAACCATTGTCTGGCTGCATGGCCTTGGGGACAATGGTTCGAGGTAAGCTCGTAACACTTCCCTTTTACCTCTTGCTTCTTTGTTCAAGATATGTATGTTTCAGTATATATCTGTCTCTCAGTGATTTGCTTGGATGATGTTGGATCAGGAAAGTTTTAGCGTTATTCAACAACAAAATGCGTCTAAATATTGACTACCTCAGTACCTCCTATGTGTTGTGTTAGTTGCATTGTTCTACCACAGCGACCGAGAAAGAATTCTTAAATTACCTATCATCAGAGAGATGTATAAAATTATGGTTAGCATTCATTTGAGTTAGTTTGCACTTGTATCTGCACCCATGAATCGTAAAATTCAGATCATGAAGGATCCGATCTGATTCGAGCATAGGTTATGACGCTGTTTGTGCTTATACTGTTTCCTAAATCTCTTTCATTAGACTCGTTAAAATTTGAGTGAGATAGGTGCTGTTGGGCTTCAAGGTGGTATTGGAAATTTCACTCCAGAGATCTAAGTAGTTGGTTAAAATGTGCTGGATATAGCATGGGCAGTTTTTCTTTGGGGGGTGGGACCCTTGAATTGAAAGAAGCAGTCAATGCAAATGTTGTAAATGGCGATCTCGATGTCTTGAAGTGAGCTAGAAGAAGACGAGATTTTTGAACATCTTATTGTTGCTTTATTTATCGATCAAAGTATTTGTTTATAGAACTCAAGATACAGTTTGCTATGCTTAAGGTTCTCATCTATGCTGTTTTCCTTTGTTCATTTTCATTTCAAAATGCTGCCACAAACAGCTACATGTTTGTAAGTGACCTGGAAACTGTCATTTATTGGGTTATATCCCATGCAAAACTGAGGATGAGGTTTTGAAATTCATCAATCTTCCAATCATATAAGTTTCCTCTATATGACAAGGCTCAAAAAGTTCCACTGTCTTGTATCTACGAATCCGGTAGATTATCGTATTTTTTGACTCATATGCTAAAGTAGTTCAGGTTGTCTCACTCAGCATATATCTCAGCACCAGTTCCACTTCCTACTTCGCTTAAAAGTTTCATGGAACTTTCTACACCTTCTTGATAGTCCTCCACAATCCACGTCCACAAGGCAACATAATAGTCTCATTCCTTCACCCCTTCCTGGATGAGGTGCATAGCTTTGAGTAGTGCTGTCCTCCGAAAAGCCTATGCTATTGTTGCTGAACCTCCAAAGTGCGTTCCTTATGAGCATTGTATTGAACACCTTGAGATCTTCGAATCCAAGCCAACCATCGTTTATTCAGGACATGCTCGTTTTCTAATTCATGAGGTGATCTTTTTTATCCCATCCTGTGTCCCGAGGAAATTTTGTTACAGTTTCTCCAACTTTTTGCTAATGGTAGCAGGAGGTGCATCTAGTAGAGATGTAATATGATGCATCTGGTGTGATATTGACCTGTACATCTCTGCCCCTTTTGGGCAAATACCTTTCTGGCATCCTGCTAATTCTTTCTCAATCTTTTTTATTACTGAGTTCCATATTGTGATGCTCTTAGCGGTAAGTCCAGGTAGATTATAGGAAGTGTCCTAATTTTAAGGATACAATTCATCTTTAAATTTGAAATTTAGTCATTTTATTACTTATATGTTAGCGTTAGGATAAGTATTATTGCATTCTTTTATATTAAGTATCTCAGTTTTATTGAAATATATCTAGCAATGACATTGGTTTTTTCATGATACGTTTAAGGTTGATTGAGTCCATTTCTTTTGTTTCAATTTTAGTGAGCTATAATTGTTGAAATATTGAGTCAATTTTTTGCTATTATGACTATACGAGTTCCTTATTTTTGATGTCAATCTTCTCGAGATGTTCTTGCTTGCTATACATGGTGCAATATCTATGCTATGTATAACTTTAGTCCCTGTGAAATAAACATCGCAAATATATTAACTAAACCTTTTATAATTTACTTTTGGTTTTCCTGGCAGCTGGTCCAACCTCTTGGAGACCCTTCCTCTTCCCAATGTAAGGATCCAAATATTGCTTTTGTACTGAAAATATCTCTTGTTTACTCTTAAATATGTAAATCTCATAACTTTCTGCTATTAGAATCTCTTAGTAGGCTCTTGTATAATGCTCTTTCATCTCCATGCCTCCTTAATCTTTCGTTGTTGTGGTAGCTTAGCTTGATTTTGCTCTTCTTTGTATGCTACAGATCAAATGGATCTGCCCAACTGCCCCCCAACGACCAATAACTTTATTCGGAGGCTTCCCTTCTACTGCCTGTAAGCTTTGTGCTTGTAGATTATGCCCATCATTTTCCGATGTAGATATAATTTAGAAACGAACTTTTAATCCCGGCGTGGATGTACATTGCAGGATGTGTAAATTGGATAATTCTATTAATTTGCGACTCATCTGAAAGCATTGTCCAATCCATCATTGGAATTAGTTTAAGTCGGAAGTCATACTTTGAAACCCAGGAATAAAGAAACCGTTATTTTTTCTCATCTTTTGTAACAGGGTTTGATGTCAATGACCTTTCTGAAAATGCTATTGACGATAACGAAGGTTTGGATGCTTCAGCAGCATATGTGGCGAGTTTGTTGGCCACAGAGCCCTCTCATAGTAAGTTTCTCTCACCTGTTATACTAACTTGTGTACCATTATTTGAATCACCAACTTCTGTATAGTGCATGGCTTCACCCATGAAGCAATTACTCCTCGCATCGAATAACTTCGACACTTTAAGCGACAAAGCAATGACTTAAACGCTATATATGATGATGCCGGACTAATAGCCCATTTGACCAAGCTCTTGGGAAGCCAAGAGTGTTTTTTATATCTCATTTCAAAGAGTTGAGATGTGTGGCCTGGCTTTTAGGAAAACAATAAGAGCTTTTGAGTAGTGGATGGCAGCTGAAAAAAGTAGTTGTTTTTGGGAAGGACTTCTGGTACCTTGACCAAGCACAAATTGTTTCTCTAATTTTGGCAAAAGTAACTTTCAAGTTGATAAGCCAAACAGAAATTGCTACTCTCCAAAAATATTTTTTCAAAAAACACTTCTCAAAAGAAGTAGATTTTGGTGTGACTATGTCTACTACTTGGTCAAACAGGCTATAAAGGATTTTTAGCTTGCCATCTTTCTCTTCTTTTTTTTTCCCTTCAAAATGTTATTCTCCTTACGCTACTGAGTTTTTTAGTGTGACTATGTCTACTAGTTGAACTTTAACGCACCTCATTCTGATTTTGGTGTTTGTGAATATGAAAACTCCCTTTGTTTTTCTTTCCTTCTTGGTGTGCGTGAGTTTGGTTTTGGGGGGGGGGGGGTTAAAAAATGTTTGGCTGTACCATTTAGATGTATTAACCACAATGGCCGTGTCAAACACATTTACATGCTAAGGGCTATCAATTGCACAACTAGCTGTATTTCTTATTCCATGTCCAACATCTCGGAAGTTGTTGTGTTGTATGATTGTTATGCAAGAATGAATTTCCTTATTTCTACCTTAGTTATCCCATTACCTAGTTGTTATTTAGACATCCATAAAGTTTTAGCAGTAACATCTGAAAAACATTCAAAACTTTTCTCCATTATGATCAAGGGATCTTAATAATTTCTCTTTTTTATTCTTCATTATAAAAAAGAATCAAATTCTTTACTGTGTTATTTTGTGTATTACAGTCAAACTTGGGGTCGGAGGCTTCAGCATGGGTGCAGCAACCTCCCTTTACTCTGCCACTTGCTTCGTCCGTGGGAAGTATGAGAATGGCAACTCGTACCCTGTCAATCTGAGTGCAGCTGTTGGATTAAGTGGCTGGCTTCCCTGTGCAAAGTTTGACTTCTAGCAATCTTGTCTGTAATCTCTTCAGAGATATTTATGATGTTTTTGAGTTGACTGCTACTATTCTGGCAGGACTCTTACTAGCAAATTAGAAGGGGTAGAGGGGGCTGTAAACCGTGCTACATCATTGCCCATTCTTCTTTGTCATGGCAAAGGTAGTAAAATGCTTCATTTTCTCCTCTTTTATTTTTTATTTTTTTTGATCAGGGATGCTTCATTTTCTCTTCTACTTGCCCTTTCTCAAAAAAAGAAGAAGAAGAGTAAAGTACTTTTTTCTGCCTAGTCAGTTTGAACATGTCCCTAAGTTTCCCTACTCTTTAAGTTGTCACTCACCCTACCTTTGGGGGAGGGGGGGGGGGTTTGCTTTATATTTTTTAGTGAAGTTCCTTGCCTGGTCATCTGTCACATGCTTACATTGATAATAAGTACTGTTTATTGCCTGTCTATACATAAATTTGAAGAATTTTCTTGTCATTTCATTTTAATGATCTAAAAACATCTCGATATTGTCCAACAAAACACAAGCTGTCAAATTATTTTGTTTCGAGGCACCTCTGTTGATCAATTATCCCAGTTGTTTTCATCGGAAGAAGGCTGTAATTGCTCATTAATCCAAAGCTTCATGAGATGATTGGGGAATTGATAACAAATGTTGGGCCTCTAGAGTCCACCATATTCACGAGATGAGTGCTTAAAAATACAGTACTAAGATGGAGTGTGCATTTGTACAAAATTAAACATATTCAAACGGCGCAAAGTGTTCAAGTAGCATATTAGAGGATGAAATAAGAGAAGATTGCTTGAAATGGATTGGCCATATTTTACTAGATCTCCACAAATTCACTAATGTGTATGCGACAATATGATTATTAAGGTACTAACTACTAATAGGGATGATAGCATAAAATCACATGGAAAGAAATTTCTAGAAGTCCTACAATCTGTAAGAATGCAATTTATAGTTAATAACAGAAAACAATGAAATCAAGGAAGCCATATAAGTGATACAACTGCTTAGCATTTATTAAGCTTAGTTATAACACTTACATTTGGTTTAACCATTCAAGGTTAGGATAGGTTTGAGATATATGAAACCGTGTTCAAAATGAAGTATGAGACAGATAGCCCTTAATTTTGTCCTGACAATATGTTGCTTGATAAACGGAAGAGCTTTGAATAGAGTTGAATGGTGGATATAGAGGATTTATATAGCTGATGATTGGTGCCAAATATGAAGAGGAAGACAGTTAGATGACAAAGGTGGTGACTAATCCATATGGGGCCAGTTTATAGAGATCTATAAGAAACATGTGGGATGAGGTGAAGAACAACTCAAAGAAAAAAAGTGATGATTGGAAGGATGAATGGCATGAAAGACAACTTGGAAGCTTTATTTCCAGATATTTTCAATCTAGCTTTGTTCCAACAAAGATCCATAGCAGAGCTATGGACGCTGCAGGGGTGGAACTTTGCCTTTAGGAGGTAGCTAAATGACTGGAAAATTACCTTTAATGGGCTTCAGATTGGGGAGGATAAATTATGGTAGAGTGGTAACAACAAAGGGGTGTTCTGTTTCATCTGGTTATTGGTCAAAGAAGCAACTTTGACTCAGGACAATGTGATGAAGAAAGGGATAACCTTATGCTCAAGATGTTTTCTTTCTAAGGAAACATATTAGACAGTGAACCATTTGTTTCTACACTGCACTTACACCCTTAAGCTATAGAGAATATTTCAAGTCTCAAAGGCATCTCCTGGACCATGCCCTGGAAAGTCTCAGAGACGCTAAAGAGCTGGGAGGGAGCAGGAGTACATGCTAAAAACAGAGATAGATGGAGAATTAATTATCCCTGCTGCTATATGGTGGTCAACCTGGAAAGAGAGGAAGTCTAGGTGTTTTGAGAGCATAGAGAATAGTGGGCAGAAGGTTAAACTAAATCGCATTATGTTATGTTTTTGGTGTAACCAGGTATACTCAAATGAAACTGTCTATAACTGATGTTCTAGACTCAATATAAGTTCAGGACGGCGGTGAAATTTGCAGTACATATGTATATACTGGCTGTGATATAATACCAAGTTACCAAGTTCAAAAAGAAATAAGTAATATCTTTAAAGATTGTTATTTCTGATTCGGGACAAGATGGGAGTGGGCATTGTGGTGGATAAGATGCGGGAAGGGAGGTTGAGATGGTTCAGACGTGCAGGGAGATGTGCCAATATCTCAATGAAGAGGCGTGAGAGGTTGACCGTGGTGGGCCTGAGGAGATGGAGAGGTAGGCCGAAGAAGTCTTGGGAAGAAAGTGATTAGGTTGGACATGACGCTGCTTCAGCTTACAGGATATGACCCTTGATAGGAGGATGTGGAGGTCGAGTATCAAAGTAGGAAGGATTGTAGGTTCCGAGCATATTAATATCATTTATTACGCACCAGGGGTATTAGTATCATTTCACTTTGTGTATCTTGTTATCTTCCTGCTGTTAAGGCTTGTTATTACTGCTTCCTTTTCATATCTGCTTGAGCTGAGGGTCTTTGGCAAACAACCTCCCTGCCCTCACAAGGTAGGGGTACACACTACCCTCACCAGACCCCACCTGTGGGACTTTAGTGGGTACGTTGTTGTTTTGATTGATACTTTGTTATATATAAGGAGAGACCAACAATTTAGAAAGGAAAACAACGGCCTTAAGAAATTGATAGAAGGGAAATATAGAAGAATATAAAAATTGCTTTTACTCTAGTCCTCTACAATGAGAAATCAAAATGTGGAAACAAATATATAATATCTACAGGTTTCTCTTTGTTCTTCCCTTAATAGACACAAACACAAGCACTCTCTCTTCCTTTTGGACTCGCAAAAAAAAAAGCACTCTTTCAACTGATAAAACAAAGTTTTTCCTTCTTGCTATAACCATTTCCCAAGGATCTAGTATTTTCTTTCCAGCTCTAATCTTTTCCTTTCCAATAATTTTTATGAACAGAGGTGTATTTATCAGATTTTGCATTTCTTATTTCAAATGTTAACATGCAAAACTATTCTATTTTCTTTATTCGTTTTTATTATGGACCAGGGAGAGGTGGGGGGTGGGAGTTCTATCACATGATAATCTGGCTGCTGTGCCTTTTATAGCAAGACAGTTTCTGCAGAGAGTGGTATTGGCGCTAGATCTTATCTAATAGTCTTACCTGATATATTTACGTTTGATCGACTCAGGAGATGATGTTGTTCCATATAACTATGGTGAAAAGTCTTCTCAGAAGTTACGTTCATGCGGATTTCAAGATGTGGCATTCAAATCCTACACCGCGTATGTTATTTCTACCTGTTCTGATACTACTCCGTCCTTGATACTAAAAACATCAATGACTCTTTGACTTGTGTTTGACAGACTTGGCCACTATACAATCCCAGAGGAGATGGATGAAGTTTGTGGTTGGCTAACTTCAAAGTTGGGACTTGAGGGAAAATCATAAGTTGTACTTCTGTTGGGCAACTTTCATTGCACAAATATGGAGAATCAGCATCATCATTGTTAATGTGTTGAAGCAGCACTGAAAAAATTTGCAGAAACGCGAAGATTGACTGATTCACCTTCTAATATATCGCGTCTTTACATTGTTCAGCGGCCATTTTATGCCTACTGCTGTATTATCTAATCACAACGATAACGATGTTTTGGGTGTTTATTCTTAAATACCATTTGATGAGACACAATTATGTTCATTGACATGATTTACTTTGGCAATTTAGTAGTATATGGAAGCCAAAAAAACTCCCTGTTGTTTTGATTAAATAGCATTGCAGTTGTTTTTTCATACAGCCACAAGAAACCAACAACAACAACATTCCCTATGACATCCTACAAGTGAGGACCGGGGAGGATAAAACGTACACAAATTTTATCCCTAGTAGAAAGATTGTTTCCAAAGGATCCTCGTTTCATTCAGAAATGGAATAGTCACAACAAAAATATAGTGTGATAATCAAAGCACAAAAGAGCACGAAATTACAAGAATAAAGACTAATATGCAATAGGCACCACCAAATCTAAATCGTCGAAAAGCAAGATAACACTCCACAGTTACTAAATTTCTATTCAAACTGTAACTAATTAAGAGATCATTTCCTCAATGAGTATCTGGTGTAGTATTAAAAAAATGTATGGTATCTCATTTTTTCACAAATACTGGCCTGTTTTCATCTTCCAAACTCAGAATGTTTACATGGATATTTGTGATCTCTAACAAAGGCATAACTCAATAGATGACAATCCTGTCACTTTGAACTAATACATATTGCACACTAAAGGAAACCTTAATAACCAAAAGCAAGAAAGGTTTGAAAATCAATGGACTAGTAATACACATAGCAAGCAAATGGAGAATTTGAGCAGTGGTTCTGTGGGGCGAGTCGATAGCCTTTATAATAAACCGATAATACATATTGAATCCCCTTCAGGTAGCATGTTTTCACCTTTGAGTCTCTCTTATGAAAGCCACTTCACGACTACTGATTGGAGATGACAACAAGTGCTTATCTTGATCTCCGTCTTCGCTTTCAGTTGGTTCATGGGGCGTTGTAGATGTCATCGATCCACTTCCATCTTCTTCTGGATAAGAGAAAGAGTTGTTATTGAGAGAACATGTATAAGAGATCTACAGCTGATGTATTCAAAGCAGTGTTTCGAAATGTGAAAAGCGGAAGAAAACAACAAAATCCATGGGACTTGAAGTGAAGGTCACAATTCACATTTCACGCCATGAAACAACAACATACCCAGCGTAATCCCCACAAGTCGGGTCTAGTATGCAGACCTTACTCCTACCTTTGTGGGGGTAGAGAGGTTGTTTTCATTAGACTCTCGGCTCATAAGAGAAGTTAATCATAGTAGAGTTGGAAGAAGAAAATATGACAGAAAAATATCCAGATACGACGCACGTGAAATAACAGATAGTAAAACACATTGAAGAATAAGAAACTACATGATTACTAAATACTACTAATAAGGAAGCGATTTGGCTAGCATCCTACCTCTCCCTTCTAAAGTGCGACAACACTCGACTACTTACTAAACTTCTACCCTAATCCTACATGACATAAAACAGACCGAACATATATGAATTTCGTACTAGAATGATCAAATTGCAATTAGAATAACTACTTGCAATGTACAATACGTAGTAATACTGATACTAATGAAACCCCTGAAAAATGAGATTGAATGAACTGGCCAGCTCTTGTTGGGATCAGTTTGCATGTCATTGTTTGAAGCACACACTTTTACGAAGCCCGTGGCTTCATCCACAAAGTGATACCCGCTTGGTTCGCTCGCTTCATTGTTTTAAGTAACAAAGCGATGGCTTTTAATAATACCGATTCACAGAATAGCTATTGCATTTTCTATCATTACAAGGATATGGATCATGTTACCTGTACAATGATGATACTCAGGAAGCTGTTTAACAGTTGTCGCTTGGAGGCTCTCAGGAAGAAGACAACTGCAGAAAGCACCTGAAATTAAAAATAACCAACACCTTTTAAGATACGTGTCATTGACTCGCCATATATGGTAATTGCATTGAGAGGTTATCAAAAATATGAAAGGGACATCCAAGACCAAGGGAGGGTTGTGGGGTGGGTTGGGGTGGGGTGGGGTGGGTTGGGGATTGAACCCCCTTGTTGAAAAATTATACTATGTAAATAGAAAAAAATGATTGTTGTTGAATCCCGTTGGTGTAGGACATTTCTTTTGAATCCACTTATTTGAATTCCTAGCTCCGCCGCTGTGTAGACTTAAGGTAATGTGTAAATTTTGTTGCCAATGAAACATCTTTGTTTAGCAAAAAGACTTAACGCCACTAGCGAAGATCAGTAAGAAACCTCACATCCATTAAGTAGAGAGACTATATATCTTTATGACAAACCAAACAAAAGGATAATGAAATTGCATTTTATCCCCCTTTATTTACATGGTTTGTAGATATATCATGCTCACAAAAATTGGACGAGTTTAACTCCATCAAATTGCAGAAATAACTTGATGAGTTCATCAGCATGTATGTCAAGCATGGCATCTCACAAAAGTCAATTAGAGCAGAGAACAACATTAAGACAAGATTTTCAGATGCACCAAAATAAAGAGGCTTAGTATTGTGCCTTCTACAAATCTCAGAATCAGTAAATTGCCACACACCCTCAGATGCCTAGGTAGATCATATACCTAATTGCTCGCTGCAGCTTTATGCCAGTATATCACAAAGAAGCAACAAAATGTGGACAAAAAAAAGTGAAAACTAAAGGAAACTGAATTTATAACAACAACATACCCAGTGTAATCCCACTAGGTGCGGTCTGGGGAGGGTAGGGTGTGTGCAAACCTTACCCCTACTCGTGGAGGTAGAGAGGTTATTTCTGAAAGACCCTCGGCTCAGGACTCAGGTGACTCATAACAACATACAGACGCAGAGCAGACATAACAAATAGAGTAATAAAGAAATCATTACACAGCATTCAGAAAATGCAGGGAAATGAATTTAGTGGACCAAATATACATACCAATCCTGGCAAGCCGATTCACCCATCCAGGAATCCCTTTTCCTGTTAATCTCTGTGCTATGTCATCTGTAAAATGGTTACAGTTCTTTGAAATGAGGTGATACGTATCCCCGTGATACTCAGAAGCCACATCCTCAAGAAATGCATGAAATTCAGAGGGAGGCATCTTAATACGACCCAATGGGACTGAACATCTGTAGATGAAACCAGGGCAGCTCTTAGGTTCCACTTCAAACACGCCACTTATGGGAAAGTCATGCGCTCCATATCCATATTCCATACCATGAACTGGATTTTTTTTTTCAATTGGCATATGCAGAAAGCAAAAACAAATTCAAACTCCAATCAACAAGAGGTAATTCAATATACTATATTGAAGAGCTTTATATGAATGTATTCAGCATATGTTAGTTCTATAAATTGCATACTCCACATACAAAAGAACCTAAAGAGTTTATCCAAGTTGAAAATTTTCTTCTTTTTTCTTGAAAAGAACATAGCCAGTGAAAGAATTAAGTTCTTTTGATGACAAATAAGTGAACAAATCTTCCTCAAGTAATTTGCCCAGTTTGAGATTCATCTTATCATACTAGACACTACGGGGTTTTATGTACTTTCTTGATGCAAAATTACAATGTAAAATTCTTATGTTTCTTATTTGAACTTTTATGGCTCCAAATATTGAAGGTGATGATTTAACCTCCTATCATCAAACAACCCATCCTAAGATAATGTAAAAACTCAAAGATGCCCCTGGCATCCTGTGCACAAAGTATCCACGTTAACAGGGTCTAGCGAAGGGACATGCATTTGGGGGTTTTGATGTAGACAATCTATCCTAATGCAAGCATTATGGCTGCTTCCACAACTCGAACTCGCGACTCATAGATCACACAGAGACAACTTTACTTCCAAGGCTCCCCTTCTCATGGTGCAGTGAATGTGGATGCCACTACCGTGGAGAAAGAGCACGACTCTCAGGCATTTCGTGGATGAAATCCTATAGTAACACTTAAGGAGGACAAAAGTCCATGGGAATCGGTGTGGGAGAGAGAAATGAGGTGCTGGTGGAGAAAGGGCTCAATGCAGGAAAGAAGTATATGGTTCCTCTCTCTAACTAAACTAACAGTTTGTGTGTTGTGGAGCGAAAAGTGTCTGGGGTAAGGAGCAACAAGGGGAGAGAGAGAGGAAGAACATTGTAGAATTCTTATCTTCCTAAGACAACTGAAACTTCAGGTCTCACTAAGTAGTTCTATCAATACTAGTATGAAAATGCTACTTTTAAGATATAGGAAGCTCATAGATATCTAACAAATAATTTAGGACACCAGATCAGTAGTCCCTGAACACAACGACTACAAATTTTAGCGGTTGACATACTATACTATTCCAAGTATTAAGCTGAAAATAAAACTTCCATAAAGCAACGGCTTATCTTGAATACCCCAGACTGTATGAGCAAAATAAGTTGCATCCACTGTCTTGCAACTCTGGTCATAATTTTTTTTATTAGGATCTCCTGGGTATTAATTATTTGGAAGTTAATGTATAACAATATTAATATGACAGGTGAATCTAGGAAATGTTAGTTGGGGTAGAGAAGTGCCATAGTTCTATCTTTGGTAGTTCTCGACATTTTCAATGTCTCAAAAATCTGGGAAGGTGAAGCAATGGTATAAGATATCTACACATGATATTAACAGAACTTTTTGTCCTGTGACAGTAATGATTGTACAAGCATGACCCTCAGAAGTTTAACGATTCAGAACATTGTAGGGGAAAATAAAAAATGAAATGAAAGGTGTTAAACAAGAAAAACAGACGAGATCCATTACATTGACTGGTAAACTGTTGTTTACTTTTGAACATTCCATGAGCTCCTCAGGTTGCAAGTAACTAATATATATAAGCAATTCATTTTACTCTCACGTATTCGTTCACAATGACAAACAAAATCCCAGCATCCACTTATGTATGACCATTGCAAAATTTATGGCTTCATGCTTCCCCACTAAGTTGATAATCATTAAATACCACGCGTATTACACGACTTCCACTAATCTCTTATATCTGTGCAAATCTACAAGCCTTTCTCTTTTGGCCCAACGACAAAGAAAGTAGTACTCTGTTTCAATTTGTTTCGAAATTTAAGAAAGTAAAGAAGACTTTTGAAATTTGTGGATTTAAATGAAAGAGTAAAGATATGTTGAATGTACCCAAATTTACTGTAATCTTTGCGGTATTAAACATATCATGTCATTCATGTGGAAGCTGAAATTAAGGAGTTGCCAAAACAGGAAAGAGGCATTCCTTTTTAAACGGACTAAAAAGGGAAGTAAAACGGAGGGAGTATCGAAGATCTCACATCTCTGATATGAGCTTAACGCGCCATCATCAACTTGATATTAGAAAGATAAAGAGTGCTCTTATTCAGAATCATTTTCAAATAAATATTTTTGATAACGAAAGTCAGCCTCACATCTTTTTCTTCCGTTCTCTTTTTCTCACTTTGGGGCTTAAGGGTTTTGCACCCAAGATCCATTGAGATTTTCATTGTACCAATAAGATAAACTCTTCCTTAAACAGAGATAGATCGGGCAAGTTTTAAGCCGGTGGGCGCAAAGTTCCCATCGCACCTACTACTTCAGTGACAATTGATTCAGACTTAAATCCAACCATGACCTTAACACTGGATAACAAAAGCTTCCACATTTTTTCCGTTACCTTTCATGTTCGCACAAGGTAAACCCCACTCAAGTATAATAGCTCACAAACCCCACAGAAGAGGTAAACCACACCGAGAAAGCATGCATAGAGTTTCGAACTCGAGACCCCCCATTACCACAAGGAAACAACCAAGATCAAGAAAACTTACAAACACCACCTACTAAACATTTTCATCTAATAACTCAAAACTCAAGGTCAAACAAATAGAAAGATCTTGCTAATAATCCAAAAACTCCCTAACCAACCCCACAACAAATTCTTCTTTTTTTTCAGGATATGGTAAAGCCTTACCCCAACCCCCCACCCTCCTAAATCCCCCTTCTCAGAAGCTCAAAAGTAACAACCCCACAACAAACAATCCAATAACAAATCTATATTCTAACAACAGCAAGCAAAATCAAAGAAACAAAAAAATCTATGTTAGAATCTAGAACATAGGAAAAAAAAACAAGATTTTAAAAATGAAATTCTCCAAAAAGATCAAATCTTTTGTTTTTACCTTCAATACCAGAATGAAAGATTCCAAAGCCAAGCCAAACTGAGTACTGATTTGCAGGTGTGAGATCATACACATTCAATATAACTGGTGTCTCATAGCTTCCATCAGTTTTAGCTGCATTATTATTATCATCAGCCTTGGAATTTGAGGTGCTTTCTTCTCCCATTTGACTCCTCTTTTTTTTTTTTTTTTGAAATTTCTGTAATAATGGAAATCTGGGATTAGGAAAAAGATTGTATTTTTGAGTCCATTTTTTTTTATTTTTGGTATAAAAGCAAATAGCTTTTGATTCTTGATTTGTCTCTCTGGCAAACAGAAAAAGGTTTGAACTTTGTAAAAATGGAAATCTCAAAAAAAGAAAAAAAGACAAGGGTAAATTGGTAAATAAACTTACAGTCTGCTGTCTGCTTAAATTGTTGTAATAATATTTATATATGTTCGACTAATTTTGATTAGTATATATGTCCTAATTTTACTATTGAAATATTAAAATTTATCGATAAATTTAAAAGGTTTATAGATATATTTGATCATAAATTGACAAAACTAAAATATAAAGGGCAAATTTGTCTCTATACAGAATTAATACAATATTTTCCCCTTCTTGTTGAAGCATCGAATTAGGGTTTCGAAAAATCGGCAACGGTGACCGGAAATCCCCAAATCAATCTCCGACGCCTGCCAATTTACTGTTTTTCAGCTCATAGCTGCCGGATACTACTCCGATTTAGGTAAAAGCTTGCAACTTTGCCGGATTCTTTACTATTTTCCTCGATAAAATTAGTTCTAAAATTAATTAGAATTATCTCCGATTGGAAATGTTCTTTTCATGGGTACAATTCTCTAATTTTTTTTATTTCTGTATTGAGGAATTGGATGTTTCTTTAGAGTATATAGTGTCGTATAATTGTTAAGTTACAGAGAATTTAGCAGTTTTGTGTATATATATGCTTAATTTTTTTCGGAGCCAGCTCCTTGACCCACGGGAACAGGAGGCTAAAACAATGAATGGGAAGAAATCACTGAGTGTTTTTGTCTTTGCTGGAATTTGAACTAAGACGTCATGTTACTGCATTGACCACTAGGCCGCACGTTTAGTAGTGGTATTATATTAGAAAGGTTCTTCTTTTCTGTATTGTTCAATGGTTAGCAGTAGTATTCTAAAAATGTTTTTTATCAGAAATTAGTTTTATCAGTCCATGATGTTTTTCTGTCATGTGGAGTTTATCTTGGTTGACTTTTGATGAGTGGTTGCTCACACACAATTAGAATTGGCAGGGTTGGGGAGGTAATTTGAATCATTATGGATACATTGTGCCGCTAGGTTTTGGTTCGATGCATTCCAGCGCCAAATAACTGGCGGAAGGCTCTGGAAACCAATTCACTTAGAGTTTGACAGAGGTGTGTAATTTCTATGAAGGAATGTTAGATACCTTATTTGTTCATGGCGTGAATGCTCGTGCAAGATGTGTGGCAGACGCGAGCTCGGAGCATGGTTAGGGAATTAAGGGTGGTAGTTAACCTGAGAAAGGTAGAGGGATGGTCCTATTATCCACCTAGTTCCGAAGCTTGAGACATCAAATTTCTTGGTTATCACGAAAAAAAAGAGTTTGTACTAGAAGACCTCTAGCTGAGTGTCAAATGGATTAGGTAGGACATATTACTGTGTGTGTTGGACTAGCAGTTTGATTGTTTTCTTTGATTGTAGAAATATTCATCAGTTTATCATTATAGATTAAATTCCACATTGTTGCAAATATATAAAGCAAAAAATCTCGTATTGTTTCTCTATTCAACTAGATTTTATGTCCGGAAGATCTTTAGTGAGAGTATTGTATGATTGTGATTACACAAAAGGTCATAACTTCAAGGCTGTTTTATTTACTCTATGTTCAGGTTTATGACTCTCTTGCTTGCTTCTAGTAAAATGTATTTAGTTTCAATTTTTCGCTTTTAGTTGGACATATAAAGTATTTCATTTGTTTGCTTTTTAGAATCCAGTCTGCCAAGAATGTTGATTTATTCCAAAACTCCGCAGGGATCTCTTTATAGACAACTTGTGCATAATAATAGACATGATATTATGATTTCAAATGGAATTCTTGCATTATGTCCAAGGAACTGCTCTTTTTTATTTTTATCTTATTGAAAAGTATACTTTTCATTTAGTAACTACATAATTTGATAATAAATGCTCATAAAAATTAATGAGATATTAAGATTGGATGAAGACCTAGCCAGCAAGCCATATAGCTTAGTTATGTCTGGTCATGAAAAGTAGAGAGGTCAAACTGATATATTTATTGACTGAAATCTCCCTTATCTCAGACAGTGATATTGTGATGTTTAGTGCTGTTACATAGTCATGGCTGAGGTCGTAAGTGCCTATATTTCCCAGAAAGATGGTTTTTCAGAGATATGAATTTTGATGACCTTGTATATTTCCCAGAAAGATGGTTTCAGAGATGTAAATTTTAATGACCTAGGACTTGATAGTTGTAAGTCCTTCCTTTGTCTATTTCCTTAAGAACCCTGGTCCCTGGGATTGTGGAGCGTCAACTACAAGTGTTTGCTTCATCTGCCTAAATGTTTCTAATATTTGTGAACTTGTTCAAGATTCTTTTGGTTGTCTATTTCGGTGATATAATCAAGAAACAAATCTCACTGAACGCTTGTAGTTCACAAATACTATATTTTCCACGAATTACTTAGGGGATGAAGGTAGGATCGAAGAGATGACTCTGTCTGTTTTTTCAAAAGAAATTTTGGTTTTATTAGGTTAATGGTCTATTCCGCTATAACTGATGGTAGAGTTCTATTACTTCTATTTCTAGAAAAAAACAAATCTCTATGGTGTCATGTATTCTCTGTTAGGTTTGCTTTCTGATGAACGCGATTTACCTACCTACCCCACCCTCCCCCAACCCCGACAAAAGTTTATCAGGGTTTTAGAAGTTCAGATATTTGGTTTTCTGTTAACCTATACACAAAAGCATTGTCCCTTTTCTGAATAGTTCATATGGATACTTGGGTATTAAGACGAGCTTATTCACGGATTACTGAAAGCTGTTTGGAAAAGAATTATTATCCTGAACAGCTGTTATACCTGCATGTGTGGTGCTTATGACACAGTTGGTGATGACATTAACGTGTCCTGGTAACTAGGTTGAGCAGAAGTCACATTGTTATGTGTGCATGGTTGCAATATTTTGTATCGGGATCTTTTTCACCCTACATCTAACCCTTTGGTCTTTCCTGATCAAGGTTTGAGAGGATTCGTGAAAGATTTGTTCATTTTCGAACTGCTTGCCCATGCTAATGAAGTTTCCTGTTGAATATTCAGGTTTGGATACATTGGCTGCTTTTTCAGTTCCTTCACATGTCAATTCCCAATAAGTTAATTGGGGACTTTAGCCATTTAAAAGTGGCGATCTCATAAATTGCTATTTCATGGAGGATCAAAACATTTTTGTTGGCCAAGAGTTTCCTGATGTCAAGGCCTTCCGCAATGCAATTAAAGAGGCTGCTATTGCACAACATTTTGAGCTTCGCATCGTAAAAAGTGACCTGATTCGCTACATTGCAAAATGTGCCTCAGAAGGTTGTCCGTGGCGTATTCGTGCTATTAAGCTTCCCAATGCTCCTACTTTTACTATAAGAAGCCTCGAGGGAACACATACTTGCGGGAAAAATGCACAAAATGGACACCATCAGGCTTCTGTTGATTGGATAGTGAACTTCATAGAGGAGCGGTTGCGTGATAACATAAATTACAAGCCAAAAGACATTTTGCATGATATCTATAAACAGTATGGGATAACTATACCATATAAACAAGCTTGGAGAGCCAAGGAAAGAGGGCTGCAAGCTATATATGGATCTTCCGAAGAAGGGTACTGTCTATTACCTGCATATTGTGAGCAAATCAAGACGACAAATCCTGGAAGTCATGCCGAGGTTTTTACAGCTGGTTCAGATAGCCGGTTTCAGAGGTTCTTCATTTCCTTTTATGCTTCTCTTCATGGGTTCCTGAATGGTTGCCTGCCTGTTATTTGTCTTGGTGGTATCCAGCTTAAGAGCAAATACTTAGGTACTTTACTATCAGCAACTTCTTTTGATGGTGATGGTGGAGTGTTTCCGCTTGCTTTTGGTGTCGTCGATGAAGAAAATGATGATAGCTGGCTGTGGTTCTTGTTGGAGTTGCGAAAAGCTCTAGAGATGAGCACTGAGAAGATACCACCTCTTACATTTCTGTCTGATGGACAGAAAAGTATTGCAGATGCTGTGAAAAGACAGTTTCTCTCTTCTTGTCATGCAATATGTATGCAGTATCTGAGTGAAAGCATCAGTAGAGATTTCAAGAACTCAAGGCTTGTGCAACTCCTGTGGAAAGCTGCGTATTCCACGTCCGCCAGGGGGTTTAAAGAGAAAATGGCTGAAATTGAGGAGGTTTCTTCAGATGCAGCAACGTGGCTTCAGCAGTATTCTCCTTCACGCTGGGCATTAATACATTTTGACGGAACAAGATATGGTCATTTCTCTTCAAACATTTATGAGTTCAATAATTGGATTTTTGAGGCGCGCGAGCTTCCTATTATTCAGGTGATCAAACGGATTCACAGTAAGTTAACAGAAGAGTTTGAGCTTCGGCGATTAAGGAGTAGCACATGGAGTTCTACCCTTTCTCCATCTGCTGAGAAACGCATTATGGATGGAAGAACTCTTGCTTCCACATATCAAGTGCTAAGGTCGGATGAAGTTGAATTTGAAGTTATCTCAGCAGAGCGTTCAGACATCGTGAATACAGGTACTCGATCTTGTTCTTGCCGTGATTGGCAGTTGTATAGGATACCTTGTTCTCACGCCGTTGCTGCTCTCACATCATATAAAAAGGATGTGTATGCCTTCACAGATAAATATTTCACTGCAGCTAGTTATCGCGAGAGTTACAGTAAACAGGTACACCCTGTCCCTGATAAACTTGAATGGTCTAGAACCCGAATAGTCCGACCACCCAAGTTCCGCCGTCCACCTGGACGACCTGAAAAGAAGCGATTATGCGTGGAAGATCTTAATCGCGAAAAGCATACTGTCCATTGCAGCAAGTGCAATCAAACTGGACATTACAAGACAACCTGTAAAACAGAGGTTGTTCACACAACAGTACTAGATGTATAGCCATCCCAGTCCCCTTTGTTTTCTTTCGAGTTGGAAAGTTCTCGAGGAAGGTTCAAAACGATGGATAATGGACCCGTCCCTCTACTCTCCGGCACTAAGGTTAGCGCCCTTTCTCGAAGTTCTTCATTATCTTTTAGGTTCCTTTCTTGGAGATAGAATTAGAAAATATTGTAGAAAGATGTGAGATTAGATATCTCAACTTAGCTTCATATATTGTAAAAATAGAGTTTGCTTATCTTAGTGATTGTGAGGAAATGTGTTTATACTTTATTTGGTTTGTGTTATCAAAAGTAAATTCTCATAGTTAAGATTGTCTCTCTTTTTCACTCATATCATATATTATTATAAGTGGGAAGAGTTTTGCCCAAAAGTTGATTTACCGTTTTAACCCTGCAATTTTGATAAATATTTATTTATTATAAATTGACTTATAATCCTACACCTAATTTAATTCTCCAGAAACGAAATAAAAACAGTTACTATCAAAATATTTTATCAATCAAATATTATATAATAATCACAATAAATATACTCCCTCCGTTCAAAAGACTGTCCCTATTTTCTTTTTAGTTTGTTTAAAAAAAGAAAAATCCCTTTCCTTTTTTGTTAATAATTTAACTTTAACTTTTCATATGACATGCTTAAGACCACAAGATTAAAGGGCAATTTGGTACATTTGACATAACTTTAATTTAGAATTATAAGATTAAAAAGTCTTTTTTTTAAAACTCTGTTCCAAGTCAAATTAGGTCATCCTTTTTTAAACGAGAGAGTATATATTTAAGTTCTTCACCCTCAACCCCTCAATCATGCCTATACATCTCTTATATTTGTCTGGATTATATATAAATATTTTGAATATAAGAAAATAAGTAGCAAAATCACTTGTCCTTGAAAAGACTCAAATTTTCTCCAGTTTGAAAGTCTAAACTGATATAAACAAAAATAATAGTAATAGCTACTTCATTTATTTTTAGTTTTTATCGTTTTCTTCTATCTGAATTTTGATTTAACATTTTAACATATTCTTTTTCAGCTTACTAATATGAAAAAATATATATATTTATAGTACTTTTCGTATAATTTTTCAATATCTAATTTAAAATTTAAAAAATTAATTAAATTAATTATCATAAAGCACAATATAATGACTAAAAAGGATGAACTGGGGTAACAGTCAATAAAATTTATCACAACTATGTAAACCACAATTAATGAAAACCATAAATGCAAGTTAATTCACTCAAAATAATAACAATTTAACGTACGTGAAAAAGAAAAAAAAACACCTCCCCCTTCGAGTTATATATATATGAATAATATAACTTTTTTTTAATATATCAGTATAATTTAACTTGTTATAACAACTAGAAGAAATCGCGATAACATGGAGCCCCTAGCGATTGTTGCTTTCACAGGAGGGATGATTGGACAAATAGGTATTCTTCTTCTTTGGTGTCGACCTATCTACAATTGTGTTCAAAGATTTGTTGATTGTCTTAGAAATCCACAACCTTTACCTCCTCAAGAAGAAATTAATGAAAAAATACTTCACGCTTTAAAAGATCGATTTTATTCGTGAAATAGCTTAAAGGCGTGGATTTAGAAATAGTCGTTACTTTCAATTTGAATTATGTACACACATTTTAATGTAACAAGGTTATACTTATTCTACGCTCCGAGTCTTCGACTTCAGATCAGTGGTGTACACAAGATTTTGTACGAGTCTTTTTGTCGTGATACGGCTTGATAAGGAGTTGAATTGTGAAATTAATAATTATTTTGTGCAATTAAAGATTATAATTACGCAATAATTAGTAGAAATGGTATCGTTAAATATAATGCAAATATTCTTTTATGACGAGTTAAATTGCACTGATAAATCCTAATATTGTATAACAAATGAAGAAATAGGAGGAATTAATTACATTACAAGAATATAAAACATAGCATAATCAATTAACATCCAATTTTATTGAAACATCAACATTACAAGATACTCTTCGTCTATTTTGCTCGAATTCTTATAAATTATTATTGTATTCATATCAAATCATATAAAAATACATAATCTTTGAAAAAACGTACACATCAGACAATATTTTTAAAGAGTCTGAATAACATAATCAACGACGATGATTAATTTGTGCTAACAGCAACAACAAGTCCTTCCATTGCAGCAGAAGCAGCAACACATCGCAAACATACTGCATTTTCAAGATTTATAAAATCAAATTAAAAAAATAAAAATAAAAATTAGAATAAACATGATAATATTTATATATATTTACTTATATATCTATTAATTAATTAACTACACATCAATCTCAAATTAGTTAACGATTAACTAATTTGCGGTGGAGCTATAACTATCGAACAATCTCAAAGTGAAATAACTACCGATTTTCACTCACAAGACATCAAAAAATAAATAAAATTCAAGTCCAAACAATAATTTCGACTTCAACTTCAAAATATTATTTTTTATTCGGAGAAAATGTCGTTGAAAAAATAAAATAAAAATCTCAATTTTCATGTAACTCTACTAATTTTTTATTTTTTTTTAACTAATAAAGTAAAATTAACAAAAATAAATAATAACAAACCAAGCATAGAGGCATCCTTTTTCTTCATGTTGCTTTTGGACATTATCATAATATGACATATTTTGATATTTTGGTGGAGCATCCATTTTTTTTTCTTTTCTATGTTTGTAATAAAAAAAATATTTGGAAAATTGCCTAATAAAAAGAATTTGAAAGTTGATAAAGAATATTAAAAGAGTAGAGGTGAATAATTAATGTTGGAGGCTGAAAAAAAAAACAGATGGTAAGTTGTCTAATTAATAGGGTTACTTTGGTCTCCTCGATTATTTCATCGAATATCTGTTATAGCAAAATCTTAGTAGATCTTAATTATTTTATCGGTATTTATTATTTTTCATTGACACTCATGGTAAGAAACTTTGTCTAATAAGTAGCGGTGGAGCTATAATTATCGAAAGATGATTAATATAGGAGAATCCCCTCTATCGAAAAATTATATTTTTAATCTTATTGTAATTGAAGAACAATCAGTTGAATACCCTTCACCAAAAAATTATATAGCAACCGAGAATGACTAATTAAACGCCTTGAGGTGAATAATTAATGATGGGGACCTAGACCTAAAGGAAGAAGATGATTAGTTGTCTAATAATGAATAGGGTTATCTTCTACACCGTTAATTATTTCATCAGATATTTATTATAGTAATTTTTTTGCGAAACTTCATTATTTTATCGGATTTTTGTTATTTTTTGTTGATACTCGTTGTAAGTAACTTTGTTCAACAAGCAGAGATGGCATTACAATGATCGAAGAGTGATTAATCGAAAACTCTAATGTTAATTAAAACTATAGCAATCGAAAGATAGCTAATTGAACATCCTTCATTTCAAAGATTATGATATAGCGAAAATTTTGGGCTCGCAATTGTCAACCAGACTAAATCAAATAGTAATAAGAAAACAATTTATTTATTTTCAAAAAACTGAAATTTTTAAGTTTTTACGATTTTCACTCACTTCATTAATCGCAACGCCCATACCTCTAGTTGATGTAGTGCTTTCTCAATTTTTTTTCAAATTTAATTTTTGGAATTTATTGATGGGAAGACAACTATGCAAGTGTAGAATACAACTAGACAACAATGGTTCACATGTCAATGTATCCTAAACATATTATGACCCTAGCTGGCTTGTGACCTACTCACATTTTCATGTCTTTTTGACATTATACTATATAGTTTAAAGAGTTGAAAAAACATTTTATCATTATTTTCAAAAGTTTCATACCTTAACTGTTCATCATTCTCTTTTTCTACCCTCCGTCATTTCGATGCTGAATTAGCCAAATATTTGTTTCCAATTGACTACAAACATGCGTACACTGATTCAACATCGAAGTGTGTTTTAATACTACAGTTATATCAGACCAACCTTTGTAGTATTTGCGTAGACGGATTCAGGATTTTAATGTTTAAATATTTTGGACCACAACCTCTTTTTTATTTATTAAGTTTTGAATAGATATACAAACAGATACAGAATTTGGACCAAAACTATTGAGTCATGACTTGTGTCAAAACTTGTAACTTCAACAGTAAATCCAGCCATATGCATACATCAATTGTATCAAAAAACAATAAAACTGTGATGCAAGTGAGTGCAACCAAATAACAGCTATATACCAAATGTAATCCGACAAGTGAAGTTTAGAGTAGGTAGAGTATACGTAGACCTTATCCCGACCTCGTGGAGGTAGAGATAGAGAAACTGTTTCCGATACTTGTGTTTACCTAGTGCAAGTGAGTGCAACCAAATGACTTATCTTTTTAAAAAGCCAAAAGAATAAGTAAATGGTAGTCGCAAGTCACTTTAGCACAGCTTTGGGAAATAGTTGAAAATGTGAACATGATGCCTTGTGGCATCTCCCTATATACATCCATATTCCAAGACACAAAATCCTTACACTAAAGAAACAGGACATGCATGTTTCCTTTTTTTACTTCTTCACGAAATAAAAACCGCGTGAATGAGAGCTAAAATGGTTCTTTCTATCGATCAAGATCAAATTAGCAAGAAACGAGACAGGTGGGGGGTTTAACGAGGCCTGGAATATTAGAAGGAACGGTAACAGGTTCATACTTAGCAGCAATTTCTAGACGCTCCCATGTCAACCTTCGTCTCTCCGCTGCTACATTTGACTTTGCATTTTCTTCTTCAAGCTTGTGTTGGCACTCGAGTACAAGCTCTTCATCCATCTCGGAGAAGACTTTCCTCACGTTTTGACTGAGATTAAGAACTGCTTTATTCCAGTGGTTCTGGCTGTTCCATTCTAAAGCTGAGATAATAATTGGCATAATTACATGCCTGTTATGCATCACGAGGTTAAGGACGTTATCGTTGTTCCACAAGAAATGTGCTCTTTCAGCCACCTGCAAGTTCGTTAAAAGAGGGAGAAAGTCTGAATGAGTTCAAGATAGTCTATATTCGGAAGAAAAGAAAACAGAAACACGGATTAACCAGACATGAAACAAATATCCAATTTTGCAGACTCCTTTGAGGTGCTGCCCTTCTCCGAACCTTGTGTGATACGGGATGTTTCATGCACCGGGCTTCCCCTTTTTGTACAAGTGGAACAAACCCCCTCCACACCTTCTCCCACAAGAGATGAGAAAAAGAAAAGAAACAAGAAAAGCAACTACAACTCAATCATAAACTATGGTCAGCTATATGAATATTCTATATAAGTATTATCTACTCTGCTCCATTCGGACCCATTTCATTCCAGTATTCTAACGGGGAAAAAAAGGATTATGCATCTATTATGTCAAAGTTGGGATAACAAAGTAAAATTAGCCTCTCGGGGGTACTTAAAGTTTAGAGCTATGGCAAAGTATAGATAAACTTATTTTGATAACCATGGGGTGCCCGTGTCAACTTGTGTGTATCTCAACTAATTCTATGGGACCTCCCACCAACACAAATACCGGTAACTCTGTCCACCAAACAATGCCACGAATAGTTATTATTAAGATATACAAGAGGCTGAGAAGGCTCTTTCAAGGGCTTGAAGATATCCCGCAAAATAATGGGAGACGTAGCATTTTAATTAAGAGATTATAAATAGCTGGCTATGTTGTCAAGAATAAATCTTCAACAATTCTACGTATAAGAAATCTATATCTTCAACAATTTCACATAATATTGACAGAAGTTTTCAAAGGAAGGGTGCAATAAAATGATGGGTAAGATCTCGAAATCCGACTTCCGGGGTCTTCTTTTTTCCTTCTCTTCTTGCGAAGCCAGCTTCTAACGTTCAACTTGAAGTTAAAACTATCAGTATGGTATACAAAGACACAAAAAATAGTATAGTAATTGCATGAAATGACAACAAATTTCATGCTTGGTGACATCCTAAGCTTCACAAACCATTCTAAAGTTGTGGACACAACATTTGAAATTGAAATTACCATAACCTTAAGCCCGAGCATTGGATTTGCTATTTATCTAACATGCATATGAAATTATTGTCTCCAGTTCTGTCAACTAAGACATCACTGAGACCAATTCAACTATGTAGCAATGATGGTAAAGAGGTTTCTGACAGACCCTCGACCCAAGGAGAGACTCCCTCTTTATTGTGACCATAATAGTTTGAGAGTTATGTAATCCAAGAGCGTGTTGATTAAGAAATATTACCTGGAAATGGGAGCTGTTAAGGCAATAGCCTATACGACGAAACAGTGGCACCATGATCTTCTCAAACTCTGGAATACTGATCATTTCTAAAATCTCTTCCAACTCACTGATGAACATCAATTGTTTCTGGCTACTTGTCACTGGCCAATATCTCAACAATCTCGTTATCACTATGCTAGCCAGATTTTGTTCCTTTTCTATGAACTGTACAACACAATATGCTAATTGTTGATGATAGATACCCAAGGACTTTGGCTTGTGCAGAGGTAGCAAGGCCCTTGAGAAGAATAATCTATGCTCTTCCTTTAATGGTAAAGCAAAACCACTAATTACACTTCCAAAAACCTCCAGAAGCTCCGCAATCCCGTTATGTCTTTCAGTCTCAAAAGCGAAACGATAAAAGATATTGCTTACAGCCTTTCGGATAGCAGGCCTGTGCATCATGAACTTCCCATAAAGGCGATGCAATACTGATTTCAAGCATTCTCTTTCTCTTGGGTCCTCAGAATCAAATAGGTCAAGCAGTTTCAATATGAAAGAATGGTCAACGTATTTCTTAGCAACCTTTGCATCAAGAGAACCTTGACCGATTATGCTAAGGAACAAGTCATAAACAAGTTGTAAATGACACCAAGCTGGATCAAACATCGGTTCTTCATCTTCACTTTCACCGCGAGCTGAGAAATACTTGGGAGGAAAAGTTCTGAACATGTTAACTCCACACATTTTACATACTGCAGCAATTGCTGATTCCGTGAATCTTGCAGATCCTGAAGCAACAAACTCGTTCAGCTCCAGCAAAACTTGTCGTTTCAAGTCCTTCTCTGCGGAATCTTTATCTGGATCATTGAAATCATAAATGGTACAGCAGAGATTCAACTTGCTTACAAATAAGCTTTGCTTCTCCGCATTTGAAACATCTTTAAAGGGCACATGTGGTGCCACAGACTCACCACCTGCCACAATACTCGCAGGAAAAATTGCTGTCGACATCCGTTTCACTACATTCAGCCTGTTAGCTATGACTGTGCAACTATTGGTAAACTGAATTCCATTCCCCAAGTTTGAGGTGTTGTTGCAGGAATTGCTTCCTGATGAATCAAACGTATCACATTTTGATGATTTCCTAGGAAGTTTTGCAAGAATTTGCTTGAGCATAGTAGCGTTGCTCCAATTTGCAGCAAGACTAAACCCTAAGCCAACACTCAAAAAAAATCTACCTATGCAAATATCAAAGAAAAAAGCATAAGAAAACAAACCAACAAAACTTTGAAGAAAATAACACATCTTGTGGCAAACATAACCAGAATGTTCAGAAGACAGCTTTATTATCAGAATTACACATCTTAAATTCATATCAATTTTTTCATCTAAAAAGCTCATCGAAACCGAAATCCCTTTACTAAATCCACTGTTGCATAAATCTCAGATCTGGGACAGAATTTACACAGAGGCCACCACAACACAACATGGAACACTGAGCAAAACTAAATAGCAGATCATTGACATTCAGAGGCCAAAAAAAGTAAGCACTGTGAAGAAAAGAATCACACTTGAGCTATATCAGTTTCAGCAAATTTTGAATAACTAAAGTTGAAATCTTTAACTACTCTTAACAACTTCAAAAAAAAAAGGATCAAACTGAGCAATATCACAGCATTTCTCAAAAGATCTAAGAGACAAAGTAAGAAAATAGAACCTGAGGTTTTCCTAATCAGCCCTGAACTTATGAAATTGCCCAAAACTACACCAACAACTATTCAAGAAACCAAAAAAAGGATCAAACTTTAGCAACATCACAGCATTTCTCAAAAGATCTAACAGACAAAAGTAAGAAAATAGAACCTGGGGTTCTGCTAATCAGCTCTGAACTTATGGAACTGCCCAAAACTACCTATTCAAGAAACCAAAAAAGAATCAAACTTTAGCAACATCACAGCATTTCCCAAAAAGATCTGACAGATAAGAGTGAAAATAGAACCTGGGGTTCTGCTAATCAGCTCTGAACTTATGGAACTGCCCAAAACTACCTATTCAAGAAACCAAAAAAGAATCAAACTTTAGCAACATCACAGCATTTCCCAAAAAGATCTGACAGATAAGAGTGAAAATAGAACCTGGGGTTCTGCAAACCAGCTCTGAACTTACAAAATTGCCCAAAACTACACCAACAACAAATCAAGAAACCAAAAAAGAATCAAACTTTAGCAACATCACAGCATTTCTACAAAAGATCTGAGATATATAGTGAAAAATAGAACCTGGGGTTTTGTCAACTTCCTCAAAAGATTCCTCAGATGAAATTTCAGAAAGATTGAAACTTTATTACAATACTAGTAAAGAGAGAAGGTAATAAGAAGAGAAAAAAACAGGTAATGGGAGCAATCACATCATGTCTTTCTTTTTTAACTTGGGATTGAAGACACAATGATGAGTTTTTGAGGAGCCCATTTTTATTTTTCTTTCTTGATTAACTTTATCAAGAAAAACACACACACACACTAATTTCTTTCAAATTCTTGATTGTTCATCCATATGTAAACTAAAGCAACAGCACTAGTAGTAGTACTACTACTGCTACAATGGCCTCTCTCTCTTCCATTTTTTTCTGTCCTCGATCCAAGTGCCACAGCTTGAATGACTCAGTGGCATCTTCACAGAAATTGCCGGCATAAGATGGTGACTCTTATGTACTCATATTAATTATTTTTTCTTTCTTCTTCCTAACATTATTTACTTTTGTCAAATAATTTCATTTCACCAACCGTAAAATCAACATATTTCAATTTTTTTATCTGAGTCATATCTTAAATGTTCGATTGGCTTATATGTGGTGTTTGTTATTATCGATTGAAATAAATATTTGATTAGCTTAACTTAAACGTGTATTATAATAGTTATTTAAATGCTGAATTTTTAATATGAATATCGAACGATTTAATCGAAGACTAAAAATAATGTATATATAGATGTATACATACTTTGTTGTTGACACATTCAGCTTGTGATATAATTTCACAAGATTCTTGTTAGTGCTACTTCTACCCTTTTTATTTTTCTTTATTTATTTATTTGTTCTTTTTTTTTAATCAGAAAAAATATGAATATTTATGTTTACTCAATCTATAAATTATTATTAGTATATATATATATGTTTAGGTTTTATAAATTGTTTTTTATTCTTCATTCTCTTCGATTATATTTCACATCATCAGTAATATTTAGATTTTAGAAACTTAAACAATAAATTATTAATGATTTTATTTTAATTTCATCGATTATTAGGTCATATTTTTAAACGTCAATATCAATGTAACTTTCATTAGTCATGGAGACGATCAAGTGAATTTGCTCAAATATATTTTACAATGTACTAGTTAAAAAGGAAAAAGTTGGGTAAAACTTTTTTCAAAAAAAAAAAGATCACGTTGTTACTTTTTTTTATTTTTTTTCTATTCGTGCGTTCGATATACAATAATATAATTATAACGTCTTAGTTCTAAACAATTTTCATTTTCAAAATTTGAATTTATATCATATCATTATCATAATAAATAAAATAATAAAAAGCATGATAAAAATCTATTCATCCAAGTCTAATATCTATACTTGATTAGTGATTATTATCTATATAAATCTTTTTTATTAATTAGTCTTATTTTTAGCTAAGTCTGTATTAACATTAAGCAATTGTACTATAAATTCTTGAGATTGTATATGCGATTTTAGATTTATTTTGCCTACTTATACACTTTCACTTGTTATATTTTACATTTATAGATCGATACAAAACATATCACATCATCTTAAACGATTTTTTCACATTATATCCTCAACGTATGTTACTTAAATCATTATAAATATAATTATTTCTATTATGAATATTTTTGGAAGTTGAGTACATGGTGTATGCCTTGAATAATCATATAAGCGTGGATAAATGAAATGAAGATTATGTCACATCAATGTTTTTCAAACAAATGTTTATGTCGGTACACACTTTATTTTATTTTATTACTTTGTTATAAAAAGGGTCAAAATTAATTAGTCCAAATACATTGCAACTTAAATTAAATCATGTGTAATAATAGCTAGTGGATTATATTGTTGGACAAATTACATACCATTTATTTAGCCTAATTTTATGTGTCTTTTTTTGTTTTATTTTCTTGCACTTTTCATTTAACAAAAAAAAAACATGTATCTAATTAGATGGTCTATATGCTTTTAATTTACTTTTTGTTTACGGCAATAAATATTATTTAGTTTCTTTAATTATCGATTAACAACTCCACTTATTGCTTAATTGTCAATTAGTTACAATGTCCTCATCTTAATTATGTTTATTTTGAGTGTTATATAGTACTCAAATTTGAGTTACATAAAATTAATTTCAACTTAACACAAAAAATGCAATGAGAAAATAAGATAATATGCAATTAAGAATGTGATTTAAACTTCTATAAAGAATAATCAATTAATTTAATATAAATATTGAATTTGAATAAAACTTTTATTTCGCACATATAAATTAATTTGATCATCACTATGGATAAAAAAATATATAAATATTGATGTTTACTAGATTTTTATTTCTTATTTTTTAAAAAAAGAACATATGATTGGCACCAAATAAGAAATCCAAGAAGACCATATAAAACAATAAATTTATTATGGGCAGATAAACTAAACTAGATAAAAAAAATATGTCACTTGTAACATCTAAAAAATTGTGTCTAATTAATTATAGTAAATTATATGATTGACCTAATCTTAATTTTTAATCAATATTATTTTTATTCTTAATATTCCTATCCACTCTGGCTCACTTTTGCATGTGACAAATGTACCCAAAAGAGCAAATAGCATGTGATAAGAGAGATATTTGGATATTATATTATTATTATTATTTTTTCACAATTAAGACAAAGTTAATGAATTGTTCCCTACTCATGTGAAGTCTCATGGTTGACACATTATTTTGTTTTTCAAGATTCTTTATTTTGTTTAATATAACTATAAATATCGTAGAGCACTAAATGAGATTGTTATTTTTTTAATTAGAGAAATTCAGTTTAAATTCTGAATATAAAAAGATTTTTGGTAAGGAATACTTCATCTCTAAAGCTTTACGTTGTGTAAATTCGAAAGAATTAGACTTTAATATGAATATATGATACCGGAGAAAAATAAAGAAAAGTACCAAAGTGATATTATTATAGAACATGGTGATTGGCTTTTTATCTTTTTTTTTTCTCCACCACTCATTCATTTTCCATCCTTTTTTTTTTGTTTTGAAGACAAAATTAATTTAAGTAAAAGTATTTTGTTAAGTTGACAATAGAAGCCTCTTTCTTTTAAATGGTTTTTATTTCAAGATTGAGAAAGTTGAAGTTTTTTTTTTTTTTTGTTTCTTTAAGATTCTTTAGTAGTAGCCTTAATTTTTTTTTAATGAAGTATTCTTTAGTAGCCTTAATTAATAACAAATTATATATGAAGTAGGAAAAAATATTAGAACGATATATTTAGTGTAATGAAGTCTAAGAAGAATAAGATGTACATCTCTTATTCTTGTCTTTATGGGATCGAGAGGCTATTTTCGAGTGATTCTTGACAATCCTTTTTTTTATAGGACTTAAATTGATAATTGAGTTCGACGAAGTTAAATTATGAAAAGGAAAGAAAGATCCCTAAACATATTAAATAATCGTATATGTAATACAAGTTAAAAAAAAACAAGTGATGAAGGCGATTTGAAAAGAAGAACAGAAACACTTCAATTCTAACAAGCTTTTGAAAAAGAGGCGCATAAGACATCTTCACTCATTACATGGAAGAAAAAAATGAAGAACATTATAAAACATATCTCTCTTCATATTCAAAATACGAGTATGCAAATCGGATTGCTATAGGTACTTCCCAACAGGAAAAAGATGTGTTTATCAGTTTCGATAAAAATTGTCACCCTTAACTTCTTATTATGTATGTGCACTATTTGAACTCAATTATGGTATAACCTAAAGGATAATTATGTGAGGCTTGATCGATCGTGAACAATACATGTCATGAGTTTAAATCGTAACAAATATAGTCTAGCAAGTGAAGTTAAAAGAAAAAAAAAAGTAAGCCCAATTATCTTCCACAACTTATTTTAAATCCAAAATTATCTGTAAAGTTGATTGTCTAGTTCTACTTTTATGATATATTCATATATACTATTAAAAATGTGAACTTTGATTGATAAAAAGATACTCACCCACCAACAAAAAAGAGAGGCCTTTGTCATTAAAAGACACAACAAAAATGCAAAAAGATTCAATTTATAAAAGTAAAATTAATTGACAATCATTCTTCTCCAATATATAACTAGGCATGTTTAAACATCATCAATTAATCATTATTTAAAATTCTTTACCAATGTATATGTTCCACAACACACAACACATCATCGTTCTCTACTCACTTCATTGTATCTTAAACGATACGTGTTAAATTTTGTGACCAATCAAACACCGCGAGGGGAAGGAGGAAGTACAAAGAGGAAACTTCCACACACTAAATTAAAGACAAAAATGAGATTGGACCACATGACAATAAGAACAAATATAATGCATTACAGATAAAGAAAAGAATTGCCACAAATAAAAAAATGTTCCATTTGCTGTCAAGTTCAGCAATGTCATTTCTAGGGGCAAGTTTAATTGCCAGCAAGGTGAAGGGGACAAAAGATAAGAAAGTTCTTGGAGTATAGGGCAATAATGCTTAAATGAAATAAAGACATTAGACACAAGGACTATACTTACAATCACTGATAATTTCACTAATAATATCTAAGAGGCAAGAGGGTAAAAAGAAGAAAAAAATGGGGTAAGGGATAAGGAGGAAACATATATATTTTATATATATATAGATAGATATATAGATATAGAGAGAGGGGATATATATATATATATATAAAGATTAAAGAGCACAAGTTGGAGGATTCACAAAGGATTGTGACATAGAGATAGCTCAGGCGAAGTCAGCTGGGAATCCGCCTAGGGTTCCAATGCCATTGACAAGTTTCGGCCTCCACTCAGTCCGTCCCTTAACAACCTCTCCGCCATTTTCAAGTCGAAGGACGTGTTGACACTCGACATTGCCAAAGTCGGTGAAGTCACCGACTTCCTTGTCGAGTACAGAGGTAAGAGACTGAAGGACACTGTCCCTTCTGCACTCCCTGCGGTACTCCAGAGTCATGGCAGCAAGCTCACAACCCTCTAGTATTTGCATGGGTGCACTCTGCAGCCAAAGACGTGTTCCGAAATTACATGATGTTATCAAGATTTTGAAGCACTTCAAGAGAATGTTTCTTTATTAATGTACAATGTTAAGACCTGAGAAATTTGGAATTCTCCAACCCACTAGTCCCAAAAGGATTATTACTACTATTGTGACAAACAATATATGCTTTATGCAAACGGCAAGGAGAACGAGCACTGAAGGCCAGTAAAGTTGAAGATCAATGACCATCGATTTTTCAGTACAATGCATGTCACAATGCTCACTTGAGTTCTTTAAGCCGCTTTCCTATTTAAGGTTGATATAAAGATTTCATGTTCATACACCACACAACAATAACTACTACCCCTTTATAGGGACAACAAGATCCCCTGGGGTGAAACTAATTATTGTTAGATAAAAAATAAAAGAAATAGCGAGAAATTGTACTTATCAGCAGCTAGAAGACAGGACTAAGTTTATTACTGTGCTCAATTATATGGAACACTTTTCACACTAACTGGTTGCACCATACAACAACATACAGAGAGAGTGAGGTTTGGGGAGGGTAGAGTGTACGCAAACCTTACCCCTACCTCGTGTAGGCAGAGAGGCGGTTTCCGGAAGATCCTCTGCTCAAGTGAAGCTAATCAAAGTAGTAATAAAGAGGGAAAACAGCAGAGAAGAAAACATGGCAACTAATAGAAAAGCAGTACAGAGCATACAAGCAAGGAGCAATAACATCAAGAAATACGTGTTTCATAACATAATGGACTATGCAGATGGCTCCTAACAGATATACACATCACTGGATGTATTTCAGCTCTATCTGAAACCTTAGGATATCCTATACCACTACAAATCCAACAAATACAGAAGTTGGTTGGGTTAGTTTGTGTGCACACACACGACCTTTTAATTTTCCTTTTCTTTCTGCATTGTCCTGTCCACATAATTTCAGAACACGATGAAACCTAAACTCATCTATTATGCAGAATACCCTAATTATAAACCATAATACATTTAAAGCAGTAACAGGAAAGAAAAATTTATTTTAGAGAGGAGGAGGAAACAGTTGAGGTTTTACCTCAAGAATCCAGCCAATGTACTTGACATTATTAACATGCTGGTTGACATCTAAATCACTCCATCTTGGCTGTAAATTTCAGCAAATCAGAATATAATAAATATGATGTCCTTAGGTGCGACAAAGTCACCATTGATGAATACTTCAACTTACAGTTAAACCAGTTCGAGTGTAGTCTGCTGTTGTCTCGTCAAGTTTTGGCAGCTTCCTGCTGTCATCATCAATAACAGGAGGTGAGTCAACAAAATAACCTTCAATTTCAGCCCGAGCCTCATCTGGTATTTTAGATAATCTCCTCGTCTCCTTATTCATCATCACCCATTGGCTGCAGCAAATGGAAATATAAAGACATCACAGTTATGAACCAATGAATATATCATCAAGCGCTTCATGTTTGGCTACCAAAGATACAACAGAAAAGAACAGGAGCTACGACATAGTCCTAAAACAACCAAATCCAACGAGAAGGTTGCAAACTTATAGATACAAAGCCTAAGTAGGAATGATAAGATCATTTTACATTGAAGATAACTGATCATTGTGCCAAAATTAACCAAACTGAAGTAGATTAAACAATAATGCTCCTACCTCGAAGCTCTCATCAATATATCCCCAGTATTACTATCGCGGAGGAGCCAATCTCTGCGCATACCATTTTTCCCCGATGCAGCTACCCAAGTGTCTACTTGAACAACATCACCCCTGTGAAAAAGAAAAAAAATCAGTCAAAGGATCTTCATCTCCCATGCCAAAGAAACTGTGCATGTAGCATTACAAAGATTAATAGGGAGATCAGTAGGAAAAATAAAGAATAATCCCCAAAAGATCCGAAATGGCTTCAAATCATCAACTATACAACAAATGTAAGAAAACCTCATATTGCTCCTATGGATAGTCCACAACTGTAATTCACAACAGGGAATTTAAATACTTAGCAGCCAGATGGCAAATGAGCATAAATGCAAAACAATCAACAACAGAGTGTTACTTGGCACCTAAAGAACTTGAGAGATTTCTGATTATGTAAAACACATTTTTCCCATTTAAATTGATCATGTTCCTAAACACTTCACAGATATTAACATAAGGGAATCAAATTAAATTCGATTTAACCCAAGTGATTTCCATATCACACAAGAGCAAAATGCTATGAGAACACTTTAATAGCCTGTTTGCCCAAGTTTTGGAAGGCCAAAAGTGCTTCTTCTTTTTTCCAGAAGCACTCTTCAAAATAAGCTGATTTTAGAAGTTTGATCAAACAGGCTATAGGAGAAAAGAAAACTGACTTGAGGTTAAGCACATTACACCAATGTGTGTTCAAAGAAATTTTTATTAAACATAATTAACAAATTCTGGAGTATTGACACTCAATCTTGAATTGCCGAAAACGTTGATCAACAAAGATTGTTCAGAAAACTGGTGAATTTTAACTGATACAACATATGAGAGACGGAATCTCATCCATGTACACGTAGAAACTTACCAAGTAGGATAACGGTCCACCACAACCTGCATTTTCGTAACGACCCAGATCAAATTTCTCTTGGACATCTCTGGAGTTGATCCAAACCCACCATGCATGAGTCCAGCACTCTTGACATGGTTAAGAGCAGTTTCCTGCAGAACAAACTCAAGCTCGTGAAATTATCAAAACAAGATGCGTCCACAACTTAAAGTCAATAATTCTTTACAAATGGAAATGAAAACCTAGAATACCTGTAAATGATTCATCATTGTTTCTATAGAAGCAGTCCTATCAGCCCCTATTTCATAGGACCTGATGCTGAAATTTTGACGGAAAACAAAGCCATCCTGCACAATTTTTCCTAATCCGAATGGATCAGCGAGCATATCAGGACGCTTAGGCTTCCAATCAAGCATCATCCATTGCTTCTCAGCAGCTAAAAAAATTGTCGTGATGGCAGCGAGGAGCATGCTCCAATCAGGTAACTGGTTGATAAAAGTCCTTGGGTGATGTGAAGAAATCACCTCATCATCGTTCTTGAAGCCATCCATAACGCCTACCTTTGTTCCATTCACCTTAGGTGGTGCTTGTGCATTGGCCTTAGCTTGTAGGCTCCCAAAAGAAGGCTTCTTAACATTAAGCCCCCGTGTATCTATACTTCCAGGAAGACTTCCTCCTAAATTTCCAGACGATTTTGCTCCAGACTCAGGAGGTTGATTAGCAGCAGGGAAGAATGCACATGTAGCAGCAGTGGCCATCATGAACAAACTATCGTATATTAGCAAGTCAATCTCCCTTCGTTCAAATTATATTGTAAATGGATTACGAACGAACACCAAAACCAATCAAAGACTGACACCTTTCTTCCTGCAACATCACGCAAGTAAAACATCACTTAACAACAACAACAACAACAACAAGTTAACAACATCAAACCCACTGTAATCTCATAAGCAGGGTTTGGGGAGCGAAAGTGTACGCAGACCTTACCCCTACCTCGAGGCTGTTTCCAGATAACATATCACTATTATATAGCTATGAAATTCAAGAATCTAAAATTTCTTCATGTAACTACTGATAAAAAAGCTTGAATATTTACAATAGTTCTAAAGAAATGAACTTTTTTTGCAGCAAAACAAAAACAACAGGCTTTCATAATCATGCACCATAACCCCAAATCACTAACACAGTTTCAGATAACAACTAAAAATCTCACCCAATATCATCATAAAACTAATTAAACATCATCACCACCTCAACATATTAAAACCACTCATCTTTTCACCATCCCCAGCCAACCAAACCAGCAACCCAAAAAAAATTCAAAAAAATATCTTAATCCAAATACATAACAACACCAAAAAGCTTGCATCTTTCCACACAAATCTTCATACTACAATTATTATCATAAATTTCTAAGCATATAGAGCTGAAATTAACAAACTAATTTCCAAATTAAACCATTTCAAACAATTTGTCAATAACAAAATCCCTCAAAAACAAACATAAAACCCTCTACAACACCCAAACAAAACAAAATTCAATCATAAATTATAATAACAACAACAGATCTGAGCCTCAAACATTTCTAAAAAAACTCTAATCCTCCACATTCCACTCAAATTACAAACATTTTCCCACTACATTATACCAAGCAAAATTCAACCAGATCAAACATAAATATTCAAAAAAAAAATCAAAAAAATTCAAAAAAAAAAAATACTAACCTTTTTGAGCTTGTTAAAACTGTATAACAGTCGTAAAAAATTAATAAAAAAGACTACAAATTTGATCAGCAAACCCGATCAAAATATATAAGATTTTCAAAACAAATTCTAGGGTTTGTGATCTTTGTAAGTGGTCCTTTTTTCTCTGTTAAAATTTGTTTTTAGAGCTCAAGAGAGAAAAAAAATAAAAATTAATTTTAATTTTGATAAAAAAAAAAACACAAAAAAAAAATTGAAAAATTGAGAGAGAAATAAGGGAATCTGGGTGGTAAGGATACACTGTTTTAGTAACCCATTTTTATAAACTATCCACCTGGCTTCCTCATGCCTCGCGTTTCACTTCATAACTTTACCCTTACTTTTTCTCTTATTTACCTAAATGCCATTTCCTTTTTCTTTTTTTTTTTACGTTTGATATTGGGACCTTTGTTTTAAGGGCAACTTTCACATATAGCAAACAAAAAAATCATATTTGTATAATATAGCAAACTTTGCATAATTGCGCTCCATAGCAAACATAAAAACTGTATAATTCGCTATACATATAAAAGTGTATAATTCGCTGGCCTAAATTGTATAATTCGCTGGCCTATTTCGCTGCAATTGTATAATTAGCTTTGCATACAGTTGAATCGAATTAAAATATATGTATATTGCATAATTATAAGTGTATAGCAAGAAGATATATGTTTTTCTCGCTTTATACAAAAACAGAAACACAATATATACACTTCTGTTGTATAAAACTAGAAAAAATTGTATTTCACTGCAATTGTATAATTCACAATTGTATAATTTTTTGGCCTTTTTCTCTGCAATATTTGAAGTAAAATGTTTGTAAATTATATAATTAAGTGTATAACACGAAGATATACATTTTTGCATGTGTATATACAATTTTCTCTCGCTTTATACAAAACAGAAACAGAAATTATACACTTCTGTGTATAAAGCGAGAGAGGCGAGAATGGGAGAGTGGCGAGCGAGACTTCTGGGAGAGAGACGCCTGGCAAAGTTTTGCCAACGTTTGCTATGGAACACAATTAAATCAAACCCTAGCTATTCCATTTAATTTAGGTTATTAGTTTGCTATTTTATACAATTTTCCCTTGTTTTAATTTGTTTGGTTTGATTTAGATCGTGTTTTCATGCTTTTAACGCTCTATAAACCGCGGCCTATTAAGGCTATGAATGTGTTCTCGATAGAAGAAACAATGTACATTTAAAGCAGATCGATTGGTCCATTCTATAAGAGCGAGAATTACTTAAATTAAATTAATAGATTAGACTACGGCAATAATGTATTGAATGTTGAGAGTTAATATTGAAGTTTGTTTAAATGAATTTGAAAAAAGTAAAACAATCAAAGTTAAAACGAAGAAAGTAACTTAAGACTATAATTAATCTCATAAAAAATACTTATCAGTTCGTTAAAATTCATATTGATACAATGAAAGATCGTTACATAGTTTGATTGTCTAAATATAATACATACATAATTCTTTTAATTAATTTTATATAGTAGTACTTTATTTTTTTCATCTTCCCTTTTTTTGATTTAAAAATTCACTAAAAGTAATATAGAAAATATAATAATTTTCTAAACAATCAAAGAGAATATTCAATTTTTCAAAAATAATGCAAGATAGTGGGCATATAATATATATCATTAATTTTGCAAAAACTTTTATATTACTCTTACGCTTTGCTAGGTTGTCTTTTACTTTATTTCCTTTCCTAAATATTTATGGATTGTAATTATTATTATTATCTTCTTTTTTATAATTCATTTTTTTAATAATATAATTAACTTAACGCGTGGTTATGTATTCTATATTTGAAAATATTCAGTGTGGCATCATTTAATTTCAATTTAAAGCATACTTAATTAGTTGAAGAATTTTGTTACAGCTAATAGCCTAATACTATTGTTATTTATAAAGGATATATTTTATATAAATACATCGAAGATCATTTAAGAAAAAGACATAATTGACTTATGAATATTTTTTAATTAAAAAAATATTATTTGTGGATATTAACGAGTTCATGATAGTCATCAATTAATTTATACTCAGATTTTAATTGCCTAATAATAAACACTTTATTGTGAAAAAAAAATCCTAAATCAATTATTTTATTAGTATAATTTTAGGCCAAAAAAATGTCTTATTGTTCAAACTATATTACATTGGTTTCATTTTATGAAATAATTGATTTGCATTTTGTTATACTTGAGTTATTGTCTTTTCTTTCTTTTAATTTATCTTTTATTTGTTATCTAATTATTTTATTTTATTTTTTATTCTACGCTTTTATAGTTGATGTATTTTGTATTTTACTTTTTGTTATAGATTTATCTTTCTGTTATATTTTTTAAAATTATATAATACAAATAAAGTGTTATTCTTAAATGTGTTTGTGGGATGGGGTAATTGAATAATTAGCATCTTCTCATATATTGTTCTTTCAAACTTTTGCCTAATTTTTTTTGTGGTTTTAACGAATTTAAAAAATATATTTCTCAAAATTAGATAATACAAAATAAAGTGTTATTCTTAAATGTGTTTGTGGGAGGGGGTAATTGAATAATTAGCCTCTTCTCATATATTGTTCTTCCAAACTTTTGCCTAATTTTTTTATCGTTTTAACGAAATGGAAAGATATATTCCTCAAAACTAGATAATATAAACAAAGTGTTATTCTTAAAACGTGTTTGTGGGAGGGGGTAATTGAATAATTAGCCTCTTCTCATATATTGTTCTTTCAAACTTTTACCTAATTTTTTTATCGTTTTAACGAAAGTGAAAGGTATATTTCTCAAAACTAGATAATATAAACTAAGTGTTATTCTTAAAACGTGTTTGTGGTAGGGGGTAATTGAATAATTAGCCTCTTCTCATATATTGTTCTTCCAAACTTTTGCCTAATTTTTCGTAGTTATAATGAATTTGAGAACTTGTGATTTAGTTAGAGTTGACAAAATTAATTTATGAAATTATGGCACATTTAATTTGTTTAAATTTGAGCGGATTGTAGATTCGTTTATTTATTAACTTAGCTCATCAAAAATTGAATTAAATATAGTCCAATTTGACCTACGAGAAATCTTATCAATCTAGAAAATATAGTTTTAAAATTTTGATATACTATATATAGTCATAATAAAGAAAAATAATATTTTTATTAACACTAAAAGCTATTTTAATAGACAAAACTTAAAAATTATATTGGTTGAATTATGAATCACATTCTAACTAGACTCATTTTTAATATATCTTTTTGAATATTAGTTGTGAAAAAACACCTTAAGCAACAAAATATTAATAATTTCGAAGGGCTCTTTTGGAAAATTTTAGATTCCAAATAAATTTTCAAATGCCTTAATAATAATTTAAAAGAAGAAAATGTGAGTGAATCTTTTACTTCCATTAATAATAATACCCAATTACGAACGTGAGAATATTTTACTTAACTTTTTACTTTATTTAAAAAGCAGAGTTTTCTAAATTCTCAAATACAATATGAAATTTGAAGAGAAAAACACCTAACTCCTCTTTCACCTTTTTTTTTTAAAAAAATAAAAATAAAATTATCCTCTAAAATTTTATTTTTATAAATAATAGGAAACTTACGTGTACTATAATAAGAAAAATATCTACCATTAATAGCAATAACATTTATTTTCACTTGATCACTTTTAATTCATTTATAATACAAGTTTAATACATATTGCACAGAACAATTTATTATTCAAATGTAATACAAGTTTTAATGATAGATGATATATTTATCAAATATTTTAACACACTTATAATACAATGTGACAGGTTTTTACCAAACAAACATAATATATTTCAAAAATAATTATAATTCATATATTGCATACATAATTCACTTTTAATACAGATTACAGATTTATCACAATATTGCTATAAATGGTAATAAACAAAAAAATATCACTAAAATCAGTAATTATTTTTTAATATATATTAATTCATGTATTTTTTCCTAAAATAATCCTATTTAAATCATATTGTAATCTTTAATATTTATTACAAGAAAATATAATTATACATAAATTTCAATTTACATTCTCAATATTTTTAAAAAGATATAAATAATTTATTTTCACGATCAAAACGTTGACTAAATCTTTTTTAGGATAAAGTTTCTTCTAGAATTATATCACTTCTTCAATATTAATTATTATGGTTGAACCATATGCTTAACTTTGCTACCTAAATTGGTCTTACATATCTTTTCCTTTTAGTCATCCATGTGTAATCTTAATTTTTTTCAACTTTATGTCATGGCATAACGTGTTGGCCATATATTTTTTTTCGGTTCGATGTTAATATCAGTATTTTAATAAAATTTAATTCGTATATTATAGAATATTTGAAAATAATATTTTTTTCATACGTAAAATTTAAATTTAAAATCTCTTAATCATACTTATATTATGATTTCGTAGTTGATTTAAGTTTTATATATTTAATAAATGACCATTGTTTATTATGACTTGTAACACATCATTTATTAAATAATATCATCTATATTACTTTTTTATTGATCTAATTGGATAAATATGGTTTATAACATGTCATTTATTAAATAATGTCGTTTAAATTATTTTTAATTGATCTGATCAAATAAATAAATATATTATTAGTCAAATCTTTTTATAACAAATAGATTCATGCAATAATGCCTTATTAATTATTATGAAACGATCAAATTTTTATTGAAGAGGATAATATATTTTTTTTACCTATAACGAGGACAATCATTCATCTTTATAACAGTACATTCGTTATAAAAAAAAATTTATGTAATAATTTTTTTATAAAATAATGATAAGCCATCTTTATAGAAATAGAATCTTTAAAATTCCTAATAATAAAAAGGAATTTTGACCAACTATTTTAATACATTATTTATGACAGAATATTATCGATAAGAATATACATTTTGTTTATTAAAATAATTCACTTCCTCATGCAAAATGTGATTAAGCTTACAATTACTATATCAATAACAATTATAATGAGAAAGTAGATCTCATGTATCTTTTTACACCTATAACAATAAATTATTATTTAAATATCAAATATTATTATTATTATTATATATGTATATATCAAATAGTATTTGTCAGATTTACAATTACGTATGGCCTAACGTAATATAAATATTAGTTTAACATAAGAGTATAGTTCACATTTGATAGATTGTTGGCAACTAAACAAAATTCATATTGACCTGTAATTTGGTGTTTCATATAGCAACACACATTTTGCTAAGTTACCTAATTTTTCAATTTATGATTTTATGTCATGATATTTAATCGCTACTAAAAATAAATAACTTATTAATTAATTTGAAAATTTATTTTATAAAATATGATTGTCTCATCGAATCAATTCACTATAAAGACATAGTGTGAAAAATAAATTTTCGCTGAAATACTGAAAGTTTTCTATTTTTTTTGTGTGAAAATATTAGTTTTTTATATATATTTTTTCTCATCGATCCAATCAAAATATTTATAAAAATATCTTTTTAACATATTTTAGTAATTTTTTAGTTGTGGATTCGATACACTAATTTATTTTTTAAAAAATCAAAGTCAGTTATAGAGAAATGTGTGTCTTACTTTCCTTTTTAGTTGATTTAAAATAATTTTTTCACATAACATATTTAAGATTATAAGATAAAAAATTTGATGCATTCGACATATTTATAGTTTAAGCTCACAAGATTCAAAAATATTTTTCACTTTCTTAAAGTTTATATCAAATTAAAATTAAATAAATAAATTAAATTTAAAAAAATTTTAATAATAAAATGAGAAGTATAAAATCAAATTTACTACAAAATATGTATATGTTTTTTCTGGATCGACTAAAAAATGTATCAAATAAATTGGAGATACAAGAATTATTTTTCTGATTTTGTGACAATTATTTTTCCAACAATAAAATTTGATATTTGCAATGGCAACATCGTTATTTGTGAATTGAGTAGTGGTAAAATAGTACTTTGACGAAAAACATAAGTAATAGTAATAATCGTTAATTGGAAGGGTCAAAATTGTACATTCCTTTCTATTTTTCTTGGAACTTTCCCAGGGTCAAAATTGTACAATATGGCGTTTTGCTACTTTAAAATCAAAACGTCTTGAAACACTTTATGTTATTTATTTTTCCAATCAATTAATAAAAAAATTTGTCCGATATTAGATATTTATATTGAAATCAGGGGCGGAGCCACCTTGGTATAACCAGGTTCATCTCAATTTCTTTCGACGAAAAATTATACTATTTATACATGGTTAAAATAATATTTTTTATGTATAGATAGTAGATGTCGAAATCCCTTCGGCTATCTTTGTGTCTATTTCTACGAATTCTGAACCCCCTTATTGAAAATTCTGATTTTATCACGGGATAAAACGTCAATTAATTTAAATTCACGTTTTGAATAAAGAAATCTTATTTGTCAATATTTTATAGAGAAATGAGAGTGGTGAATGCTTTAAATCTTAAATTATTCTTTTAATTACTCATTTTATTTACTTTTACTTATCATATTTCAATATTCCAGATTTAGGTTATGAATTTTGATAGATATCGTATTTTTAATCATACTGATATGGAAATGATTCAATTGTTAATATATTTTTTATAAATTTTAAATATTTAAATGTAAGCTTTAAAACAATAAATAAATTTAATTCTAAAAAATCAATCACATTGACTCTGGTAAAATAAAATCCAACAAATAAAGAAGTACATATTTTACTTTATTTTTGAAATGAGTAGAGTTTTTGGACGGATTTGTAATATTCCTAAGTGAATATATTAATATTGGGAATAAACCAAAGTCTAGAAATGTTTTTATATCACATGTCCACACCCACATATAATAATATATATAATTCTTTTCAAGAATTACAATGAAATAAATAAAAAAATATTTTAATAAAATATTGAGTCAAATCTTAAAAATAAAAACAAAATTGTGGTAAACAAAGAGTTATTCTCTTTTATATTTCTCTTATATGACTAGCATGATATGATATATAATTAAGTTCATCTGAACTCTAAAATGAATAGCAAATATTAAATATCGAATAAAAAAAATTTTCATCCTTAACAAATGACAGTGAATTTTAATTCGAAAAATAAAAATATAATATGCTTTTCATTTTACTTCTACAAAAAAGTAAATTTCAACTAATTGAACTAAAAAAATATTTTTCGAAAAACATTTATTTTACGCCGAAAACACACTTATATCTCTTTTTAACTTTTTTTTGGTCCCCATTTTCCTTGTTATCTGGAAGAAACAACTACTAATGGAAGTATCCACACACTTCCATTATTCTCTCTAAATATATATATAATCTAATCCAAAATTCAATAATTTGAATGATTTTTTTAAAAAATATTAATTAGTTAGGTTGGCACTTGGCATCATGTCATGTTATATTATATATAATATATACTTCTAATAAAAGTTAGACCCCTAAATACACTTTTTTATTTTTGGCAATTTAGTGCATTCTTCCACATCATGGCTACCCATAAAAAATAATAATTAAATAATCATTCATTAATTTATTCATTTATTCGTATTTTCCTAGGTTTTTTTTTGATAGAATTCAGTGACAGAACAAGAAATTTATATGAAGAAATTAAAAAAAAAACGCATATGAAGTGATAAATTTGTGTTACTAAATAATAAGAATTCGCGTATCGTTTTATTTAACGACAAATTTCAAATTTTATTAGCTACAAACTAACAACAAACAAAGGAGGCTAAATGGTTAGGTATTTATTAATCATCATGATGAATGAAGATAATTAGTAGGTTTATAGAGCTCTTAATAATAAGTCTATTCAAAATAGTTGTAAAGTATTAGCTAGAGAAAAGGACTAAAATCTAAAAACTATTTTTTTTTCTTTTTAGCATTTAATTCTATCCCAAATTTTATGTGATAAGAAATCATTTGACAAATAATCACAACCAACTTAGCAAGCTTCTCATTAATATTATCTCTTTTTGTCATTTTTCAAATTTCAACCAACTAAAATAAAAAGGAAATTTGATAAAATTATTTAGTCGACAAGTTACTTAATAAAATTATATACAATGACGAATTCAAGATTTAAATAATGTATTTCATGTTAAAAAAAATTTGATGATATTTAAAATCAATCATTTATGTACATAAAATTTGTGTTTATATAACATATTTTTTCTAAATGTATTTTAAATAAATTGTTATCTCTATACTTAAAAATATTATGAATTGAAATTTTCATATAATCAAACAAATGTTTATACTTCCTCTGTTCGGAATTATTTGTCATGGTTTCTATTTTAGAGTCAAATTATAAAAATTTTGACCAACATTTAAAGATGTAATTTTTCATCATATAAATATGTAAAAAATTATAATTTTTTATAGTACTTTTCATATAATTTTAGAATATCTATTTTTTTTAAATATCGAATTAATGTGATCTAATTTAACTTTGAAAATTAATCAAATTAACTTTTGAAAAACGCAACATGAAAATAATTTCGAACGGAAGGAATAACTTATTTAAAATCATAAGTTTTAAATATTTTTATTTTCTTGAATTTGATACACAATCAGACGATATCATGTAAAATTTAAGAAAAGGAATACTAATAGGCAATATCATATGTATAATTTTTTTTTATATAATTTTGAAAATAAAATAAATCATTTATTATGACAAATAAACTTAACATGATAGTGTATAGCACCGTAAGATGTATATAACTTAAAATTTGTTATACAAAAGGTAAGTAGGAGTTTGTTGAACTACTATACAAATTTTATTTTATTTTAAAACTTTATATTATGATTCCTAGTTCATACTTGACTTTAATTATTCGGTGCAACGTGGTGCACTAATTATTTTGCCAGCAGAATTGCAAAATTGACCTTATTTTTTCTTTCACTCAAATCAAATTGATAGGGATAGGAAACAGAAATAATATTCAAATATATTTCTATATAATATAATCGATAGGGTGATCGAGTTAGATTGATCACGAAATTTCCTAAATAAGAACAAATTAGAGAGATTTCTATAGGTTTAAAGTCTTCTAGATGAGTTTTTGATTGATCTCATCGTTTGAGACTTGTTTAATACAATTTATCTTTTCTATGTGATTTACATGCTATTATACTAGAGTGAGATTTACCACACATATATTTAAGTAAATTTCTTCTATCATAAAAAATGTCTTCTTAAAAAGTGTCATTTTCTATATATATATTTGTTGGAGGAGGGGGTGGGGGTGGGGGGTATTTAAAATTGTGTGGACTGTTTCTACAAGTTGAATTCTCTAGTAATTGACTAATTTGGTCGTTTTGTGGTGTGTGCAATATTGGTCCACAAACTAATTAGGGTTTTGAATAGTTCCTTTTTAAAATTCTTTTTTGACAAAACGAAGTTTACAATTTATGGGCCTTCTCCTCAACGTGATATTGTTCTATTAGATTTTTGTTTATTGTGAAAAAAAATAGGATAATGTACGAGTATCCCTTTAATTTATATCTAAAATTTCAGAGACACATTTATAATATAGGAAGGTTTTATTATCTTTGAACTTATTTTATTAATTATTTTCTACCCCTTTTTCGGCCTGTGTGGCACTATCTTGGGGGCTCAACGCTGGTTGACCTTTTTTTTAAAGCTAGTGCCACGTAGGTCAAAAAGAGGTAGAAAATTACTTATAAAATAAGTTTAGAAGGGTAATAAGACCTTAGTATAGTATAAGTGTGCTGTGAAATTTTGAACATAGGTCAACGAGGTACTCACATTTTTCCAAAATTTTTTTATAATAACTACATTCATAGACGTCTTAAAGCCTGTTGATTTTATTTTTTTCAAATAATATTGTTTAGTTAGTGGAACATTGATCAAAAAGAAAATTTAATCCAAGGAATAAAATCGGAATGAAAAAAGAAAAGAAAGGGAAATGTTTCCCAACTTTTCTTCTTCGAGCATTTGACGTATGGAATTGACCTTTGTTTTTCTTTTAAACGTATGGTGGATGAAATAACATTATTTATTAGTATGATTAATTTAAATTTGCATGATAAGAAAAATTCTATAAAAAATTTACTAAAAAGAAGTTTCATAACTCAAACTCGGACATTTTATCCTTCATTTTTGTTTAAAGAAAATTATTGCACAACTTTTTCATTTCTCTTTTTTCTTAACATTAGCTTTCGTTGAATGTCTAAAGAAACTCTCGTAATTAAATTAGATATATAATACTTTTATGATGTGAGATAATTTTGTAAAATATATTTAGAAGATTTGTTTAAAAATATATATAATATCACTCATCAAAGATATTTTTGAGCTGATTTAGCTCAACAAACCAATATCAAAACAAATATTTTGATGAAATAAATGTGAAAATAGATCGAATAATGGCATGAAACTCGATTTACTACCTTCCAAAAATAGCTTGGAAATGCATGTGCACAACAAAAAAACTCAATAATTTTTTTTCAATTATAACATACAATAAATTTCAAAGTTTGACACGTATGCGGTTCATGGTAATGAGTTTTGTGAAGTTTAGTGATGAATCATGTGAAAATTAATTTGATCTGAGATTGTCTAAGTATATGAATAAAGTCTCATATTAATAACTGAAAAATACTATTAATAGTACGAGACGTATTTTTGAGAAGCAATATTTATGCTTAGTCTAAAATGAACAATATAATAGCATGTGGAGAATTGAAGTAGAAGTGTCATTTAGAGTTTCGTAGAACACACTAAACATTTTCATGAAATAGTTTCACAAGTAATTGACTATAACTTAGATAATTGAAGGTTACTTGTGGTCTTTATTTAGTGAAGTGGTTTATTATTTCTCTTTTACCTTCAATTTGGTCAAAACATAATGATTTTCTAACAAATATTTGAATCTAAAAGATTTTTTTAAACACTTCTCGATTATGATTATGACAAAAAATTCGTCTATCTTTTTGTAGCCAAAATTAACAGTGGAAAAATGACGATTTTCTAATAAAATACGAGTCATTCATTCAATGTCTTACAATATAGATAGCTTACAAGAAAACACACCATGCAGATAGAAAAAAATACAAATCTAATTAAAGTTAATCTTGATAATGATATAAATTTAAGTGCTTAAGCTATTATTTGATCATAGCCTCAAAAACTAGTTCAACAAGAAAGATCAACAATACAATGTTGAATAAAGTGGTTACATATACAAATCTATTGGTATTCTAGCTTCAAGTGCACATTTGATTTGGCCTAGCTATCAAATAATTCATGATTTGATGTGAAAGATGCTCTAGATAGTAAGTTTTATCTGAATTCAATATTTTATATCTAAAATTTAAATAATTAAATTTAAATTTTAAAGATAGTATATATGTATATGAGAATATCCTCAAAAGAATAATAAATATTACATTTGAACCTGTAATTTTAAAATATACAACGAGTTCAATGTTAAGAACGTTAACTATCTATTTATTAAGTTAAATCATGAATGCATCGCTAATATAGATTGATTAAAGCATAACATTAGTTAATATGAGCAATTTATACATCTACTGGTACTTAATAATGATATATATCGCGAACGATTGTGGTAAGATGAATACAATACTTTTGCTCTTAACAAGAATTTCAGGTTCTAACCAGCTTGAAATGGAAACAAACCTTGTAAAAACGTTTTCTCCTTTCAATGAGCCTACGCAATAAGTTCAAAATAATTAGAATTTCAAAACTAGTACAAAATTAAAAAAATATGGTAAGTGAAAACAATTACTTATAAATATTGGGAGGGACTCAAATAAATCGAAACACATAATTTTAATACCAATAATGGAATAAAGTACAACTATAATATTGAATTAGGCATTGAAAAATAATGTCTTAAAACTAATAAAAATAATTGTTCATGTGTGTGGCTTAAATGTTTTGGTCATTTTGGAGAAACTAAAGCATTAAAAACCACATGACTTAAATCATATACATCATGAATATCCACATCAAAAATAAATTTTTAAAAAATGACTTGTTGCCCATATATTCGGTGGCAATTTTTTTTTTATGTATATATTCGTCTTAATAAATATATATGATTTTAATTAAATCTATACACATAAAGGGAAAAAGGATAATATATATCCTTGAACTATCGTAAATGGTATGCAAATACCTTTCGTCATTTTTTTGGGACATTGGTGCTCCTGCCATCATACTTTTGGGACATTGGTGCCCCTCTTGTCATACTTTTGGGACATTGGTGCCCCTGTCGTCATACTTTTGGACATTGGTGCCCCTGTCGTCATACTTTTGGGACATTGGTGCCCCTGCCCCTTTATTAGAGTGAATGACATATATGCTCTAATTTATGGACTACAGGGACACCAGTGTCCCAAAAGAATGACGAAGGATATTTACATACAATTTACGATAGTTCGAAAATATATTGGTCATTTTTCCCTATTTTTATTAATCAATATATAATAAGAGAAGTCCCAACTATTTCATATTTTTTATGAACATGCATGAATGTAAAGTAATAACTATGAACAGTCGTCAATTTTCAAAAAAAGGATAGATAATAATTATAGGTATATGATCATTACGCTTCAACCGGATTATTCTATAACATATTTATACTCTTTCTTTTAGTAAAGATAATGATGGTACAACTATCAAATATATATTTTTAATTGTAATAATTTGTGAATATTTTTTTTTGATTAATTACGCAAATACCATTTTTTAATTTACTTATTACTATTATCCCCTATAAATTTTACAAATTTCCAAAATCTCTCATTTTCGCGCATCACATTAACGTATCATATATAAAATGTACCTCGCGCATCAGATTAGTGTATCTCACACCTCAAATTAGTGTATCTCGCGCATCAGATTAGTGTATCATGTATAAAATGTACATCACACATCATATTATTGTATCTCACACATTAAATTAATTTATCTCGCACATTAGATTAGTGTATCAACACTTATATTATTTCATCTGTTTTGAGGGATTTTGTAATTATAAACTTTTAAGAGATAGATTGTAATTTTGCCTTAAAAGTATGTAATTTCTAAATTTTCCATTTTTTTTAGAAAATCCATTATGAATAGAACAGGACAAGGCCCTAAAACTTGATAATGAAGCCCAGCCCAGATGTACTATTGGGCTTATTTGATGGATAATAAATATCAATGGGCTTTGAAAGTTGTATTAGGGCCCAAATGTGTTTTTAGAATCTCTATTTATAGAAATAGCCATAATTTATAAAGGTTTTAAAGTTTAGCCATTCCAAAAAACGTTAGATATGCTAGCTCAAAGTTAACTTCTTCTTTGATCTTCGAGTTTTCAACATAATATTTCAATCAAAATTAGCTTTAATCTTTTTTGGAACAATCTTGAAATTGACATTAAATTTTAACGATTACGACTATTCACAATCGTTTGCAATTAACATTTAATTCAGACAAATAACGATTTTATAAAATATGATTTTCGAATTTAAACTTTCAACTTTTCTTATGATCATCAATTGAGACTGTTCTGTCACCTTCTTTGCTTTAATTATTAAATAAAATAAAAAACAGATGCATTGTCTGTTCCTAACACATTGTGTGGGCATCAAATAAAGTATAAGCTCAAATACTTCAAAAAAAAAAAGAACTAAATATAAAAAAGAAAAGGATAAGTGATAATAATATTAATAATATATTTTGAAAATATTTGAAGATAATATACTAAATAGAAGCATGACAAAATATTTTGAAAAAAATAAATAAACTATTATACATATTTCAGTCACCCTCTATATATATTATAAATAATGTACACAATTGACCACATTACTTTTAATTTATCCCTATTATTAATTATAGTAATTTTTTTGATAAATTCCAAAATATTTTATTTATTATTAAAATATTTAATAAAATTATCATTTTCAATTTTTGTATATTTGAAAGTTAATGCTGAACAAGTAAAATTAGACGGACAGAGAGAAAATATGGAAGAATATGCATTTCCATGTTATTATTTTGATGGATAATTATGTCAAAATGTCATTTCCTAAAAAAAGATAATTACATAATAATATAATAATAATAATAATAATAATAATTTCATACAAATACAAAAAATTAATAGGAGGAGTCGGTGGAGCAATTATGGGAGCTGACAAAATTTTGCCCTTTTTCGCATAAAAAAGTTAAAAAATCGAAGCCCTAATTTCAGAGAAATCTTCATACTGACGAACTTTATCGATCATCAAATATAATCGCTGGTAAATTTTACGATTTTTTCAATTCATTTTTTAAAATATTATTTCGATTTATCTGATACCTATATTGATTTATTTTTCAAAATTAAACCTTTTTTGAATGGATTAATGGGTTAAATTTAGGATTTTATGTAGTGGGTTTCGTGGAGAATTTGATTGTAAAGCGTTTATTGTTGAATTTTGAGCTGAATTTTGCTTCATGAAGGTATATTTGGGGGGAGGGGGATAGAAAAGAAATGTTAAATGTGTACAAATAGAGTTGAATGGATAGAAGGGGATTTCTATAGAGATTTTTTAACTAGCTTGGGATCAAGGTGTTGTTGCTGTTGTGGGGTTCGTCTAATTTAGATATTGGTTTGAAGATTTAACTTTTTATGAATGGATTAATGGGTAAATTTGAGGATTTATCTAGAAAAGATTGCATTTTGAGCTGAATTTGGTTTGTGAAGGTATGTTGGGGGTTTGGATATTTTGACAATAGAGTAGTTAAATGTGCACAAATAGAGTTGAATGGATATAAGAGGATTTATATAGAGATTGCGTAGCTAGTTTGGGATCAAGACATTGTTGTTGTTGTGGGGTTCTTTTGATTTAGATATTGGTTTCAAGATTAACTTATATGAATGGATTAACGGGTAAATTTGAGGGTTTATCTAGAAAAGATGGCATTTTGAGGCTGAATTTGATTGTTAGAGCGTTTACGTTGAATTTTGAGCTGAAATTTGATTTGTGAAAGTGTAATGGGGGGTTTGGGTATTTTGGCAATCAGTAGTTAAATATGCACCAATAGAGTTGAATGGATATAGCGGATTCATACGGAGATCGCTTAGCTAGTTTGGGTCTGTTGAGGTTTTCTTGTTTAGATAGTAGTTTTAAGAATTAATTTTTATGAATGGAATAATGGGTAAATTTGAGGATGTATCTAGAAGAGGATGGTGCTTCGAGGCTGAATTTACTTGTTTGGTTCTTCATGTTGAATATTGAGCAGAAATTTGATTTGTGAAGCTATGTTGGGGGTTGGGATATATTGGCATATAGTTGATAAATGTAACCAAATAGAGTTGAATGGATATAGAGGATTCATATGGAGATGCTTAACTAGTTTGGGATTGTGGAGTTACTCTAATTTAGATATTAGTTTCAAGATTTACCTTTATGCATGGATTGATGTTTAAGTTTGAGGATTTACCTAGAAGAAAATGGTGCTTCGTGGCTGAATTTGCTTGTTAGAGCGTTTATGTTGAATTTTGAGCTGAAATTTGATTTGTGAAGCTATATTGGGGCTTAGAATATTTCACGGTAGTGTTGTTAAATGTACCCAAATGGAGTTGAATGGATATAAGGATTTATATGGAGATGCTTAACTAGTTTGGGATCGAGACGTTGTTGTTGTGGAGTTCTTCTAATTTGGATGTCATTAGGAAAAATTCTCGTTAATATTTTTTTTATGACAAGGAAAACCCACAATTGCTACCTGGTGGGTGTGCACAGGGTAAAAACCCCACTCTTGAATTTTTTGTTTGAATCCCGCTTATGGTGATTGAATCGTATTTTTTCTACTCAGGGTGCTATAGTTTTGAAGCCGCTGTTATTCCATTTCATTTGTTGGATGACTGCCAGTGCCAGATTTTAATTGTTCTTAGTTCTGATAGCAATTAAGTGTAGCATGATATCATTTCAATCCCTAATGGCCTAATCGGGTCCATTCCGCTCTATTAAGGTTCATATCAGTAAATTTCCATAAAAGTGGGATAACTTTCATGTAGTCTGTGATTGGATGTAACTGTTAAGATTTTCTCAAGAATAAATCTTTCCCTTAGTAGATCTTCAAATAAATAATTTAACAATTCAAGGCTTGAAATTTCAGTCATAGTGACTTACCTTATAAAAAAATGCCCCAAAATTTCTGACATAGCGCACAGGGGTGATAATAATTCTTGCTCTTTTTTTGTGAGTGTTTTGATCTTAGCCTATTCTGTATTAATTCCGTTACTGCTATTATTCACATAAAATAAAGATGGGTCAGAGTATCCCTAAACTTGTTGTGTAATTTCAGTTGAGTGCTGATTCATTCTCTTTTCTTGAGGGAAAATTTGTTTAAGGTTACCGACTGATTTGTTTTCGAGTTGATAATGACATTGCATATTCAGTGACAATGGATTCTGGAAGTGTCTTTTTTTGTGAAGTATGAGTTGGCTATGGATGGATTCAGGAGAGGTAGAAGTAGATGAAGAAGTATTGAGGAGAAGTGATTAGACAAGACATGACATGGTTGCAGCTTACCGAGGACATGACCTAAGATAGGAAGGTGTGGAGGACATGAATTAGGGTAGAAGGTTAGTAGGTAGGAGTACTTTGTCTTGTTGCTCTTACTGGTTCTCATAGGACTATTCTTGTAGTTTCATGTTCTTTGATTTTTATTACTATCTATGGTTTCGTGTAGTTCAATTGTAGTACTGTTCTGGTACTATCTGTTATTTGTATTACTATCTATTATCTGTTGTACTTTCATTATGGCTTTTTCTAGACTGTTTCTGTCTTGAGCTGAGGGCCTGTCAAAACAGCCACTTCACCTCACCTTTAAGGTAGAGGTAAGGTTTGTACACTTTGTGGGACTATACTGGGTATGTTGTTGTTACAAAGTGCAACTTAGTTGTCATAAATGAGAATCATCTGATTTTAGGTTTCTAATTTCAATTCTTGAAGTAGCTTGATCCATAAGAGTTCAAAAGATGATATTCGACCTCGGTGCTAAATCTTGCTACTCCATTTTACCTCTCGGTCATCCATTCACAAGATTTTCCCGAATAAGACCAGAATACCTTGAGATAGATGTGTATTACACACAGTGATCTCGCCCAACCTGTATTTATAGAGAAATAAGCCATGCACATGCCCTCATAAAATGGTGCTTTTGCTAATTAGCTGATTCTATGTATCTAAGAATGTGAACAACTACATTTCAGTAAGTGTCACATGGATAATTCAAAATTAACTCTTGATGCTCATAGGAAAGGCAGTATCTTTTTCCCTGGGGTAAAGAAGAAGGCAATTTAATTTAGTCGCAATAAGTTTGTTTCACCTGCCAACCAACCTTCTAATTTTGCTAGAATCATTAGAAGCCTTCTTTGTTGAGAAGCTTGACCTTCAAATCCAATGGAGTGATTCATCTCATGTTATTCTTGTAATATGTGAGATATTGGAGAAGAATTTGGAAGTCATAATTTTTCAAAGAAACAACAAAATACCAAGTGCAATTCTACAAAGTGGGGCTTGGGGAGGGTAGAGTGTACACAAACCTTACCCCTACCTTGAAGGTAAAGATTCCGATTCTGATCGACCCTATTGAAGGAATATCTCTGAAAGAAAAAAAGAAGAATGGGAGAAGGGAGGCATATTTTATGTCCTACACTTAGCAGTCATCATAGGTACTCTATACATTACAAATGGTACATTATTCTGATATGGACACTATTACAAACTCATACATATCTTACACATATTTTACATCATAGGTACTCTATACATTACAAAGACTTAAAAGGTACATGCTAATTTGTGGGAAACTGTATGCTCTTGAACACGAACTTCTCCCACTTGTTATGTTTATGCATGGGTGTAAACTTTCCCAACTTTTTAACGTATATTATTACAACAATTCAACTATACTTTTTTCTGCAAATGATCCTTCCTCAGCAATGGAGTAAGCTTCTCATTTCTTACCCAGCCTTTATTCTTTTCTTTCTTAAATATAAAATCACCAGGTAGGCTTTGCTTGTGAGTATAAGGTGGTAGCTGAACCAGTAGCAATATTGTCTTGAGATTTATGGTTGAATGGCTGTTACCTCGGAAGAACTTAATCAAGAGAACCCAACCGATAGATTTCCTTTGCTCATGGAGCAAGCAGAAAGTCGTGAGAGGAATGAACATGTTATTGATGTAGAACAAGGAAGTAGCCCCTCATCATCAGGCTCATCTGATAATGATTCTCCTCATGAATTGGAAATACCCAACCATGAAAATAGACCATCAAATCGACATTCCGTCTCTTCTTCGTCCAACGAATCAGATTCTCATAGCCCTTCTAGTGCTAGGAGAGCTGATGGTTCTGATCGTCGTTGGAGCCCATTTAATACTCTGTTGTGGCTTTCCATTGAGCTAATATTCACCTTAGGACAGATTGGTGCTGCCGTTGTCGTTTTATCCTTGTCAAAAGAGGAAAACCCAGAAACTCCATTATTTGCTTGGATTGTGGGATATGCAACTGGATGTGCAGCAAGCCTTCCTTTACTGTACTGGCGTTATCTTCTCCGTTACCAAACCATCAGTCAGAGATCAGCTCAACTGCGTCAAGATTCACCCCAAGTCAATTCCACTGCAGAGCCAAATTCTTATATTACTATCTCATTAACTCGGTCCTCGGATGAGGAAGATGGAAGGAACACACCTACCGACATTTGGACCAGGCAAAGCAATGCAAGGTAATATCTGCACACTACTCTCTTCCATGTGTTTTCTTCTTCATCTTTTTTGTTGTTGGGCTCAATTAATGCATAAGGCAACTAAGCATGTTTAGTAATTTAGGATGGAGTCAGTTGTTGCCTTCAGAATATTAGCTAGCTTGAACGACTTTTGACCAAATGACTTGATAGGCACAACTGCTTCATGGGTAAGTTGAAACTTTAGCGTTTTTCATTCAAAGGTTTTAGCCTTTTTCCAATTCCTTTAATTTTATGTTAGAAAAAGTGTATCCAAGAATACTTCAGTTTTTCTGTCTTCCAAATCCTTGCACAGCCATGTGGATATTCTCATGGAAATGTAGTTAGTATCTCCTCAACAGTGGTGGCAAATGAGACGTTTGGGCTGAATTTGGACGAGTCTAAACGGGCTGAATTGATAAATGGGTCATTTTCCGACCCTGAGATACTTGGGCTGAGATGGGGGTTGGGTCAAAGAAGGGCTAAACAATGAGTTGGTAATCCAAGTTTTAATTTTTTTTTTTAATTTTCTCATAATTTTGTTTATACCAAACAAACTCATACATCCTTTTCTTTATCTTAGCTATATATAACATATCAAGGAAAGAAAATTAATTTAAATATTTTGACAAGGTATCTCATGGGTCAGTTTGGCCTGCATACTTGGCCCATATAAGCCCATTCTTTTGATGGACTGAACTTGGGGAAGTCGAGATGGGCCGAGTAATAAATGGGCTGGTCATATTTTCATGGACTAAATTTACCACCCCTACGCTTCAGTACCATGATCTTGGAATCTGACTTATATCATTGATAGTGTTATTCACCGTGCATTGATGCTTCCTTTTTCCCAGACTTGGTTCATTGGTAGATCATTTCAAGATGGCCTTGGATTGCTTCTTTGCTGTGTGGTTTGTCGTTGGCAATGTTTGGATCTTTGGGGGGCACTCTTCTTCTTCTGAGGCTCCCAATCTGTACAGGTACAGTTGTTTCCTTCTTATTTATTTGCTCTTCCTTTGCTACTCCAGTATCACCAAAACTAACATAAGATCCACGTACTTTGCAGATTATGTATAGCTTTTCTTACCATTAGTTGCATTGGATATGCTATGCCTTTCATCTTGTGTGCGATGATATGCTGCTGCCTGCCTTGTATCATTTCAATCCTCGGTGTGCGTGAGAATATGCATGGAGTGAGAGGAGCCACAGAAGAGTCCATCAACGCTCTTCCCACACTCAAGTACAGGGTCAAGACAGATGGAACTGGAAGTAATGAAAGTAAAAATCTAGAAGAGGAGGAAGGTGGTTGTGTAGCTGCTGGCACAGAGAAGGAACGTGCCATATCAGGTGAAGATGCGGTAAGTTCATCTTTCCATTCATAGCCTTTGTGAGTTGGAAATTGAGTTTCTGGGTAACAGTCTCACATAAAGTAGTTTTTGCTTCTTGATTTGATGTTATTTACATCTTACCTTAGCTAAAATATTTATATGTGTGCTATATCAATGAATCCATTATATGCAAACAGGCTGCATTCCCATTTCCATGACTGCTATTTCCCCTTAGGATTAGCACTATCAAGGAGTCAATAAGTGACTGTCTTAAGTACTAATTGCATTTGATGTTGAAAAATTAACATATAAAGTATTTCTTGTAGTTTCTTTTTTCGTGATTATTTTTTTCTTATTACTTTCCCCATGTTTAGGCTGAGCATTAAATACATGTATTTTCATTATTACTTTTTGTCTCCTTTGCTTTATTATCACTCCCTTATCATCTTATTATTCAATTTTTATTATCATCTGTTGTTTTCTTTTGCTTCCGTTTTCGTATTATTTGCTATTTCTACTGTTCTGTTCTTCATTATTTGCTTTAATTTACTTTATTTGAGGCAAGGGGGTTTCAGAAACAGCCCACATCTCAAGGTAGGGGTAAGTTCTGCTTAGACACCACTCTCCCCAGCCCTTACTCCTGAAATTACACTGGATTTTTTTTGTTTTACTTGATCTGGTTTTGTAGAAGTTTGTTTTACCTGTCAAAAACAGGGATACTTGGAAAACAGCATTATTGGCCTGGTGAGAAAGAATATTTACACATATTATGCTTAGTAAAAAACTATCCAAAGTGCAAAAGGAAATGAGGAGAATGAATGAGACCTTACCGTTGTCTTCGAAATACTAGGAGAGATAATGCATTTTTTTTCTGAAGAATTTAGTCTTCATAGCTTAGCAATAGCACATGACCTTAAACTTATCATTGAGATAGTATCAGATTTCAGTTATTACTTGTTGGCATTCATGTTCCTACACATGTGACAAACCTAATACTTATTTACATGAAATAGGTTTTAGATATTGGACCACGTATGGATCGTGGTTAGTTATTCACGCATATCAAAACAATCAAAGAGGATATATCTAATTGTATATACTGGATCTTTGATTAACTCGATTTACCGATGTCTGCTATTGGCTTGTTACGTATTACATGTAGTATTTCGCAGAGCTGTTATCTAGGCATATTTGTGCTTTTGGAAGGAGTTCGTAGAGTCTGTCCCACTTTTGTTTGAGAATAGTTATCTTGAATTTGCACAATTTTACTATCTAATCAGTTGTTTCGTCTCATCTTACTTAAGCCGGCTCTTATGCGTTAAACCTAAACAGGTATGTTGTATTTGCTTAGCAAAATATGAGGACAATGACGAACTGAGGGAATTGCCTTGCTCGCATTTCTTCCATACACAGTGTGTAGATAAATGGCTGAAGATTAATGCGACTTGCCCCCTCTGCAAATCTGAAATTGACGCCAAGAACAGAGATCTACCTTCCGTAGAAGAGGAACCCCTCCAACAATCCTAAGGTGATGCAGAAACCAACTTCTTATGGTTGAAACACAGATCATCGCGGCTAGCTTGTTGCATGGGGAACAAGGAGAGTATATCCCAACTGTTACTTCTTCTGCTGTTGCTGCTACCGCTACTGCTGTTTCTACCACACGAATTTCAGTTTGTATAGTTGTAGCTCATACAAGGTATCCATAACAAGCTTGAAAGAAGAGGTAATTCCATTGTTGATACCCTTACATCTCTCTCATGCCTCACCAGCTATATGTTGCTCGGAACTTCCAAAAAAAATGTCAGTTGCACTCGTGTTGGATCTTCGAAAAATGCATAGCTTTTGGAAGATCTAAACCGGGCGATATTTTTGAAGTGTCCATCATCTAATGCAAACATTGCACACTGTATAAATAGATTTAAGGGTAAAGCTGAGTACACACCATTCTGCTCAGACGTCGCTTTTGGGATTACACTAGAGATGCTGGTATCTCGAACTTTAGTCTCTACTTTGTTATAAGCTTTTTTTTTTTCTTCTTATAACACTAAACAACTGTCATTATTAACAGTAGTTTCTTTGTGAAATTATCTCTTTATAATAATAACCTTATGCAAATATTCATCTATGTATTTATTGTTTATAACAACTAAAAAGCAATTAGTGAATTATATTTTGTTATAAACATAAATTTAGCACTTGAAATATAAAGAGACTATTGTGAACCTGGAATATGAGAAATTAGAAATGTACATAAAAAAAGTTGAATATCTCAAAATCTGAACTAAAATCTCAATCTTATTCTTCCCATCAACTATATCGTCAAGAATAGATGAATTTTCTTCTATTCAACAACTGAATTTGTCACTCTGGAACTTACATAATGGAAAAATTTGCTAGCCGGCACGCAATAGAATCAGCCGATAGGTATTGAGGTGTTATTTTTTTTTATTGTTGTGGATATCATTTTATTTTAATATTAACGGGGATATACTTGCTTTGGGGCTTATTTTAACTTGAAAATATGTCAGAATTTCAGATCACAAAAAATTCATGGACTATCGCACACGAAAATCGGCAAAATGAGGATTTATCTGCTTTGGGGCTCGTTTGAACTTGAAAATGGATTGATTTGCCAATCGGGATTAACTAGCTTCATTACTAAGTTTTTAACAGAAGTTTATGAAAAATTTCAACCAAAAACACATTGAAATTTTTTATTAAAAAAAAATCATGAACTATAACACACAAAAATATGCAAAATGAGGGTTTACTTGCTTTAGAGGTCGTTTGAACTTGAAATTGGATTGGCTTATTAACGGGACATCTTCTCTCTATTACTAAGGTCTTAACATATGATCATCAAAAAATTCAATCAAGAATATGTCGTAATCGGGGATCACGAAAAATCCATGGATTATATAATATATGAAAATTGACAAAACATGTTTTTACCTGCTTTGGAACTCGTCTAAACATGAAAATGGTTTGATTTGCCGGTCAGGACCAACTGACTCCATTACTAAGGTCTTAACCGAGTCCATAAAAAATTTCGGCCAAAAACACGTCAAAATTTGGTATCATAAAAAATTCATGGACTATAGCACATGAAAATCAAAAAATGGGAATTTACCTACTTTGAAACTCGTTTGAACTTGACTTGTTTGCCCGTCTAGAACAAGTGACTCTATTAATAAAGTCTTAACGTCCGGACATGAAAAATTTCAGCAAAAACAAGTCAAAATTCACCAAAAATTCATGAACTATAATATACGAAAATCGGCATATTGGGGGTTTACCTGCTTACAGACTCGCTTGAACTTGAAAATGGGCTGATTTGCCCATCGGGACATATTGGCTCCATTACAAAGGTTTTAACGAATGCTCATTAAATTTTTTGATGATAAACACGCAATAATTCCGGATCATCAGAAATACATGGACTATAGCACATAAAAATTGGTAAAATGAGGATTACGTGCTTTGGAGTTTGTTTGAACTTGAAAATTACCGATTTGCCTGTCGGGACGAACATCCGTGAAAAGTTTCAGCCAAAAACATGCCAGACTTCTAGATCACAAAAAACCATGGACAATAGCACACAAAATTTTACAAAACGGAGTTTTACTTGCTTTGGGGCTTATTTGAACTTGAAAATTAACCGGTTTGCCTGTTGGAACCAACTCGCTCCATTACTACAGTTTTAATATATGTGCATGAAAAATTTCGATTAAAAAGACGTCGCAATTCTGGATTACAAAAAATCTATGGATTATGCACACAAAAATATGCAAAATGGGGTTTTTCTTTCTTTTGGGGTTTGTTTGAACTTAAAAATAGATCGATTTTTCTGTCACACCCAACTGACTCTATTACTAAAGTCTTAACAGACGTCCACAAAAAATTTCGACAAAAAACACACTGAAATTTCGGATCTCTTAAAATTCATGGATTATAGCACACGAAAATCACCAAAATGGAAATTTACCAAGCTTGGGGCTCGTTTGAACTTGAAAATGAGTCGGTTTACCCATTAGTATCAATTGACTCAATTACTAAAGTATTAACATGTGTCCAGAAATATTTTCTTCCAAAAAAATTTAGGAATCCGAATCACCAAAAATTCACCGACTATAACACATAAAAATTGATAAATTAAGGGTTTACCTACTTTGGGGCTCATTTGAACTAGAAAATGGGTTGATTTGCCTGTCGGAACCAACTGACTCCATTAATAAGGTCTTGACGAAAGTCCATGAAAAATTTTGGTAAAAGACACGCCAAAATTTTGGATCACCAAAAAATCATTGACTATAACATGAGAAAATCGATAAAATTGGGATTTACTTGCTTTTGGGATTGTTTAAACTTGAAAATGGACTGATTTTACAGTCTGGACCAACTGGATCCATTACTAAGGTCTTAACGGACGTCCATGAAAATTTTCGACCAAAAGCACGCCAAAATTTTGGATCACCAAAAACCCATGGACTATAGCACACGAAAATAGATAAATTGGGGGCCTACCTAGATTTGGGCTTGTTTGAACTTAAAAATGGACCGGTTTGCCTGTTGAGACTAACTAGCTCTATTACTAAGGTCTTGACAAACGTGCATGAAAAATTTTGGCCAAAAACATAGCGAATTTTCGAATTATAGCACACGAAAATCGATAAAATGGAGGTTTACTTGCTTTGAGATTCGTTTGAATTTGAAAATGGACCGATTTGCCCGTCGGGACCATCTAACTCTATTACTAAGGTCTTAATAGATGTTCATGAAAATTTTTGGCAAAAAAGACGATGAAATTTTGAATCACCAAAAATTCATTAACTATAACACACGAAAATCGATAAAATGGGGGTTTACCTGCTTTGGGGCTCGTTTGAACTTGAAAGTGGACCGATTTGCTCGTCGAGATCAACTAGCTCTATTACTTAAGGTCTTAACGGACGTCCATGAAAAATTTAGGTAAAAAACACGGCAAAAATTTGAATTATCGAAAATCCATGGATTATAGCATACGAAAATCGACATAATGAAGCTTTACCTGTTTTGGAGCTTATTTAAACTTGAAAATGAGTCGATTTGCCCATTGAAACCAACTGACTCCATTACTATAGTCTTAACGAATAAATAAAGTATCAACCATAATTATCTTACTCATTTTTAGGGATTTTACCTTAATCATGTTCCGTTTTTAGTCATGTATATGTTAATTATAAAATTTTCACATATTGCGTACTTAAAATTTGTATATTGACTAATTATCACAATACTATTTTGTATATGTTTTCAAATTCAAGCTTGAATAAGTTTTGTGACTTTACTTCTTTGTCCTAAATTGGTATTTACTTTGTATTATTTTCAAACATTATCGATTGATTTAGTAGTGTCAAATAGGGTCTCAAATTAGTGAGTTAATATATTTGATACGAAGTTATTTAGCTTTGATTTTCAATTCAAAGGTCACTCAATTATAAATTATTTGCAAAAAAAAGCCAATAAATTTATTTAATTATTTTAAATTGAAATATATTGACATGAAATTTTTATTTCTAATTCAAAATTTTAAGAATTAAATATATATCAATTTAAACCATTTAATGACCCGATCACTTGACCAGACCTACTGAAAATATAACATTGACCCTTTTATTTTACCCTTATTCTCTTAAATTATTCTGTCTTCACATTTGCGTTCTATTTTTTTTAACCTATAGGGAGAAAAAAAAAAGAATAATTAAGAGAATAACAATTAAAAAGAGGGTCGAATATTATATTTTCAGTGAGTTGGTCAAGTGAGGCGAGTCTTTAAATGAATATATGTTTAGTTCTTAAAATTTTGGTTATAAGTAAATTCCATATCAATAAATTTTAATGGAAAAAACAACTAAATAGGTTAAGTGATTTTCTGTAAAAAAAAAAATCTACGGTTAGTTGATTTTGAGTTGAAATTCAAAGTTAAGTAACTTTAAAAAAAAAAAATTTATAAATTGAGTGACCATAAAAAATATTAACTTCGATCTTAGCAAATGGGCTTAAAAAAATTAAAAGTGGAGACAAAATTTTACTTGTTGTCAAGCTTATCACAGAACATCGACATATAATATCACCCTCTTAATTTTATTTTTTGCTAATATATATGAAAAGACACATGCTAAAAAAATGAATTTTATTTATACTTAAAAGAAAAAGACAATAAATCTATTAAAAATCAAAGCTACAAAATTTATTCTAACCAAAAAAAGGTAAAAAAAACACTAAAAAAAAGAAATTAAAACTATTTCTTTTCCTATTATTTTAAATAAATAAAATACTAAATAATAAATTTCCTTGTAGACTAAGCAATTTCCAAATCTTCTCTTTTTTCCTGACTTGAAGAATTTAGTGAAAAACTGCAATTTTCAATTGCTTCTTCAATTGTTAAAAATATTGATTCTTTCCCAAGCAAATCAATAAATTTTGTTGTAATTAATTTTTCCATCACCCCTAATCTTGGATTAATCAATATAATCTGCAAAAAAAAAAAAAGAATTATATTAAAAAGTTGTGAATTTCTAACATTATATATACAATAACATCTCACTTTACGAGAGTCAGCCAGTTACTATAAGTTAGTTATCCTTTTCGTATTATATGATGAAAAAAACACTTTTTAAAATTTTTGACAAAAAATGACTCTCAAGAAGCGAACGCGCAACGAAAGAAGTAAATAATGAGAGAGTGTATATAAATTATACATACCTTGATGTTTTTTGCAGCTAGGCATCTACGAAGTTCTTTTAAAGTTTCAACACCAGTAATGTCAATTGATGTAACACCTACAATATTATCATTGAAATTTTCTTTGATTTAGTAACACATTGAAAAAAAAATATTACATAAAATTTTGAAAATCCTTTTTATTAAATATATAGCTTTTGAATAACTAATTTTATTGAGTCGTACTTGCGTTTTTATTTATGAATTTTTAAGCTCATACCTCCAAAATCAAGTAGCAAGTATTCAATCTCATTTCTTTGTGAATTTTCAAGAGATTGCTCATCTCGAACCCATCTTAGAATTCTGTTCACATTAAAAATAATATTATATTTCACTAAAATAATCAAAATAATATATCTAGACAAACGACGTTATTATACAGAGATATTTTGCTTACCTTTCTCTAACATAATTGCTATTAGGGAAATAAATTGGTGAACCAAGTTTCAAAATTAACATTCCTGGAGTTTCATTTGAACCAGGATATTGTTCTATGTCTCTAAATGCTGTATTTGTTATGGTTCCAAGTTTGCATGTTGGTGGCCTAGCAACATATAATAGAGCCCTTATCAAGGCAAGTCCAACCTACAAAAAAAAAATAAAAAAATTGAGTACGCGTAAGTTTTTATCATGTTTAGTATGATAGACACTCCCAAGCTACGACAATGACATTTTTCAATAAGATGAAAATGACATTCGTCGTATCAATCAGACCCCATATTTCAAGACTAGGGTCTGAATCAGATTACGAACGTATCGAAAGGAAGTTTTTATCATGTTTAGTATGATAGACACTCCCAAGCTACGACAACGACTATTTTTCGATTAGATGAAAATGACATTCGTCGTATCAATCAGATCCAATATTTCTAGACTAGGGTCTGAATCAGATTGCGAATAAGATAGTATTTTTTGGTTACGTACCGAAAGGAAATTCTTTTATCATGTTTAGTATGATAGACACTCTCAAGTCACGACAATGACTGTTTTTCAATTAGATATAATGACTTTCATTGTATCAATCAAATCCCATATTTCAAGACTGGGGACTGAATTAGATTGCGAATAAGATAATATATTTTGGTTACGTACCGAAAGGAAGTTTTTATCATGTTTAGTATGATAGACGCTACCAAGTCACGACAATGACTATTTTTGAATGAGAAAAAATTGACTTTAGTCGTATCAATCAGATCTTAAATTTCAAGATTAGGATCTGAATCAGACTGCAAATAAGATAATATTTTTTGATCACGTACCGAAAGGATGAGTCCCATGTCCATGCTAATGAAAGCAACACCAAAGAAAGCAACCATACAAATCAAGAAATCAAATTTGTCAGTCTTGTAAAGGTGAACAGCTTTTTCATAGTCCAATAACCCAATCATAGCTGACATGATGATAGCAGCCAAGGCAACAAGTGGTGTGTAGCCAAAAAGTGGTGCCAAAAATAACAAAGTTAGCAACATGCACAATGACATTACTACATTTGACATCTGGCTTTTGCATCCAGCATTATAGTTCACTGCTGTTTTTGAAAATGGCCCTAATAAAAATAAAAAATATGAATAAAAAACATTAGTACACGTTCACGTTAATACTGTCAATGTATATAAGTTACAAAGAAATTACCTGTACTTAAGTAGCAAGAAGTTAAAGAGCCAACAATATTCATAAGTCCAATGGCTACCATCTCTTTGTTACCATCAATTTGATCATTATTCATTATAGCAAAACTTCTCCCAATAGCTATCCCTTCCTATAATATACTCGATGTAATATTCTCACACGTAAAATTTAGAAAAATATGTATAGTAATATTATTTTTGATATGCATAAATAACAGTAACAACGACAAAATAATATAATACTTACTGCTATTGCAATCATAGCTGTAATGATAGCAGCTTTAACAACATTAGGTAAGTATTCTGGACTAAAATTTATAAGGTGAATGGAGGATGGATTAATTCCTTTATTCAATTTTCCCACCTGCATTAAATTAAATAAAAAAATAATAAAAAAAAAAATATAAGAAAACATATGGTAAAAAAGTTATAAATTTTTAACTTGAAATGACTTATCAAACTCGAGTTATAACAGGTCAAAATAGTGTAATCTGACATGTCATACGTCATATGTCATATGTCAAAATCGTCTAGCTAGGAAACTTTTCATTATATATTTTAATTTCTCATAAGATTATTTTTTCGAATTCGATCATATTTAATATAGAAAAAATTCAAAATGATTTTTAACTTACAATAGCTATGCCATGTTTCTCAGCATTGAAAAAATATGCAAAAAGGCAGCCAGCTACAACAACAATTATTGGAGAAATAGCTGAAACCCAAAATAGACTTGGTTTCTTCTTTCTCTGCAAAAAAAATAAAAATAAAAATTATTTTTTGTTAATTTAAAATTATTTTTTTATTACTATCAGGATATATAAATTAAAATATCGTATTAAAAAACTTACCACATATCTAGATAATTGTAGGAAAGTAAGGAAGAATACTCCAACAGCTGCACATTGCCATGTCCACTGATTTTTATAATATATAAATCGAACAAAAAAAAATCATGTTAGAGTCTTATAGATCATGAATTTGAATCATAAAAATAACTATAATACTGTTTAATCGCACCCTTTAAAGTAGAATCTTTCATTAAATATCTATATGAATATAGATATTTTTTATACTAGACTATAAAATGATCGACGATTTTATCGAATTAATTAAAATTCACTAACCTCTTTTCTATTTTCAATAACAGCACGTAAAACATGATAAACATCAGTACGACTAGTGAAATGCTTCAATCCAAGCATGCCTTTTAATTGTTGTAAGCAAATAATTAATGCTGTCCCTCCCATAAATCCAGTAATTGTTGAATGTGATAGAAAATCCACCAAAAATCCAAGCCTACATCACACATAAAAAAAAAATGAATTAATTTATTCGATCTTCGATATTCATTTTGATATTGTTCGGATCATATCGCGGAGCCAAGATTTCCAGTAAGGGGTTCAGAAAGTTTTAGAAATAGACACATGAAGTAGCTGAATGGAGTTCGACATCTACTATATTTACATATAAAATTATTTTAATCATGTATAAATAATATAATTTTACGCTGAAGGGGTTCGAATGAACCCTCTTCGTACAAGATGGTTTCCGCCCCTGACTCAGACTTTTTAAAAAGTCGATGATGTCATGTCGAATCCTCCAAAAAAAGAAACGTATTATTTTTGGTTGATTCAACATGCAATCATTGACATATTTGAATATTTCTAAACTATCAGTATATAAAAATTAAACGACTGATATGTAAAATTACCTTAATACCCCCAAAGCTGTTTGTAGCAAACCAGATATAAGGGCAGCAGTGTAAAACAAACTAACATACAATTCCATATTGTCTTCAGGCTTAACTTTTTGTTGAACTGCTTCAGCAATAATCAATGAACAAGTTGCTACTGTTCCAACAGCAAGATGTTTTGAACTCCCAAAAATAGCATAAATTAGAGGGGGAACAAAACTCGAGTCTGCGATATAAAAATATTTACACAATCAGATCACTTATTAAATAATTATAGCTACGCCTCTTGTGTAATGTGCTATAAAAACTTAAAGTTACTCTAATGATGTACAAAGTATTACTCCCTAAATACGAGAGTCAAATTAACAAATATTCAGTGTGAATTCAGATATAGAGTCTTCAATCTTTTAAATATAAACTTTTACATATTTAAGAATAAACATAAAAAGTAGGAAAAATACACAAGTATTCTCCTAGACTGTGATCGAAATCTCAGAGACACACCATAACTAAACTAAGGTCCTATTACCCTCTGAACCTTTTTCTTTTGTAATTTGTTCACCTTTTGTCTTACGTGGCATTACTCTGTGACTCCACGCAATTGAGGCGCGTGGGAGATATTTGGATTCCACATAAGTGCACAAAATTACAAAAAAAAAAGAAAAGATTCAGGGGTAATAGGACTTTAGTTTAGTTAAAATGCGTTTATGAGATTTCATTCATAGTTTAAGGGGATAATTGCACATTTTCCTTAAAAAGTAATATAAATTACAATAGTTAGCAGTTCTAAACATTTTTAAAAATATATGATTTTGACTGTTTAAATAGTAATATACTGTCAGTTTATGTAACGTACAGAGTCCGATAATAGGAGGAAGTTCAGCTAGTTTTGCATAGCTTATTCCTTGTGGAATTGCAAGACTAGCAATTGTAATTCCAGCAAGAAGATCATACATAAATAACCCAAATTTGTATTTTGGTAACCATTGACAAATTGGTATAAAATATTGAATTCCTTTTAGAATTCTTTTAGATAATTTTTCATTTTTGAAATCATAAAATGGATCATCTGGAAATAGTGTTTCTTTGACATTTGCTTTAAGAACAGTCTTAAAGCTACGTGGTGGTGCATAGTTCACACCATGTAAAGACTTTGGAGAACTCATAATTATAAGAGAGTATTAAGAAGATATTAAAGAGTTTTACGTAATAAAATATGACGATTGAAATGTCTTTATATAGTGTGTCGATTTATCTGAATTTATAATTTTTTGATGTAGGATCAAAAATATAATGCTAGAAAAAATGAAACTAATCTAGACTTTGTAAAAAAAGCACATAAATACGCATCTATGTAATATTATTTTAAATTCAACAAAAATATTGACCACAAAGAAAGAGAGAAAAAGGCAAGAGAAAACTACAAAATTCATATTTAATTAAGGTTTAAGGTTTTTGCATCATATAACTAATTAAGATTCAGATAATTCATAGATAAAACTTTCTATCTTTAATTAAGGTTTAAGGATTTGCGTCATCATATAACTAATTATTAAGATTCTCATAATATAAAACCGTGAGTCAATATTTCAAAAGATCACTCAATTTTGATTAATAAAGTTATTAAATTTTTTTTGTATTAATAAAATACTCAACTTAGACATTTATATCAATCAAATTTATTATTGAATCTTTTTTATATACAAAATAATTTCTTTTATGTCATCTAAATATATAAAAAGATAGTTTTCTTTTGAAAGGATTTTTCAGACATAACTGTTGACCTTGGCAAAAAAAATAAAAAAAAATCAATTAATCAAATATCATCTAATATTATTTTATTAAGTGATTTTTCGATAAAAAAAAAGGTCTAAGTTGATTGATTTTTGTGATACAAAGTAAAGTGAAATGACTTTGTTAGATAGATTCTCAAAGTTGAGTCGATTTTTTAAGACATTAACTCTATAACTTTCAAAGTGACATCACTACCCTCTAATTTGATATATAGCCGTAACTAATTAACGACAATAACTTAATTAGTTCTTACTAAATATATTATCTAGAGGCAACTATTACCTTTTGTAAATTTTCTTAAAGCCTATATCGATATCGGATCCAATGAAAAATAACTAAAACCGATAAATGTTTTAGCACTCTTTGGTTTATCCCTTTAATACATATCCTAGTCGGGATGAGTCTTGTAGTAGTGTCCGACGCTTTCAGAGTTATGGTGAGATTCTGCTTTTCGGATCGTCATTAGTCTTCATCTATCATTTTAAAGTCTTTAACTTACTTTTTAAAAGACTTGAGACGTAATTCAGATTTAGAAAAATGTATTAGATGTTTTTTATATTTAAACTACTAGATTTTAAATTATTCATGTGTTGATTTTCTATTGAACAAAGGCCACAAAAATATATAATTAATATTTTTTGGCTAAAAAATGTAGTTATTCTTCTAGTAGACTTGAGTCATATAGCTTATAAACTCTATCAAAGAAATTTATACAAAAAAAAAAAGAGAACAAGATAACAAAACTATTGTAAATTAAAGTTACAAAATCTATTCTAAAAAAAACAAACAGAAGAAAGGTAGAAAAAACATTACAAAAGAAAAAAAAAAGGGTTCAATTGGCAGAAATTAAAATCTTTTTTTTCCCCTCCTATTGTAAAAATAAAATATTGAATATTGATTTATTTTTTTTTGTAGACTAAGCAATTTCCACATCTTCACTTTTTGTTTGACTTGAAGAATTTAGTGAAAATCTGCAATTTTCAATTGCTTCTTCAATTGTTAAAAACACTGATTCTTTCCCAATCACATCAATAAATCTTGTCACAATTAATTTTTCCATCACCCCTAATCTTGGATTAACCAATATAATCTACAAACAAACAAAAAAAAACATATTATAAAGTGGTGAATTTCGAAAATTATATAATCTCCTTTCAGAAATTTACTTGTTACGTTTTGCTACACGAAATAGAAAGTTATTTAATTGATATTTGAAAATTATATGAAAATATTATAGGTTGTAATCTTTTTCATGAAAAAAAAATTACTCTAACTCTCGAGAAGCAAACGTAAAACGATTAGTAAATAATAATGAGAAAGTGGATATAATTGTACATACCTTGATGTTTTTTGCTGCTAGTGATCTACGAGTTTCAAATAAAGTTTCAATACCAGTTATGTCAATTGATGTAACACCTACAATATTGTCATTAATTTTTTTTTAATTATTTTGTAACATATTGAAAAGCATATAAAAAATAATAATTTAATTACATTAAATCCAAAAGTGATTATTTGTGAATTTTAAGCATACCTCCAAAATCAAGTATCAAGTATTCAATCTCATTTCTTTTGGAATTTTGAAGAGATTGTTCATCTCTCACCCATCTTAGAATCCTGTTCAATATATCCATCAAAAATAACATTTTATCATTAGAATAATTAAACTTTGAAAATTCATAAATATATTTAAAGTTAGATCTCTTTGTAATAATCATATGATATAATAATATTTTATCATAACAATCAAATTTTTCTTGATATCAAGTTTTTCATATTATGCTATATTATCGACGTAACATATATAGACATATTCAAACTTGCAAAGGTTAACTGAAAAATAAACACATCAACTTTAGGGATGCACATCTATCTAACATATATACGTGGGAATAACCACCGAACATTTTCCGATAGGAAAGTAATGACTTTTAGTAGTGACTGCTGCCGTAATACATAAATTCTGGAAGTTTCTAGATGATTATTTTATAAGTTGGAGTGCTCAACAAACACGATGAAAACGAACTTAGGTGTCTAGACTGCATCATCAAAGTTGGATCGAAGGTTTAGTTTTCAGTTGATGCCAAGTTAAAATGCCTATGATCTAAATACTATATGCCTCTATATTATAAGTTGTGAATAGCTATTTTCACTATAATAATAAAATAATATTCAGATAAACGACGTTATTAGATATATATTTCTTACCTTTCTCTAACATAATTGCTATTTGGGAAGTAAATTGGAGAACCAAGCTTCAAAATCAACATATTTGGAGTTTGTTTAGAACCAGGATATTGTTCTACGTCACGAAATGCATTATTTGAAACGGTTCCAAGTTTGCAAGTAGGTGGCCTAGCAACATATAGAAGTGCCCTTATCAAGGCAAGTCCAACCTACAAAAATAAAAATAATCATATATATATAGAGTACGCGTAAGTTTTTATCATGTTTAGTATGATAAAAGTCATTTTGATCACGAAATATATATTCCTAAGAAAAAAAAAAGGAACTAAATAGTGTTTTAAAGAATGTCTTATTGTTAGTTGTAGCAAATAATATGAAGTTGAAAGTAAGCAAAATAAATCCCACTTAGTCATTATCGCAAAGTTTTAAATTTCACAAGTGAAACTATAAAAACATTTGTAAAATTTAAAATTCACGATATTGACTATTTTTCGATCAGAAGGACTAAAACACGATCATTTATAGTTAACCATTAGAAAACGACTTTTGTTGTATCAATCAGAGCCCAAGTAACAACAATACTTAATGTAATTTCACCGACTAAGGAAATTTTGGATGATAATAATATTTTTTGTTTACGTACCGACATCATGAGTCCCATGTCCATGCTAATGAAAGCAACACCAAAGAAAGCAGCCATACAAATCAAGAAATCAAATTTGTCAGTCTTGTATAGGTGATATGCCTTTTCATAGTCAATTAACCCAAGCATAGCTGACATGATGATAGCAGCCAAGGCAACAAGTGGTGTGTAGCCAAAAAGTGGTGCCAAAAACAATAAAGTTAGCAACATGCACATTGACATCACTACATTTGACATTTGGCTCTTGCATCCAGAATTGTGGTTCACTGCTGTTTTTGAAAATGGCCCTAACCAAAAAAAAATAAAAAAATCATTAGTAGTAGATGTTTACGGTATATTGTCAGTATATAAAAGTTAAAAAATTACGTACTAACTATAGACATATTAATCATAAGTGATCGTCTTGGTTCAGTAGAACAAAATAACTTTGACTTAAATTTTGTAGTAGTGTTCAGTAGAACAAAAATTTTGACTCAACCTCCGTGAGATGCTAACTCTCACTCACTTCTTAGTAGGAACTGTAATTTATTTATCGAGAGACGAATTTAAAATTTAAATTTTTTGAGTTTGAAATATGAGTTCAAAATTTAATATTTTTTTATTTATAACAAAGAAATTAATTACCTGTACTTAAGTAGCAAGAAGTTAAAGAACCAACAATATTCATGAGTCCAATGGCTACCATCTCTTTGTTGCCATCAATTTGTTCATTATCCATGATAGAAAAACTCCTTGCAATAGCTATTCCTTCCTATAAAATAAAAAAATTAATAATCATCAATAATATATTCGATATAATATTCTCACACGTACGTAAAATCTGATAAGGATAATGTATAATGTATATGCATAATAATGTTGTTTTCGATAGAGTAATTTGGAAAGAGAATATAAAAAGTGTATAAATAATAACAGTAACGACGACAAAATAATATAATAACGTAACAAAGCACAAAAAACAACTAGTAATACGATATAAATTAATCGAAGAATAAAAAAACTACGAGAATAATTAAAATGTACTTACTGCTAGTGAAACCATAGCTGTAATGATCCCAGCTTTTAAAACAACAGATATATATTCTGGACTAAAATTTATAAGATTGAGAGAGGGTGGATTAATTCCTTTATTCAATTTTCCCACCTGCATTGAGTTCAAAAAAAAAATATTAATTTTTTTTAAAATCAAATATAAGATAATATAAAGTAAAAAAAATGATTCATCAAACTCGAGTTATAATAGGTCAAAATAGTGTAAGCCAATAGGACAATATGTCATTCTATTATTTTATAAGTTATTTCACGTGAAAAATCGTCTAGCTAGGGAACCCTTCGTCAGACAATTACTTATATAATTATTTTTTGTAAACTCGATCATATTTAATAAAAATATTCAAATATTTTTAAAAAAAAATAAAAGAGGGTAATATAACTTACAATAGCTATGCCATGTTTTTCAGCATTGAATAAATAAGCAAAAAGGCAGCCAAGTATAACTACAATTATTGGAGCAATGGCTGAAACCCAAAATAGATTTGGTTTCTTCTTTTTCTGCAAAAAAAAATATTTTTTTTTTGAAATTAAAATTATTTTTTATACTATCAGTATATATAAATTAAAATATCGTAAAAAAACTTACCACATATCTAGATAATTGTAAGAAAGTAAGGAATATTACTCCAACAACTGCACACTGCCATGTCCACTGTTTTTATGTATATAAAAAAAAATATCAAGTCAATATCAAAGAAAAAAATAAATTAAAATAAATAAATCACATTGGTAACCAAAAAAATAAAATTTATTTTTTTGTGTGAAATTTGGCTTAATACAATTTTAATTTTTCCTTATATATTGAACATGGTCTAGATTACGCAAAAATGTAAATATAGTCTTTGTAATCGATAAAATATTAAACTGTCTTCTAACGATATAAAATATTTTATAATGTGATCTAAAGTTTCTTTTTTTTGTAAAATTTTTAATTTGTTTAAAAGAAATCTTTAAGCTGTCATGATCTAAAAGGTCCATAAATTATAAGACAAGTAAAATTAAAATAGAGTTATTTACTAAACAATCGAACACAAAAAGAAATAACAAATGAAAATTTCTATCCTACATAGAGTTAATTTAGTTAATTTTGTCTCTCTATGACGTATAGTTTATGGATTCAAATTATAAAAGCAGACACTAATGTTTGCATTAGGGTAAACTGTCTAATCACACACATTGAAGTGTGCTTATTATTCCTCGAACCCTACATGAACGTAGAATATTTTGTGCACCAAACTATTTCTTACTCCGTAAAATTAACTCACCTCTTTTCTGTTTTCAAAAACAGCACGTAAAACATGAACAACATCAGTATGGCTAGTGAAATGCTTCAAGCCAAGCATGCCTTTCAATTGTTGTAAGCAAATAACAAGTGCTGTCCCTCCCATAAATCCAGTAATTGTTGAATGTGATAGAAAATCCACCAAAAATCCAAGCCTACACACACAAAAAAAAAATAAAAAAAAAATTAGATGATAGATGTCATAAATAATTTTTTCGATGTTTGATATTCATTTTGAGATTTCAAATAATTCGAATTTGCTATCAAGATTTCTAATCTCTACTAAAGGCTCAAGGCCGCTGGTTAAGGATGGATTCAAATAGGACAATCGTGAAATTAAAGTGTATAGTTGAAAATCTGAATATAAGTTACGGGGGCATTTGACTATTTTCTCTATTGTTTTTGATCGATTCAACACGCAATCATTGATATATACGAATTTACTATCAAGATTTCTAATTTCTACTGAAGGCTCAAGACGTCTGGTTTAGGATGGATATATCAGATATATAGTCCAGGGGGTAACAAGACAACTGTGAAATTGAAGTGTATAGTTGAAAAAATCCGAGTGTAATTAAGTTAGGGGGCATTTGACTATTTTCTCTATTTGTTTTTGATTGATTCAACACGCAATCATTGATATATTCGAAGAGTCCAATCAACATAATTTTAATATATCTGTCAGTATACAGAAGTTAAACGAGTAATTAGGTATGAATAATTACCTAAATATCCCCAAAGCTGCTTGTAGCAAACCAGATATAAGGGTGGCTGTGTAGATCAAACTAACATACAATTGCATATTGTCATGAGGCTTAACTTTTTGTTGAATTGATTCAGCCATAATCAATGAACAAGTTGCCACTGTTCCAACAGCAAGATGTTTTGAACTCCCAAAAATTGCATAAATTAGAGGGGGAACAAAACTTGAATCTGCAAAACAATTAATAATTTGTCATAACAAGTTACTCATTTAAAAATATTTACGTGATCAGATCACTTATCGACTAATATTTTCATATAGAATAGTAGGGGAATGGTAAAGAGTAATAAGTACTACTTCATCATTAATCAGAAGTACTCTCTAGGTTCATTCTGTGTAAATCTCTTTTACTCCATAAACTTTAAATTCTAGATCAACATCATCTACCAAAAACCTAACGAAAAAATATTTTTTTTTCTTTTTCAATTCATATACCTCTATCTAATAAAATTGAAGAGTAATCGATAATAAGTAGTGTGGTATAAAAAGTTTAGGTTACACTAATGATGTACAAAATATTACTCCCTCTGTTTGAAAAAGATTATCGAGGATCAAATTAACTAACAATCAGTGCGATTTCAGACATAAAATATTCAATCGGGATAAAATAAAATTTACATATTTAGAAAAAATATATAAAGTAATATAAGTCAAACAAGTCAATAATTTAAAATATGTACAAAATTTTAAAAAATATATATGCTTTTGACTATTTAAATAGTAAGTAGGACCAATTTTTTTTGGTAAGGAGGGAGTAGTAATAATTAATAAACATGAATGAGTATATATTGTCAGTGTATATAACTTACAGAGTCCGATAATCGGAGGAAGGTCAGCAAGTTTTGCATAGCTTATTCCTTGTGGGATTGCAAGACTAGCAATTGTAATTCCAGCAAGAAGATCAAACTTAAATAGCCCAAAATTGTATTTTGGTAACCATTGAAAAATTGGTACAAAATATTGAATTCCCATTAGAATTCTTTTTGATAATTTGTCATTCTTGAATTCATAAAATGGATCATCTGGAAATAGGGTTTCTTTCAAATTTGCTTTAAGAATTGTCCCAAAGCTACGTGGTGGTGCAAAGTTCACTCCATGTAAAGACTTTGGAGAACCCATTATAAGTGGCTATTTCTGCAAAAGAAAAAAAAATTAAATTTTTTTTTAGGGAGAATTTGATTAGCATGAGGAGTTTATCCATGTATTTATAGAAGAATAATAGGATTGTTTATAGTATGTAATCTGCGTGTACACTGTTGACTTGACACATTTTTTGGAGGGATAATAAATAATAGGAGTTAATATTGCTATATTATTCTTTGACTTTATTAAATTTGATGTTTTGAGAAATGTGTTAGATGATAAAAAGTATATTTACTAGGAAGGATAAAATAGACAAAAATAATAAATTATCACTTGATTATCCAAATTAGATAAAATTTAGATAGTGGATAACTATTATTGGATGGATAATGTATTTTTATAACCGACTACTTTTATAAAAGAAAGAAAGAAAAAATTTGGTTAGCATATAATATATCTGTTATGTGTTTTAATGGTCTTTAATTTATTGTTTATAGTATGTTTGTTTATAGTATGTAATATGCGTGTACACTGTTGACTTGACACACTTTTTGAAGAGATAATAAATAATAGGAGTTAATATTACTATATTATTCTTTGACTTTATTAAATTGTGTTAGATGATAAAAAGTATATTTACTAAGAAGGTAAAATAGATAGAAATAATAAATTATCACTTGATTATCTAAATTAGATAAAATTTAGATAGTGGATAACTATTGTTGGATGGATAATGTATTTTTATAACCGACTACTTTTATAAAAGAAAGAAAGAAGAAATTTGTTTAGCATATAATATATTTGTTATATATTTTAACAGTCTTTAATAATGTATACATTTATTATCGCTAAATATTATTTTTGTTACGGTGCATCGATGTGCTTTTTTCATGAATGAGGAAAGGATATAGATGGAGCATAAAATAAGGGGGTAGGTCATTTGGAGCATAAAATAAGGTGAGATAATTCACAATTACGTTTAAAATGTTATTTTTATAAATTAAAAAAATTGTTATAAAACAGTAGAATATAACATAAAAAAAGAAATATATATATATATATATATATATATATATATATATATATATATATATATATATATATATATATATATATATATATATATATATATATATAATTCCTATGTTGTTGTTTATGTATAATCTTTATTAATTTTCTCATATTTGAAAATACCAATAATAATTCCTATATTTTAGAATCATTATATCTTTTAAAATATCAAATTAACTTTTGAATATTGTCATACAAAATATTCAAATAACAAAAAGTTACACGTAAATTCCCAACAAAATCCATCAAAAAATTGACTTGTTGGACACATTTTCGACTAAGATTTTTATAAAAAATTTCATATTTTTAACGATATTTCCATAAGAATATCCTTCGAAAATTTGCATGTTTCAGTAATGAAAAAAAAACATTTATTTTGAGAATACCAACTATAATTCCTATTTTCGGAATCAATATATTTTTTTAAAATATCAATAACTTTTTGAATAACAAAAAAGTTACACACAAATTTTCAATGAAATCCATCAAGAAATGGCTCCTCGTAGACATTTCTCAAAAGAATTTCTATCGAAAATTTCATATTTCTGATAACATTCTTATAAAAATATTCCTCAAAAAATCGCGTGTTCAAAATAAAAAGTATTTTTGTAATCATAATTAATCATTTGCAGTAAATAATGATATGAATAAATACCTGGATAAATGTTGGCTCTTTGTACTTGTGTAGCAGATGTTGGAGATTAAAAGAAAATATATGATTAATTATAAATTAACATGGATAATAAGATAATTAAGGATAGAATCTGAGAATGTCCCAGTGTTTCTGGGACACCCTATATAATAATACTAATTAAAATTTGAAGATAACAATCGATTAATTAACGAGTGAAACATTGCTAATTAAAGAAAAATTATTGGTTAAGATAAGGGGGAAAATGCTATAAACATGGACAAAACAATCATTTAATTTTACCAATAAAATTATAAGCCAAATAAAGATTAAAGGTAATTAATAGTTATAGATAACCCAAAGACAATGTATTTTAAGACTCTAAGAATTTGCTTTAGTATACTAATCACAGTATTTTAACTAATGTAAAAGAGTTTTTATTTAGTCTAGTCATTTAAAATATAATAAGTAAAATTTTAAGAATAGTAAAGATTTAAAAAAATCATGTTAGCGCCCTATATCTACAGTTTTACTATTTGCGTTTCATGTCCAAGTTATGTTTGTTATGGAGCATCTGGTTTTTATAAATTGCGGCGATTTGTATAAATCAAACGTTTTTATCTATGAAAATTGCGTTTATATATGCATATGTTCTCTGTTAGGGTAGACTGACGAGCGAGATTGGGAGAGTAATATAATGATGATAATCTTATTTATCTTTGCTAGTGCATGTTTTGCTTTTTTCTTTTATCCTAATACGAATTTAAGAAAGTAAAAAAGATAATTTAAATCTTGATATTTTACGTATAATTAGATTATAAGATAATTTACCTTCTAAAGTAGTGGTTTGGATGATGTTTTGGGCTGAATTAAGGTCCATGTAATGAGCTAAAAAGGCCTAGCCCAATTAATAGATAGATTGGGCCTTAATCAAATATACCAATTATGATGAAAATTTGGACCTAATTTTGTATTTAAAACCCCCTTTCTCATTTATATTTCTTGTGCTTCTAAGTTGGATCAAATTCATTAAAAAAATTCAACACACTATATATTAATACTAAGTAGGTAATAATAAAATAATAATAACAACATGGTAATGAAAGTAATTCAGTAATAACAACAACATATTCAGTCTCAAAATGAATATTATGGTATATACAATTCGCATTTTTACTGAATGAGAGCGTGTGCAATAGTGTTTTTACTTTGTCCCAATCGCTTCAATGCTTATGATTTGAGAGGTAAGAAAAAATAAAATTCCTCTGTCGAATTTGAAGATGCGACACAAATAATGATTTCGTTCATCGAGATGTCAGTAGATTAGACAGCTCTAAGATTTTGTATATTCGGTAGAAGGCAGACTAAAACTCTACCCCAACCAAGTGAAAAGAAATCTAATCATATCACCATTTAATTTCCTTTGATATTTTGATATCACTATCAACTATTTCTAACTACTTGTAATATTTTGGCTACCAAATTTTAGTTGTTGCAGACATGTAGGTTCAATTTTAATTTGTGCCTTGGATGTACAATTTCTCTTGTTGTAGAAAAAGATTCAGTTCACCCATCACGGTTTGATTTGATTTTGGGTCATCTACGTGTGATTTTTTAAAAAAAGTTTTATTAGGTTATGATGAGACGCGAACTCAATATAATTGTCTGATGTAATATTATGTTGGAAGTCTGTAACCATCTCATTTATTATCTTATTTTTACTTAATTATGTCTTCAACAACACATGTATCGAAGGTCTGACGCATGTACGAGTAGAAAAAGGTCATCGATCGTATCGTTTTTCAATTGTCTGTTGATAAATTTGATCTAGTTCTACAATGCATGTGTGGTCACGTTATGGATTATGAAACTTGGACTCGAGGTTTGAATATTAAATATGAATTATAGTTCAGATATTTCTTAATCTATATTATGTTTTCAATATTAGTCCTTTTATTGCTCCTAATTCCATCTCATAATCGAACCCTTAATATATTAAATAAAAGCAGAAGAATCTTAACCATCTTACCGCTATCCGTTTTGATTATTTTTCCAAAGTGTCATCATAGAATGTGTTTGAATTTACATTTTTTAATCCTTATTCTTACCAACTACCCCCTTTTTATTATTCTTAATTTCCATACTTTGGCCTTTTCATTCTTTTAGATACAAATTTCAACAAAATTCTAGGCATGGAGATTTGCAATTTGCTTAGAAAGACAGCAATGTCAAAGAAGTTTATACACACCAAAATTTTAAATATTATATACACAAAATATTATATTTAGGGTTTATTTGTTTTCAAGATATATATATATATATATATATATATATATATATATATATATATATATATATATATATATATATATATATATATATATATATATATATATATATATATATATATATATATATATATATGTATATATATATATATATGGTAAAACGTATATAGTCAATTTTAATTTGTTGGAATTAAGACATTATTATTATTTGTTTTTTATAGTATGTTAGGAGGAGAGTGAGTATAATGGGGTATACCAACATGGTTTCTACGTGGATGATATATTTTTGGTCAGATTTGAATTCTTAATATAAATTTTTTTTAAGAAAACAATATTGTTAGAAACGTCATTTTAGAAATGAGCCATATAATGCGTAAAATTAGATTTAGTTGATTATTATTATAAGTATCAAATATCGAGTGAAAAAAAGGAGAGAAAAAAACAATTACATATGTGGTATGTGAGATTTTTGACCTATCAATTATTAATATACTTGACCTACTCACAGGCTGTAATTTTAAGGCCTTAAATAAATGACCACTAATTAATTTTCAAGATTTTAAAAATGTATAAATACACTTAGTCAACCAACTAATTAATTAATATGCAACCATACAAATCCAAACACCAAGAAAGAGTAGATATGATGTGAGAATTCCCTAGCAAAACCATGTGATATGAGTATAATGTTGATTTAGACCCCATTTTTCAGGTATTAAATTACAGTCACGATTTATACGATTCTTCATTTTTAATCATAAATTTCAAATTAAAGTCATTAAGAAAATCACACTAAGGAGTGTTTTCTTTTTAAATAAGTTTTACGTAGTGCGAATTTAAATTAATTAGTGCTTAATATAGATATCGAACGTTGAATGAGCAATAAAAAATTAAATCACTTCCATTTATGTGTTATAATATGCTTTACAATCTTATGATTTGTTTAGAGTTTACAAATTGATAGTCATAACGACAATTTTATGGGGGGAAAATGGAAAAATGCACAAGTACCTCCTCAACCTATGTCGGAAATTTCAGAGATACACTTATACTATACACGTAGGCCAAAAAGAGGTAGAAAATTATTATGAAAATAAGTTCAGGAGGATAATAGGACCTAAGTATAGTATAAATATGTCTCTGAAATTTCGGACATAGGTTGAGGGATACTTATACATTATCCAAAAAAAAAAGTTATAGGATAAAATTATTTAGTAAATGATCTTCTCTTTTTATTGTTTTTGCTAACTTATGAAATTTTTAGATCATAAATTTCTAAAATTTGACACAGAACTAATAGAATTATAGAATAGTACTCATCACTTAAAGTATTAGAAATGAATTTTGTTGTTTAAAAACATTTTTCTATCGAAAATTTAAAGCAGGTTGATAAAAAATTAATTCACCCTAAAATGTGATAGTATATGCTCTTTTTTGTGCTTTTTAAAGGAGTCAAATGTCAACCAACTATTAGAAAATTAATCATATTTTTTTATTATTTCCCTGGTGTTGATAGAATATTTAAACAATGGGAAAAAGAATCTCATGATATTGACAAAAATAAATAAAGACAAACAAAGCAAAGGAATTCACTTGTAAAAATATTCTTTTAAACAAAAATAATTATAAATAAAATCTCAATAAAAAAAATCACAATAGTAATATGATAAAAATCATAATAATTCATCATCAAAAGCAAATTCAAATGATTGTGTAACTTTAATATATATTTTAGTGTTTTAGTAGCTTGATAAAAATGTTAATGAGTTATGTTTATAAATCGACGAGATCAGCTATCGACATGAATTGTGATTAGATGATTGAAATTCATTCGCTCTTAATTAAAAATTTCAAATTTAAACTTTTGATAAAAAAATTATGTTGAAAGCAATATTTCTAAAATAAGCTATATATAATATAATATATAAATTTAAATTTAATCAAATTTTAAAACTGATATCGAAATTATAAGTTATAAGTGACCCAAAAAAGAGGGTAACTGTCTTGAGGTGGATTCACGTGTGGTGTAGGAAAAACAAATAAATAAAAGCACATTTTATCGAAAATTGTGTCAAGAAAAAAAACAAATTATATACTCCTTTGAGTTTAAAATTTTACAAATGGTAAAATCACAAAACATTTATTGTCTTTGAATTTCAAATTTTACAAATAAAATTTTAATCGATTATAAATTATAATAAACAATGATCTTGTGTCATGATCAAGAATAAATACAATATAATTATTGAACGATAATAATATGAATGATCCATAGAATTACATAAGATAGACTTAAAATATTTATGAACTTTTTAAATCGAGTGAAGATAGAATCAATCAAATTAATTTAAATTTTAACAAATGAAGCAAAAATATACAAATGAAAGAGTATAACACAATATTTTTAATTCGTTAATTTATAATGACCGTCATGTTCCATTTGTTGGATCATCTCTCATTCGTTGTGTTCTATACGAAAGTTTGTTAAATTCTAGGTTGAGCGGAGCTAAATATCTTCTATTTACTAGAATAAAGCTTTTCCTTTACCGCGACAGAGTGAATCATCTCACATCGAAAATCGTTTGTCGTTTTTAAATTGTCCACATAGAGTAATCTTGTTTGTAAACATAACATTTCTGATCGAATTCGTCCAACCCAACTAAGAAGAATCGAACTCGACAGAACTTTTTTTTTCTTTTAGATTTTTAAAATGAAATTTTATTTATTTATTTTTAAAGAGAATATGAAAATAACTCTTAGAACTCTATTTCAGCAAACAAAACTTTAGGTGATAATGTAATTGTGGGGACTAAAGTCACATGCTAATAATACAAAATTCTCAATTAGCTACATCATAATGGAATCTTTCACTTTTCGTAAGTATTTTTTAAATAAATAAATGATATAGACATCCAATTTAGGACACAATTCAATTACTTTCCCTCAATCAAAGGGAGACTCCACCCCCCACTCCCACCCCAATACTCAAAAAAAAATTACATTGTATGAAATTAGTTTTGTAAAAATAAACCTTAATTTCCAATAAAATACATGTTTACACATATTTATACGATTAAAATGATTAAAGAAAAGCAAAATCAAACTCAAATCGAATCATGAATTGGTTCAAACAAGAGGAATTGCTCTCAAATAGTAAGCAACTTTTACTTCCACGCCCAGACATAAAATAGTTGAAATCTCTTCATTTTTAACAAACTATTGAAAACATTTCGATATACCAAGCTCTATCCCACTCTAACTCGAGCTTAATCGAATCAGTAAATTTCAAATAATTCATCAAGAAAAAATTAAAACATCAAGAAGATAAACACCTATTAGATATAGAAAGAACTCATCTGAATCAAATACAAGTTTTAAAAGAGAAAAATAAAAAAAATAAAAAGCTCATCTTATACTATAGTTTGGAAGAACCAAAAAAAAAGATTACAAAGAAATCAAAGTATGATCATTTAATAAAACCAGTTACAGCAAGCACTGTAAAACTGGTTTCTAATTCAAGATTATGATCTCTATACAGACATTTTCCTGCAAAGTTTCAATCTTTACTTTGCCAATTTATTGTCACCACAACTTCAATCTATTTCATAACAATTCAAAAATACAATCTTTAAAGATTGAATCTTTCTCCTCTTTTACCTCCTCTCCTCAATCGAATCGTTCTTTCTGTCGTACCATTTAAGGTTTGTGATCATATATTAGCTCGATTTTGTTGATGGCTTGAAGAGTAGAGGAAATAATAATTGTAGGGATGATTTTGTGCTTTTGAGGATAAGTTAGTTGAAATTTTTGAAAGAATTAATAAAAGGGTGGTGGAGGTGGTGATGCATATTGAACTCCTATTACTGGTGGCAATGGCCCTTCGTATACTGGAGTAGGCGGTGGTGATGGTGGAGGTGGTGATGGTAATGGTGGGGGTGGAGAATTGTAGTAATATACTGGTGGTGGAGGAGGTGATGGTGATGGTGGGGGTGGAGAATTATAGTAATAAACCAGTGGTGGAGGAGGTGATGGTGATGGTGGGGGCGGAGAATTGTAGTAATATACTGGTGGGGGAGGAGGTGATGGTGAAGGGGAGGGTGGTGGGGGTGGTTCAATGCATGGAGGAGGTGGTGGAGGGGGTGGGGGTTCTATACAAGGTAATGGGGACGGAGGTGGAGGGGAATGAGGTGGCGGAGGTGAAGAGTATACGTATGGTGGTGGTGAATTTGGTGGCGGAGGTGATGAGTAAATGTATGTTGGTGGTGGTGGAGGAGGTGATGAGTAAATGTATGTTGGTGGTGGTGGAGGAGGTGAATTTGGTGGAGGAGGTGGCGAATTTGGGGGCGGAGGTGGTGGTGAATTGTAATAATAAGGTGAAGGGGGTGGAGGCGAGTGAGCAAGCGGTGGAGGTGGTGAATTAGGTGGTGGAGGAGGTGGAGAATTTGGTGGTGGAGGTGAGCGTACACAATAAGGCAATGGTGATGGTGGTGGTGGTGAATAAACGGGTGGGGGAGGAGGTGGAGGTGATGGTGGTGGAGGTGGTGGTGAATAAACTGGTGGTGGGGGTGATGGTGGTGGTGGAGACGGTGGTGGTGGGGGTGGAGGTGATGGTGGAGGAGGAGACGGAGGTGGTGGTGGTGGTGAATAGACTGGTGGTGGAGGTGATGGTGGAGGAGGAGATGGTGGTGGTGGTGGTGGAGGTGATGGAGGAGGTGGAGAGGGTGGTGGTGGAGGTGGTGAAGGTGAAGGAGGATTATAAACTGGTGGCGGAGGCGAATAAACAGGCGACGGAGGAGGAGAAATAGGCACCACAACAGGCGGAGGAGGGGCAGGCAGCGGTGGTGAAAGTGGTGGTGGAGGTGGCAAAACAGGAACAAATTTATGACACCTAAAAGCACTACAATGAATTTTTTTAGACAAAAATGCCTTACACTGTCCCGGAGACCGTTGCACCGGTCTGTTTGGCAAACAATTCCGTTGATCATGAAACTCCGGCAACCCCAAACATACCGGCGGTTCACCGGTGAAGAAATTATAAGAATAGGTAAAATTCTCAAGTTTAGGAAGCTGACAAATACTTTTAGGAATGGTACCAGAAAGCATATTATGTGCAACATTCAATTGCTCCAAATTCACCAAACCACCAAAATTCTCCGGCAACGGACCCATCAACTCATTAAAGCTCACATCAAATACAGTCAAATTTTTCAACAACCCAATCTCCGCCGGCAAACAAGAACGCAACCCATTATTCATTAAAATTGCTTCATTAAGATTACTCATATTCCCAATACTCGCCGGAAGACACCCATGAAAACTGTTACTCGCAAGTACTATCACAGAAACCGGAGAATTCCCAAAATTCTCCGGCAACTCAAACGCAAAACGATTATGATTAATAAAAATGGCGTCTAATGGCTTATCAAAAAGCTGCGAAGGTACATTACCTTCAAATTCATTGAACCTAATATCCAAAAATATCAACTTGGGTAAACTCAAAACAACATAAGGAAACTTCCCGGCAAACCTGTTATTACTCAGATCCAGCTCGAACAGTATCTTCAACTTGCTCAACTTTCTCGGTATTGTACCACAGAAACGATTGGAATTGATATGGAAAATACCAAGATCTGTAAGAAGACCAAGCTCTTCCGGGAGATACCCTGCAATGTCACCATGGTTAAGGTCAATGCCGGCAACTGTACGGATTTTCGGATTATCCAACGCCGGAGCACAGAAGACTCCGGTGTAGCTGCATACATTAGGACCAACCCAATTCATAGTGATATTAAAGGGATCTGAAATGATAGCTTGTTTCCATGCTTGTAAAGCAATATAAGCATTCTTGATTCTATCATTCTCAAACACCATAGATGGATCAATTTTCACATTTTCACCTCTATCACCAAACTCATCTCTGTAATACAAGAGCTGCCTGTGTTTGATGAACTGAGCTTCAGAATCAGTTAAAGGACCATTTTCAGAAACAGTAAACTCAGCATTTGTGTGTTCAGTAAACACTGAACAACACAAAAAACAGAGCACAAGAAAAGACAGAGAACAAATGGGTGTTTGAGTTTTCTCCTTCATCTCACATATAAGTCATCTGAAAATCAAGAATGCTTGTTTTTTTATGCTTTTTTCAGTTCAAAGATTGAATCTTTAACCAAATGTGAGATGAAAAAAGTGAAGATCTATGAAGAAAAATGGATGTAAGATATGGGGTTTGTGGAATTTTTTTATTTTTTAGTTTAAAAATGGAATCTTTAAGCAAAAATGTGAGATGAAAGAGATGAAGTTTTGTGGAGAAGAAGAAGATAATGAAAATGGGGTTTTTTTTTTTGAGATTTGAAGAGAGAGAGAGGTCGAATTTATTTTTAGATTAGGGATTTTGGGTTTGTGTGAATAAAGAATAAAGGAATACTTCTTTAATTATTTTTTTTTAGAAAAAAATATTTATTTATTTATTTTGTAAGAAATAAGAAATTTCCAAAATAAAAAAAGACAGCTAAATCACAGCTCAAAACCCACTAGATCCTCTCACTTTCTCTAATAGTTGTATATGTAGTAGCTATTACGGGTCGTTTGGTACAAAAATGAATAATGCAGGGATTAGTAATGCAGGGATTAACAATGCAGGGATTAGTAATGCAGGGATTATTTTTATCAAGTGTTTGGTTCATTGTTTCTTATCTAATTTTATGTGTGGTTTAAAAGTTTTAAAAAAAAACTTTCCAATTATACCCTAGAGTTATTATGAGATTTTGTATTTCATTTAATTGAGTCAAAGTAGATAATTAACGGAGTATATTATTTTTTTATAACATTTTTAACTAGTTAGGAGAATAAATTTTTTTTTTTTTCATGTTCACTATTTTCTCACTTAAATTATTTGAGAGTAAATAATTGTCATCTTAATAAATTAGAGTTAATAACTCAAAAGGTCACACAACGATAATGATTATAGATAAAATTTATTGAACTTTGTTTTGTATCAATAAATTTTAAAAAACTCTTTATCATAAAATAAAATAAAAATATAAAATAAATATAGAAAAATAAATTAAACTATTTTTATACTCGAGATGTGTGTGTAATATATATATATATATATATATATATATATATATATATATATATATATATATATATATATATATATATATATATATATATATATATATATATATATATATATATATATGCACACACTCTTGTTTTAGACTACTTGTTTAATGTTTAACGAACTTTCATTAAGAGACAATATTTTACTTATGAATTGTTCTTTTAAATTCATACATCAACATTAACATATTAGTCGGATTATAATATTTTATAGTAATAATAAATAGATTAAGTAATTCATATTTTAGAAATAAAAAATTATATCTAAATAATAAAATTTGTAAGCTAATTTATTTAAATAACTTTATTAGTATAAATATAAAATATAAAATCAAAAAAATAAATAAAATATTAAAAGGATTTTGAGGGGTATTTTTGTCTTTACCTTGAATAATCCCATGGTATTAGCTAATACCTCCAAATGGAAGGTATTAGTAATACATCCCATAATACCATATTGGAGGTATAACTAATCCATGGATTAGTTATACATAGGCTCAAATTCCTACCAAACATAGTACTAAATAATACCTTACATAATCCATGGACTATTTTTTCTAATGCAGCCTACCAAACGACCCCTTAGTAGCTTACTATATATTCTCCCTCTTTTTTAAAAATAAAAATATTTTCTCACTTTAATAATTAAAAGTGTGTGACTTTATAATGTTGATTTTATTCTACTAATATAAGCATTAGGGTTTTGGAATAATTTATAATTAAGTCAATAATTAAGAGTGAATTGTTTTATTTTTTTAAAAGAATAAGGATTTGTGAGATGAATTTGAATTATTAATTTTTAAATCTAATGGTTATCACTTTTAGCAACACATATAGACATTTTCCTCTTGTTAGCTTCCCCATTACAAAAATAGGGATCTATGTTTCACCATCAATAGAAGAAAAAAAGAAAACCTATTAGTGATAGTAGTTATTTGCTAACCATCTATTTTATTTGGTGTAACACATAAATATAACTGTTATTTTAATGTTAATCCATAATAATTTTGGATAGATAATTATCTGATATAAAATTAAGTAAATAGACACATTTATCCATCATGGTAGTTTTGTATCCTACGTAACATTCTGCATGTAGTAGGACACGCATGTATACTTGTTTAATTTTATACAAGTTTAAATGGTTACTTGTGCATTCAAAGTTTGAGAGTATAATTGTTCGCTGAAATCCAATTAAGAATCACTTTCTTTTTCGAAAATTATTTAATTGTAGCAGAATAGATATTAGGAGAGATATCTGAAGACAAATTGAAACTAAAGATATAATCGTTAATAAAAAGGGAAAAGACGTGCAAAAATAATTTAACATAATTAAAAGTATTATTAGTTAACGAATAATATGTATGGATAAGTCTTTTCTCAAATGGAAATAATATATTTGAGTCAAACTTTTAACTGATACAGATAAACTTTTTCTCAAATGGTGATAACATAGTCATGTCAAACTCTTAACGAATGGTGTAAATAAGTTTTTTTAAGTTTGATAGAATATTTGAAGTTTTCTCCTAAATAAAAAGATAGTATATGATCGATTGTTATCGTATTTTAATTATGAGATAAATAAGATATAAATTTCTAGCTCCGTCCCTACGTGAACAGTTAGTTTAAAGGTTAGTCGGTGAAATGAGGCCGGCAATTAGTTTCTCTTTTATTATATTAAGTTACTTTTTGGCTTTTTGGTGAGGTGAAGACAAGGTTCTTGTTTTAATTTTATAAAATTATAAACTAAGTGGGGTTTGTTAGTTTTTGTTTGTTTGTGTAGTTGAAATATATCTAGGGTTATATATGAAATTTTTTATTTTTTGAGTAATAAAATGTAATCGATAAGAATTGTGATAAAATAAATAAATAATAAATTAAATTTTGATTTTAGAAAGTTTTTATATCCCTAAGGAGTATTTCCCATATAAATAAGTCCTTTTCTTTTGAAAATTTATAGTTACTATTTTTGAGTGTCGTACTAGATAAATTTATTGCGATTTAACAATTTATAGATCACCAGAAATATAAATTGTATTAAATAAGTTTGATGTGATATACAATCTCGATTAAAAAGATAGTACATGTTACATCAATTTAAATATTAAAATACAAATTTAAATTAATATTTTTTAAAATAAATATGAAAAATCAAGAAATAAAATTTGACAAAATGTCAAACAAGTGGAAGGCCAGTTAATGAACTGTTTTTGGCAATAACGTAACGCGTAATAACAACATTGAAATTGACTTCTCAATTCTTCTATACTATTTTTTTGGTTTCAAAATAAATATATATTTTTCACTTCTAAAATATTAATTTTAATTAAAATGATTTAGTCAATCTAACTATTTAAAAATTATACAATTAGTATCATTAGAGGAATTTTTATCATATCGATAAATGAAAAAAATATATATTTTAAAATACTTATAATACTCGTGTAATTTTCAAAAAAATAAAAGTATCAAATAATTTGAGACAGATAAAACTTGTTTTTCAAGTTCTCGTTATACACACAATTTTGGACGCGGCAAACATTTTTGCGTAACATAAGGAAATATGGAAAGGAAGAATAAAAGAAGAATAAAAACAATTTTTTAATTTATATTGCGTGGGAAATTATGACTAATATCATTAGAATATATACTTTTAGTGCTACACTATAGTTTTTTTTTAAAAAAAAATGATGGTGAAATCATGTTAGTTTGCATTTACCTGAATTAATTACAAATATATGTTGTCTTTCATTGGCAAATATAATTTTTATTTAGAAAGATTTAAATAGATAAAAAAGAAACTACTTAATATATGAAAAAAATTAAAATATATATCTTATTTTTATTAGAATCTCTAAAAAAATTAAAAATCATCTCTCGAATATATCAATTTCATTTCGCTGATACATTTCTATTCCTTTTTTGGATACATTTTTCTCCTCTAGGATACATCTCTGTTTTGTATTTAGAGATTATATTCCCTCTATGATACATAGATTATATACCTTCTCTGATACATTCCTCTCCTCTCGATGTTATTGTTCTATCCTAATTCATTTATGTTCATGAACAACCATACACTCGACTTGTCATCAAGATTCCTATTCCAAATTAAGAAAATTCGACATTTATATCCTTTATAAAGTCGTATGATAGTTGATTTGAGTTATAAAATTATTAATAATATAGTTATTTTACTTTTTATCCCGTATAAATTTATATATATATATATATATATACAAATTTCTCCATTATCAACCAGACAACATATTAGTTTTATATATCAATGACTTATTTCATATCTACCAAATATTATTAAGTAATAACACAAAGTAATATTCAAATATTGTTGTCACTAATTTTACAACCCCCACCCCCACCCCACAATAAAGTCGATTTAATATTTTTCTTTTTATCCACCGATAATAAGTCAAAATGGAATTCAAACAAAGTAATCATCACATCATCATGATAAGAATTGGTTGATGGAAACTTAAGAATTGACACAAATTAGCTTGAAATTAAAGCTTCATCAAACATCAATTAAGTAAGAATAATCGAAAAGTTTTTTTCTTTAATTAAAAGTTTTGAATTCTGAAATACTTATCTTTGTTAGGGAGCATTTTACCTTATATGAAACTTTCAGAGCAAATTTATATCTAATCAGGCTCTAATACAAATAACGAACATCAGTTAAAATTAATTATTTCAATAAGAGTTATTTGTTACTTAGGCTTGCCAATATATGTTTGTGCTTAGGTACACATAATCCTCATCATATTTAGTATCAAAATTTGAAATTTATAAATTTAAATTATAAATATTTTTAAATTATTGAATTTTAAATTAATATTAAATGATTACAATTTAAAGTATGCGATCAAACTCGTGCCTTGATCTCTAGCTTAGTTGCTAGCTTGGATAGTTACGTGAATAAAAATATTTTTTTTCCTCATCTTAATTTATATTATATGAAAAAAAAAATTGATATAAAATTTGCTATTCAAACATAACAAGTATTAGATATTTATATTACTATAAATTATTTTATCACAATAAATTTTAAAGTGCGTCGAATAAAAAATAGTTATTAGTGATAAGGCTAATATATGGAAGTAAGATAAAAGGGAAGAACAATTCATATTGTTTTTAATTTAGAAGAAAAATAATATTAATTTTAGACCAATTAAAAAAAAGTCAAATGAATTTACAATGAGGGTACTATTTTTATTTTATTTTTTTGTAATAGTAGTCGAATAAGTTTCACTATTTCAAACAGGAGTATATTGGATATTTATTAATTTTGAACTTTGACTCAAAAAATCAATTTTGTATTTGCAAATAAAAGGTATAACTACCTTATTTATGTGTGATACACACATATACCCCACTCTTACCCACTTTAATTATTGCTTTAGCTTAAGAAAATTATCCCAAAATAATTAATATTTTAAAATTTGATGATTAAATTTGATAATGGTTTCCAACATACTTTTAATTTTGAAAAATATCTTATTTATAAGATAATTTAATAAATTATATTAATAGTTATTATTTTTAACGAGTATGAATAGATCTAATAATTTATCAGAAATATCTTTTTTATCCTTATAAAATAGGGATAAAGTCTGAATACATTTACGAACGAAGTTGATATATATATATATATATATATATATATATATATATATATATGCAACTTGCAAATGTATGCATTATTTTATCTTTAATTAGATGTTTCGAATTCTGAGTAAACAGTCGTTTTTATCCAAAAGTATTTTTCCTTCAATATAAAACTTTTACAATTTAATTTAAATTTGATTAATTTTTAATATAAATATCAAATACGCGTATACAAAAATAAATTAAAATAGAACTTTTGCAAATGTATGGATAAGTTCACATAATACTAACAAAACCTATACGAAATAAAGGTTATGTTGGACCCACACGTGACGCGTCTTGTGCAGCTGGATCGACGCTTTTATAAGGGAAGTGGGACCAATCTTAGTCTATCCGTTCAAATTTATGCGATACAATTTGATTAAATACAAAAAAAAAAAAAAACTTCTATCATATTTCAAAAACTATAATTAAAATTGAATAATCTTTCTTTTTCGTTATACTTTGTCCTTATAGTTTTTTTTAAAATAAAAATAAAAATTAGATACACAAAATCTCTTAATAACGAGTGCGGAATTAATGTCTCCATCAATTTATTGAGTGCAATTCATATTTCAATTTTGATTTACAAGCTACATCACAAAAGTTGACTAAGTCAACCTATCCAAAGAATAACGACTAAATATTTTTCTAAATTTTCTAAAAATAAAATAAAATAAAACAATCTTTATAATCTATATACATATACTTATATATAAAGCTTTTGAATAACAATCTAATTCGATCTTATAAAAATTGATGATAAGATCGAATACGAAATAATTTGCTAACGACAAGAATATAAACAAGACGAGAGAAGAGAGTGTATCAAAGACATTATTACCAAAGGGAATTCCAAGTCAATGCCACGTTATCATTTAAGATTAAAAAAAAAAATATTGCCAGCTGGCACTTCCAGCTGTGTATTACTAACTCATGCATGCATGGAGTTTTCTACACTTTTTTTTCGATTTATAAAAAGTTTTATAAGGTCAAAATTATCGAAAATCTCCGTTGTGAAAGAATTAGATTATATATAAAAAAAATTAAAATTATTGTTAGTTATATATATAATAAATATTGAATAATTTAATTTTTTGGTCTATCTGTCTTCTTATATTTTGAAAACGCGATTATAGATGAATAAGTGTAATTCAGACACGATAATAGCCTAAGATCGATCTGTATGAAAGGTAGAAGGTGATCGAATCTTGACAGTCTCAAACAAATAGACGTATATATACACTCTAAAAGATGAATATATATTTGATTGAACATCAATATATACAAAGGATGATTGGGGCAATTGATCTAGTTTGTTGTTCTAATTGTGTTAGACTACCCTCATTCATTCCTAACTCGAAAATATAACTATTATAAATCATTTTAATACGTGCTTCGAACATCTCTAAATTTAAAATTCACCTTTAATAATATCATATGATAAATTGATTTACATTTCATCAAATATTATATATACAAAAGCAGAAGTACTGTTTGGTTGATGTAAAGTTGGGGACAATTAATTTAAATTGTTAGGTGGGAAAAAAAAAAGAGTCAGCCATATAAAGAAATATCTAAAAAAGTAAAAAAAAGAATATCGTCGAATTTTTTATTTTTAATATTTGGAAAGTATATTTTAATATATTATTGCTTTAGGAAAAATAGAAATTGAAAAAGAAAAAAGATTATATAACGTCAAAACAATATATACATTGACATATATTTCTTGCATACCTTTTATTTAATTATAGTCGACTTATTCACATTCTTCCATTAATTTATCGCTTAATTAAAATACATTTAATACAAACATAGAAGGTGACTAGAAAACAACATAAAGAAATTTAAAAAGTGTGGCCTAGTAATTAAAGAAGTAGGTCGAATATCATAAATCAAATTTTGATAAAATTGTCTCGTATATTTCTCAAATGAAAGTACTCCATAAACCTAGTCAAAATATTAATATCCGTTATTGATGAAAAATGATAAATACTATTACGTATAAAATTACTTATGATACGTAAAATACTGACTCGAATATTACGATTATCGCGAGTAAAAACATAGAGGAGCCATGATGTTTGTGGTGTTAACTTATTTCACGATATTCTTGGTTCTATTTTCGTCGGTAGAGGAGGTAACCTTTCAATTCCAAAAGTATTATTTTTTGCCACACAATTTTGGGACCCATATATATATTTTCACATAACAATTTTCATATGATTTTTTGGCTCCCACTTTGTCTTTCCATTAATTATGATATATTATTTTATCGAATATTTGTTATTTTAAAAAAAAATATATTGTTATTAATTGTCATTACAAAATGATGTTAATCTCATATGAAATTCACTGTGATATGAATTTTTGAAATTTTTTGTGTGAAATATTTTTTATTGACGAATCAAATTTCAATATAATATTTGTGAATATTAGTAATTTTTAATAATGTGAGACGAGTAAAATCAATGTTTTTAATGATGTGATGTAGAATAGATCGATAAGAAAGAATAATATTCTTTTTTATTTTTCATTGCGATTTAAATTTTAATCTTGAAGATTTTTCTCATTATTCACCAGCAGAGACCACATTTTTAAAGAATTTAAGTAGTATACCATTATACCTTTTGGACTACCGGGTCACGTAATAATATAATTATAAATCATTTTTCTTATAAGTTTTATAATTTTTTTAAAATAAGATATATTTTCTTAAAATATGAGATTGATTGATAATTTGATAATACTACTTTACTCTTCATTAAACAGCTATATTTTAAATAAAATATTTTTTCAAAAGGAACACGTATTACCTTCTTTAATTTCTTATTTTTAATACCCACCCACCCCAAAAAATATAAAAAATTTGGGGAGTTGTTTTACTTTGTTCTAGATACGTTGAAAGTTCAATTAAATACTTATATTAAATAATTTGGTACAAGTATGAAACCAAATAGTATATTATTACAAAAATGAAATTAGAATAATATAGATTAATATTTGGCTAATTATAATTATTATAAACAAAAGAATATAATTATCTTTCCATTCATTGGACTTGATCAATAATCCCATTTCATTTAACTAATTTTAATTTTTGACACATACACAAACATCTTAGTGTATATATCATTATTCCTATAATATCCTAAAGTTGTTGAAACCATGTGGTAGTTGCTAAGAATTTAGAAAATATAGGCCCATATTCTTTTGTCAATCTTACATTATTAAAATTATAAATAAATCCATCACCAAATAGTTTAGTTATGATAATATAATTGTACTATTGTTTAATAATCAAGAAATATCCAAGGACTAATTTTACACGGTTTGAAAATCCATGAATAATTAGGATCATCCTTCTATTTATATGCTTAATTCACGCGGTTTAGAAATCGGTGAATAATAAATAGATCTATATATCTTTATCATTCTTTCGTCTTTATTTAAATGTCAAGTTTTTATCTCGTGGCACTATTCGAGCCTAAAACATTTGTTTAAGTTCCCACTCAATTTGGAAATTAGTGAATGATGGACTCGCCCCTTTGAATTATTTTTTATTCAGAATTTATCCATGATAAAATTTAACTAATATTATCTTAAATTGGTGAATGATAAATCAATTTTTTTTGTTTTATCATTTTTTACTTATGAAGTGCTAAATTTTTATCTGTAAATGAGATTCAAATTCATGACACGTGTTTAATTTACACATAACATATTGTGCTTTTACTGTTATAGTTTCGGGGCATAGTTATAGTATTATTTTTACACAAGAATTTATAAAATCAAGAAATCAACACAAGAAGAAAGTACTAAGAACAAGAAATACCGATGATCAATGTTACTCGATTTGAAAATTGATGAATAATAAATCTATTTCTTAGTCATTCTCTACTTAACTATCAGACATTTGTTTGTGACAGGTAAAATCTGAACCTACAATAAACGTTAATCTATCTATCATATGTTGCGCTCTTGTCAACGAGTATCTGAATATAGTTATAATATTGTATTTTTTTTATTTAAGAAAAATAAAAGAAACAAGAAAAGAATACTTAATGTAAATACTAAAAACAGCCAAAAAGATGAAACAAAAGTATATAGCCAGCTAAGTTTAGCAACAAAAAATTGAAAAATCATATTTGATACCTAAGAAGGAATCAAATGATTGGATATGATTGGAAGTTTGGAACATTCTCTTTTAAATTACACTTTGTTAAACTAAAGGAAATAATAATAATAATAATTTATGAACCACTTTCAAATTATTTGTTCATAGAATTTTGACTACAAGATTAAACAATTTAAGTAAATATATATGATAATATTTTTTAACACAATGGAGAAGTAAGTAAATATATATGATAATATTTTTTAACACAATGGAGAAGTAGTTGGTTCTTTCCTCTAGGCTGTAACACACCAAAAAATTGCTTTTTTGAACAATAATCTAACGTCGTATACAGAAATCAATCCTGTAATGTATAATTTAGAAATTAATAAGATTCATTCGAATATCTAACGTTGTATAGAACATGAAAAAATATTCAAATTTAAATTATGATTGATTTGTGTGATTGACTCAAGGAATTAAACTAGAAATGACCTATGAATTATTGATTATAATTTGATCAAATAATGCAACCTAAATTCTAACATACAAAACTAAATTTGGTAAATAGGAAATTTCAAGGAACTTAATACAAGCTCATTTCAAAGAACTTAAATATATAATTTAAGAAAAAAAATTGGATTTTATATTTTTCTTTCAAAAAGCAAATAAAAAAGGGCGATAGATTGAATTATGGTCTGAACAGAATAGGTTATGATGCATCATTTAGTCTATTTTCGACATGATATTTATACATTAACCATATTAAACTTTGATAGAATTTTATCTATTTTAATCTGTTCAAATTAAACTCGATTTCGACTTATATTTTATCATTTATACTTTGGGTAATGGACCCAAAGATCAATAACAAGCTACCTAAGATATCTCATGAGGGGCATAGAGAACTTGTCAAATGAATCATATGATTTGAAAGAGTACTTGACAATTATTTTAGTACTAATAAGATAAAAGCTAAAACTATAGGTAGTCACATGCAAACCACTAAATTGAGAGGGAATGAAAAAAAAAAAATCTAAAAAGTTATTGTATTATATGATTATAATAATAGTAATATAATGTTATGGATTAAATTCAATTACTTTTAATGTGATATATGGAGGCTTTGTGATGTTATTATTATAGAATTATTGGTGGCTGAGTTAGATTAAGAATATACATGGCTTAAAAAAATTCAATTTTTCTTTTAATTCAATATTTTCGAGTTTTATTAAATTCAAATTTTTATTGCGTAAGATTTATCAAAAGAGAAAAGACTCTATTAAAATTCTTTTCATTTTTAAAACTTGAAAATTAAAAAAGCTTCTAATATGAGTAGAGAATTTTTATCTGTTTCGATATAACTCGAACATGTGACGGTAAAAGTACTTCAACTCAACAAATAACCTATAGAGCAATGATACTTTGCAAATGATAATTGAAATGTTTTTTTTTTCCACAACTAGAGAAATGTATCAAAGGCACAAGTTAAAAGTGTACCTACCATAGAGTACTATGGTGTGTTGTACAATTTCAACCAAAAATTTTGCATGTAATAGTAGGAAATAGTTGATAGTGATACCAAAATATCAATGAAAATTAAATGATTTGTTTGGTAATTAGGAAACTATACAATAGGGAAATAGTAAATATCTCTTATGAAACCACATAAAGTTGGAAGGAAGGATAAAAATTATGCACCATATATTCTGTTAGCGTTTAATCATGAATTTAGTTGAAATTTGAAAAAAACACGTTTTTAAAGACGTTTTAAATTATTATTTTTAAATTTGAAATTGCGTTTGAACACGAATTTTACTTGCAATTTCTTTTTACCCAAAAACTAGTATGAGCCAGTTTTGGCACTTGAATTTCTTTGATGATAAATTTTCAGAAACTAATCAAATTTTATGAACAATATTTGTTCTTATCTTGACTATACATAATAGATACTCTCTCTGTCCCTTTTTACTTATCTACTTTAAATTGGTACACCTATTAAGAAAATAATTAATAATGTAATGAGTTTATCATTTTACTCTTATTAATTATAAAGTGGATGAAAAATGCTATATTTTTCAAAGTAATTAGTTACTTAATTGAGGATATTATAGGTAAAAAAATTTGTCATTTCTTGATTTGTCAAAATGAACAAATAATTAGGAACAATTATAAGAGAAAAAATAGACAAAAATAAAAATAGACGAAGAGAACATTCATACTATCCATTAATTGACTCATTTTGTTTAGTATATATGGTGAAATATATATATAAACGAATCAAATATATTATTTCAATCGATCTAATTTAATCCTTTCATTTAACACTTATGTGTTTTTTGAGAGTGAGTTGTTGCTCATAATAAGTTGGAGAGATAGTTGTTTTTTCTTTCTCATTAATGAGAAAAAGAAACCAAAAGCACTTGTGTGGCGTGGATAGCGGAAGAGCAATTATCTCAAAGTCAAAAAAGGGACACCTTGTGAGTGGAGAGGTGATAAAATTTATTGAACAAACACTTAACGGACGGGGTACAACAGATAGAGATTATTTTTTTAAATTAGAATTCAAAAATTTGTAGTTTAACCTTTGAATATGAAATTTTTTAAAGAAAAAAACGCTTCCTTTTGAATGAAACTCTGTATAGCGTGAATCCAAATATAATCTAACGTTAATATAGATATAAGACACTAAATAATTAAAAAGAAAATCAAAGTCATTTTATTGTGAAAGATACACAAATTTAAGATTTACACAAAAAAAATACATTTCTTTTTTATATTTAATCTTGAAGAGCAAAAGGTTAAACTTGTCTCTTTCTCTTCCTATGAGTAATTGTAATGTATAAGGAACATATAGTACGAACTAGTGAATATCATGCATATATAAATGTTTTTCTTTAAAAATAACAATTTTTAATAATATAGCAATGTAATTTTATAGGTGAAATTTAATGTATACAATCTTATTCATGTATTATAAAGACAAAGTGATTGTTTATGATAAATTTTCGAATCAAATAAAACAAATTAACAAAAAAAATACATGTAAAACAAATAAAGTCACAAAAAAGTCATGTTACAAATAACGAAAAAAAGTATTTATAGCGATGGCTAAACAAACGAAAACCCAAGCAACAAAAAACACATGTAAAAATTATTAAAATCTAAAATAAGATAGTACAAATTAATGATAATAACAATATTGAATAGTTAACTAGAAACACTTAACTACTAAGTACTAACTTAGGAAAGTAATAATAACTATACTAAAAAGATGAATTAGACGATGCTTAATCTTCTAACCTTCTATTTTAATTCTCGACTATTAAACTTTTTTTATCTAAACTAGAACTAAATTAGATAACGCTTAACCTTCTTATTTTCTACTTCAACCTTCGACCTCCAAATCTTTCCACCTGAATTGGAAATGAACTAGACAATGCTTAAACTTTTTTTACCTTCTACCTTAATCCTTAACCTCCAAATCTTTCTATCTAAACTGAAAATGAATTGGACAATGCTTAACCTTTTAACTTTCTACCTTAATCCTCGACCACTAAACCTTTTTATATAGACTGAAATTAAAGTAGACAACGTTTAACCGTCTTACTTTCTACCTCAATTCTCGACCTTCAAATCTTTCTACTAGACAACTATTAACCTTCGTATCTTCTACCTTAATACTCAATCTCCAAATCTTTCTATCTAAATTGAAAATGAATTAGACGATACTTAATCTTCTTACGTTCTATCTTAATCCTCGACCACTAAAAATCGTTCTATCTAGATATGTGGTTCTTAATGGTTATTACTAGAAGAATAAAGAACCAAATTAGAGTGTGAGAAACATAAAGAAGTTTAGCCAGCTAGCTAAGAGCTATTACAAAGAAAGTGAGAGAATAGTGGGCTTTGAGCTGTGATTTAGCTGTCCTTTTTTATGTTGGAAATTTCATGTTTCTCTTTCTCTTTTCTCTATATTCACACCAAAAATCCCTAAAACAAATTCAACTTCTTCTTCCCCTTTATCTCTCTCTCTCCTTCTCAGATCTCAAAGAACCAAACCCCATTTCCATTATACCCCCTTTTTTTCATCTCACATTTGGTTAAAGATTCCATTTTTAAACTAAAAATAAAAAGAATTCCACAAACCCCATTTCTTAAATCCATTTTTCTTCATAGATCTTCACTTTTTTCATCTCACATTTGGTTAAAGATTCAATCTTTGAACTGAAAAAAGCATAAAAAAAACAAGCATTCTTGATTTTCAGATGACTTATATGTGAGATGAAGGAGAAAACTCAAACACCCATTTGTTCTCTGTTATTTCTTGTGCTCTGTTTTTTGTGTTGTTCAGTCTTTATTGAACACACAAATGCTGAGTTTACTGTTTCTGAAAATGGTCCTTTAACTGATTCTGAAGCTCAGTTCATCAAACATAGGCAGCTCTTGTATTACAGAGATGAGTTTGGTGATAGAGGTGAAAATGTGAAAATTGATCCATCTATGGTGTTTGAGAATGATAGAATCAAGAATGCTTATATTGCTTTACAAGCATGGAAACAAGCTATCATTTCAGATCCCTTTAATATCACTATGAATTGGGTTGGTCCTAATGTATGCAGCTACACCGGAGTCTTCTGTGCTCCGGCGTTGGATAATCCGAAAATCCGTACAGTTGCCGGCATTGACCTTAACCATGGTGACATTGCAGGGTATCTCCCGGAAGAGCTTGGTCTTCTTACAGATCTTGGGATTTTCCATATCAATTCCAATCGTTTCTGTGGTACAATACCGAGAAAGTTGAGCAAGTTGAAGATACTGTTCGAGCTGGATCTGAGTAATAACAGGTTTGCCGGGAAGTTTCCTTATGTTGTTTTGAGTTTACCCAAGTTGATATTTTTGGATATTAGGTTCAATGAATTTGAAGGTAATGTACCTTCGCAGCTTTTTGATAAGCCATTAGACGCCATTTTTATTAATCATAATCGTTTTGCGTTTGAGTTGCCGGAGAATTTTGGGAATTCGCCGGTTTCTGTGATAGTACTGGCGAGTAACCGTTTTCATGGGTGTCTTCCGGCGAGTATTGGGAATATGAGTAATCTTAATGAAGCAATTTTAATGAATAATGGGTTGCGTTCTTGTTTGCCGGCGGAGATTGGGTTGTTGAAAAATTTGACTGTATTTGATGTGAGCTTTAATGAGTTGATGGGTCCGTTGCCGGAGAATTTTGGTGGTTTGGTGAATTTGGAGCAATTGAATGTTGCACATAATATGCTTTCTGGTACGATTCCTAAAAGTATTTGTGAGCTTCCTAAGCTTGAGAATTTTACCTATTCTTATAATTTCTTCACCGGTGAACCGCCGGTATGTTTGGGGTTGCCGGAGTTTCATGATCAACGGAATTGTTTGCCCAACAGACCGGTGCAACGGTCTCCGGGACAGTGTAAGGCATTTTTGTCTAAAAAAATTCATTGTAGTGCTTTTAGGTGTCATAAATTTGTTCCTGTTTTGCCACCTCCACCACCACTTTCACCACCGCTGCCTGCCCCTCATCCGCCTGTTGTGGTGCCTATTTCTCCTCCTCCGTCGCCTGTTTATTCGCCTCCGCCACCAGTTTATAATCCTCCTTCACCTTCACCACCTCCACCACCACCCTCTCCACCTCCTCCATCACCTCCTCCACCACCACCACCATCTCCTCCACCACCAGTCTATTCACCACCACCACCACCTCCATCTCCTCCTCCACCATCACCTCCACCGCCACCACCACCATCTCCACCACCACCATCACCTCCACCACCTGTATATTCACCACCGCCACCATCTCCTCCTCCACCATCACCTCCACCTCCTCCCCCACCAGTTTATTCGCCACCACCACCATCACCATTGCCTTATTGTGTACGCTCACCTCCACCTCCCCCACCAAATTCTCCACCTCCACCACATAATTCACCACCTCCACCGCTTGCTCACTCGCCTCCACCCCCTTCACCTTATTATTACAATTCACCACCACCTCCGCCACCAAATTCGCCACCTCCTCCACCAAATTCACCTCCACCACCACCACCAACATACATTTACTCATCACCTCCGCCACCAAATTCACCACCTCCTCCACCACCGCCATACGTATACTCTTCACCTCCACCACCTCATTCCCCTCCCCCTCCGTCCCCATTACCTTGTATAGAACCCCCACCCCCTCCACCACCTCCTCCTTGCATTGAACCACCCCCACCACCTTCCCCTTCACCATCTCCTCCTCCACCACCAATGTTTCATTACAATTCTCCGCCCCCACCATCTCCATCACCTCCTCCCCCACCGGTATATTACTACAATTCTCCACCCCCACCATCGCCATCACCTCCACCACCACCAGTATATTACTACAATTCTCCACCCCCACCATTACCATCACCACCTCCACCATCACCACCACCTACTCCAGTATACGAAGGGCCATTGCCACCAGTAATAGGAGTTCAATATGCTTCACCACCTCCACCACCCTTTTATTAATTCTTTCAAAAATTTTAACTAACTTATCCTCAAAAGCACAAAATCATCCCTACAATTATTATTTCCTCTACTCTTCAAGCCATCAACAAAATTGAGCTAATACATGATCACGAAGTCAAAATGGCGTAACAGAAAGAAAGAACAGAGGAGGTAATGAGGAGAAAGATTCAATCTCCAAAGATTTGATTTTTGAATTGTTATGAAATAGATTGAAGTTGTGGAGACAATAAATTGGCAAAGTAAAGATTGAAACTTTGCAAGAAAATGTATGTATAGAGATCATAATCTGGGCTTAAATCCAGTTTACAGTGCTTGCTGCATCTGGTTTTTTTCTTATTTTGTGAGTTTTTATTGTTAGATTTTAGTTTCATCATACTTTGTATCTTTATTTTTTTTGGTTTTTTTTCTTCTTCTCAAACTATAGTATAATGATGAGCATTTTCTGTTTTACTTGTATTGATTCTCAAGAATTTAGATTATTCCTTTGTGTTTTTTGTATATTTTCTTGATCTTGCAAAGCTCCAAATCTAGTTTTGTTTTCATAGTGTTTGAATATGTACAAATTGCATTTATTTCAAGTTAAAGTTTTTGGGTAGTTGGTCTATTATCAATGCTAAAGGTAAGAGTACATGTGGTTTGTTCATTGATTACCAATGTATATCACCTCTAGTTGTTAATTTGTTGGACTTGTATGGTGGTCCTTCTTATCTTTTGGCTTTAAAACAAGAACTCCATTGTTAGTATTAAATGTGCGATTTAGCAGTTAATGAAGCGGGTGAAAATTTTGTAAATAACAATTAGACAATGAAATAGGTGAAAATCTTAGGGTTTGGCACATGTCACGAACTTAGGTGTTTAAACCTTGTTAGTCTGGTATTTAAGCGGAGAAGGGATAAGTATGTTACAAACCTCAGGGTCCAAAGATCAAAGTGAGTAGTTATGATGTATGATTAAACGATAGACAATGAAATAGGTGAAAATCTTAAGGTTTAGGGTTTGGTGCACGTCACGAACTTAGGTGTTTAGACCTTGTTGTTAGTCTGGTATTTAAGCGGAGAAGGTATTTAAGCAGAGAAGATAAGAGGGATAAGTATGTTACAAACCTAAGGATTCAAAGATCAAAATAGACGATTTAAGTTAAGATGTATGATAAACTGATTCGAACATCACGATTAGTCGATTATGAAAAAAAAAAAGTCAATAACTTCATTGATAGCCATTGGTAAGAAAAGCAAAAATCTTTTATTTCAAGGGTCAAGATTCTTCCGGACTTATATGCTGGAATTGAGGTAATTTGATTTAAAAAATTATATATTTTACAGTTATATGATGTCAACACTTGGAACTCTTTGATCCACCAAAATTAAAATATAATATTTTATTTCGTTTCAAAATAAATATTTATTTTTTAATTAAAAAAGTCATTGTGATGAATTATTGAAATTGAATTGAATTAGATTAATCAAAGTCTTCCTTTGATGAAGGGGAAATAGTTAAAATTCAGTCTTATATTTGAAGTCTCCATCACTAATTTAGGGAAAAGTAATTAATTCCATTATCACTTTGCTAATTAAATTCAAATTCTTTAGTCATTTTTTTAAAAAAATATTAAAGTGAGGTTTTCAAGATTCCTCAAATAGTCATTCTTCTCTCTTCCTTTTCCTGATAATCGTGATATTCGAAGCAGGTTATATATATTATAATATATAAGAAAATTTTCGTTAACAAGGTAAATATTCAAGTAGTTAGCCAATCAAATTACTAACATTCTCTACTTTTTGTATTTTACCGTTTCACTTATATCTACTTTATCGTTATTCAAATATTTGTATCAAGAATTGAATGTTTCAATTAATTTGAATTTACACTTTCTGTTACAAGGATTTTAGTATTACTTATCGAACGAAGATTCCAATTTGAAATCGAAGTGAATGTTACCTCTAGATTATAAATCTTTAGGTTCAACCTAATAGAAATGAAACTTAAATATTTATTCAGATTCGATATTTATGTATTTAAAGAAAATGAAGCTCTCTTCATTTTAGCCGTTAATATAACATAGTTAAGTTGAAAAATGTTATTTATGGCCCTAGTTCCTACTTTGCTATTTGTTGCAAAAAAATAAATAAATAGCAACATAAGTTATGGGGAAATGGTTTAAAATAAATTATCAGAATACGAAATATTTTAATTTTTCTTCCGTCATTTTCTCGTGATTGAGTTATTTGATTTAAATATCTTTCGAAAACTCTCTATTTTCATGAGGTACGACAAGATCTATAACACATTAAATCTACCTTTGAAGATCAAGGAAAAATACGATAATCTTCATACAATGATAGTATGAGTAAGCACAACCAAGAGGGAGGTAAGACTTTAAGCTACGAATTTGACAAAACTCATGTATTTACAGACGCTAAATTAAATATAATTTTTTTATTAGATATTTAAATATTTATTCGTACTCGATATTTACGTATGTTAAAAACATTAGAGCCTCTTCCTTCTAGCCGTTGATATAACTTTAGATTTTTTTCGACAATATTTTCAATTAAAAAAACCCTACCGAAAAATGTGTTTTCATTTAGTATTGTGTCCTAAAAAACATCACACGTGAATATACCTAACAAAATTACCCCATTTTATGGGTCACTTGTTGTCTATTCAAATCGGGCCAAATTTGTGGAATGAGTGATATCGTAACCGTTTTTTATTCGAACTATATATTTATATAGATATTATTCGATATTTTTTTAAGTTTAAAATATTTCGTTATATAGTCATAATTATTGATTCAATAAACACGTATTGACTTATTATTTCAAACTCATCTCAATCTATTATTATCGTTTCTTTCTCCTCATCGTTCTTTTTTCTTCAATCAGTGACATAATTGTATACCGTGAAAAATAATCAGTTCAACATTCTTCGTCAGAAATTTATAACATATACTATTGAAAATTTAAATTTATCAACGAAATTTTTGTTTTTACTTTCTTCTTCTTCAAATAAAGTGTTAGAAAAATAAATCAT
>CM064974.1:1165156-1253155 GCA_032847665.1 Solanum chilense | reverse complement strand
AAGTTCTTCAAAAACAATAAATACTAACATTATTATATATGATCATTAAGGGTTTATTGGTCTCCTAAAATAATTGTTATATGTACTTCTTTTAACACTTCTAACGTTCCAATTTATATATTTGTATTTGAAGAGAATTTTCGATGTCGAAAAGTATTGTCATGACAACTTATTAAACTATTTGGGGTTCTTTATAATTTAGTAAAAGGGGTTATGCAGTACTTATTGAATATATATAAAGGAGGATTCTCGATTATTTTGTTACACTTATTTTTTTTTTCTTAATTTTAAGTAACGTCATCTTATCCAATGACTGGTAGTGAAATAGCAAAAAGAGATGTAAAAGGCTAAGTTAAAGGAGATTGACATTTCGAACTCAAGTCTTTCTCACATTGCATGGATCGAAGTATAAAGGTCAAATTACTAAATTTTAAAAAATTTGATATAATTTCTTATATTAAAGATTACAAAGTATTACAAGTCAAGAAAACTAACGAATATATATACCAAAAAGAAAAAGAAAGAAAAAGCTAATGATTCAAAATATTTCTTAACAAGTTGGAAAAAAGTGTAGCAAAAAGTAAAAAAAAAGAAGGTTTAGACTTTGTAAACAGTGATTCAGAATATATTTTTTTAACAAAAGTTGGATTTTCTTTTGTTAAGAAAATATTATTTTAACTTAAAAAATATTATTTAAAACTTTTCATACAATAACACGTTAAAATAAGAAGTATGGAATATCTCTACTTTATTTTCCATTGTACCTCAAATTTTTTAAGGTTCATCTTCAAAAAAATAAAAAATCTACATATTTAGAATATAATGATTTACGATAAAAAATAACTCTTTATTTAGACTCAAATTCAAAACAATTGATCGGTTATTATTATTTCGTATTATATTTGTTTGAGAGTAAATATAATGGGGTATATATGAGTTATGTGACATATCGATATAATTAATATATTTGACCTACTCACAGCCTGTCATTTGAGGCTCTAAATAAATGACTACTAATTATTTTAATGTTTTTGAAATTATATATTTATTATTATTTATAATATAATTAAGTACACTTATTAGTCAACCAACTCACTAATCAACAACCAAGAAATTGAGTAGATGGTGATGTGAGAATTTCTCTAACAAACAAAGCCATGTGAAATATAATTTTGATTTGGACCCCATTTACCAATTACTTCCATTAATTGGTGACATTTATGTATTAGCCATATGATATACTATCATTTGTTATAAGAGTTTAGAAAATGATAGATACAATGACATTATTGTTCTATGTTATATATAAATATATATCACTTGCCTTCTTATATTCCAAAATATTTTTTTTCCACTTACTTTGGAATTAAATTTTACACCTAAGTTGATGAACATTGTTTCGAGGCTTAAAAGTGCAAATATCGAATACAGATAAATTTTAAAAGTCTGAAATACAAAGAAGAATACGAATATAGTTTCTAACAAGTATAAATCTCTAGATTCAAAACGAATAGAGCAAAAGCGGGTTTATCATTGTCTTCGACTGGTAACGAGACATGTTAACTTTAATTTCGGAATATATATAGCTAAACATATCAACTTGTCCACACTATATCTCGAGGACACCTGATGATGACGTGACACAAAAATTATAGAGATATTACTCTAGATGATCATTTTATAAGTTCGATTGTTCAACTGACATATTAGAGACGAGATGAGGTATTTAACTATGCAATCTCAAAATTTAGATATATAATTATTATCTATGTATTAATAACTAATTTATATATGTTTTGCATAGACTTCTATCACTTACATTCATGGTAACTTAATATGGGTTCTACCTTGTTAAATTACTTAACGATAATAAATTAATATAATTTAATATAAACCTTAGAATAAATATTTATCACTCAAGTACTATCATTAAAATATAAAAAAATTGACTCTTTTTTTTTTTTTTTTTGTTGATGTTGATAGAATATAAATAATGTGGAAAAAGTCCCATATGATGTTGACCAAATATAAGAATAAGAAAATGCATTCGAAAGAGAAGGGTTGGTGAAAAAGAGTACTATAAATAAAGACAACAAATTAATACAAACTACCAAAAAACCATTAAAATTAAAGAGTTCGATTAAGAGGATAAATACTTACTCGCCATCGATATTTATTTCAAATCATATAATTTATTATTTTAATATGAATATCAAATCGAGTAAATAATGAAAGAGCATTATTTATTAAATAATGTAACCACGAGCTCTTTTATATGAGGAGGGTTCATGATTTATTTTTCTAACACTTTATTTGAAGAAGAAGAAAGTAAAAACAAAAATTTCGTTGATAAATTTAAATTTTCAATATATATAGTATATGTTATAAATTTCTGACGAAGAATGTTGAACTGATTATTTTTCACGGTATACAATTATGTCACTGATTGAAGAAAAAAGAACGATGAGGAGAAAGAAACGATAATAATAGATTGAGATGAGTTTGAAATAGTAAGTCAATACGCGTTTATTGAATCAATAATTATGACTATATAACAAAATATTTTAAACTTAAAAAAATATCGAATAATATCTATGTAAATATATAGTTCGAATAAAAAACGGTTACGATATCACTCATTCCACAAATTTGGCCCGATTTGAAAAGACAACAAGTGACCCATAAAATGGGGTAATTTTGTTAGGTATATTCACGTGTGATGTTTTTTAGGACACACAATACTAAATGAAAACACATATTTTGGTAGGGTTTTTTAATTGAAAATATTGTCCAAAAAAATCTAATGTTATATCAACGGCTAGAAGGAAGAGGCTCTAATGTTTTTAAAATACGTAAATATCGAGTACGAATAAATATTTTAATATCTAATAAAAAATTATATTTAATTTAGCGTTTGTAAATACATGAGTTTTGTCAAATTCGTAGCTTAAATTCTTACCTCCCTCTTGGTTGTGCTTTTACTCATACTATCATTGTACGAAGATTATCGTATTTCTTTGATCTTCAAAGGTAGATTTAACGTGTTATAGATTTTGTCGTACCTCATGAAAGTAGAGAGACTGTTTTCAAAAGATACTTAAATTAAGTAACTCAATCACGAAAAAATGACGGAAGAAAAATTAAAATATTTCGTATTGTAGTAATTTATTTTAAACCATTTCCCCATAACTTATGTTGCTTTTTTTTTTTTTGCAACAAATAGCTAAGTAGGAACTAGGGCCATAAATAACATTTTTCAACTTAACTATGTTATATTAACGGCTAAAATGAAGAGAGCTTCATTTTCTTTAAATACATAAATATCGAATCTGAATAAATATTTAAGTTTCATTTCTATTAGGTTGAACCTAAAGATTTATAATCTAGAGGTAACATTCACTTCGATTTCAAATTGGAATCTTCGTTCGATAAGTAATACTAAAATCCTTGTAACAGAAAGTGTAAATTCAAATTAATTGAAACATTCAATTCTTGATACAAATATTTGAATAACGATAAAGTAGATATAAGTGAAACGGTAAAATACAAAAAGTAGAGAATGTTAGTAATTTGATTGGCTAACTACTTGAATATTTACCTTGTTAACGAAAATTTTCTTATATATTATAATATATATAACCTGCTTCGAATACCACGATTATCAGGAAAAGGAAGAGAGAAGAATGACTATTTGAGGAATCTTGAAAACCTCACTTTAATATTTTTTTAAGAAAATGACTAAAGAATTTGAATTTAATTAGCAAAGTGATAATGGAATTAATTACTTTTCCCTAAATTAGTGATGGAGACTTCAAATATAAGACTGAATTTTAACTATTTCCCCTTCATCAAAGGAAGACTTTGATTAATCTAATTCAATTCAATTTCAATAATTCATCACAATGACTTTTTTAATTAAAAAATAAATATTTATTTTGAAACGAAATAAAATATTATATTTTAATTTTGGTGGATCAAATAGTTCCAAGTGTTGACATCATATAACTGTAAAATATATAATTTTTTAAATCAAATTACCTCAATTCCAGCATATAAGTCCGGAAGAATCTTGACCCTTGAAATAAAAGATTTTTGCCTTTCTTACCAATGGCTATCAATGAAGTTATTGACTTTTTTTTTTTCATAATCGACTAATCGCGATGTTCGAATCAGTTTATCATACATCTTAACTTAAATCGTCTATTTTGATCTTTGAATCCTTAGGTTTGTAACATACTTATCCCTCTTATCTTCTCTGCTTAAATACCTTCTCCGCTTAAATACCAGACTAACAACAAGGTCTAAACACCTAAGTTCGTGACGTGCACCAAACCCTAAACCTTAAGATTTTCACCTATTTCATTGTCTATCGTTTAATCATACATCATAACTACTCACTTTGATCTTTGGACCCTGAGGTTTGTAACATACTTATCCCTTCTCCGCTTAAATACCAGACTAACAAGGTTTAAACACCTAAGTTCGTGACATGTGCCAAACCCTAAGATTTTCACCTATTTCATTGTCTAATTGTTATTTACAAAATTTTCACCCGCTTCATTAACTGCTAAATCGCACATTTAATACTAACAATGGAGTTCTTGTTTTAAAGCCAAAAGATAAGAAGGACCACCATACAAGTCCAACAAATTAACAACTAGAGGTGATATACATTGGTAATCAATGAACAAACCACATGTACTCTTACCTTTAGCATTGATAATAGACCAACTACCCAAAAACTTTAACTTGAAATAAATGCAATTTGTACATATTCAAACACTATGAAAACAAAACTAGATTTGGAGCTTTGCAAGATCAAGAAAATATACAAAAAACACAAAGGAATAATCTAAATTCTTGAGAATCAATACAAGTAAAACAGAAAATGCTCATCATTATACTATAGTTTGAGAAGAAGAAAAAAAACCAAAAAAAATAAAGATACAAAGTATGATGAAACTAAAATCTAACAATAAAAACTCACAAAATAAGAAAAAAACCAGATGCAGCAAGCACTGTAAACTGGATTTAAGCCCAGATTATGATCTCTATACATACATTTTCTTGCAAAGTTTCAATCTTTACTTTGCCAATTTATTGTCTCCACAACTTCAATCTATTTCATAACAATTCAAAAATCAAATCTTTGGAGATTGAATCTTTCTCCTCATTACCTCCTCTGTTCTTTCTTTCTGTTACGCCATTTTGACTTCGTGATCATGTATTAGCTCAATTTTGTTGATGGCTTGAAGAGTAGAGGAAATAATAATTGTAGGGATGATTTTGTGCTTTTGAGGATAAGTTAGTTAAAATTTTTGAAAGAATTAATAAAAGGGTGGTGGAGGTGGTGAAGCATATTGAACTCCTATTACTGGTGGCAATGGCCCTTCGTATACTGGAGTAGGTGGTGGTGATGGTGGAGGTGGTGATGGTAATGGTGGGGGTGGAGAATTGTAGTAATATACTGGTGGTGGTGGAGGTGATGGCGATGGTGGGGGTGGAGAATTGTAGTAATATACCGGTGGGGGAGGAGGTGATGGAGATGGTGGGGGCGGAGAATTGTAATGATACATTGGTGGTGGAGGAGGAGATGGTGAAGGGGAAGGTGGTGGGGGTGGTTCAATGCAAGGAGGAGGTGGTGGAGGGGGTGGGGGTTCTATACAAGGTAATGGGGACGGAGGGGGAGGGGAATGAGGTGGTGGAGGTGAAGAGTATACGTATGGCGGTGGTGGAGGAGGTGGTGAATTTGGTGGCGGAGGTGATGAGTAAATGTATGTTGGTGGTGGTGGTGGAGGTGAATTTGGTGGAGGAGGTGGCGAATTTGGTGGCGGAGGTGGTGGTGAATTGTAATAATAAGGTGAAGGGGGTGGAGGCGAGTGAGCAAGCGGTGGAGGTGGTGAATTATGTGGTGGAGGTGGAGAATTTGGTGGGGGAGGTGGAGGTGAGCGTACACAATAAGGCAATGGTGATGGTGGTGGTGGCGAATAAACTGGTGGGGGAGGAGGTGGAGGTGATGGTGGAGGAGGAGATGGTGGCGGTGGTGAATATACAGGTGGTGGAGGTGATGGTGGTGGTGGAGATGGTGGTGGTGGCGGTGGAGGTGATGGTGGAGGAGGAGATGGAGGTGGTGGTGGTGGTGAATAGACTGGTGGTGGAGGAGATGGTGGTGGTGGTGGAGGAGGTGATGGAGGAGGTGGGGAGGGAGGTGGTGGAGGAGGTGAAGGTGAAGGAGGATTATAAACTGGTGGCGGAGGTGAATAAACAGGCGACGGAGGAGGAGAAATAGGCACCACAACAGGCGGAGGAGGGGCAGGCAGCGGTGGTGAAAGTGGTGGTGGAGGTGGCAAAACAGGAACAAATTTATGACACCTAAAAGCACTACAATGAATTTTTTTAGACAAAAATGCCTTACACTGTCCCGGAGACCGTTGCACCGGTCTGTTGGGCAAACAATTCCGTTGATCATGAAACTCCGGCAACCCCAAACATACCGGCGGTTCACCGGTGAAGAAATTATAAGAATAGGTAAAATTCTCAAGCTTAGGAAGCTGACAAATACTTTTAGGAATCGTACCAGAAAGCATATTATGTGCAACATTCAATTGCTCCAAATTCACCAAACCACCAAAATTCTCCGGCAACGGACCCATCAACTCATTAAAGCTCACATCAAATACAGTCAAATTTTTCAACAACCCAATCTCCGCCGGTAAACAAGAACGCAACCCATTATTCATTAAAATCGCTTCATTAAGATTACTCATATTCCCAATACTCGCCGGAAGACACCCATGAAAACGGTTACTCGCCAGTACTATCACAGAAACCGGAGAATTCCCAAAATTCTCCGGCAACTCAAACGCAAAACGATTATGATTAATAAAAATGGCGTCTAATGGCTTATCAAAAAGCTGCGAAGGTACATTACCTTCAAATTCATTGAACCTAATATCCAAAAATATCAACTTGGGTAAACTCAAAACAACATAAGGAAACTTCCCGGCAAACCTGTTATTACTCAGATCCAGCTCGAACAGTATCTTCAACTTGCTCAACTTTCTCGGTATTGTACCACAGAAACGATTGGAATTGATATGGAAAATCCCAAGATCTGTAAGAAGACCAAGCTCTTCCGGGAGATACCCTGCAATGTCACCATGGTTAAGGTCAATGCCGGCAACTGTACGGATTTTCGGATTATCCAACGCCGGAGCACAGAAGACTCCGGTGTAGCTGCATACATTAGGACCAACCCAATTCATAGTGATATTAAAGGGATCTGAAATGATAGCTTGTTTCCATGCTTGTAAAGCAATGTAAGCATTCTTGATTCTATCATTCTCAAACACCATAGATGGATCAATTTTCACATTTTCACCTCTATCACCAAACTCATCTCTGTAATACAAAAGCTGCCTGTGTTTGATGAACTGAGCTTCAGAATCAGTTAAAGGACCATTTTCAGAAACAGTAAACTCAGCATTTGTGTGTTCAGTAAAGACTGAACAACACAAAAAACAGAGCACAAGAAAAAACAGAGAACAAATGGGTGTTTGAGTTTTCTCCTTCATCTCACATATAAGTCATCTGAAAATCAAGAATGCTTGTTTTTTTTTATGCTTTTTTCAGTTCAAAGATTGAATCTTTAACCAAATGTGAGATGAAAAAAGTGAAGATCTATGAAGAAAAATGGATTTAAGAAATGGGGTTTGTGGAATTTTTTTTATTTTCAGTTTAAAAATGGAATCTTTAACCAAATGTGAGATGAAAAAAAGGGGGTATAATGGAAATGGGGTTTGGTTCTTTGAGATCTGAGAAGGAGAGAGAGATAAAGGGGAAGAAGAAGTTGAATTTGTTTTAGGGATTTTGGTGTGAATATAGAGAAAAGAGAAAGAGAAACATGAAATTTCCAACATAAAAAAGGACAGCTAAATCACAGCTCAAAGCCCACTATTCTCTCACTTTCTTCGTAATAGCTCTTAGCTAGCTGGCTAAACTTCTTTATGTTTTTCACACTCTAATTTGGTTCTTTATTCTTCTAGTAATAACCATTAAGAACCACATGTCTAGATAGAACGATTTTTAGTGGTCGAGGATTAAGTTAGAACGTAAGAAGGTTAAGAATCGTCTAATTCATTCAGTTTCGATAGAAAGATTTGGAGATTGAGTATTAAGGTCGAAGATAAGAAGGTTAATAGTTGTCCAGTCTTAGATAGAAAGATTTGGAGGTCGAGAATTGAGGTAGAAAGACGGTTAAACGTTGTCTACTTTAATTTCAGTCTATATAAAAAGGTTTAGTGGTCGAGGATTAAGGTAGAAAGTTAAAAGGTTAAGCATTGTCCAGTTCATTTTCAGTTTAGATAGAAAGATTTGGAGGTTAAGGATTAAGGTAGAAGGTAAAAAAAGTTTAAGCATTGTCTAGTTCATTTCCAATTCAGGTGGAAAGATTTGGAGGTCGAAGGTTGAGGTAGAAAATAAGAAGGTTAAGCGTTATCTAATTTAGTTCTAGTTTAGATAAAAAAGTTTAATAGTCGAGAATTAAAATAGAAGGTTAGAAGATTAAGCATCGTCTAATTCATCTTTTTAGTATTGTTATTATTACTTTCCTAAGTTAGTACTTAGTAGTTAAGTGTTTCTAGTTAACTATTCAATATTGTTATTATCATTAATTTGTACTATCTTATTTTAGATTTTAATAATTTTTAGATGTGTTTTTTGTTTCTTCGGTTTTCGTTTGTTTAGCCATCGCTATAAATACTTTTTTTCGTTATTTGTAACATGACTTTTTTGTGACTTTATTTGTTTTACATGTATTTTTTTTGTTAATTTGTTTTATTTGATTCGAAAATTTATCATAAACAATCACTTTGTCTTTATAATACATGAATAAGATTGTATACATTAAATTTCACCTATAAAATTACATTGCTATATTATTAAAAATTGTTATTTTTAAAGAAAAACATTTATATATGCATGATATTCACTAGTTCGTACTATATGTTCCTTATACATTACAATTACTCATAGGAAGAGAAAGAGACAAGTTTAACCTTTTGCTCTTCAAGATAAAATATAAAAAAGAAATGTATTTTTTTGTGTAAATCTTAAATTTGTGTATCTTTCACAATAAAATGACTTTGATTTTCTTTTTAATTATTTAGTGTCTTATATCTATATTAACGTTAGATTATATTTGGATTCACGCTATACAGAGTTTCATTCAAAAGGAAGCGTTTTTTTCTTTAAAAAATTTCATATTCAAAGGTTAAACCGTTAAACTACAAATTTTTGAATTCTAATTTAAAAAAATAATCTCTATCTGTTGTACCACGTCCGTTAAGTGTCTGTTCAATAAATTTTTTCACCTCTCCACTCACAAGGTGTCCCTTTTTTGACTTTGAGATAATTGCTCTTCCGCTATCCACGCCACACAAGTGCTTTTGGTTTCTTTTTCTCATTAATGAGAAAGAAAAAACAACTATCTCTCCAACTTATTATGAGCAACAACTCACTCTCAAAAAACACGTAAGTGTTAGATGAACGGATTAAATTAGATCGATTGAAATAATATATTTGATTCGTTTATATATATTTCACCATATATACTAAACAAAATGAGTCAATTAATGGATAGTATGAATGTTCTCTTCGTCTATTTTTATTTGTCCATTTTTTCTCTTATAATTGTTCCTAATTATTTGTTCATTTTGACAAATCAAGAAATGACAAATTTTTTTACCTATAATATCCTCAATTAAGTAACTAATTAATTTGAAAAATATAGCATTTTTCATCCACTTTATAATTAATAAGAGTAAAATGACAAACTCACTACATTATTAATTATTTTCTTCATAGGTGTACCAATTTAAAGTAGATAAGTAAAAAGGGACAGAGAGAGTATCTATTATGTATAGTCAAGATAAGAACAAATATTGTTCATAAAATTTGATTAGTTTCTGAAAATTTATCATCAAAGAAATTCAAGTGCCAAAACTGGCTCATACTAGTTTTTGGGTAAAAAGAAATTGCAAGTAAAATTCGTGTTCAAACGCAATTTTAAATTAAAAAAATAATTTAAAACGTCTTTAAAAACTCATTTTTTTCAAATTTCAACTAAATTCATGATTAAACGCTAACAGAATATATGGTGCATAATTTTTATCCTTCCTTCCAACTTTATGTGGTTTCATAAGAGATATTTACTATTTCCCTATTGTATAGTTTCCTAATTACCAAACAAATCATTTAATTTTCATTGATATTTTGGTATCACTATCAACTATTTCCTACTATTACATGCAAAATTTTTGGTTGAAATTGTACAACACACCATAGTACTCTATGGTAGGTACACTTTTAACTTGTGCCTTTGATACATTTCTCTAGTTGTGGGCAAAAAAAACATTTCAATTATCATTTGCAAGTATCATTGCTCTATAGGTTATTTGTTGAGTTGAAGTACCCTCACCATCACATATGTTCGGATTATGTCGAAATAGATAAAATTTCTCTACTCTTATTAGAAGCTTTTTAAATTTTCAAGCTCCGAAAATGAATAGAATCTTAATAGAGCCTTTTCTCTTTTAATAAATCTTACGCGATAAAAATTTGAATTTAATAAAACTCGAAAGTATTAAATTAAAAGAAAAATTCAATTTTTTATGCCATGTATTTTCTTAATCTAACTCAGCCACCAATAATTCTATAATAATAACATCACAAAGCCTCCATATATCACATTAAAACTAATTGAATTTAATCCATAACATTATATTACTATTATTATAATCATATAATACAATAACTTTTTAGATTTTTTTTTTCCCTCTCAATTTAGTGGTTTGCATGTGACTACCTATAGTTTTAGCTTTTATCTTATTAGTACTAAAATAATTGTCAAGTACTCTTTCAAATCATATGATTCCTTTGACAAGTTCTCTATGCCCCTCATGAGATATCTTAGGTAGCTTGTTATTGATCTTTGGGTCCACTGTCCAAAGTATAAATGATAAAATATAAGTCGAATTCGAGTTTAATTTAAATAGACTAAAATAGATAAAATTCTATCAAAGTTTAATATGGTTAATGTATAAATATCATGTCGAAAATAGACTAGATGATGAATCATAACCTATTCTGTTCAGATCATAATTCAATCTATCGCCCTTTTTGATTTGATTTTTGAAAGAAAAATATAAAATTCAATTTTTTTTTCTTAAATTATATATTTAAGTTCTTTGAAATGAGCTTGTAATTAAGTTCCTTGAAATTTCCTATTTACCAAATTTAGTCTTGTATGTTAGAATTTAGTTTTGTATTATTTGACCAAATTTTACTCAATAATTCATAGGTCATTTCTAGTTTGATTCCTTGAATCAATCACACAAATCAATCATAGTTTAAATTTGAATATTTTTTTTATGTTCTACACAACGTTAGGTATTCGAATAAATCTTATTAATTTTTTAAATTATACAACGTAGGATTCATTTCTGGATACGACATTACTCTTTAACATTATTGTTCAAAAGCATTTCTTTGGTGTGTTACAGCCTAGAGGAAAGAACTAACTACTTCTCCATTGTGTTAAAAAATATTATCATATATATTTACTTAAATTGTTTAATCTTGTAGTCAAAATTCTATGAACAAATAATTTGAAAGTGGTTCATAAATTATTATTATTATTATTTCCTTTAGTTTAACATAGTGTAATTTATAAGAGAATGTTCCAAACTTCCAATCATATCCAATCATTTGATTCCTTCTAAGGTATCAAATATGATTTTTCAATTTTTTGTTGCTAAACTTAGCTGGCTATATACTTTTGTTTCATCTTTTTGGCTGTTTTTAGTATTTACATTAAGTATTCTTTTCTTGTTTCTTTTATTTTTCTTAAATGAAAATATGTCATATTATAATTATATCCGGATACTCGTTGACAAGAGCGCAATATATGATAGATAGATTAACGTTCATTGTAGATTCGAATTTTACCTGTCACAAACAAATGTCTGATAGTTAAGTAGAGAATGACTAAGAAATAGATTTATTATTCATCATTTTTCAAATTGAGTAACATTCGTCATCGGTATTTCTTGTTCTTAGTACTTTCTTCTTGTGTTGATTTCTTGATTTTATAAATTCTTGTGTAAAAATAATGCTATAACTATGCACCGAAACTATAATAGTAAGAGCACAATATGTTATGCGTAAATTAAACATGTGTCATGAATTTGAATCTCATTTTCAGATAAAAATTTAGCACTTAATAAGTATAAAATGATAGAAGATTGATTTATCATTCACCAATTTAAGAAAATATTAGTTAAATTTTATCACAGATAAATTTTGAATAAAAAATAATTCAAAGGGGCGAGTCCATCATTCACTAATTTCCAAATTGAGTGGGAACTTAAACAAATGTTTTAGGCTCTAATAATGCCACAAGACAAAAACTTGACATTAAGTAAAGACCAAAGAATGATAAAGATATTGATCTATATATTATTTATCGATTTCTAAACCGCGTGAATTAAACATATCGATAGAGGGATGATCCTAATTATTCATCGATTTTCAAACCGTGTAAAATTAGTCCTTGGATATTTCTTGATTATTAAACAATAGTACAATTATATTATCATAACTAAACTATTTGGTGATGGATTTATTTATAATTTTAATAATGTAAGATTGACAAAAGAATATGGGCCTATATTTTCTAAATTCTTAGCAACTACCACATGGTTTCAACAACTTTAGGATATTATAGGAATAATGATATATACACTAAGATGTTTGTGTATGTGTCAAAAATTAAAATTAGTTAAATGAAATGGGATTATTGATCAAGTCCAATGAATGGAAAGATAATTATATTCTTTTGTTTATAATAATTATAATTAGCCAAATATTAATCTATATTATTCTAATTTCATTTTTGTAATAATATACTATTTGGTTTCATACTTGTACCAAATTATTTAATATAAGTATTTAATTGAACTTTCAACGTATCTAGAACAAAGTAAAACAACTCTCCAAATTTTTTATTTTTTTTTGGGGTGGGTGGGTATTAAAAATAAGAAATTAAAGAAGGTAATACGTGTTCCTTTTGAAAAAATATTTTATTTAAAATATAGCTGTTTAATGAAGAGTAAAGTAGTATTATCAAATTATCAATCAATCTCATATTTTAAGAAAATATATCTTATTTTAAAAAAATTATAAAACTTATAAGAAAAATGATTTATAATTATATTATTACGTGACCCGGTAGTCCAAAAGGTATAATGGTATACAACTTAAATTCTTTAAAAATGTGGTCTCTACTGGTGAATAATGAGAAAAATCTTCAAGATTAAAATTTAAATCGCAATGAAAAATAAAAAAGAATATTATTCTTTCTTATCGATCTATTCTACATCACATCATTAAAAACATTGATTTTACTCGTCTCACATTATTAAAAATTACTAATATTCACAAATATTATATTGAAATTTGATTCGTCAATAAAAAATATTCTACGCAAAATTTATCAAAAATTCATATCATAATGAATTTCGTATAAGATTAACATCATTTTATAATGACAATAACATCATTTTATTATGACAATTAATAACAATATATATATATATATATATATATATATATATATATATATATATATATATATATTAGATGATAAATATTCGATAAAATAATATATCATAATTAATGGAAAGACAAAGTGGGAGCCAAAAAATCATATGAAAATTGTTATGTGAAAATATATATATGGGTCCCAAAATTGTGTGGCAAAAAATAAAACTTTTGGAATTGAAAGGTTGCCTCCTCTACCGACGAAAATAGAACCAAGAATATCGTGAAATAAGTTAACACCACAAACATCAAGGCTCCTCTATGTTTTTACTCTCGATAATCGTGATGTTCGAATCAATATTTTACGTATTACAAATAATTTTATGTGATAGTATTTATCATCTTCCATCAATAACAGATATTAATATTTTTACTAGTTTTATGGGGTACTTCATACTTGTTATCTTTCGTTTGAGAAATATACGAGGCAATTTTATTAAAATTTGATTTATAATATTCGACCTGTTTCTTTGATTACTAGATCACACTCTTTAAATTTCTTTATGTTGTTTTCTAGTCACTTTCTATGTTTGTATTAAATGTATTTTAATTAAGCGATAAATTAATGGAAGAATGTGAATAAGTCGGCTATAATTAAATAAAAGGTATGCAAGAAATATATGTCAATGTATATATTGTTTTGACGTTATATAATCTTTTTTCTTTTTCAATTTCTATTTTTCCTAAAGCAATAATATATTAAAATATACTTTCCAAATATTAAAAATAAAAAATTCGACGATATTCTTTTTTTTACTTTTTTTACTTTTTTAGATATTTCTTTATATGGCTGACTCTTTTTTTTTCCCCACCTAACAATTTAAATTAATTGTCCCCAACTTTACATCAACCAAACAGTACTTCTGCTTTTGTATATATAATATTTGATGAAATGTAAATCAATTTATCATATGATATTATTAAAGGTGAATTTTAAATTTAGAGATGTTCGAAGCACGTATTAAAATGATTTATAATAGTTATATTTTCGAGTTAGGAATGAATGAGGGTAGTCTAACACAATTAGAACAACAAACTAGATCAATTGCCCCAATCATCCTTTGTATATATTGATGTTCAATCAAATATATATTCATCTTTTAGAGTGTATAAATACGTCTATTTGTTTGAGACTGTCAAGATTCGATCACCTTCTACCTTTCATACAGATCGATCTTAGGCTATTATCGTGTCTGAATTACACTTATTCATTTATAATCGCGTTTTCAAAATATAAGAAGACAGACAGACCAAAAAATTAAATTATTCAATATTTATTATATATATAACTAACAATAATTTTTTTTTTTTTTATATATAATCTAATTCTTTCACAACGGAGATTTTCGATAATTTTGACCTTATAAAACTTTTTATAAATCGAAAAAAAAGTGTAGAAAACTCCATGCATGCATGAGTTAGTAATACACAGCTGGAAGTGCCAGCTGGCAATATTTTTTTTTTTTATCTTAAATGATAACGTGGCATTGACTTGGAATTCCCTTTGGTAATAATGTCTTTGATACACTCTCTTCTCTCGTCTTGTTTATATTCTTGTCGTTAGCAAATTATTTCGTATTCGATCTTATCATCAATTTTTATAAGATCGAATTAGATTGTTATTCAAAAGCTTTATATACAAGTATATGTATATAGATTATAAAGATTGTTTTATTTTATTTTATTTTTAGAAAATTTAGAAAAATATTTAGTCGTTATTCTTTGGATAGGTTGACTTAGTCAACTTTTGTGATGTAGCTTGTAAATCAAAATTGAAATATGAATTGCACTCAATAAATTGATGGAGACATTAATTCCGCACTCGTTATTAAGAGATTTTGTGTATCTAATTTTTATTTTTATTTTAAAAAAAACTATAAGGACAAAGTATAACGAAAAAGAAAGATTATTCAATTTTAATTATAGTTTTTGAAATATGATAGAAGTTTTTTTTTTTTTTGTATTTAATCAAATTGTATCGCATTAATTTGAACGGATAGACTAAGATTGGTCCCACTTCCCTTATAAAAGCGTCGATCCAGCTGCACAAGACGCGTCACGTGTGGGTCCAACATAACCTTTATTTCGTATAGGTTTTGTTAGTATTATGTGAACTTAACCATACATTTGCAAATTCTATTTTAATTTATTTTTTAGTACGCGTATTTGATATTTATATTAAAAATTAATCAAATTTAAATTAAATTGTAAAAGTTTTATATTGAAGGAAAAATACTTTTGCATAAAAACGACTGTTTACTCAGAATTCGAAACATCTAATTAAAGATAAAATAATGCATACATTTGCAAGTTGCATATATATATATATATATATATATATATATATATATATATATCAACTTCGTTCGTAAATGTATTCAGACTTTATCCCTATTTTATAAGGATAAAAAAGATATTTCTGATAAATTATTAGATCTATTCATACTCGTTAAAAATAATAACTATTAATATAATTTATTAAATTATCTTATAAATAAGATATTTTTCAAAATTAAAAGTATGTTGGAAACCATTATCAAATTTAATCATCAAATTTTAAAATATTAATTATTTTGGGATAATTTTCTTAAGCTAAAGCAATAATTAAAGTGGGTAAGAGTGGGGTATATGTGTGTATCACACATAAATAAGGTAGTTATACCTTTTATTTGCAAATACAAAATTGATTTTTTGAGTCAAAGTTCAAAATTAATAAATATCCAATATACTCCTGTTTGAAATAGTGAAACTTATTCGACTACTATTACAAAAAAATAAAATAAAAATAGTACCCTCATTGTAAATTCATTTGACTTTTTTTTAATTGGTCTAAAATTAATATTATTTTTCTTCTAAATTAAAAACAATATGAATTGTTCTTCCCTTTTATCTTACTTCCATATATTAGCCTTATCACTAATAACTATTTTTTATTCGACGCACTTTAAAATTTATTGTGATAAAATAATTTATAGTAATATAAATATCTAATACTTGTTATGTTTGAATAGCAAATTTTATATCAATTTTTTTTTTTCATATAATATAAATTAAGATGAGGAAAAAAATATTTTTATTCACGTAACTATCCAAGCTAGCAACTAAGCTAGAGATCAAGGCACGAGTTTGATCGCATACTTTAAATTGTAATCATTTAATATTAATTTAAAATTCAATAATTTAAAAATATTTATAATTTAAATTTATAAATTTCAAATTTTGATACTAAATATGATGAGGATTATGTGTACCTAAGCACAAACATATATTGGCAAGCCTAAGTAACAAATAACTCTTATTGAAATAATTAATTTTAACTGATGTTCGTTATTTGTATTAGAGCCTGATTAGATATAAATTTGCTCTGAAAGTTTCATATAAGGTAAAATGCTCCCTAACAAAGATAAGTATTTCAGAATTCAAAACTTTTAATTAAAGAAAAAAACTTTTCGATTATTCTTACTTAAATTGATGTTTGATGAAGCTTTAATTTCAAGCTAATTTGTGTCAATTCTTAAGTTTCCATCAACCAATTCTTATCATGATGATGTGATGATTACTTTGTTTGAATTCCATTTTGACTTATTATCGGTGGATAAAAAGAAAAATATTAAATCGACTTTATTGTGGGGGTGGGGTGGGGGTTGTAAAATTAGTGACAACAATATTTGAATATTACTTTGTGTTATTACTTAATAATATTTGGTAGATATGAAATAAGTCATTGATATATAAAATTAATATGTTGTCTGGTTGATAATGGAGAAATTTGTATATATATATATAAATTTACACGGGATAAAAAGTAAAATAACTATATTATTAATAATTTTATAACTCAAATCAACTATCATACGACTTTATAAAGGATATAAATGTCGAATTTTCTTAATTTGGAATAGGAATTTTGATGACAAGTCGTGTGTATGGTTGTTCATGAACATAAATGAATTAGGATAGAACAATAACATCGAGAGGAGAGGAATGTATCAGAGAAGGTATATAATCTATGTATCATAGAGGGAATATAATCTCTAAATGCAAAACAGAGATGTATCCTAGAGGAGAAAAATGTATCCAAAAAAAGGAATAGAAATGTATCAGCGAAATGAAATTGATATATTCGAGAGACGATTTTTAATTTTTTTAGAGATTCTAATAAAAATAAGATATATATTTTAATTTTTTTCATATATTAAGTAGTTTTTTTTTATCTATTTAAATCTTTCTAAATAAAAATTATATTTGCCAATGAAAGACAACATATATTTGTAATTAATTCAGGTAAATGCAAACTAACATGATTTCACCATCATTTTTTTTAAAAAAAAAAACTATAATGTAGCACTAAAAGTATATATTCTAATGATATTAGTCATAATTTCCCACGCAATATAAATTAAAAAATTGTTTTTATTCTTCTTTTATTCTTCCTTTCCATATTTCCTTATGTTACGCAAAAATGTTTGCCGCGTCCAAAATTGTGTGTATAACGAGAACTTGAAAAACAAGTTTTATCTGTCTCAAATTATTTGATACTTTTATTTTTTTGAAAATTACACGAGTATTATAAGTATTTTAAAATATATATTTTTTTCATTTATCGATATGATAAAAATTCCTCTAATGATACTAATTGTATAATTTTTAAATATTTAGATTGACTAAATCATTTTAATTAAAATTAATATTTTAGAAGTGAAAAATATATATTTATTTTGAAACCAAAAAAATAGTATAGAAGAATTGAGAAGTCAATTTCAATGTTGTTATTACGCGTTACGTTATTGCCAAAAACAGTTCATTAACTGGCCTTCCACTTGTTTGACATTTTGTCAAATTTTATTTCTTGATTTTTCATATTTATTTTAAAAAATATTAATTTAAATTTGTATTTTAATATTTAAATTGATGTAACATGTACTATCTTTTTAATCGAGATTGTATATCACATCAAACTTATTTAATACAATTTATATTCCTAGTGATCTATAAGTTGTTAAATCGCAATATATTTATCTAGTAGGACACTCAAAAATAGTAACTATAAATTTTCAAAAGAAAAGGACTCATTTATATGGGAAATACTCCTTAGGGATATAAAAACTTTCTAAAATCAAAATTTAATTTATTATTTATTTATTTTATCACAATTCTTATCGATTACATTTTATTACTCAAAAAATAAAAAATTTCATATATAACCCTAGATATATTTCAACTACACAAACAAACAAAAACTAACAAACCCCACTTAGTTTTAATTTTATAAAATTAAAACAAGAACCTTGTCTTCACCTCACCAAAAAGCCAAAAAGTAACTTAATATAATAAAAGAGAAACTAATTGCCGGCCTCATTTCACCGACTAACCTTTAAACTAACTGTTCACGTAGGGACGGAGCTAGAAATTTATATCTTATTTATCTCATAATTAAAATACGATAACAATCGATCATATACTATCTTTTTATTTAGGAGAAAACTTCAAATATTCTATCAAACATAAAAAAAACTTATTTACACCATTCGTTAAGAGTTTGACATGACTATGTTATCTCTATTTGGGAAAAAGTTTATCTGTATCAGTTAAAAGTTTGACTCAAATATATTATTTCCATTTGAGAAAAGACTTATCCATACATATTATTCGTTAACTAATAATACTTTTAATTATATTAAATTATTTTTGCACGTCTTTTCCCTTTTTATTAACGATTATATCTTTAGTTTCAATTTATCTTCAGATATCTCTCCTAATATCTATTCTGCTACAATTAAATAATTTTCGAAAAAGAAAGTGATTCTTAATTGGATTTCAGCGAATAATTATACTCTCAAACTTTGAATGCACAAGTAACCATTTAAACTTGTATAAAATTAAACAAGTAGACATGTGTGTCCTACTACATGCAGAATGTTACGTAGGATACAAAATTACCATGATTGATAAATGTGTCTATTTGCTTAATTTTATATCAGATAATTATCTATCCAAAATTATTATCGATTGACATTAAAATAACATTTATATTTATGTGTTATACCAAATAAAATAGATGGTTAGCAAATAACTACTATCACTAATAGGTTTTCTTTTTTTCTTCTATTGATGGTGAAACATAGATCCCTATTTTTGTAATGGGGAAGCTAACAAGAGGAAAATGTCTATATGTGTTGCTAAAAGTGATAACCATTAGATTTAAAAATTAATAATTCAAATTCATCTCACAAATCCTTATTCTTTTAAAAAAATAAAACAATTCACTCTTAATTATTGACTTAATTATAAATTATTCCAAAACCCTAATGCTTATATTAGTAGAATAAAATCAACATTATAAAGTCACACACTTTTAATTATTAAAGTGAGAAAATATTTTTATTTTTATTTTTTAAAAAAGAGGGAGAATATATAGTAAGCTACTAATAGCTACTACATATACAACTATTAGAGAAAGTGAGAGGATCTAGTGGGTTTTGAGCTGTGATTTAGCTGTCTTTTTTTATTTTGGAAATTTCTTATTTCTTACAAAATAAATAAATAAATAATTTTTTCTAAAAAAAAAAAATATTAAAAAAGTATTCCTTTATTCTTTATTCACACAACCCCAAAATCCCTAATCCAAAAATAAATTCAACCTCTCTCTCTCTTCAAATCTCTAAAAAAAAACACCATTTTCATTATCTTCTTCTTCTCCACAAAACTTCATCTCACATTTTTGCTTAAAGATTCCATTTTTAAACTAAAAATTAAAAAAATTCCACAAACCCCATATCTTACATCCATTTTTCTTCATAGATCTTCACTTTTTTCATCTCACATTTGGTTAAAGATTCAATCTTTGAACTGAAAAAAGCATAAAAAAACAAGCATTCTTGATTTTCAGATGACTTATATGTGAGATGAAGGAGAAAACTCAAACACCCATTTGTTCTCTGTCTTTTCTTGTGCTCTGTTTTTTGTGTTGTTCAGTCTTTACTGAACACACAAATGCTGAGTTTACTGTTTCTGAAAATGGTCCTTTAACTGATTCTGAAGCTCAGTTCATCAAACACAGGCAGCTCTTGTATTACAGAGATGAGTTTGGTGATAGAGGTGAAAATGTGAAAATTGATCCATCTATGGTGTTTGAGAATGATAGAATCAAGAATGCTTATATTGCTTTACAAGCATGGAAACAAGCTATCATTTCAGATCCCTTTAATATCACTATGAATTGGGTTGGTCCTAATGTATGCAGCTACACCGGAGTCTTCTGTGCTCCGGCGTTGGATAATCCGAAAATCCGTACAGTTGCCGGCATTGACCTTAACCATGGTGACATTGCAGGGTATCTCCCGGAAGAGCTTGGTCTTCTTACAGATCTTGGGATTTTCCATATCAATTCCAATCGTTTCTGTGGTACAATACCGAGAAAGTTGAGCAAGTTGAAGATACTGTTCGAGCTGGATCTGAGTAATAACAGGTTTGCCGGGAAGTTTCCTTATGTTGTTTTGAGTTTACCCAAGTTGATATTTTTGGATATTAGGTTCAATGAATTTGAAGGTAATGTACCTTCGCAGCTTTTTGATAAGCCATTAGACGCCATATTTATTAATCATAATCGTTTTGCTTTTGAGTTGCCGGAGAATTTTGGGAATTCTCCGGTTTCTGTGATAGTACTGGCGAGTAACCGTTTTCATGGGTGTCTTCCGGCGAGTATTGGGAATATGAGTAATCTTAATGAAGCGATTTTAATGAATAATGGGTTGCGTTCTTGTTTACCGGCGGAGATTGGGTTGTTGAAAAATTTGACTGTATTTGATGTGAGCTTTAATGAGTTGATGGGTCCGTTGCCGGAGAATTTTGGTGGTTTGGTGAATTTGGAGCAATTGAATGTTGCACATAATATGCTTTCTGGTACGATTCCTAAAAGTATTTGTGAGCTTCCTAAGCTTGAGAATTTTACCTATTCTTATAATTTCTTCACCGGTGAACCGCCGGTATGTTTGGGGTTGCCGGAGTTTCATGATCAACGGAATTGTTTGCCCAACAGACCGGTGCAACGGTCTCCGGGACAGTGTAAGGCATTTTTGTCTAAAAAAATTCATTGTAGTGCTTTTAAGTGTCATAAATTTGTTCCTGTTTTGCCACCTCCACCACCACTTTCACCACCGCTGCCTGCCCCTCCTCCGCCTGTTGTGGTGCCTATTTCTCCTCCTCCGTCGCCTGTTTATTCGCCTCCGCCACCAGTTTATAATCCTCCTTCACCTTCACCACCTCCACCACCACCACCCTCTCCACCTCCTCCATCACCTCCTCCACCACCACCACCATCTCCTCCACCACCAGTCTATTCACCACCACCACCACCTCCATCTCCTCCTCCACCATCACCTCCACCGCCACCACCACCATCTCCACCACCACCATCACCTCCACCACCTGTTTATTCACCACCGCCACCATCTCCCCCACCACCATCACCTCCACTTCCTCCCCCACCAGTTTATACGCCACCACCACCATCACCATTGCCTTATTGTGTACGCTCACCTCCACCTCCCCCACCAAATTCTCCACCTCCACCACATAATTCACCACCTCCACCCCCTTCACCTTACTATTACAATTCACCACCACCTCCTCCACCAAATTCGCCTCCTCCACCACCACCAACATACATTTACTCATCACCTCCGCCACCAAATTCACCACCTCCTCCACCACCGCCATACGTATACTCTTCACCTCCACCACCTCATTCCCCTCCCCCTCCGTCCCCATTACCTTGTATAGAACCCCCACCCCCTCCACCACCTCCTCCTTGCATTGAACCACCCCCACCACCTTCCCCTTCACCATCTCCTCCTCCACCACCAATGTATCATTACAATTCTCCGCCCCCACCATCTCCATCACCTCCTCCCCCTCCGGTATATTACTACAATTCTCCACCCCCACCATCGCCATCACCTCCTCCACCACCGGTATATTACTACAATTCTCCACCCCCACCATTACCATCACCACCTCCACCATCACCACCGCCTACTCCAGTATACGAAGGGCCATTGCCACCAGTAATAGGAGTTCAATATGCTTCACCACCTCCACCACCCTTTTATTAATTCTTTCAAAAATTTCAACTAACTTATCCTCAAAAGCACAAAATCATCCCTACAATTATTATTTCCTCTACTCTTCAAGCCATCAACAAAATTGAGCTAATACATGATCACGAAGTCAAAATGGCGTAACAGAAAGAAAGAACAGAGGAGGTAATGAGGAGAAAGATTCAATCTCCAAAGATTTGATTTTTGAATTGTTATGAAATAGATTGAAGTTGTGGAGACAATAAATTGGCAAAGTAAAGATTGAAACTTTGCAAGAAAATGTATGTATAGAGATCATAATCTGGGCTTAAATCCAGTTTACAGTGCTTGCTGCATCTGGTTTTTTTCTTATTTTGTGAGTTTTTATTGTTAGATTTTAGTTTCATCATACTTTGTATCTTTATTTTTTTTGGTTTTTTTTCTTCTTCTCAAACTATAGTATAATGATGAGCATTTTCTGTTTTACTTGTATTGATTCTCAAGAATTTAGATTATTCCTTTGTGTTTTTTGTATATTTTCTTGATCTTGCAAAGCTCCAAATCTAGTTTTGTTTTCATAGTGTTTGAATATGTACAAATTGCATTTATTTCAAGTTAAAGTTTTTGGGTAGTTGGTCTATTATCAATGCTAAAGGTAAGAGTACATGTGGTTTGTTCATTGATTACCAATGTATATCACCTCTAGTTGTTAATTTGTTGGACTTGTATGGTGGTCCTTCTTATCTTTTGGCTTTAAAACAAGAACTCCATTGTTAGTATTAAATGTGCGATTTAGCAGTTAATGAAGCGGGTGAAAATTTTGTAAATAACAATTAGACAATGAAATAGGTGAAAATCTTAGGGTTTGGCACATGTCACGAACTTAGGTGTTTAAACCTTGTTAGTCTGGTATTTAAGCGGAGAAGGGATAAGTATGTTACAAACCTCAGGGTCCAAAGATCAAAGTGAGTAGTTATGATGTATGATTAAACGATAGACAATGAAATAGGTGAAAATCTTAAGGTTTAGGGTTTGGTGCACGTCACGAACTTAGGTGTTTAGACCTTGTTGTTAGTCTGGTATTTAAGCGGAGAAGGTATTTAAGCAGAGAAGATAAGAGGGATAAGTATGTTACAAACCTAAGGATTCAAAGATCAAAATAGACGATTTAAGTTAAGATGTATGATAAACTGATTCGAACATCACGATTAGTCGATTATGAAAAAAAAAAAGTCAATAACTTCATTGATAGCCATTGGTAAGAAAAGCAAAAATCTTTTATTTCAAGGGTCAAGATTCTTCCGGACTTATATGCTGGAATTGAGGTAATTTGATTTAAAAAATTATATATTTTACAGTTATATGATGTCAACACTTGGAACTCTTTGATCCACCAAAATTAAAATATAATATTTTATTTCGTTTCAAAATAAATATTTATTTTTTAATTAAAAAAGTCATTGTGATGAATTATTGAAATTGAATTGAATTAGATTAATCAAAGTCTTCCTTTGATGAAGGGGAAATAGTTAAAATTCAGTCTTATATTTGAAGTCTCCATCACTAATTTAGGGAAAAGTAATTAATTCCATTATCACTTTGCTAATTAAATTCAAATTCTTTAGTCATTTTTTTAAAAAAATATTAAAGTGAGGTTTTCAAGATTCCTCAAATAGTCATTCTTCTCTCTTCCTTTTCCTGATAATCGTGATATTCGAAGCAGGTTATATATATTATAATATATAAGAAAATTTTCGTTAACAAGGTAAATATTCAAGTAGTTAGCCAATCAAATTACTAACATTCTCTACTTTTTGTATTTTACCGTTTCACTTATATCTACTTTATCGTTATTCAAATATTTGTATCAAGAATTGAATGTTTCAATTAATTTGAATTTACACTTTCTGTTACAAGGATTTTAGTATTACTTATCGAACGAAGATTCCAATTTGAAATCGAAGTGAATGTTACCTCTAGATTATAAATCTTTAGGTTCAACCTAATAGAAATGAAACTTAAATATTTATTCAGATTCGATATTTATGTATTTAAAGAAAATGAAGCTCTCTTCATTTTAGCCGTTAATATAACATAGTTAAGTTGAAAAATGTTATTTATGGCCCTAGTTCCTACTTTGCTATTTGTTGCAAAAAAATAAATAAATAGCAACATAAGTTATGGGGAAATGGTTTAAAATAAATTATCAGAATACGAAATATTTTAATTTTTCTTCCGTCATTTTCTCGTGATTGAGTTATTTGATTTAAATATCTTTCGAAAACTCTCTATTTTCATGAGGTACGACAAGATCTATAACACATTAAATCTACCTTTGAAGATCAAGGAAAAATACGATAATCTTCATACAATGATAGTATGAGTAAGCACAACCAAGAGGGAGGTAAGACTTTAAGCTACGAATTTGACAAAACTCATGTATTTACAGACGCTAAATTAAATATAATTTTTTTATTAGATATTTAAATATTTATTCGTACTCGATATTTACGTATGTTAAAAACATTAGAGCCTCTTCCTTCTAGCCGTTGATATAACTTTAGATTTTTTTCGACAATATTTTCAATTAAAAAAACCCTACCGAAAAATGTGTTTTCATTTAGTATTGTGTCCTAAAAAACATCACACGTGAATATACCTAACAAAATTACCCCATTTTATGGGTCACTTGTTGTCTATTCAAATCGGGCCAAATTTGTGGAATGAGTGATATCGTAACCGTTTTTTATTCGAACTATATATTTATATAGATATTATTCGATATTTTTTTAAGTTTAAAATATTTCGTTATATAGTCATAATTATTGATTCAATAAACACGTATTGACTTATTATTTCAAACTCATCTCAATCTATTATTATCGTTTCTTTCTCCTCATCGTTCTTTTTTCTTCAATCAGTGACATAATTGTATACCGTGAAAAATAATCAGTTCAACATTCTTCGTCAGAAATTTATAACATATACTATTGAAAATTTAAATTTATCAACGAAATTTTTGTTTTTACTTTCTTCTTCTTCAAATAAAGTGTTAGAAAAATAAATCATTAGCCCTCGTCATATAAAAGAGCTCGTGGTTACATTATTTAATAAATAATGCTCTTTCATTATTTACTCGATTTGATATTCATATTAAAATAATAAATTATATGATTTGAAATAAATATCGATGGCGAGTAAGTATTTATCCTCTTAATCGAACTCTTTAATTTTAATGGTTTTTTGGTAGTTTGTATTAATTTGTTGTCTTTATTTATAGTACTCTTTTTCACCAACCCTTCTCTTTCGAATGCATTTTCTTATTCTTATATTTGGTCAACATCATATGGGACTTTTTCCACATTATTTATATTCTATCAACATCAAAAAAAAAAAGAAAAAAAAAAGAGTCAATTTTTTTATATTTTAATGGTAGTACTTGAGTGATAAATATTTATTCTAAGGTTTATATTAAATTATATTAATTTATTATCGTTAAGTAATTTAACAAGGTAGAACCCATATTAAGTTACCATGAATGTAAGTGATAGAAGTCTATGCAAAACATATATAAATTAGTTATTAATACATAGATAATAATTATATATCTAAATTTTGAGATTGCATAGTTAAACACCTCATCTCGTCTCTAATATGTCAGTTGAACAATCGAACTTATAAAATGATCATCTAGAGTAATATCTCTATAATTTTTGTGTCACGTCATCATCAGGTGTCCTCGAGATATAGTGTGGACAAGTTGATATGTTTAGATATATATATTCTGAAATTAAAGTTAACATGTCTCGTTACCAGTCGAAGACAATGATAAACCCGCTTTTGCTCTATTCGTTTTGAATCTAGAGATTTATACTTCTATTCGTTTTGAATCTAGAGATTTATACTTGTTAGAAACTATATTCGTATTCTTCTTTGTATTTCAGACTTTTAAAATTTATCTGTATTCGATATTTGCACTTTTAAGCCTCGAAACAATGTTCATCAACTTAGGTATAAAATTTAATTCCAAAGTAAGTGGAAAAAAATATTTTGGAATATAAGAAGGCAAGTGATATATATTTATATATAACATAGAACAATAATGTCATTGTATCTATCATTTTCTAAACTCTTATAACAAATGATAGTATATCATATGGCTAATACATAAATGTCACCAATTAATGGAAGTAATTGGTAAATGGGGTCCAAATCAAAATTATATTTCACATGGCTTTGTTTGTTAGAGAAATTCTCACATCACCATCTACTCAATTTCTTGGTTGTTGATTAGTGAGTTGGTTGACTAATAAGTGTACTTAATTATATTATAAATAATAATAAATATATAATTTCAAAAACATTAAAATAATTAGTAGTCATTTATTTAGAGCCTCAAATGACAGGCTGTGAGTAGGTCAAATATATTAATTATATCGATATGTCACATATCTCATATATACCCCATTATATTTACTCTCAAACAAATATAATACGAAATAATAATAACCGATCAATTGTTTTGAATTTGAGTCTAAATAAAGAGTTATTTTTTATCGTAAATCATTATATTCTAAATATGTAGATTTTTTATTTTTTTGAAGATGAACCTTAAAAAATTTGAGGTACAATGGAAAATAAAGTAGAGATATTCCATACTTCTTATTTTAACGTGTTATTGTATGAAAAGTTTTAAATAATATTTTTTAAGTTAAAATAATATTTTCTTAACAAAAGAAAATCCAACTTTTGTTAAAAAAATATATTCTGAATCACTGTTTACAAAGTCTAAACCTTCTTTTTTTCTTTTTTGCTACACTTTTTTCCAACTTGTTAAGAAATATTTTGAATCATTAGCTTTTTCTTTCTTTTTCTTTTTGGTATATATATTCGTTAGTTTTCTTGACTTGTAATACTTTGTAGGGAAAATTGTATAAAATAGCAAACTAATAACCTAAATTAAATGGAATAGCTAGGGTTTGATTTAATTGTGTTCCATAGCAAACGTTGGCAAAACTTTGCCAGGCGTCTCTCTCCCAGAAGTCTCGCTCGCCACTCTCCCATTCTCGCCTCTCTCGCTTTATACACAGAAGTGTATAATTTCTGTTTCTGTTTTGTATAAAGCGAGAAAAAATTGTATATACACATGCAAAAATGTATATCTTCGTGTTATACACTTAATTATATAATTTACAAACATTTTACTTCAAATATTGCAGAGAAAAAGGCCAAAGAATTATACAATTGTGAATTATACAATTGCAGTGAAATACAATTTTTTCTAGCTTTATACAACAGAAGTGTATATATTGTGTTTCTGTTTTTGTATAAAGCGAGAAAAACATATATCTTCTTGCTATACACTTATAATTATGCAATATACATACATTTTAATTCGATTCAACTGTATGCAAAGCTAATTATACAATTGCAGCGAAATAGGCCAGCGAATTATACAATTTAGGCCAGCGAATTATACACTTTTATATGTATAGCGAATTATACAGTTTTTATGTTTGCTATGGAGCGCAATTATGCAAAGTTTGCTATATTATACAAATATGATTTTTTTGTTTGCTATATGTGAAAGTTGCCCAACTTTGTAATCTTTAATATAAGAAATTATATCAAATTTTTTAAAATTTAGTAATTTGACCTTTATACTATCCATGCAATGTGAGAAAGACTTGAGTTCGAAATGTCAATCTCCTTTAACTTAGCCTTTTACATCTCTTTTTGCTATTTCACTACCAGTCATTGGATAAGATGACGTTACATAAAATCAAGAAAAAGAAATACGTGCAACAAAATAATCGAGAATCCTCCTTTATATATATTCAATAAGTACTGCATAACCCCTTTTTACTAAATTATAAAGAACCCCAAATAGTTTAATAAGTTGTCATGATAATACTTTTCGATATCGAAAATTCTCTTCAAATACAAATATATAAATTGGAACGTTAGAAGTGTTAAAAGAAGTACATATAACAATTATTTTAGGAGACCAATAAACCCTTAATGATCATATATAATAATGTTAGTATTTATTGTTTTTGAAGAACTTTTAATGTATCTTGTTCAAGTTGTATAAAAACTATTTTTAACATTACCATATTACTAAGAAAATTGCAAATCCCCATATTGGCTAGAATTGTAGTCTCTGTCTAAAAGAATGAAATGCCAAAAAGTATAGAATATAATATAATAAATATAATAAGAATATTAAAAAGGGAAGTAGTTGGTATGAAAAAGGGAATAAAGAATGTAAATAAATACAAAATGTATTGTATGGATGCCACTTGGTGAGGACATATATAATAGCTTTAAGGCAAAGCTAAGTTGAGAATAAATTAAAAAGTATGGTTTGTCTAGTGATTCTGTTGGTGTATTGAATCATTGATTTTTAACTTTACTCGATTCGATATTCGTATTGAAATATAAGGTCTATTTTTTGAGATAATATTTGAACTCTAGACTTCTCGTTAAGATAAGTATTGACATATTGAATTATTGATTTATTGAAGATAGATCCTGAAATGATATTTGCAGAGAAATAATGAGTTTATTTTAAATTTTTGATGTAGTATATGAACTTGAGACCTCTAGTTATTAACATAGTTGAAAATATATATTAACACCACATTTATATGAAAATGTAGGATCTATTTTTTGAGATAATATCTAACTCATAACCTTTGATTAAAACAATAGTTGTTGGCATATTGATTCGTTGAAGATAGACAATGGCACAATATTTGTATTGAAATTTAGAGTTTATTTTTTGCGATAATATCTAAATTCGAGGCATCTGATTAAAACAATAATTATTCGTTGAAGGTAGATACTGGCACAACGTTCCTATTGCATTGTAAGGTTTTATTTTATGAGATAATATCTAAATTCGAGTCCTCTAATTAAAACGATAATTATTGACGTATTGAATCATTGATTCGTTGAAAAATCAAATCGATGATGTATTACATGATAGCTTTCTTGATACTCATCACTATTTTTTACTTTTAAAAAAACCCAAATAAGATCGTGTGAAGTATAGCAATAATGTCTACACATCATATCATTCCTTCCCAAAATGATCTCAAACCCACATAACTATTTTCTTTATTATTAATGCCAAAGTACCATATTACTTTTTTCTGACAATTATTATTTTAAAACAAAGCCCTTCAATTGAATTATATAAAATTACAAATGTGACAATGATGATTGTTGATGGTCGTTGTGGTGGTGATTATACAATGGAGGAACTGTGATTATATTTTAATTAAACCGATTAAGTAGCAATGATTAGTTAGCCTTACATTATTCTTTCAAGTAAATAATATTAAAATAACAAATTGGAGATCAGATTCAGAAATATAACCAACGTAATCTCACAAATGGAGTCTGACAACGTAAGATATACGCTCCGCCTTAAGGTTCAAAAACATACCTAACACAATCCCATGGAGTCCTTAAGGTTCAGAAACATACCCAACACAATCCCATGGAGGCTGAAAACGTAAGATATATGATCGCCTTAAAGGTTCATAAACATACCCAATGCAATCCCATGGAGTCTGAAAACGTAAGATATATGATCGCCTTAAAGGTTCATAAACATACCCAACGCAATCCCATGGAGTCTGAAAACGTAAGATATATGATCGCCTTAAGGTTCAGAAACATACCCAACGCAATCCAATGGAGTCTGAAAACGTAAGATATATGACCGCCTTAAGGTTCAGAAACATACCCAACGCAATCCAACGGAGTCTGAAAACGTAAGATATATGCTCTCCTTACTCCTACACAAAGTCAAAAATATCTACATCACCAAAAACAGCAGAGTTTTGTTCAAATCTTGGAAGGGAAAAAAGAACAAAGAATATAAGATATTACATTAATCCTATCGTATAAGTAAAATACAAACTGTACAATACAGCTGAAATTCTATATTGGAAACTGACCACAACAATACTAGCAAAACAAAACAAGAATAAAGTAAAACAATGAAACTTCCAGTGCAGGCAATGAGGGGAGGATTAAAAAAAAGAAGGTAAATAAATGATAAAAGGAAAAAAGAAGAGGAAAAAAAAATATAATAATACACATTTTAGGTGCAGCAGGCAAAAATAAAATTCTCTTAATGAAGGTTCCCATTCTTTGATCGATAAATACCCTTCAGCTTCTTCCCAGCATCTAGTTACACTTCCTTTTGGCAGCAGCACAGTGGATCCGATGCTCGGTGATGAAAGCTATAATCCTTGGAGATGCCTTGAGCATGAACCATTCTACAGCAAGCAGCTACAAAAATATCGTGACTCGGAATGCTCAATTCAATCACATTATAACACTGAATTTTCTTTATCCGAAAGGGTTTCCTCCAGAAGAAGAGAAGGTGTTCTGGGTAGGGGGTGCAGAATATAATCCACCCGACTGCTGGTTCGAGTTTAGACCTCCAAAAGCAACCCCATCAAAGCCAAAACTTGCTACTCCTGGTGGTCTGCAAATTGAAAAGCACTCCTTCAGTATTACCCCTCGAATGTATAGATTCTTCAAACAATCAAAGTAAGCCATCTTGAGAAGGAAAAGTTGAATGACAAGAAGTTTAGAAAAAGCCAGAAAGTTTCGGTCTATACTTCTAGAGTTAATCTCATATATGTTAACACTTCATTTGTTATGTCCTACATAGGGAATAGGGTGCTGGAGAGTTTGTAAGAGAAAGCTAAAATGATATTGTTTGGTGCAAGACTAAAACGAAATAGCTATTAACCAAAGTACCTCTGTGGCATGCTACCAGCTACTTGATGCCCCATGTATGAGCCTAAAAATTAAGAAATCATCAGCGTTCGAAAATATGAACCATAGTTCTAATGAAAGGGTAACTGATACTACCTGGTGGAATTGCTGATGCATAAGATGGTGCTTGCTGAGGCATTGCCGGAGGATAAGAAGTTGGGACACCGAGGCTGGATGAATGCAGCAATCCAATTGGAGCTGCCATGTTTGGTAGTGCACCTTGCAATGATGACATTGATGGAAACTGAAAAATGAAAATCTCAATGAGATCAAGGGAGGTTAATGTTAATTAACATATTTCCCATTAAAAGAAAGCTTTGTTTCCTTCTGTTCAAGGTCGAGCACAAAGGGTGGTGGTTGTTGCAGCAATTAGTTATTCGCAAACTTATCACATAAATTATTATGTTGAGAAATAATAGGAGTACAGGTAAAAACCACCTCAAATAAATATGATCAAGTTCACTGCAGATAAAAGCATTTCCAGATTTTTACCACAAGATGAAACCCAAGTGCATATAATAATCACCTAATATCACCATAAATTATCAACATCCCTCTCTATATCTTATTTTAATGTTTGCATCCTTTTCTTACTATTCAAATAAGTTGAAATGTCTTCAGCATCAATCAGCTTATCAGTACACAGTCCAAAAGGTATAAAACTAAACATTTTTCTGCTCCTATCGACTCATTTGCTAAAAGGAAAATTTTTAGGTACATCCTTTCTTCTTCATTTTTTGTGTCGGTATGCGGGAGAGCGGGGAAGAGGGGCGGCTTGATTCTCTTTTAATATGAATGCCTTGTGCATCATAAGTGGTGACGGAAAAAATCATTCACAGTAAGGTGACATTAATTTCACATACCGTTGCAGCTTGTGAAGTTGGTTCATTTATGACATCAAAAGGGTTTGATGATTTTGATGGTTGTGGAAAAGCATTTGTAGCCTGAAAAAAGGTGTCCATGAGCAAGATGCAAGCGAGTTTAGCATGATGTGACAATAAAATAGCAGAGTCAAGCATAAACACTTTGGGTCAGCACGGATACCATTGACATGTTGTACTGCATCGCGAATCCATAGCCTTGCTGTGGACCAGCATGCCAGCCTGGAAAAGCTCCAGGAATTGAAGGATAGTTTACAGCAAACAAATCCTGCACAGAAACGTACATTCTCAGACTACAGGATTTTTTAAATGTACCCATCTACTAAAGAGAGAACTTCTTAACCTAGACAAATGTTCATACTTTAGGCTATACAAATCTTCTAAATATATGATGAGTACTAGATTTAATAACATGATAAAACCATAGAAAACAACTCACCGCAGGCAGTTCTTTTCTTCCAATAGATTTGATTTCAACAGAAGAAGCTTGAGATGCAACTGCAGAAGTGGCTTCCTGAAGGACAGGGTTTACAGCTTGAGGAACTTGTGCAGTTGCTGAACTAGGAAAACCAAGAGTGCTTGGGGAAACTGAAGAATTCCATTGCTGAAAGAGGAAAGATCGTGGTTCACTATGATCAGTACTGAAACACAAGGATACAGCGAGTTGACCTCAAGGACAATGTAGCGCTAAAAAGCTACCTGATTGCCAGAAGGTCCACCAGCAGCTGGAGTAGAAAGCTGCGATATAGCTTGTTGGCCAGTCACAGGAAACAAGGAAGTCTGCTGAGGTTGCATATTAGACCAGTGTCCGCCATGAGTATTTGCAAAGGCATTACCACCACTAACTGGCAGTATTGATGTCTGTTCAGTGGGTGCAGCTGGAGCACCACCAAGTGGAAATGCTGCTGAGTTGTCCATAGTTGCAGCTCCAGGAGTAAAACTGCTGAAGGGGGTGAATGGAGCTGCACTACCACCAGGACTTCCTGAAGGAGCAGTTGCAGTTGCTGGAGCTGTCAACTCTGAGAATACAGTCTCCAGTAGATTGGTATTTGAAGGAGCTGGAGATGCTTTAACCTCTGCAAATGAATCAAAGTTCGCCCAGTTGTCAGCAGCAGATTTCGTTGGTTGAGCAACGGGCATGACCGTAACAGATTGTTGTATTTGTGGTGCGGGTGCAGAAGCTGGGGGTTCAGGAACATCATCAAAATCAATTAATGAGGTTTCGGTCTTAAGTTCAACAGGGTTCCCATTGGAGGACGCCAAACTACTGGAAGATGCAGTCCTCTGCACCATACACAAAAAATTATTTAGCACCTTAATAATTGGTAAGCTATGGGGAAGACATAAAAGAAAAGAGTGTACTGGTAAGTGGTAAGTAACGTGGAGCATATTTTGCACCTTTTGGTTAGGTAAGCAGTAAGGAGATTACAGGTAAAGTCCGTGCAGTTTGAAAATGCTAAGAGTCGTGTGAAATCTAGATGTACATATTTCCAATTAGTTAAATAAAAGGTTTCCGGAACAATCGAGAAATAGACTGTTGAATATGAATATTCACATGGAAGACACTAGATGCTGCCTATGTCAATCATCGCTGATGGAGACAAGCAAGCACTTGTTTGTAGACTGTGATTATGCTGCAAGGGTGAGAGTTGAACTTCTACAATGGTCCAACATCTCACTGCTTGCAAGATAATTGAAAACTATATTGGAGATGATTAAAATGAAGCATTGGAAGAAGTTTAAGAAAGTGGTGGCTGCTCTATGGGGAGCTATGGTGTGTCACATCTGAAAAGCAAGGAACTGGAAGAAATTCAGAGGTGTACAGATACTGCATACTGGAACAGTGGGGAAAATTACAAGAGAAATTGTAGAGAGAATAGACATGTATAAAATTACAGAAAGAGCAAATAGATGTAAAAGTTTTTGGCAAATTTATGTAGTTAGCTGTTGGTCTTTCTTAGGCCCTTCCTCATTACATCCTTACTAGAGAGAGAGTGATGAGGTTGGGTGCTCCTAGTTCTTATGTGGATGTTTTTGTTAATGGTAAGATTCACATTGGTTGCCAAAAAAACATTCGAGAAAGAGCTTTTTATCAAAACCAAAGAAATTGTACTATCATCCGAAAAAGGAACAGATAACACAGGATGTCTTGTGGAAACAAACCGGGATCATAACGGGTGTAACTAGATAATGTAATAAAGCTTAATACCATCATCCAAAAGAATCAGATACCATATGTTGTTGTATAGGATATAATCCACACCTGGGTCCGCATGGAACTATCAGCAGCAGACCTACCACCATTGGTTTTCGGAGGCTCAATAACTCGAAGAGGAGATACACTATCTCCAAGAATCTCTCTAACAGGACGAACCATTGGAGGACTAGATGTGTCAAGGTCGCTTTGACGGTCAGGTGACATGCTTTCAAACTTGGATCCTCCATCAGAAGTTCGACCATTACCAAACCTATCCTCCCGTCGCCAGTCATTGATTACTTCAGCACGGGCAGGACTTCTTTGATCATATCCAGGACTTCTTCCACCACTACTTCTCCCACCAGGACTAGCTCTGTCGCTATATCGACGCTCATATACTTCCTCATTTGGTGGGCTTCGAGAGCCACCCCGGTAGGTATCTGTCTTCCTGTTCTCGTTCATGTTTTCGGTTTCAGCCTGCAGATATCAAATATTATATGAATTACAAGGAATGCGCGTTCAACTAGTGGACATCAAAGGTTTTAGAACAGAAAATATGCTCAAGTGAGGACATCATGGAAATTCTTCTAGTGTAAGAAGCATCATGAGCTATTCTGAAAGTTAAAATTGAGGATGAGCAGGATAGAATATGTACCATCTTTCCCCTTGGCGGCTTCTCAAAGCTCCTTTCACCGGAGTATCTTCTATCCACATACACATGCTTAATAAAATCACGAAGCCTCTCTACATTACTGAACACAAAGACTATTAGAACTCATTTGGGGTCAATAATAAGCATCAAATACATACATTTTATTAAGATCACAAACCTGCCATCTGGGAGAGAATTACGCTGTGGGTCCCAGTCCTTCAAATATATTTCCTTTGCACTCTGTGAAAATGACCCCCCCACCCCCAAATAAAAAGTCGCAAAGGCAAAAGGATAAAGGAGTCAGGCAACCAGTGATGAAAGGAATATGAACATGACAACAGAAGTAGGTGTGCCACTTGTAGCAAAAGGAGCATGCATACCGCATTTCCTCCTCCTTGAAGGGCACTAACTTCTTGTGAGGTAAATTTAGCCATGGATACTGATTTCACTCTATGGGTGAACTCCCGGCTGCCAGTATTTTCAAATGTAGACAATAAGCAAAGAACTAGAAGTTAAAAGGAGTTCATAATGCTAGGGAAGCACCGCAGAGGAATGATGGTTGCAACATTTATTGAATAACAGCACTTACTGTAAACCACTGCATGTTGTGCAAACAAATGTCCAGAAATTAGTGCAAACATATTGTGGCCCCTGTTACGGAAAAGTATGAGATATGTCACTATAAATCTGTTATTTGAATAGATAAGAATGACACTTGATAATATTTAAAGAACCTGTTATGCAACTAATTCAGACAAAAAAGAGAGGCACAAAAGCAAAGAAAAAACATCCAAGAAATGACACAGGAGCCTCGACAGTATATACATCAATGAGTCATTTAATATACGGACAAGTTATACATGAATTTTGATAGAAAGATTGTAATATGGTGAATTATAACCAATGAATTGTTAGGTTACCTTATTTACTATTGGTTGTTTAGTTCGTCCTAATAATATCTAGAGATACATGGTGCATCATTTAAAACACTTCTTTGGCTTAAATAGGATAAAGATTTGTTTTAAATCACTTAATCTAATATTGGTTCTATCAACATATATGCCTAAAATTTTGCTTGATTAAACTTAAAAATAAACTTGAGCTACATCAATTATGATTTTAACTTTTAATTTTTCAAGGAGAAATTATTTTCAAGATGAAATTTAAAAAGACAGAAAAATTTATATACAACAACATACTCAATGAAATCCCACTGAGTGAGGTCTCGGAGGGTAGAGTGTATGCAGACCTTACCACCACCTCATGGAGCTTCAATATACAAAAATGTTATATAAATAAATAAATTTAACAAGCATCTATTGAATATGAAAATTTTATTATAGAACTTTCTTTTTAATTTAAAATGATTCAATGTAAGCTGATACTTTAAAGGGCAATTTAGACATCTACATGCTCTAATACATGTATTGGTAATAGCCGTATCATTACACCACAACGATTTCAAGGTATAATAATGTTCTAATTACAGCATAACTAATGCAAGGATTATTACTATTGCAATATAATTTGGCACTAAATCTGCATAAGTAATGAATTTACTACAGGAATTATTTCCAGTAATACATCTAACCAAACGAAATGGAAGGGAATGAGACAGTCTTTATCTAATATATCTGGGCTTCTCATCTAAATATATAAATGTAAGTCAAACACAGACAAGAAAATTCAAACCCAAATCAATGCGACAATTCTCTCATAGTCAGTAAAGACATTCTTTCAGTTTAAGAGAAGTAGCTGGAAAAGAGCTTGTATACTCACTCAATATTTTTTCAAATGAAAATCATGTCTATTTATAAGCCTAACAATATATCATAAGCAGTAGAAGAAACATTGTCATCACTAAAGATAAAGGTCAATAAATTAATGATGAGGAATATGGAGAAGTGCATAAACAAACCATTAATAGGTCATTTGGTTCACATGCTAATTATGTGGAACTAGAGTAGAAGGATTATTTATCCGGTAAATAACAATAAAAAGGCCGTTACATGATAAAAATAACAAAAATTTGTATGTAAAAAGTACTATTACAAAGAATGTTATTCATTAATTACCTACTTTAAGGTAATCTCAAATACTTTAATCTTCATATTGCTAATGAACATAATTTTTTATTCAGTTATTTCATATTCTCTCCCACATAAAATAATGCATAGATTCTCGTACAACTTAATGTGGATATTAGTTAGTACAGCCAACCAAACACTAGTTACCAGGATAATTTTTTTCTAATTCCTCAAACCAAAGATTGTATGTTGGATTAACACTGGAATGGTTTCTCTTAATCCCTCAACTTAATGGTCCCTTAGACTCTTATTTCTTGAAGTATCACATCGTCAAAAGCACACCAGGATAAGAAGAGAGTAAGGCAAAGGAGTTGAAGTTACTTTAAAGCAGTGAAAACACCGTAGATGTATGCGTGCTCTGTTAAACGGGAAATATAGGATGCACATGCTATCTTACTACCATGGTTGAAGCTACTATTCTTTTAAGTAAAGAAAATCTCTTTATGCAGATTATTTCCGTTGAATGCATAGCATTCCTCAAAATTCATTTTGAAATATATCCTATAAAATCTAATTAATGCTTCTCGACTAAATTTAATATTAGAAAAGGATATATTCTAAGAAAAGCAAATCTTGAAGAGTAAATACTAAGCTCTTCCTCTTAATACATTCCTTCCACATACAGAGCATCTTCTTATGAACTGCACTTCTGGATTTCAGAAGATGTTCAACTTTTTCAAAGAAAGTTAGCACACTTTTTTGTAATAAAGATTAAATGTATAAAGCAAATTAAACTTAATATAGACTTGGAATACTTGTGGCATTTGGAATCAAATGCAGCTTTTTTCTTGGAGAATGGAATCAAATGTAGCTTTACAAGTGAAGGTCCTCTCTAGATAAAGAAATGGTAAGGAAGTGGTGAGGTAGCCAACTTTACAGCCTACGTGATGATTAGATTTAGAGTTTCACCCAATTAGCATATCATGGTATCTGTTTGTGCTTACACCATGTCATATCCAGACCTAGAGAGAAATGCAGTCACTCTAAACAGATTAACATATTGAACAGAAGCCCACATTTCCCCATAGCTCCACTCCTAGATAAGACAGTTGGTCATTAAGAACTTGGCCTTACTTTTCTTTTCATTCTAATGTGTAAAAGTCATGCTAATCTTCCATGTATTCTTTCAAGCTTATTGAAAATTATTAAATAGAGTAGAATGGAACAGATACAGACCAAACCAAAAGGTCAGCACAATTCACAGTTCAAATACAAGAACAAACTCAGCAGCTAAAGAGGTAAAATTAAGACCAAACAGAAAGTGACTAAATAGAAAATGGTCAAAATGCTAAACTAATAAATCGAGCCGAACGAAACAGATATAGAACATTCCTATAACCATTGCCAACTAGTTTTGGACCGAGACGTGGTTAACAGATTGATTAATCCTAACAAACTACTCCGTTGTCCCTTTCTATGTGATATTTGAAGAGCCAAAGAATTTTATTTTCCATGATTTGTTCCTCCATTTTCAAATATTTCGGATCTTTTTTCTTTGATCAAGTAACTATTTGAAATCATTAACTATAGTGACTTACTAAATTCAATATTCAATTTCCAAAGATGTAAATTTTGTTTCCAAAAAACTTAGAAAATTCTACATTCAACTTCGCATCAAAGTTAGGTACTTTGACATTCCCCCGCCTAAAATGGGATATAGAGAGTACTAAATATAGCAGAAAAGAACCAACATAGGGGATTCATATAACCCACAGGATAGATCAAACTTACCAAACTATTACAGTTTATACATCGTCGATTGTCGGGAAGCTTAAGCAGATTCCGTATAGTTCTTTCATTCTTCTCATCCTCCCTTCGGTTTGCCATATTTTCACAAAAAACCAGCAATCAAAGCCCTATCTCCTCAACTTACTGCCAAAAATCACACGAAAAATAATCACCAATTCCAGTAAAACGATCAATTAGAGTCACATAGATCAGCAAGCAGAGCCCAAATTTTTCAACTTTCTGCCAAAAATTACATAAATATTCATCATTTCCAGTAAAACGATCAACAAAAGTCACATAAACTAGCAATCAAACCACCATCTCCTCAACATACTACCAAAAATCACACAAAAACTCATCAATTCCAGTAAAACAATCAATTAAAGTCACATAAACCAGCAATCAAGGCCTGAATTTCTCAACTTACTGCCAACAATCACACAAAAACTCATCTTTCCTGTAAAACATCATTAGAAGTCGCATAAACCAGCAATCAAAGCCCTACTTCTCAACTTACTGCCAACAATCAGACAAAAACTCATCCTTCCCAGTTTTACGATCAATTAAACTCGCACAAACTATCTCCTCAACTAACAGTCAAAAATCACATAAAAACTCGTCATTTCCAGTAAAAGGATCAATTAAACTCTCACAAACCAACAATCAAACCTCTTTCTCCTCAACTTACTTCCAAAAATCACATAAAAACTCATCACTTCCAGTTAAACGACCAATTAAGATTACACAAACCACCAATCAAATCCCTATCTCCTCAACTTACTTCCAAAAATCACATAAAAAACTCATCACTTCCAGTTAAACGACCAATTAAGATCACACAAACCACCAATCAAATCCCTATCTCCTCACCTTACTTCCAAAAATCACACATAAACTCATCAATTCCACTAAAACGATCAATCAACTCATTTCCATACTAACTACCAAAAAACCGCACAACAAATCATCAAATACAGTTAAAAAACGATCAATCGAACTCACACAATCATCAAACAAAACAAATTTCAAAGTTCTACCACATCAGATCTGGTAAATTCACATTCAATCAAATCCAAAACAAAACATACACTAAAACTCTTATAGTACCTTGATCGATGAAAATGGAGAAAACAACAGCTCAGAATGCTTCTTCCTCTTTTGGAAGAAGAAATTGTAGAGAGAGAAAGAGAAAATATAGGGTGCTCCGCGGATACAAGGGAGAAACTGTGTGTCTTCTGTAAAGAGAAAACTGAATAATTTTTGACGGGTGGTGGACTTTGGAATGTTGTTATGGGGACAGGTCGTACATGGCGGCTGTGAAATTATACAAATACCCCTCAAAAAAATAATCTATATTTATATAATATATAGTTTTTTTCCATATAATAAATCGGAAAATCTTAGTAGCTCGGTGTATGAGTCGATTCAGTTTAATTTTGAAGCTCATTCTTTGGAAGCTCATTCTTTGGACTTATCGGTTATAGGTTTGTCGACCAGCTAAACTGTTATCGCTTTTAGATAACTTAGAAATAAGATGATGAATCAAATGAATGATGTATGTGAGATGAATGATTGTGTCTTGCTCAAAAGTAAATATTAGTATATAGGCATAATACGTAAATATGTCCTTTAACTTGATTTTAAATTACAATTATGTCCTTCGAGTTTGGGTGTGCACAAGTAGGCACTTAAATTTGTATAAAGTTGAACAAATATACACACATGTCCTACATGACATTTTTTGTATTGTGTAGTGTCTTGTATGTGTATCGTGTCACGTAGGACTCATACGTCTACTTTTTCAAGTCTATACAAGTTTAAGTGTCTGCTTATGCATACTCGAAGCTGAAAGACAGAAATGTAAAATAAGATCAAGTTAAAGAGGTACATTTATGTATTATGCTTAGTATATATCTGTATTAAGCATTCATAATTCACTTGATTGGTTATTTGAATATTGTTTGTTGGTGAGAGTTCGATTTTTTAATTAATTCTCTATTACTTTATCTTCCAAGGAAAAAAAAGTGATTTAATACAAGACTAGTCGCTTGTGATTATTTGTGGTTGTGTTTTTATATGATGTTTCTCTTTGTGATGAATTTTATTGGTTTCCATTGCTTTCTTGATATTAATTGTTGTTGAAAATGAATATATGTTTGAATAGATTAATATATTAAAAGTTTAAAGGTATAAATAAGGGTAAATGAGTTTTAGAAAACTCTTCTTATCAATAGTTTTCTAATACTATGTTTAGTATTATAATTTCACAAATAAGAAATTTAAAAATTAGAGTAAGTAAATCTTATCTCTAATTTATAAAAATAAAGAAATTCAAATATATAATTTTAGTAATATGAACAATTAATGTAAATATTAAATTATGACATGAATACTTATTTATTTGTCTCTTTCAACCATGAAATTAATGTTTTCATAAGAGTAATAGTAACATCAATTAGGTGGAGTTTTCATATTAAAGTGTATTAAAAACCTTAATTGTAGTACGCGAATTTATTACTCCACATATTAACTGATCACTTTATACTAAATTAAGAAGAATTAATTATTTTTCATATAGATATATATAACCCTTGTAATTAATTTTTTTGAAAGTGTTCACATTTATTTGTAATATTTTCAAAAAGACTTTTAAAGGGAGAATTAATAAAATTATCTTCTTATTTATGATTTTTTAAATATAGTATAAAATGAAAAATGTTTAACTAATATGAAATGATGGGAGTACCATTTAAATGAAAATCATCACAATGAATAGCAAGAGCAACAACAAAGACTATAATAAAATAAAACTATCAAACGTAAACTTTTCGGCTACCAACATAGGTTATGGACTCGTGATCATATGGTTGAAATTTCTCAAACTTTAATCGAATTTTAAGTTTGAATTGTTGACAATAAAAAGAAATTGAGAATTTCTTATAAAAAAGAGAACATACAATAAATTGAATATCGAATAACAGATGAAAATTTCCTAAAAAAGTTACATATATTATTATATTTAAAAACTACTTTCAAAAGCCCTTAAATATTGAGAAAATATACAAACTTAATATTATACATTAATTATAAGTCATAGGGGTCAACATTGTGTATCCAAACTATCATTACTCATAAGTCATAGGGGTCTAAATAAAATTTTATTAAAATTTGAGTAACTAAAAATTAATATTATTCCTTTCCTTTACGTGATTATGGATGAATTTTAAATGGGATCTTTGATTATTAATTTTTAATTTTATAAATGATCATGCTTTGACATGGGTCCCATAACGGTGGAAAGATATGGACATTGATAATTTAATTTTGATTAATAGATTAATGATTCATTAATACAAAGAGAATTATGAATATGATTGTGTTATAACAAAATAATTTGAGATTTTTTCATTTTTAATTAAAATCATGATAGAAATATACTATTGAAAATATCGATACCAAAAACAAGTTATGCAACATATTTATTTAAAAAGCGTAATATCAATATCAGACATCGATAAAATAAAAAAAGACTTCTCTATATATTTTTTTTTTTTTGCAAAGTTATAATTTGCCACCATCACAGAGACAGCTATCTATATTTATTTAATATTGATTTTTGAAAAAATCTAAAAATATATTTATAATGATTTGGTTTGTGGCACATGGACCAACTAATCAATGTTTTAAAATAGTAAGTGATAGTAGGAGTAATATTTATTTAATTAAAAAGTAGAAAATTGCCTTTTTAAAATGAACCTTACTTTACTTTTTTATATTTTTATATTTTGTACTCACATGCAATTGCTCTCATTTCATGTCTCATTTTCATGTGGATTTATCATTATAATATTTTGTATAAATAGTAAGTGGTAGTAATAGTTAAAAGTTAAAATTAGTGGACTCGTTTGGATGGGCTTAATAAAAGCAGCTTTAAAAAAGTACTTTTGAAAGTGCTGAAACTTATTTTTAAAATAAGCAGTTATGTGTTTGGATAAAAGTGCTGAAGTTAAAAAAAAAAGTTGTTGATGTGTTTGGCAAATAAGTGCTGATAAATAGCTTTTTAAATCAAAATGTCTGAAATACCCTTAAAAACTGTTAACATAATAAAAGTTAATTAATTTATATTTTACAGTCATAAATAATTATATTTTGCTATCATTCACAATTTATTTCTAATCACAAATTATTTATAAGAGGAATATAAACTTATTATAGATTTTAAAGATATTTAATTTGAATAGATCAAAGAACGATTTAAGATTTATTTTAGTTTCATCCATATGTAATAATAATTATCTATCATTCACATATTTTTTTATTATCACAAATTATTTATAAGAGGAATATAAATTTTTATTTAAGTTATATGTGCCAAGCGTGAGAAGGAAAAATGGAAAAATGGAAGAAAATGTGAGGATAATGATGGGTAATTTGGGGATTATATAAAAATATTAAGGGCAAAAGGGTAAAAGTAAAGTCAACTTAAAACAGCTTATAAGCTAAAAAAAAAAAGCACCTCTACCCCAGCTTTTAACTTTTGGCTTAAAATAAGTTTTTTTTAGCTTAAAATAAGCTGTTTTGAGTATTGCCAAACAGTCAAATAAGTCAAAAACCAGCTTTTAAGTCAGTTTGACCAGCTTAAAAGCTGAGCCAAACAGGCCCTAAATTGTCATTTTAATTTGAATCTCACTCACTTTACTTTATATATATTTTTTTATTGCTCTCATTTGATGTCTCATTTTAGGATGGATCATTATTGTGTAAAACTACCAAGATTTTGTATATTATAGTAATCAAATATTTTATTTTATTTTTACAATGGATAAAAATGTGTTTATCCATTTTAGATAATTAAAAGAATATGATTTTTCTCAATTTAAAAGTGATTACTTAGTAAGTTTTTATATCAAATTTAGTTCGATTCTTCATATTCAATTGCGGGTGCAAAACAAAAAATCTTGACCTTATTTAGTGTGATAGTGGCTATAGCAACTCGAGAATGTGTTAGGTCTAGTTTAAATTTCCGACACGATAGTTTTATCCTTTTTCAATTTTCTTAATAATTTTTTTTATTTTATCATTGTACGTAAATCTCAAAATAAACGATAACATATTCAGTATAGTACACAAGCGAGTCTAGGAAGAGCAGTGTGTACGCATGACTAACCCCTATCTTAGGAGATAGAAATGTTTCTCAATAAACCTTTTTACTTATGAAAATAACAGAGTGAAGAAAGCAAACAAAAGATACACAAGACATAACAAAACATATCGAAAAATGATCAAAATAAACAACTCATAAGAAAGTAATATATAGTAATAAAAATAAAAAAAAATCTTTATGATATAAGCACTCTAGCTTGTTGAATTTCACCTGCAAAATTAAAGTTTTGGCCACACCTTTTTGTACTATTGAAGTAATAGTTCAAATCTTTCTATGCATATTTTCTCTTTTTAGTCATTAAAATAGGACCACAACTTTAATTGCACTTGAAATGAATATGGCAAATAGAAAAAAAAACTCATCACACCAACATGAAATAAGCTTTAATTTCACTAGTGCCACCTATTTATAGATATATTTATATCGAGATAGTTTAATTTTTATAGAGTCTACGTACTATGACAATAACAATAACATTATTTGTAGTTAACCTAAGTTATTTGGGTCGATAGTATGAATCTTTAGTATCAGAAACGTGATGTTTATGTAGTATAACTAACATTTTTTTAAGTATTGATGTAACATGTGTAGAAGTTAACACATTATTTTTAGTGTCAACTATTTATAGATACATATAGAGAGAGATAGTTTAATTTTTACAGAGTCTACATACAATGACAATAATAATAACATCAACAACATTATTTGTAGTTAATTTGAGTTAATTATTTAGGTCTGTAGTATGAATCCTTACTATCAGAAATGAAATGTTTATGTACGATAGCTAACATCATTTTTAGGTATTGATATAACATGTGCATAAGTGAACACATTTCAATTAAAGGATGTTACTTATTGTGATAAGTTAAAATATATGAATAATTTCATTCGATCGATCTTATATCATTTATAGTATTGATATCAACGACATTATTTATAGTTAATCCAAGTTATTTGGGTTGGTATTGTGAATCTTACTATCATAAATGTGATGTTTATGTCGTATAACAAACATTGTTGTATGTATTGATGTAGCATGTATATAAGTAAGCACATTTCACCGAAAGGATATTACTCGTTCCGATAAATTAAAATACATAGATAATTAAAAAGAATGACCATTCCATCTCATTTTTACCAAACCATAATTGACCCTATTTTCATTTGTCACGCTAGTTAACAATTCAAACCATTTTCTTTATTGTATATTGTCATCTTTCATACGTAGTTATTTATTTATCATATATATATGGGTATACATTATTCGTACAACATCGATACATTGCATGTATATAAAACTAATTTTCATATATACTTTTTTTTTGGATTATTACAGAAATCCTACATTATAGTTTTCTTATTATCATTATCCCTCATAAGTTTTACAAATCTTCAAAATTTCTCATTTTTCTCTGAAGTCAAAAATGTCATTAATGTATCCGACCCTTTTTTTAATGTATCAGCGCATGTATCTGACCCTCTTCTTAATGTATCAACGCATGTATCCGGCCCTTTTTTAATGTATCAGTTCTTATATTATTGTATCCGTTCAAGGGGTTTCTGTAATTATAAAAATTTAAGGATAGACTATAATTTTCTCTTTAAAAGTAAGTAATTTTTGTAATTTGCCTCTTTTTTTGCCGACGGTACATTTACGTAAGAAGCCCTATTTAGGCCCACTTTAGACAATGGGCCCAACAAAATGTTAAATCTGTAAATGCTGAGGCCCACAATGAGTTAAGGTACAAGAACTATGGGCCCAACCTTCTTGGGCTGTCTATGTACCAAAAAGCCAATAAAATCGGAAAAAATAGAAAAATAGCCACTTTTCATGTACTATTCATCATGATTTAGCCGCTGTTTAAAAAGTAGCCAAAAATAGTTATATTATGTTAATTGGACACAAGTACTCCTAAATTAGACACAAAATTCTAGGCTTCTTCCATAACTCAAACACAAAAGGACATGAACATTAACTTTGAACCATTTACTAAATCAGAAAAGGATCAAATATGTTCTTAAATTATATAAATTAAGTAGATATATCTAATATTAAATCGAATAAATGAAATACACGAGATTCTTGTAGATTTATTTGTCCTATAAGGGGAGGAGACCAAACTATTAGCTTGGTGTATGCATCACCAATATTTAAAGGTAAGTTTTATACAATGGTTATTAGATCAACTACGTATGAAACTGAGTGGGTATTGATTAAGAATTCAAACTGTCAAAAGATGAAAATGGTAAAAACGAGGTTATGCTTAGATGGATGTCTGACCATATTAGGAGAGTTAAGATTAGAAACGAAGATACAGGGTAAAATAACGAAAGTGAAATCGAGATGATTTAAACATGTGAAAAGAAGGAACACAAATGCCCTGTTGAGGAAGTGTGACTTAGGAGAAATGATTAGAAAAGACACTACACATTTTCAGTTCGTAACCAATGGTACGACTAGATAGCAGAACGAAAAGGTCAAAGATTAATGTAAAAGATCACAGTTACTCTGTTCAAACTCCACTTATAAAATCGAATATATTGCTATTGTTATGTAGTAGTGAGTGCATTACAACTGGTAGTCAACAAATCTAGTGAAACTATATATTTTAAACTCTCATTTAATATAGAGCTAAACTCTTCTAGCTTCCAAAAGGACACTTACTTTTTCTATATGCTAATAAATAATACCCCTTTTTTCACAAAAAAAAAAAAAACCAAAAAAAAAAAAAAAACTTCCAAAATTTCCAACTTTGCTATGATGATAGACACGTGGATAACATGAATATTTTCTTGAATAAATTTGTCTTCTTATTCAAAAAAAAAATCATTATCACATGGACCAAATTAGCTGTGAAAATTAGACCCCACTTAACCAAGATAAAAAATAAAATACATAGACTTTTATAGAACCAATAATAGAGCTCATTATATGCCCCCCCCCCCCTTAAATAATTTAATTTCATCTACCCTTACTTTATAGTATATAGTATAATAATTTTTACATGTAGACAAAAATTTTGAGCTCATTTGTAGACCCCTAAAACCCTACTATGTCTCTATAATATGTTTTATCTTATCCACCAAATATTCCTCTTTGCCTCCCTTAACTAATCATAAAAAAAAAAATTAATTATCAAAAAGAATTTGAGTGTTCAACCTAAAACTTGAAAACAACAAATAAAGTAGCTTATAAAAATTTCGAATTCATGCTGATAAAGTATCGTTATATGGCGTTGATTTCTAAATCATGAGACTAGAAACTAAGCCTGGTGAATGATCAGTTATGGATTTTGGACCAGAGAGTGATGAACAACCTCCATGACCTTCGGATTGTCGTGTCATACAACTCATATCATGGTGCTGAGATGGTCTAGTGATTGTCAGACACAAAGTTTTGTCTCTTCGGAAATATTTGATAAAATTGAAATGATACAAAGAAGATTAGAATGATCCTGCTTAAGAATAACACGCACAAATTGAGTAATGATCCAAAAATTAATAAATTGTTAAATCTATCTTTGGATGGCTAAATTATTCCCTTTAAGCGTTATGTATATATATATATGTATTTAAATTCTTTGAGAGGTTACATTTCAAGTAAATTTTGGACTTTGAACAATTGAATTTGGTGCTACAAGACAAAAAGGACCAGCTAGAAAAATATAAAAAATATGTGTATGTATACACACACTTGGCTTGCTGAGTTGCTGTTTCAAAGACCTCAAGTCATGTGCATTTACAATACATAATTTTTGTAAAATATTGTTTAGGATCTACAATAATATGCAACCACTTAAATTATACTAATAATTCATATTTAGTTATATTATCAGCGTATATAATTAAATCTGTTTTAATATACACTGATATATATTAAATAGCTCAACATTATTTTATTGTACAAGACTACAAGGTCTAGCCCGAACTTACTCTTTTTATATAGTCTCGAAGTTAGGTGCACAAGAGGTTTATTCAAAATTTCCTTTGCGGCAAAAACTACATCGTATATATACAATAATAATAGCAACATGCATGCAAGTAAATGATAGATGTATAAAGGATAGATATTAAAATTATTTTGTATGTATATATGATAGACGATATACGTTATATCTGGTTAACTTTTTTTCTATACTTTAAAACTTTTTAGACACCATAAATTTCTTTGATTCACATTGCATGTAACTTGTGAATATTCTTCTTTTATTTCATCAACTCAATAATTTTTTTCTCTTATTTTCCACTTTGATTTAATTATACTTTCTCATGTGTATATTAGTCACATGAAACTAGATGCTCTAACTGTACCTAAACACCTAATCTCACATGAAATCCCTTAAATATGTTGGAGCTTTTGTCTCTCAAATTGTACTACTTTTAGTTTCACATCACATGTTCAATTCCTTTTATGTTACAAAAGTTCATTTTTAAGTGCCTTTTTCATAAATTTATTTAAACGGATTTTCAAAATTTGAAATTTATAAATTTATATATATATATATCTTAAATTAATACTATAAAAGTATTTAAGTTATTAAATTACGTGAATGTTCAGATTTTTTCTTAGCGCTTTGTCCTCCTAGCTAGCTACATACATACATAGATGTTTATACTTAATATTTTTAACGCAGAACATACATATTATATACTAAATTTCACACTCATAATTTTAAAATAACGAATTTAAGATAAAATATATTAAATATCGAACTCATCATATTTAAATACTGAATTTTGACTTGTATGTGTCCCCATCTTAAGTACTACTACATACCTTCTACTTAATTTATCTTCCCTACAAAAATGGGTTGTAGAGAGTTATGTCTCCCTTCTCCTTCTCATCATCAATAACTTTCATTTTTTTTTATTCATCCAAATGAATTATATTTATTGTTTTTTTACCTTATATTAATTAATTCATCTTTATATAGGCAAATATTATTTGGTTGTTTGTTGTAATGATGAAGATTAATTTTGGTAAAGTTTTAGATTGTTTTAGTACTATTTCTTCTTCTGGATCTTGTTTTTGTATCAATGAATTTGGAGTTCATGATGATGATGGATTTGAAAAGAAGCCATTGATGAATAATAGTTTATCAAATCAAGATGATGAACCTAAGTTGATGAGATTGAAGGATGTTATTAATGTAGGACCTCCAACACTAGCTTTTCAATTGAAGCCTAAGGTAATTAAATATGTTTATTTTATTTTCGAAGAATTTTATTTACTTAATTATGTCTTTAATTAACACGTCTCTTTACGAGGAGCATAGGCAGAAGCTAGATACGGATTCAGCTGAATCTAATAGCTATTGCTTAAATAGTTTATATATGTCAAGAAATTTATTTAATAAAATTCAGTTCATGAAGTTGAAATTCTGACTTTGACTTTGCTTTCATGTGTTTGATTTTTTTTTCTAGACCAAATACGTGTAATTTTTTTATTTTTAATAATGGAATGAAATAACATAAAACTCAACATTTTTACTTGCTTTGATATCATGTTGGATTGAACGATCGTCTATTTATTTAATTATATTGTCATGAAAAGCTTTAAAAATCTTCCATTTTGAGTTAGTTAATTAATTTGGGCAATATTTGTGTATAATGAATTTGACTTTTTTTTTTTTTTTTTTTTATAATGTGAAGGATAGTTTTAAAGAAATGAAAATATGAATGTGAAGTCTTATTATTGAATTTAATTTAATTATTTGAATGGTGTAGATTGTGGTGCTAAGAGTTTCTATACATTGCAATGGTTGTGCAAGGAAAGTTGAAAAACACATCTCCAAAATGGAAGGTAAAATATTTAATTTAGTTTGTTTTAGGTTATAATTGTCGGTATATAGAAATTAAAATTGTTCGTAAAAACTCATTATATACGTGATAAGATTATATTGGATATTAACCTATTACAACTTATCTCCTTTATGTAGAGTTGCCGTCTGATATTATGAACAACTCATATATATGATCTAAGATAAACTTAAATGGAGCACTATAGTTGATCAAAAAAATTATTTTTTATTATCGTAATCTATAAAACGCGCAATATTAAATGTTAATTACTAAATTAATATTATATTTTTTTGTTTAAGCAGGGGTAGATATGTACCAAGTAGATTTGGAGACCAAGAAGGTGGTTGTTATTGGAGACATAATACCTTTTCAAGTGTTGGAAAGTGTTTCAAAAATTGTCAAAAATGTTGAACTTTCAACTTGGAACACTCCTGAATGTTGAATTTAATAGAAAAATTAAAGAAGGGAAAAAAAATTTAAAAATAAAAAAGAGCCAAAAAATATTTATGATTGAATAATAATAAAAAAAAGGCTATGCAAATATTGCAACTATATAGTATATTTACATGTACTATTATTATGTATAACCAGCATTAAAATGAAAATGAAGCATATGTACATTATGTAATTTTGTATCAGAAAAAAAAAATTGCATCAAAGTTTCGTAATATATTATATATGACTGAAACATAATTATTATATTTATTGTAGCATAAGGATGTTATTGTAAATTTTTTTTTTATTTTTAACTTGATGCTTTTTTTACTCTTTTAAAAAAATAATTAAAAGTGAAATTTGTGTAATTTAATTTTCTGTTAGTCTCATTTATGAAACTACACTACGTATGTTATTATCGTTCTTTGTACGGTCTTTACTCTTTGAATTCACTAATATAAATATGTGCGATTTTTACTATCAAAGTAAATTATTGATGTATTAAAACTCAATGAATAAAGAATTAGATTATTATTTTATTTTTTTATTTAAATATTAATAAAATTGAAATTCCTTATATGCACTTGATTCCTATCATGTGTGAGTTGTGCTTTTTATAATTTCACACAATTAAAAGATATATTTTGATGAGCAATATTTTAAAAAAGATTATTACGCATTTTGTTCTTAAAATATATTTAATTTTAATGATAATCATGTTATATTATCGTTTTTCATGTATCAACCAAGTTCTTTAATTATTATTGACTAGCAATTAAATATGTAACTTCCTTTAATAAAAGATCAACCCGAGTTTATAATAGAATAGTTGAAATTTTTCCACGAATTCATCTTTAATTCAAGATCTTAACATTTAGTATCTAAAAAAATGAAAAAGAACCCTCGTTTGATATAATGCACATTTAGATTTAATTAAATTCTAATATAGATATTGAACGTCGAACCGATAAAATTTCGCCACACACAAACTACGTGTCACATTCTAAGGGACTTCACGTTATATACAAAGTATACACATTAACACTTTATCCAATTTCATTAGTCTTCAAATCGACTAATCGAATAATCCCCTTTTTCGCTAAGCTAAAAAAAAAATGGCAAAAACCCTAGTAATCTTCACCATTGTTCTTCTCCTCTTCACCATTTCTGTATCTTCTTCGAATCCGGATCCGAATCCTGACCTGAATCCGGATCCGGCACCATCAGAGGCACACAAGGAGCTAATCAGATTCGGGTTTCCTATAGGGTTGCTTCCAAGGAACGTTAATGGGTATTCTCTGAACTCCAGTTCCGGCGAGTTCTTAGTTTCTTTGGGTGAGAAGTGTAAAATTACTCTACCTCCGGACAATTACCTTGCGACGTATTCGAAGAAAATTAGGGGGAAAATTGTTGAGAATCGTATTGCGGAGCTTGATGGGATTAGTGTAAGGGCTTTTTTTAAGTGGTGGGGAATTACGGGTATCAGATCTAGTGGTGAGAATTTGGTTTTTGAAGTTGGAATGGTTACTGCTAAATACCCTTCTAAGAATTTCATTGAAAGTCCTTATTGTGAAGGGAAAAAGCATTCCTCTTCCTGAGGTAATTTTGATGTTTTATTCTAATAAAGTTGTTTCCTTTTTGTATTTTCTGTGCATTTTTGGTTTTGTGTATGGGATTAGGAGTGATTCAACCTGTTTGGAGATGGTTTATTTAAATCACTTATCTATTGGTAAGGTTTGCGTATACTCTACCGTTGGGATTACACTAGGTATGTTGTTGTTTGTTGGGGGATTGGGAGTGATGTTCTCTTGCTACGATATGATTTTCTGTTATTATTACTTTTTGGTGAAATGTTGAAGGCTATAGTAATTATCGTATACTTTCTGTTAAAGTTGTTGATCCCTTTTGTTTTTTGATATACTCTGAACTTCTTTTCCAACTTTGTTATTCAAACTATTGAGACTTTAGTATGTTTGGTAACTTTTCGACTTTGTTGTTCAAAAGATTTGAGACTTTAGTATGTTTGGTATCTTTTTCAACTTAGTCATTCAAAAGATTGAGACTTTAGTATGTTTGGTGACTCTTTAATTATAACTTTTTTCATTTTGCTGTTTGTTTGGAAGTGACAGGATTGTTGAAGAGCATAAGATTTTAATGGTAATTCTGGTGTTGTGTGATATTTAGTTGATGTTCTATAGTATTTTTTCACTTTCTAAACTTCGTGTTTGGTCAAATAGTGTATTGTAAAATGGAAGAGAAGAAGTATTGGGTTTCAGTTTCGATGCTTTTGGTACTCTTTAACAGTGTAGTAGCAGTCCGGCATCAGCTTGAACATTATATTTACTTTTAATTGAACAAGTTGAGAGCATATATATGTATACTAAGAGCCTGTTTATATTGGCTTATTTTTAGTGCTTTTGGCTATTAAGCTCTTTTTCTATTTTTTGTAGTGTTTGGGAAAGATAAAAAATGCTCATAAGCACTTACTTTTGAGCCAAAAAAGTACAGAAATAAGCTAAAAATTGGGTATGACCAACTAATGGCTCTTAGCTTATAAGCTATTTTAAATAAGCAAATCCAAATACCCTCTAAAGTTGGTAGCCCTGTTACAAGCACTATAGCATTAGCAGTGGTGGGTCAGTGGGTATATTTTACTCCACTGACTTGGAATCCTGTTGTGTCTTTCCTATTCCATGTAGGAGATATTACCATGTTTCTTAATGGAGTAGTTAATAATGATACAGTTGTTATGGTTCCCCATTTTTAGCTTTTTAGGGATGAGCTGATTTTGGCTTTTGGTTCTATCAGAACTCTACGTTTTCTATTGAAGAAAGGATAGAAAACAAATTATTATATGCTTGTGCTACATCTAAGGATAAAAGTGAAAAAGTTAGTATGTGAGTTAAGCAGTAGTAGAGTTAAGCAGTAGCATCTAGCAGTAGCCGGGTAAATGCTTATTAGAGGTTCATCTTCTGGAAATATTTTGTGGTGTTGAGTGGTCTTGTTGGTTGACCATCCTGTACAGGATATTGATTTTTAGTTGCTCATCATCACATCAATGTCCTCACTGTATTTCCATATTCAAAACAGTGACTTAAGTAAAACTTTCTGCAACGTCTTTTTTCTATTATATTCTTGGTCAACTGTACATCATGTACTAATGTTGAAATGATTCATAACTGATTATATTCTTTGTATCCCAAAATAGTTTTACCTAAATCTAACATACCGATGATTGAAATGATATCTAGTAATGCTGGTCCATCGGTAAGCTTCCTAACTACTCAATCCACCTCGTTGTGAAAACGTAATATTTTTTGACCAGTTATTGATGATGAGTTGATGTTGATTTGTTGGAAGAGTTTTACAACAATGAGACCCTATTCTTACGGTTTTCTTATGTAAATTGGACTATTTTTGATAAGCTTGGTCCTTTTTTGTTGCATTGGAAAGTGAGTAAATAAAATGTAAGAGACCATTATCTTTAACAAGAATTGAACTAATAGTATGTTTGCCTCATATGCCACATCTAAAACACGTGTCTAAAGATCTCTATATAATTCTTGCTCAACATCCGTGAACAAAGATCTTATGAATTCTAGGTCTTCTTTCACCAACCCAATTTCTTCTTTTATAAAAACAATTGAATAAGCTTGAAATTTAACAAATTATTGTAGTTTTTGATTAGAAGATTTATGAATAGTAAGTAGTCCCGCTTCTCAATGAGTGATAGATCACTCTCTATGAATCCTCTACTCAAAAACTTTAAAAAATTGCTTAATTTCGAAGCTCAGTCAATTGCTTCAAAAAAGGAAGAAATTAGGCCGGTGAAAGACAACTTAGAGTTCATAAGATCTATATTCGGGAATGTTGAGCAAGAATTGTAAAAAGATTTTTGCACACGTGTTTTACAATATGGCATATGAGACAAAGATGTCATTAGTTCAATTTTTGCTAGAGATTATAGTCTCTTGCATTTTATAAACCCACTCCAGTGCTTTAGAAAAGACTTATCAAAGAAGAGGTCTTCAATTTACTTAAGAAATTCCCAAGAATAGGGGCTCATCACTGTGAGCTCTTCCAACAAACATATTAAGCTCAAATAAAGCATGAGCTTTCATGAAAAAAAACACAAAGGGTGAAAAAATACAAATATATATATATATATATGTGTGTGTGTGTGTGTGTGTGTGTGTATATATGTGTATATATATATATGTATATATATCTATGTATATATATATGTGTATATATATATGTATATATACACATATATATATACATATATATATACATATATATATATACACATATATATACATAGATATATATACATATATATATATACAATCAGTCCAAAACTAATAATAAGCATGAATGAAAAGTATATGAACAAAGAAATTGACAAAAAAATTAACGATCAAGGAAAATATCAATTTGGCAAGAAAAGTATACCTTAGAACTTAGATGACGACACTAAAATGCACATTAAGGTGAAGCATTCAACACGTCTTGAGCCTTACTTTAGGGTTTAGGCGTGCCTTTGACAAAACTACAACAAACCAAAAAACTTGTCAATTAGTTGTAGGTTTTAAGGAGACAAATTGGATAGTGAGGAAGCTTATCAATTGATCAACTGATCAACATGTATAGATATTATTTCAATCATCAATATGGTGGGTTTGGTTTAAACTTAAAACTGCACTAGCATACGAAGTATGTAATGATAAGTCAGTTAATATAACACGAAAAAGATGTTGCATAATTATTTTAATCAAGTCACTAAATTGGATGGAAATAGAGGAAGGATGTTGATATTGATATTGGTGATGAATTGCAAAAATTGGTATATCCTTTCCAAAGGCGATCTTGACACCATCGGAGGGCCACAAGGAGTTGATCAAATATGGCCCCCCTATAGGGATATCTCCAAAGAACGTCAATGAGTATTTTTTATACTCTGGTTCGAACGATCTTGTGGTTTCTCTGGATGACAAGTATTTTCTGAACTTTCTTTGCCTTACTTTCTGTAAATAGAGCCATGCTATGTTACAAACATAAATACCACAAATTTATGGTCCTTTTGGTGTTCCGAAAGAATGTAACATTTTCAGGTTGTATTTATCTTTTAATAGAAAGGATCTTTAGGGTCTGGTGATTTGCTGAGAGATCTTCCTTGTGAAAGGCTCATGGAGATTTCTTAATGAGTAATATCTTTGTTAATGTTACTTGCTTAGAAGTATATGGGTACTTAAATATGTTTGGTAGGAATCATTTTGAATTTTTCTTGTTGGCTTTTGGAACACTAGCTTTTGAAAATTCATTCCTGATTAATGATCTTTTTTCTATTATGAGTTACTTTTTTTGTTCCTCATTTTCTTTGAAAGTTCCTGTTCAGCATACGTCAATATTTCCTCGAGTTCCAAAAAAATTGCTAAGGTCTACATGTTCGTTTGACACGAGTAGACTGCTAAAAGCATTGCACAACACTACCTTATTTTTATTGTTGGGATTTCTTGTTTTATGCATTTGGTCTTTCCGAAGTACTTGCACTACTGAGTAAAAGTTTGTGAGGTCCTTTTTATTTGAGTAACTTAAGATTGGAGTCGGAACAACTTTTCGGGAGGAAAAAAGAAGAAAGGGAAATAAAGGACAGCGGACACTGGACAGAATCATGACGACAAGCAAAATAAATAACAATTTCATGGATTTTGACTTGACTTTTTCTAGAAATTGTTGATATCTCATTTTTATATTATGCTGCAAGTGTGATAGGTGACATAAGTGGTGTTTGAATCTTTGAAATGTAAGTTACCTGTTTAGTATGATTGCTCCTTCATTTGTGCAACTCAAGAAGCTGTACACTCCAAATGGTTACTAAATGGTATGAAGGAAAAGGTAAAATATACATATATATTCCTTCCATTTTTGTTTGTTTAATTGACCATCTAAACTTTTTGGTGAATTCAAAGTTGCTGTAGAACTTGTTAATAAGCTTTTTGGTTAAGTCATTTCGAGTGTCCATCTGTCTATTGTCGGTGTTTTAACTTCCCTCTCACTTGTTAAGTACTACGTCATCCTAGCTCTTTGGCCGTGTTTCCTGTGCTAGCGATTATGTCATAATACATATTTACGACAAGCTAAAAGGGATAGAGGAAAAATGCTTGCCAAGTTCACATATTGGGTAACTTTCTGTTATGCTTTTGTGATTATTTATGAAGTAGTAGTTTTGATATGAGAATGTAAGTACATAATTTTCTTAGGGGTCGTTTGGAGCCGGTTTGGAGTGAATTATGCAGGTACTAAATGTCACGTAAGTAATAGCACATCTGGTAATCGGTTAGGAAGTAAGTTGTTCATGTACAATTTAATTGTTTTTCAATTTAGAACTTAATCCATTCACATTATTTTTCTCGTATCTAATTCTGTATTTTTTAATTCCTGCGTAAATCTAACCAGCTACTGAATGACCCCTTATATCGTTGATCCATTTATATCTTCTTCAACCTGCAGGGTATTTGTCAGCTGCTTCCACTTTTAATGGCTTATGAAATAAGCCCAACAGTATTGGGCATGATGATGGTTGATAAAAATCAAAGTTCTCTTAGCACATTATCTCATTCGATCGATCGACGATTTCGCCAATTGTGCAAGCAGTTGCTAGATGTACTGTATATATATGCTCTTATGTTAGTTATATCTGGAATGTTATTAATGGCTAATAGAGAAATTGTTTGACTTTTTTCCTATGTATTTGTATATTTGCTGCTGCCTGCTATGGTTGTGACCTTGGACTAAATTTTTAATGATCTAATAGAGAGTTTTATTCTCTTCAAGTGTATTTTTTTCCCCTAAATATTTAACTTGTAGTCAGTATTGAAAAACTTCAAATGAAAGCATGTTATACATAATTTGGGGAGAAAAATATGAATTCACACCTCTGTATCCAAATACGCCTTTATTAACATTGGATAAGTAAATAATAATAACATATTTTCTATTTTAAATAGACTCTCGACTCAAATAACTTGTGACAGTAACAAAATAATGTACAGTAAGAGGTTGTCGTTTTGGATGACTTAAAAAGAGTTGTGGCTAAGGTAAGGTAAGACGATTAGATTCTTGATTTTGAGCGTAACATGAAAAAAACTTGAGGCTCACATTTAATGCAAATGAACTTTTCCCTCTGTCTTCTTCTTCATCATCATCATCCATAGCTCCAATTAGCAGAAAAACTAAAAGAAAATGACACTCCTTCAAGCTCCATCTTCTCCAACTCTAACATTTCATCAGTATTGTACTTCACAACCCAAAGCAGGTAGGTAGCCACAGTTTTAGTATATGAGTTTTGGACCATTTGTTTTAATGGGGTTTTGAAAAAGATCACTTTTTTAATGAATTTTAGTAAGTACCAATTTTTTTATTTGGGTCAAGTTGGGTTCTTGCTGAATTTTGTGTTTTGTTTGTTGATTACACAGGGTTATATGTAGCTGAGAAGTCTTTTATTCAGTCTACTTTGAGTGGTTCTTGTTTTTTGTCCTCTCAAAGACAAGTGAAAGGTTTGAACTTTTCGTATACATGTTCAAGATTGAGCTCAGTTACAGCTAAAGCTGCTTCAAATGGAGGTAATTTTGTAGTGTTTAATTTGTCAAATACTTTTAAGTATTAGTACTACTTAAAAGGATTGAGCTTTATAACGAGATGGTCACACAATTCAATATGGTATCGGTTGAGCTTTTTGATTACACGGGTGTGACAACATTTTTGGAGAGTCCGACCAACTTAGTAGACATGGGTCTGGAAGTTTTAGATAAGATAAAGGTCTAGAAATGATTAGATAGGAGCATTCAGTCGGCAGCCTTTTTGGCTTGACCAGGTAGTTTTATGTCCTCTGGATGAGGGTGTGTCCTGGCACTGCGCGAAAATAGTCTAAAATTAGGGCCATAGACCTTCGACTGTCGAATCATGAATGGAGAGGAAGACATTTCTTTCTCCTTTTCAACGAGTTTAAAAATATTGATATGGAGGAGTTGTATCTATTTATTCTGCTTCTGTCAAAAGCTACATACAAAGAGACATCTTATGGTATCCTCCTAATTTGCATCTTACGAACTTAGTCATGTATACAGTTTTGTTTGAAGCATTTTTCTTTGCTTCTTATGCATGAGTAGAACCGTTTATTCAACTGGATTTATCATTATGCTTGAGTAATTCCTTCAAAATTTCCTCCCATGCACATGTTGTCATACATCGTTCAGTTTACATTGCTGCTCTTTGAAATATTGTCTGAATATACCTAAACAGATTCTGTAAATTGCAGCTTGTGCTCCTTCAGTGTCAGGTCAAACAGCCGAGTCTGAAGTACTTAAAGCCCTATCCCAGATAATTGATCCTGATTTCGGGACTGACATAGTCTCTTGCGGATTTGTGAAGGACCTACTGGTTGATGAAAATTTGGGAGAGGTCTTAAAAACAGCACATTCTGACCTTCACATTATATTTGAGAAATATTCTCCTAATCCAATCTATTGGACTTTTCAGGTTTCATTTCGGTTAGAGCTTACAACACCAGCATGTCCAATCAAGGACATGGTAAATGAAACACAACTACCACTATTTGATCAAGAATTGATGTGTATATGAAGTGGTACATCATTCAGTTTTCGTAGTTTCCTTTTCACTGCATGTTGTTGGCCTATTATTCCCTTTGTCCCAATTAGTGTGACCCACTATCCTTTTTAATACCTCCCAAAGAAAAGAGTGTCACTTTTCTTTCATTGGAAACGATTTAACTTTAAAATTCCTCTTTTATACTTAATGGAATGATATATAGCCACAAAAATGGTCAAGGAGTGTTTTAGACCACATATTTCTTAAGTATTCCTTTTTTTTCTTTAACTCTGGGGCAAATCAAACAGTGCCACATAAATTGGGACGGAGGGAGTATATATTAGGGAGCATGAGATTAGGACGCATCCTTGTCTTTTAAATTTATCCTCTTCGGTATCACAAGAGGGTGGTCTTGTGGATCATCTAAGTATGATAGGACTACAAATCTGACTTTCAATTTTTGGTATAGTTTGAGCAGAAGGCTAATGAAGTGGTTGCTGAACTTCCTTGGGTTAAAAAGGTCAATGTGACAATGTCAGCTCAACCAGCAAAACCTATCTATGCTGGACAGCTTCCCGCCGGGCTACAAACAATCTCCAACATAATCGCTGTTTCTAGTTGCAAGGTGAAGAATTCCACAATCTTCAGTTCAAATGCTTTTTAACTCATTAAACATTTCTTTTAGTATGTATTTGTTAGAGTGGATTACAGTCCCACACTGATTGAGGAATGGACCGGTGGTATATTCATATGGACTCCCGGTCCACGCTCCAGTTGGGACTAGAAGTTAAGGGGTGTTTGAGTGGGTTACAGTCCAACATTGGTTGGGGGTGGTTTGCTTTATCTGGACTTGGGGGCAATCATCGTACTAGCTTTTGGGATTGAGTTAGGTCTATGTGCCATATTTTTACAGTACTGAAGGTCTATCTGCGTCCTCAAAAGCAAATCAAAAAAAAAAAAAGGTTAGAAAAGGGCAAATAGCTTTCCTCTAAAAGCAATATTTGAAGATTTGTTATACCGCAACGTTTAAATATGTTTGCTGGTAATTTATTGCTCATTCATGTCGCTGTTATTGCTTTCCGTGATTCTTGTTTTCATACAGTCAAGGACTTGTTTTTCTGCTTTGACCAGTTTAGCATCTGAAATCTTGTGTCTTCTTCTTAATTAATATTGATCTTTATAAACCACAGGGAGGGGTTGGTAAATCAACTGTAGCTGTCAACCTAGCTTACACTTTGGCTGATATGGGAGCTAGAGTTGGTATATTTGATGCAGATGTATATGGTCCTAGTTTGCCAACTATGGTGTCCCCAGAAAACCGGATACTTGAAATGGTAACTGTCATTTCCTGGACTAAACTATGTTTTTGTTACTGCATATAAACCACTGAGAGACTTTTGTAGAATGCAGAGAAAAGAACCATCATTCCAACTGAATACATGGGTGTGAAGTTGGTATCTTTTGGATTTGCTGGGCAAGGGCGTGCAATTATGCGAGGTCCCATGGTTTCTGGGGTCATCAACCAACTGCTGACTACTACAGAATGGTATGATATGCTTTGCATTTGACAAGAAATCAAGAACCATCAACCAATTTACTTAAGCCATTTTTTGTTGAAATTTCTATACCAGAGAAATTCTTCAAAATTGATTGAACTTTATTACTCTGGAAACATATTAAAAAGATTTATTTTAGTCTAACTTTTTGTCTACATATATATTCCAACTTTTATGTGAATGTGCCATCCGTTCTATTGGCTTGTTGGAATCAGATGACTTAATCTTGATAAAAGCAAGTGTAGTACATGTATTGCATTAATGTGTTGTTAAAGGATTAGAGCTTATTTAAGTAGGTTTGCATATGGTTGTAAAAGTTTGTCTTGGATATCACTACAAATGGTCCTTGAGGATACGTCTATGCTCTAAATTTTGCAATCTTGAATTACTTTGTTATCCTAAATGTATGCAACTATGCAGGGGAGAATTGGACTATCTTGTTATTGACATGCCCCCTGGAACTGGTGATATTCAACTTACTCTATGCCAGGTTTGCCTAATAAGAATACAACTGATGTGTGCCAATGTTTTTGAGAGTCCTTGGTGGAAATGATTTTTCATATATTCTGCTTTTGCTGATTCAACTGTCAGGTTGTTCCTTTGACTGCTGCAGTTATTGTTACTACACCTCAAAAGCTAGCATTTATTGATGTTGCGAAGGGTGTCCGTATGTTCTCGAAGCTTAAGGTCTGTTTCTTCTCTGTTATCTGAAGTGTTGTCCCTTCCACTATGATAACAATGCTAATTCTTCTTATTGAGCTGAAAAGATGACGTGCTGCTTCTAATTATACATTTCACGTTCAGGTGCCTTGCGTTGCCGTAGTTGAGAACATGTGCCACTTCGATGCTGATGGAAAACGTTACTACCCCTTTGGCAGGGGTTCAGGGTCTCAGGTATGCCGCCTTGTTCTTAGGTTCTATTTTCCCTAAAACAGATTTTATCCAAGGTTACCATGGTATTAAGATCAAGAAACTCTATTTATGCATTTTGGAATGATTCCGTTTAGTAGTAAATCGTTGTCTTCAGTTTACACAGATATTCTAGTGGAGTGAAGCTAATACTTTGTGATCAGTGATGAATTTAGATCCAGATATTATACTCAATGCCTTGAGACATTATCATTAAACCTGCAATTACCCGTTGAAGAGTACGTTTACATAAATCTCATTTGTATCTCTGCAGGTTGTCCAGCAGTTCGGAATACCCCATCTATTCGATCTCCCTATACAACCAGCTGTGAGTTGCAACAATAATAACTGTTGACTGATTCAAGCATTTGAGTATTCACATTTTGCACTACTTAAGTCTTTCTTTAGTTTTCTTCTGTCAATAATCAAAACTAATAGCATATCAATAATCCATTATTGTTTTACTTGTAATCTTGAACATGCATATCTGAACAATACGCGGACTTTGTTTCAAATTGTAAAGCTATCTGCTTCTGGAGATAGCGGAATGCCTGAAGTGGTAGCTGATCCTCAAGGTGAAGTTTCCAGAACGTTCCAAGAGTTAGGCGTGTGTGTAGTACAACAGTGTGCGAAGATTCGTCAACAAGGTACACTTCATTTATATGTTTTTTTTTTCTTATCCAAGAATTCTTATCAAGTACTCAAGTGAAACAAGCTTCATTCTATAGGGAATACACTTGCCAATATTTCTTAATCTACTTGTCGGAGTCATTATCCAAAGTTTGACCTGTATACATCGATTATTGATTGCTCCTTTTATTCTTCGAGTACAGTATCAACTGCAGTGAGTTATGATAGATCTTTCAAGGCAATCAAGGTCAAAGTACCTGATTCCGATGAAGAGTTTTATTTGCACCCTGCAACTGTAAGAAGAAATGATCGTTCTGCCCAAAGTGTGGTACGCTGTCAAGTTCTTTAAGTTACTTTCCAGCTCGAAAAGATGCATGTTCTGCACTATTTATGACATGATAATACATTCTACAAATGCATACATAACTTCTTTTCGCCATGCTTTCTCTTTGTTAACGTCTCTTCTTGTTCATCCTAACTCACAAGTTGATTTTAAATAAGGATCAATTTACGAGCCTAGATTTGAATCATACAAAAAATCAATATATTTATCAATAATTGTAGCTATCATCGCCAAACTAAACACAGAAAACCACAATTATCGAGCCAGTTCTGTGTTCTACTGAGTTCCTACTTGACCACTAGGCCACACCCTTGAGTTCACTTCTCTAGGACTTTTGGTCCCGAGAACTCTTAGTACTTCTCATTTTGTATAATATTGGTCAAAGATGAGCTTAAATGGGGCTATATGATTAGTGAAGATTTATATAACCGACCCTAACTTTGACAACTTCCTTGGCATTGAGGCGTAATATAGTTGTTGTAATGCATAGAGGGGTAAAGTAGTAGCTCTAGACAACCTTAACCATCTGACTCTAAACTTCTCAAGAAAACTATCGATGAGGCAAAGCAAAAAGAAAACTGATTTTACGGAGAAAAAACGATAACTTTGAAAAAGTCACTCTGCTTTGCTTGTTCTACTCAATGATTACAAAACATTTGAAGTCATCTGGATTTTGATTTTTTCTCTCTTCGTTGGCTTTGCTTCAGGACGAATGGTCGGGTGAACAGAAACTGCAATACTCTGATATCCCAGATGACATTGAACCTGAAGAGATTCGGCCTTTGGGAAACTATGCTGTGGAAATAACCTGGCCAGACGGATTTAACCAGGTCTTTGTACTCGCTTATTTTGTTTACGTGTCAACTCTTTGATTTCAACTTTTCCATATGACAGACCACAAGATTGAAACAGAGGGTACTAAAATAGAAACCAGTCGAAAACTAGGTTACTCAGATAAAGTTGCATTTGCTAGCATCAATGAGCTGTTTGTGACTAATGAAATACTCAATACTTTTCTATTTTATACGACACTCTTTACTTAAACATCTCGTTTTACCCTGGAAATGTCATATAACATGTATAACGCCACATGTTCTAAGCATACTTTTGATATGTGCGGAAAGTCTTTTCTTATTTTCTTCAACTTCATATCTAGTCAAACTCCGTCATTTCAAAATGAAATTATTGAAGTGCTTATTGTTTTTCGATTTATTTTTGTTGTTACAGATTGCTCCGTATGACCAGCTGCAAATGATGGAACGGTTAGTTGAAGTTCCTCAACTTACTCCTGCATAGGTAATTGACCTCTCTGTAGAGACGGATTCAGAATTTGAACTCGATGAATTACTCAGTTAGCCTAATAAATCTTCACCTTCCGACTTTCCTGTTTTATTTGTAGGGATGATTTGAAGTCGAAAATCGAATACAAATACAGTTTGGAAGAACTTTTGTATTTTAATTATACGTAGATAGAAATTTTCACTACCATTTTAGTTCATAATATTGGTATCTTTGTAGCAAATCTTCACTAGTGTGTATCATTTTGTCACATCAATCTATGCTTCATTATTGTTGTACATCATGCTCTAGTGTTTGTACCTTGCAAGGTCAACCAAAAAAAAAATGATGTCACCCTTCGTGGTGGCCCCGTAGTTTGGGTTCGAGACTTCCATGTTGGAGGTCTCAAGTTCGAAACCCCTTGCCAATGTAAGCAAGGGGTTTGCTTTCTGGGTCGAGCTCAGTGCGGATTACCTTGCGAGCTATTACATAGGAGCGGGAGTTTTACCTTGTTCACTATTTACTATATTTTTCCATGTTCAATATTTGACATTCGATGAGTGTTAGATACGATAAATTTTTGTCAATCTCCTCCACCAATGGCGTAGTCATATATAGTAAAGGATGATCAGTTGAAATTTTTTACAAAGTATATAGATCAAAAAATATTTTTCATATATGTATTAAATTTTAAATATTTTTAACGAAATTTCAAACTTTATCATTATTATCCGCGATTCATTCATCTTAGAAGCTCCGAAACTAAAAACAAAATATAACATTATGGAGAAGTCAAGAAGAACATGAATTTAACCACAAATATTTTTGTTACTATTATTATTATTATTTATTTATTTTTGTTAAAAGAATGTATTAGTCAAAATATTTGGGCTAGTGTTTGACCATTTTCTAAAATAAAAATTATTTATGTTTGTAACAAGGCTTCATCTAGAAGCATTAAATAGGTAGGTATGAAATTTCATTAGGTAACACCTTATTTTAAAAACATTTAGTGAAAACGTGACATAATTCAATTATGTATTTATTATTTGCAAATAAAACATTTATTATTAACATGCAAATACAATGAATAATGTATTAAAAAACAAACAAGCAAAAAAAGTTCTTTAGTTATCATTTTCAAGTTTCACCAAAACTTTGAATTTGCTAGTCTACATAGACAAGTAGAATCCTTCCGTTTTATTTTAATCGTTGATTGATCTTTTAAATCACATTTAAATTATTTTTTTATTATTTCTCATCTGGTATTTGATACTAATATTTGGAGTCTAACTAATTTTAGATTCGCATCGAAAATTCTCATATAGAAAACGCCTCCTAACAAAGATAATTTCGTATTTAAAAGAACTCAAATCCGAAATATCTTATTAATGATGAAAAATACTAGCTAGATTTGTCGCATTTAATTTGTAAAAAATATTATTATAAATATTATGTTACCTTAAAAGTAAAACACGTGAAGATTTTTGTTTATATATAGTTTATAGTTGATGATGATAAAGTCTAATCAAGAATATCTACTTGATCAGATAAATAATAAATTAATTAAAATAATAATATTTATTTTAGAGAAATTAAATTTAAAAAAGAGAGTATATATGCAGTATATTCAAAAAAATAAAATAAAATAAATAAATAAAGTCAATTAGTAGGATAAGATTAGGGGTAGGCAGATTCTATGATTTTGTTGATTTTGGTTTCATTGGCCCCACAAACAACACTAGAGAAAAAAACCTCTTGCAATCAATGAGAGGCCACAAATTTTATTTTATTTTTTGATAAATTTTAAAAAATATAACTTATTAAAAAATATTTATGAGGCAAAAAAATTGAAGACTAATAATATACAAGAATAATTGAATTGATTTTGAATTATTTTTTCATGATTCAAAAACTCCGAAGAACGATATCGGCTCTTAATGAACTAATACAATAATATTGATCAAACCATCCTTCTATGAAACTTTTCCCTAGGCCTAGAACGTTACCTTCTTATCACACGATATTTAAAATGTGAGTCTCTATTTCATTCGTTTTTAATAAATTTTAAATGTGATATATTATTATTAATCTCTCCATCTTTGTATATTGTCGTTCCAATATGATTTAATAATATCACATAAAATAAAGAGAAAATTTAGCAAATAGCCAGTATAAACCTAATTAGGTTGCTTAGTCATAATTTGCGTATTTACGGACCATAGCTATATATTATGTTGTTACATTGATGACAACCTTGTTTGCATAAACTATGGGCATGTTTACATAATTCACGTGTATTTGTATTTATTTTTGTAATTATTTTCGATTGATTGAATCGACTAATAATTGTAGTTTTTGTGGAATAAGTATTTGTATAAATGAGTTATTTTCGTCTGTGGTTGTATAAACGGAGTAGTAACAAGTGTTATACAAATTATATCATACGAATTTTTAAATTATACAAAAATATGATAAAACTCGAAAAAATGAATACAAATACAAACATCTGAACTTCTAACAGTTATACAAGCAACAACAGTTATACAAATTATAAAATTATACAAATATGATAAAATACAGAATAAAGAATTCATACAAACACAAACATCTGAATTTTGAACAGTTACACATAAATTGTACTAATACAAATTCTGAAAACTATACGTTTATAAACTCAAACTTGGTCGTATAAAAAAATTAGTGACAAATAATAATTAATTGAAACTATAACTATATTAACTAATGAACTAATATATATTTGCTTATATATACATAATTTTTCATATTTTATAAATAAAATATCTATCTTAATTACAAAAGACAAAAATAAAATAAAAGCTCTTTTATGGGACCATGAAAAAATGAAAATAAAAAACAAAAAGAGGGCTAAAATCTTAAGCCTATAAAAACAAACAAATTTATTATTCATTTCTATTACTTCTCCAAACAAACTTTTCTATTCTCTGTTGAGCCGCCAATGAGTCTTTCATCGTTTTTCTTTCCCTCATCGGATTCTCGCCGGAAAACCTGCCGGAAATCTGGATTCCGGCAACGATCTTTGACTATGGTGAAACAACAGAAAACAAGATTTTACATACTCAGACCGTCAGACGTTGTATTATGATGCTTTTATGCTGGCAGAGTCATTCTGTTGCTGATTAATTGTGCAAAAAAAAGATTCGATCTTTTGTGTATATTTGTGAAAATTGAAACTTCAGATATACTCCCTTTTTGCCCCTTTCAAATGGGTAAATCTCAATTTCAGATATGGAGTTATGAAATCTGTAAAAATTGGTTCTTTTTTCTGATGTGTTGAATTAGAAGAGAAAAGACGCAGGTCGGTGCACTAAGCTTTCTGTAAATTACGAGGTTCAAGAAAGAATCAGACTACGAAGGTCTTTTTATTGTTATCATCGAGGATTGAATATGTGACAAAAACTTTATCAGATATGTCGAGACTCGAGATATCTTAAAATAGTTTCAGATACGTCGAGACTCGAGATATCTTGAAATAGTTTGAGTTTCTTTCAGATGGATAAAGCTTTGTTTCAGGTAAAGATGAAATCTTGATGATGAACATGTGAAAGAAAATTCAGATTTGTGAATTTGGAAAATTGAGAAATGTAGAATTGTGTACAAAAAGGGAAAAATATTGTGAAAAAAAAAAGTGGATTTTGTTTACTCTTTGTTCTTTTGTTTTATTTAACATTGTTTGAATTAATATATATAATGATTATAAAGAGGAAAATATAGTGTGTTTTTAATTCTATGTAGAAATGTGTGTTTTGATCCTAACACTGAAATTTTTTCATTCATGTAAATTAGTATTCCAAGCTATTGTAGAGTTATGAACTCAAAATTTTGTATTCGTCTTTGTACACCAATAACAGATATGATATAACAGTATCAAGTTTGTTAATCCTTAATAACAAATCTTAGGTTTGAATACACATAAAATAATTCTTCTTGATACAGAACCCTAAATTCTTTCGAATTAACTTTCAATATAATGAATTCGAACTAATCAATAAAAAAAAAGATACTCTCTACAAGTAGAAAAAAGTTATTGTAACCCTTGATGGTCCAAACTCCAAATTGTTGGAGCAAAAATGTTCCAAGTACATGAAAGGAATACTATGTAGAATAGTAGGAAGTAGGAACTTTCCAATTATATTCCTATTGCTTTGTCTTTTTACTTTAGATTCGATAAAAATGAATCACTTTTTTTTTTTTTTAAATTCGATATCTGTTAAGGTTTAATTAAATTTGAATTCGTGCATGACAGGTAAATAAAGAACTACCTTTCGTTTACATAAATAACCTAACAACTTAGAGCTTTTTGCTACTATTTCTCCAATTGTGTTAAGCAATTTGATATGGTATGATTTGATTAAACATAAACATACATAAACTATCAACTTATAGATATTCATATTTTACTTCAACTTTAGTTAATCTTTTTATTTCTTTCAGATTTTAACCAAATATTCTTCATAGATTGATTCAAATATATTTTTATTTATTGACTCCATACCTATGACTCAAACAGATTTGTTAAAATTAGTATTGTTTGTGTAACAACAAGCGGGGATAGCTCAGTTGGGAGAGCGTCAGACTGAAGATCTGAAGGTCACGTGTTCGATCCACGTTCACCGCATTTTTTTATTTTATTTCATTTTTTTCGCTTATGGACATTTCAAAATGAATTTGTATGACTAGAAACAATTATAAATTTTGTTCATAAAATATTAATTCATATTATGAATTTTTTTGGAGGTTTTCGTTGTAAAAACGAACGTCATAATAATATTAACGGTATACAATTGTTTCCAAAAGATCCGTAGCCTTAGAAAAAACAAATCGAAGTCATCGAGAAAAAAATAACAAATGTGAAAGTAATTATCGGATCGCGTGATGTCATTAATTTAAGATCCAATAACAATGAAAATATAATTTCTATCACAAATGAGTAGAAGTTTGAATATAGATTTAATTGAAACTTGAAAATTGTTGAATATCGTAAGTTTAAAATTTAAAATTTAACTGAAAATATGGCTAAGGAGTCTAATTAAATACTAAAATATTAATATTTTGAATATTTTATCTATGAATTTGTCTAACAAACTCTATTGTTCACACGATTGGGCCAGTCTATTGAGCCCAACAATATGTCCGGCCCAACCCTACATATAGCCCATTCAATTCATATACTAGTCACTTGGTTCTTTACCGTTTTAAAGCTCAATCCGACTCAACTCAAATTTAATTATTTTACTATAGCAACTCAAAATTTTGGAGTCGGTGTCTTCTTTTTATTTGTCTATATGCGGAAGGTGTTAATGAAACACATTTTTCATTAACACCTTCCACATATAGACAAATAAAAAGTAGAAAATAAGTTCAAGCAAGATACCGACTTCAAAATTCAAATTCTACTTCAAAAATATCTTATACTCAACGATTTACTTATATTATAGATAATTACGAATAAGTTACTTCATCAATAATATCGTTATTAATAATCCAAAAGGATGATATCACACTTATATTCCATTTGACCATAAAATATTTTTCACCTATATAAACACAATTTTCAATCTAAAACGGTAAACCATGATTTACTGACATCAGGAAATATATTGAACACCAAACGTATCCCAAACATGCAACGGAAAATGATAAGAAAACAATAAGGAGGTTGGCAATGCAATTCGTTGCGCGGGGATACGATTTGCCAAGCTGGGTGAAATTTATTTATTTTTTCTTCAAATTGCATAATTTTTTATATTCAAACGCGATATAAATTAACCGTTACCAGTTACGCCCCATAAAATCCCACCTTTTCACCACTTTGAATCTCAAAATTCAAAATTTCAAAAAATAAATAATACAATTATTATAATACCGCCTCTCCATTTTTTTTGAATTTCACTAACGGACATTTCTTCTTCTTCTTCACACCCCCACCCCCACCCCCACCCCCTATATAATTTGCTCTGTTTTTTTTTTGTTTTCACCATAGCTAACAATGGCAACTCTAACACCAGGAGTTTTACTGAAGTTACTTCAGTCGATGAACACCGGTGCAAGAGTCACCGGTGACCACCGTACGCCGTTGTTACAAGTGATTGGGATTGTACCGGCGCTTTCGACTTCCGATTCATTGTGGCCTCATAATGGGTTTTTTGTTCAGCTTTCTGATTCTCTCAACTCAACTTATGTTTCCCTTTCCGAGCGTGACACAGATCTCATCCTCACGAATCGGCTTCAGCTTGGTCAGTTTGTTCATGTTGACCGGTTCTGTTTTGATTCTCCGCCTGTACCACGGGCTGTTAATATTCGGTCTATTGCTGGTAGACATGGGTTTATTGGCTCGCCGGAACCCTTAATAGCTCGGATTTCTGGTGGGGGATTTCTGATTCAACCTGTTTCTGATTCGGATCCTATTGCTGCTTATTTGTCGAAAAATGGAAGAACAGAGACGGGTTCAGGTCCGGGTTTGAAAGATGGGAAGGAAAAACTCAGGGTACGAGAAGTGCTTGCACCAAAAGAAAATGTGGAAATGAAGGAAGATTTGAGTAAAAATTGTTCTGCTCCGAAGAGATTTTCGTCTCCGGCATCAGTTAAGCAGAGATCAGTATCAGCAGGGAAGAAGAATTTGGTAGCTGAAAGGGATCCATCACCAGCAGGGAAAGTGAAGAGATCAGCATCACCAGTGCCATCAAAGTCCGTGGTGCCTAGTTTGGTAGCTGCAAAAGAGGAAAATCGGAGGACATCGAAGGAGCCAGCTATTATAGTTCCATCAAGGTATAGGCAGCCATCACCTACATCAGGGAGAAGGCAGGCAAGTCCATCGGTGGCAAGACGTATGTCGTTATCACCTGGACGACGATTGTCTGGTGGTCTTAAGGTTTCTCCTGCTGCAGATTCTTCTGGAAAGAAGAAGATGACTACTATTGCTGCTGGAATTTCCAAAGTTTCAGAGGCAATTGTGGGGTCTGGTAAATCAAGTAGAAAAAGTTGGGATGAAGGTCCAGCAAATAGTGGTGATTCTTCGGAACAAACAGAGAAGGTTTTTTCGAAGAAAAAACCGGATATTCAGGCAATTCTGAGAACTCAGGTGATAATTTCATGGAAATCCATTTACATTTATGATGTGCTCCATGTTTATTGTACCACTTTAGGATTGAACAATATATGTTAGCTCCCGTTTAACCATGGATTTCGAAAGTTGTGATTTTTGAAACACAAAGTTGTGATTTTTGGAACTTGAAGTTGTGTCTTGAAAAAGTTTGAACTTTGGTGAGTGAAAGTGAAATCTGAAACCAGTTTTTGGAATTTGAAAACGGATTTTCGAAATCTGATAAGAAATCTATAGCCAAACAGATATTTAGAGATGAATTTTCAGAATCTGATCCAATATCGACGCCCAAAGCTTAGCTTAGTTGATTCCAATATATGCAGAAATTATATGTAACTGATTGCACACTGTGAGGTGTATCTGATTGATAATGGCTTAAACAATTTATGTTCACTTCTCAGGCTGCTATTTCTAGGCGTTTGAGTGATGTAAGCTGTCATGCTGAGGATTTTGGAAGTGAGGGAAAACTAAAATCTGGTGCCGCGGAAAATTCCCCTGACTCTGAAAAGTCTAATAATGCAGCTCCAGTGATTCCAGTTCACGAGAAGAAGTGGACTGATGGGAGTGTACCACTACATTCTGTATCTTCAGAACTTGCAAAGCTTGGAAAGGTATGGATGAAAAGCTTGTATTGAATGTGCTACTATCCTATATTAGCTTATCTGTTGCATCTACTGTTCTCGTTAAGCTTACTATATCCTACTGCAATTTCTCTTGGTGCTGATGTCTATGGATTTGGGTAAGATTAATGGAAGTATATTTTTGGTATGTAGAAGTCTTTGTACGAAGAGGTACCTGTAAATGAACTATTTACAATGGTGAGGACTAGAAAATGATGGCAAGTTGTCTCTATACACGAAGGAACTTCTTCGTTTCTAGGTGTACATAAAATGGTTCAAACATGTAGTTAAATGTTACACCTAATGTATTGAATGTTCCAACAACTTAAAGGGTTCCAGTCTGTGTAAATCCATTTAACTATCATGAGACAAATAAGCGATAGCAAGTAGGAAACAATATCCCTAATGTATTGAATGTTTCAACTACTTAAAGGGTTCCAGTCTGTGTAAATCCATTGAACTATCATGAGACAAATAAGTGATAGCAAGTAGGAAACAACAACCCTATCTCTATGAGGTAGGAGTAAGGTCTTACACTCTAGCCACTCCTAACCCCACAAGTGGGATTGCACTGGCAATGCTGTTGTTTGATGTTGATCATTCAAATGATGCAGGAGGCAATGCAAAGGAGAATAATGGCTTCAACAGCTGCAGCTGAAGCATTGGAAGAGGCCCTTGCCATTGAGACTATTGTTAGAAATTTGAGGTAAAATGTCACCATCCTTATTGAGCTTTGCTATGCTATCTCATTATTAGACCTAAATGTATGCACAACTGTCGGTAGTGTAATGGAAAGATTGAAAACATTTCATTGTTTCAAAACATGCAAATGAGAAATGCTTGTTGGGCAATGCTTTCTAGATTTCTCTCTCATTTTTTGAAGTCCTGTCTACTTTTTTTGCAGTATGTTTGCAGATTTACGCTCAACATCCAACCCTAAAAACCCTCTCCCAACTATTGATCATTTCATGTCAATTTACGAAGATGTGGTGAAGTCAACATGCGTTGCTGAATCAATCACCAGCAATCGTGGCGTGCAAAAATCTAATGAGAATATGACTACGATGGAGCAACCAAAATCATCTCTTCTTTGGGTGGAGGCTGCTCTAGCAACTGATCTTGAAATTGTCTCTCTGTTGACAAATCAGAACAGTGGAACTCAACCAGCATCAGTGAAAAGCTCTCCGACATATCAGTCAACAAAACCGTCTAACAAGAATCCTTTGATGGTTACTGGATTTTGGACAAGGGGTAATGGGATGAATGAGACTGTAGAACTTGCAAAGAAGCTGCAATCTGAAATGCAAATGTGGTTCATCACTTTTGTTGAAGAGTCACTAGATGCAGGTTTTCGTGTGTTCAAGAACTGCTCCTTGGCTTCTGTCGGAGCTTCTTCCAACTGTGATTCAATTCAAGCTATTTTGTCACAACTCAAGCGAGTCAATAACTGGTTGGATCGCGTAGTCTCTAAAAAAGATGAACAACTGATACAGAAGATTGAGTGCTTGAGACGAAAAATATATGGATTCGTCATTCAGCATGTTGGAACTACTGCTGAAAATTCTTAAGTTTTGTCTTCTTTTCTTTCTTCAATGTAAGGATGATGACTACTCTTTCTTATCTTTTAGCAGAGTTGAAATTCTTCAACTCTATGTTTCAGACATTCATCTATTTAAAGATTTTAATAATTCAAAAATGTAGTCGGGTGCATATTAAATACTTACAGTGCATATACGATAGTATTTTTTGGAGAGTCCGAGCAACGTCTAGGTAAAACTGACACGAATCTGTGTTAGCAATGTTCAAGTCATTGATCATCACACCTGCTGCTAGTCCATACTTTGTACTTCATTACTGATAAAACAGGTCCAAATATTTCTTCTTTTGCAATTGTCATTTCATCCTGCCAAATGCATTATTCATATCTGATCGCAACGTTCATCAAATGCAACAGTCATGGCTATAGAATACTTACAGTGACGTCAACGAATATGGCTGGCTTGATGAAATAACCCTTCCTATCCAATGAGTTGACCCCAGTCAACAATGTTGCCCCCTCCCTCTTTGCCATGTTCAATATATGAAAGTACCTTTTCAAACTGTGTTTTGTCAATCTGCATCGAAGGTAAGCTGTGTATAAACGGACACTTGGGTAAATGATAGCAGCAGCAACATGTTAAACAAAATTTCAGATGTGTACTTGTGATCCTTGACGAGTATTTGGATCGAAAGGATCAACAACCACCCATGTTTTTGCCATCTCCACCAATTTCTTGACAAATTTATCATAACTTCCTTCTTGGATGAAAAGGCGTGATCCAGCAACACAAATTTCTCCCTGATAGTAAACAGAAAGCGGAAAGAACACTACTATCTCACCGATTCTATTGAGAACATGACAAGCAAAGACAGTATCGAATTCAGTTTACTTTGTTGTATACTGCTCCAACAAAAGCAAGTGGTGCAACTTTGTCCACATCTACATCATCAAATACTATAAAAGGCGACTTGCCTCCCAATTCTAATGAGACAGGTTTTAAATTGCTTGTCGCTGCAGCCTGCATTACTAAACGTTCAACTTCTGTTGACCCCGTGAAATCGATCTGTAATACATGTTATAAACAGTGACATTAGCCATGACAGTATGCTAACTGTTGGAAATATGTGCTGGTTAGTCCGTTAGCCCATTAGCTTGTCCTCCTGTTGGAAGAACAATGATTTTCCACCTTAGTATGACGTCTATCGTTAGCTATCCAAAACAGAAAACTCTCTGCATAAAGGAGTTCATCCGCATTGTAAGGATTCCTAAAGACCGGTCACTCAAGTCGTGGTTGTTGCAGATCCGCTTCCTCTATAGAGAAACCAATAAGTCTCCAAACTTAGTCTAAAGAGTGTCCACCGACACCCTTTCGTTAGAGTTACACTGTGTAGATAGGTGAACTTTTTTATATGCATATATATACTATATGTTGAATCTTCTTTATCTCTTCGTGTGTTTAGTTCTTTATATTTTGAGTGAAATTCTTGATTACGTCACTCTATGTTTCATAACTTTCATTGACAGTCGAGAATTTTACCTTGTCTACATCCATATGAGAGCTAAGTGCAGCACCAGCAATAGGTCCAAATCCTGTTACCACATTTACCACTCCATCCGGAATTCCAGCCCGATTCAAGAAAGTATACAACAAAATTGTAACGGAGGGGGTATTTCTATAACACAACGTGAACAGTTGAACCTATAAACGTTAAATCTTGGATCCACCTCTGAGTACAGATGAATACCTGCTTAACCAAATAAGCATAATAGAGAGCAGAAAGAGGAGTTTGTTCAGCAGGCTTAACGACCACGGTGCAACCAGCAGCTAATGCACGAGCAACCTTATACATAAGCAGTGGGCTAGGGAAATTCCAAGGTATAATGAGTCCAACAACACCAATTGGTTCAAGCAATGTGTATCCTTGTAACTCACATGACATCTTGAGAGTCGTTCCATGAATTTTATCCGCTGCACCAGCATAATAACAGAGAACGTCCGCTACATTAGGTACTCACCAGTCTTAACAACACCAAACAACTTTCCTGCATCCATTGCATCTAAAGCTGCTATTTCCTCGACATGTTGAAGGATTAAGTCCGCAAACTTCAGCAGTATCCTTCTCCTCTCCTGAATAAGAACACAAAAGTACAACATTTGAAATGCAGACAAAAACAGTCACAACATATGACATAGGAATCGTGATCGTTATCCCATCCATTGAACTGTCAGGATCTAGACAAGTTTGGAATGTGAACTTAGCGTAGACTAGTATGCTCAGGCAACAATAGGACAACATAATGCATATCACCTGATCGATCATCATTTCATATAGTAGTACTTACTACTATTTTAGTTGTTACATAAAGTTACCTTGGCTGATAAGCGAGGCCAAGGGCCATTGTCGAAAGCTTCACGTGCAGCTTTGACAGCCAAATCAACGTCGTCTTTGTCACCTTCAGCAATACTTGCAATCACCTCCTCATTTCTTGGATCAATCGTTTCAAACGTCTTTCCTGTTGAACAAATTTCCATTTTCTTTCAACTTCTACGTTTTTGTATCATGCCTAGTTGAATTTGTTCCTAATTCAGTCCAATAAACACATTCTTTTATGCTTATTATCTGTTTCAACACTCTATCAGACACACGAGGACCAAGGATGGGTCTCGAGGCCTGATTACAGGTTCACGTGAACCCACTAGCTTTTGTCAGATCAATAAACACTCTGTTCTATATCTTCTACATTTTCATATGTTATCATGCCTAGTTGAATTTGTTCATAATTCAGTCCAACAAACACTCTCTTCTATGCTTATTATCCGTTTCAACGCTCTATCCATACACACGAGGACCAAGGGTGGGCCTCGAGGCCTGATTACATATTCACGTGAACTCAATAGCTTTTGTCATATCAATAAACAGTCTCTTCTATATTAAGAAAATCTACCAAGTATCAATGAACGAACACATAAACTTCAAATCCTGAATCCGACTTTACTGTTTATCAACTACTTTTAATCTACTAAGTCAAACAGGCTCTAAACACCATACATATTTAGCTCTTTCAAAATCAAATCTTTCCCCCCTTTCATCATAGAGCTTTAATGTCCTAGTATATACTTCTTCTGTCCTAATTTATGTGACATAGTTAAAATTTCGATATTTCTATAAAGACCGCAAATTCAAACATAAAAAATTATATGTTTAAAATTACGTTAAAAAATACTATAAATCACAATTTAAAATGCGTGCAAAAAAATTTTGCTCGAAGAAAAACTTGTCCGACTCTCAAAATTCCAATAATTATGCCACGTAAATTGGGACGGAACAGAAAGAATAATATCATTAGGAAGAGGGAATTAGAACAAATAAATTGTTTCTTATTCCAACTTATGTTACTAGTATAATTTAAAAATATCGTCGGGTGCATATTAAATATTTTTTTTTGAAGAATTCGAGCAACGATGTAGGATAAGCAAATAGAGACAATGTAAAACTAATAAGAATAAAACCTGAAATAGAATCCACAAATTCTCCATTGATAAATAACTGTGTGAACTTAATCTTTGGAATAATGAAGTTGGATTTTGAACTATCTTTAGACTGCATTTTTTTTTTGGTTACAAAAAAATAATTAAGAAAAAAATTGGCTTGTTATTATTGTGATTTCAATATGAATGTATATATAGGCATAAAGTGCTGCCAAATCAATAAGTTAAAAACTTGTATGTGCTTACTATTTGCACCTAACCAAGCTGATTTGACTAAGAGTGTGTGGTTAAAATTTTTGAAAAATATTTTTTCTACAAAATTATTTTTTTTTTTAAAAAAAAATTAATGTAAGTAGGGGAAAATAAGTACCACAAATAACTTTTTTGTATTTATTATCGAGTATGTTTATCTATTCTCCAACATATCTCATCTTCACTTTCAATTTGTAATTCTATGTTGCTTGAACTCTTTAGAAATATCGTCAATAGGTGTGTATCGGATTCTCACAAAATAGTAATTTTTTTTAAAGTATTTGACACGGATACATCATTGAAAGTAAAGAGTCTGCATAACATAGATATAACCCCATCCCCATCCCTCCCACCCCTACCGTTCATTGTATTTGTCTAAATTATATGCAAATATTTTAAGAATATATATTGTTTTTTAATTAGATATTAGACACAAGAAAATAAGTAAAAAAAACTCACTTATTTTTCTTCTATCCTAGTACACCCTAAGAGAAGCACTAATCACATATTCAATAGTCCATTTCATCTTATTTGACTGTATTTGATTAAACACGAAATTTTATTGACTACAAGCAAATATATTCCTACGCACTTTGGTTTCGTCAACAATTCATCCATCGATTAAATACTATTAATCTTCTTAAATGAATTATTAGTAGTTCAGTTGATCGTTTATAGGTATTTTCACCAAATAAATAAGGATACAATTTTCGCATTATAATCCCTTCTTATTTTCCTTTCTCCTACCTCCAATTTTTTTTCCTTTTTCCTACCTTCAATATTTTTTGTAAAGATTTTTTTTTTTTAGCAAATATATTTTTCATGTTAGTGGAGTAAGTAACTTTAATGGTACCAAAATACACATACTACATTTAATTAAAAAATGTCTTTTTTTAAGAAAAATATTTCCTTACGATGAGTGTATTGTAAAATAATTGGAATGCTTCTATCTTTATTAAAAGTTGCATAAAAACATTTCTTTTCATTGAGAATCTCATGTGAATTTCAAACTCGTGAGGTCCTATCTATTTCATCTAATATATTTATAAGTTAAAATAATTAATAATTCACAATAATTTAATTAATCATGAGTTTCATACATATAGTAAACATCGAGAGGCAAATTAAAAAAAGTTGATCTTACATACGCAATTTGATACTCCTTTCATCTTAATTTATGCAATATTTTTCATTTTTTAATAGTCAAACTCCTTTGTTTTAATAATGTATTTGAATATAAATCTTTAAATTATTTGAAATAATACTCATTTACTTATTTAAAAATTACATAAAAAGTATTATTAATCGTTTGACTCTATATCATTATATAAATTGAGACGGATGAAAAAATTTTCTTTAACAATTCGGATATACTCTAATAAGATGATACTAATTAGTGCAAAAAATATGTTTCATTTTTTACTCGGGCAACAACCACAAGAATAGTCAATCATTTAGTCATGTAATAATTATTATTAAGCTATAACTTTATTTTGGAAAGAAATAAAAAAAAAACGAAAAAAAATTAAAATGTGCCCAAATATTATATTAGAGGGTACTATTTGTATTCAATTATTAAAGTATGCGATACGAAATTGTTGTCTGTAGTTCGATTGTAATATTATTTATATTGTAATATTGTTCTGTTACTATCTATTGTTTTGTTACTATCTGTTATCTCTTATACTTTATTATGTCTATCGTGTATATTATATTCCCTCAAATCTCATTTTGTGAAACTACATCGAGTAAATTTTCAGCATCTCCATTTCACTTAGATTAATATGTCACCTCTCTTGGTAGATTTATGTTGTTGATCATAATATCATCACTCCATATTCAGTGAATTTCACAATTCATACGGTTTGAACAAAAACTATTGAATTCTATCGAGCCAGATGTCCCAAACAAGATCAAAATCCAAATCAAAGAACATGTAAATTTTGTTCAACATTTCTTTTTCTATTGCCAAAAACCAAAAGGCAACAAAGCAACAACAAAAATTTATTTTATGGTCATATGGGGTTTAACATGAGATATACTATAGCATATAGTAAAAATCTATATGATTTTCTGCAAATTTACAACCAAGGAGAGTTGTAAATAGGAGTGGCTACAGATTTAACTTGAAGATACTTATGAAGTCCTTCCATTCCTAAATCTCTTTCAAAGCCACTGCATTTGTATCCTCCATATGGACAATCCGGATCGAAAGCAAAGTAACAGTTTATCCAGATAACACCAGCTCGAATCGATCTTGAAACTGTGTTAGCAATGTTCAAGTCATTGGTCATCACACCTGCTGCTAATCCATAGTTTGTACAGTTAGCTCTCTTGATCACCTCCTCTACCGTCCTGAAATTCATCGAGTCATTGGTTTTTTTAAGTTATATCATCGTCTGTGCATAGAACTTAAACTCCGTTTACTCTTTGAAAATGCTAATAATAAAGGAGGTGAACTTACTTAAACTTCATTACTGCCAGAACAGGTCCAAATATTTCTTCTTTTGCAATTTTCATGTCATCCTGCCAAAAGCATTATGAAGACGTAAGTAACCAACAACAACATACCCGGTGAAATCCCATAAAGTGTAAATGAATAAGGCTAATACTACGACAGACACGATGCAGAAGACTAACATCAAGCCTTATCTCGTACTAGCCTTCTATCTTAGTCCGTGACCTTCATACCCACTTATCTATGAAGATGTAAGTAAACTATTGTATACTTCATCTCAGCATTCAAAATGCAACAATGATGAGTTAAAAGATGCTTACTTCAACATCAATAAATATGGTTGGCTCAATGAAATAACCTTTCCTATCCAATGCATTGCCCCCAGTTAGCAATTTCGCACCCTCCCTCTTGCCATGTTCAATGTACGAAAGTACTCTCTCGTACTGTTTTTTATCAACCTGCATTAGGTAAACAGTGAGTTAGATATAGACACGCTGAAATACATTTGCGATTTTGGTAAAGACAAGTATAAAAATCTTTAAAAGAACAGTTCAGATGTATACTTGAGGTCCTTGATGAGAATTTGGATCAAAAGGATCACCAACCACCCATGTTTTTACCATCTGTTCCAATTTCTTGACAAATTTATCGTAAATACCTTCTTGGATGAAAAGACGAGATCCAGCCACACAAATTTCTCCCTAAAAACGAACGAAAGCAAGGAACAAACACAGATTATCTCACTTATATGTTTGATGATATACATAATAAGAAATGATGTATAGTAAGAAATATGAAAATTTTAGTTTACCTTGTTGAATAGGATTCCTACAAGGGCAAGTGGTGCAACTTTGTCAACATCTACATCATCGAATACTATAAAAGGCGACTTCCCTCCCAATTCTAGCGAGACAGGTTTTAAATTGCTTAACGCAGCAGCCTGCATTACTAGACGTCCTACTTCTGTCGAACCTGTGAAGCTTATCTGAATAAAAAACAACACATTTACAAACCGGTATGATTAGCTAAGGCAGTTTTTGCTTTTCATTTTTCATTTGCAAATATGAGAATAGGGAATCACCTTGTCTACGTCCATATGCGAGCAAAGGGCAGCACCAGCAGTAGAACCAAATCCTGTAACGACATTGATCACTCCATCGGGAACACCTGCCTGTTTTAAAACAGAGAAAACAGAGAATTTCAAGGATCTTATAATTAACTGATATGATATGATATGATAGTTTCGTGCAGATGAAGAGAACGAAATGTTACTTGTTTAGCCAATTGAGCATAATAGAGCGCGGAAAGAGGAGTTTGTTCAGCAGGTTTGACAATCATAGTGCAACCAGCTGCTAATGCAGGGCCAACCTTCATAAGAAACATCTGAGTTGGGAAATTCCAAGGAATAATGTGCCCGACAACACCAATTGGTTCGAGCAACGTGTATCCTTGCATCTCACGCGACATTTTGAGAGTCGTTCCATGGATTTTATCGGCTGCACCAGCATAATAGCGAATAATTTCGGCTGCAGCTGGAATGTCCATGTTCTTTACAGGAACAAATAACTTCCCTGCATCCATTGCATCCAATGCTGCTATTTCCTCTGCATTTTCTATGATTAAATCTGCGAATTTCAGCATTATCCTTCTCCTCTCCTGAATGTAACACCAACGACAAAGCATGACGATGCAAATTTGAATTCAACAAGTTACAAAATCAACTCAAAAGTAGGTTAATTGAATCAAAATAATGAGTTTAACCATGAAACTATGCATTAACATCTTAATTACTAAAAGATTTTCACATAAGTTAAAGGTCATTCCTTTCTTTCATCTTTTTGTAACCTCCATCCGTTTCAATTCATGTGAACTATTTTTAATCGAATCAAAATAATGAGTTTAACCATGAAACTATGCATAACATCTTAATTACTAAAAGATTTTCACATAAGTTAAAGGTCATTCCTTTCTTTCATCTTTTTGTAACCTCCATCCGTTTCAATTCATGTGAACTATTTTTAATCGAATCAAAATAATGAGTTTAACCATGAAACTGAGCGTAACATCTTATTTACTAAAAGATTTTCACATTAGTTAATGGTCATTCCTTTCTTTCATCTTCTTTTTGTAACGTCCGTCCGTTTCAATTCATGTGAACTATTTTTAATCTTTTTAAAAAAGAATGACGTCTTTCTTAATTCGAAAACAATCTAATTTTGAACTTCTTATATGTTATGCTTAATGAGAAGCTTTTATATCCATACAAACGAATTGTAACGACCATGAGTTTTGAAAGTCTTGCTACTACATATATGTTATAGCCAAATTGAGAACCACAAGTTACAAATAGGATAAGGGTTTGGTTGAATTTGCTGTTCCGATACTAGTAGTTTACTTTTTACTATCCTTTTAATTATTTAATTGTGTATTTTAAATATATATATATATATATATATATATATATATATATATATATATATATATATATATATATATATATATATATATATATGTCTACGTGGACACAGTACTACTTATAATTTTGTATTATTGTGGGCAAATATATATGTTTAAAATACGATATTAAATAGTCTAAAAAGGTAATAGATCCTCATGAAAATTTAGTATCACAACAGCAAATTCGATAAAAATTGAAATAATTTTCAGACTTTCTTTCTTAAATTTTGTGTTCAGTTAAATAAATCCAACTTATATTAAGATGAATGAGAATTCTTTTAATTGATTATGATATTTTCAGGTTCCATCACTTTATGTCACTATTATGATTTAACATTATCTTTTTTAATCCCAATTGTTGCCTTTATAAAAGATTTATAAAAAGTCAAAAAATAGAATGAGAGGGGAAAAATCTTTCCATTTTAGTGTCCCAATCTTTTTCAATTTTCCACCCCTATCACCCAATGACCCAATATTGCAGAAAATAATTGCAACTTGTCATAATTGTCTGCTTCCCAAATTATACGTGTTTCAATTTTCTTCATGAAATCTAAGAATTGAATATAATGATTTTAAATAAAAAAATATAAAATATATTAAAAAGTCTTTAAGTTGTAATTTTAAGCATTTTATGCAAAAAGAAGCATATTTTTTAAATGGACAAAAAAGGAAATTAAGAGAAAATAAATTAAAACGAAGAGAGTAATAAGTGTATATTAGTATACCAATGGCTATAATGTTTGCCAACTACAATTGATATTTGAAATTTCTGAAAGAACGATACGTGCGTCGACTTAAAATGAAAAAATTATTTTAGATAGAATTTTAATTTAATAAAAATATTTTTCAAATAAATTTGAAAAAACACGAGCAAACAAGCTATATAACATTACCATCATTTATAAAATATCATGTTGTGACTAAAATAAAATAAAATAAGATTCCATTCATTCAACAGCGTGTGACCAATTATTAATTGAAAATATTAATAAAAATGTTTGACCTTTTAAAAGGTATTTTTTCATTTTATGGTAGTTGTCATTAACAATTAAAAAGACAATTGTCAATAGAATAAATTTTGAAATTTATTAGTAATATTTTCTAATTTTTTTTATATGGTCTAAGTCAACTTGCACACAATTTGATCCCAATTGGTATATTAGGTAAGTTTACCTTTTGAAACAAATGAATGTCAAAAGATACATTTGGTGCAAAGAACGTGAGAATGTTTATTCTAATCTTTTAGTAAAACAATTATATTATATATATATTCAGATTTTAAATTTCTTAAACATAAAATTAGAAATAAAATTAATTTAATATTTTTAAGATCAAATTTCAAGTATTATATTTTTATTTTTTAAAGCTTTTTAATGGAATTTTAAAATCAATGCTAAATTTAGATATGTTTGTACCTTTTGAAACAAATTAGTCAAAAAAAGTGTTCTACAAAACTATTTAATGGATGGTCAAACATACCTTTTGTAGTCGTAAATTATGATTCTAAACAAGAACATTTCTATAATTTTATTATAATAGTAGTATGTTCTTTTTATTAGAAAATGTCATATTATAATATCAAACGAATGAATAGTACTTAATTAAAAAAACATTGTTTTACATTATATTGTATAAATCAAAATGAATAGAACAGAATTTACCGCGGCGGATAATCGAGGCCAAGGCCCATTATCGAAAGCTTCACGGGCGGCTTTGACAGCCAAATCAACATCCTCCTTGTCACCTTCACTAATTCTTGCGATAACCTCCTCGTTTCTTGGATCTATTGTTTCAAACGTATTTCCTATATTTAATGTAATATATAATTAAATTTTTTCACGAAAAATATAAAAATATCAAGAAAGTTAATATCTAATAGTATACTCATACTTTTTATCACATTTATATATAAATTTTTTCTTTTTAATTCGTTCTAAAAATAAATAAAACAAATTTCTTTTTTTTTTATAGCAAATATCTAAACTAGATCTCACTTATTTAGAGAAAAAAAATCCACAAAAATATGTGGCTTTCATAAAATAAGCACATGACACAAAATGCCAAAAAATTCTTTTAGTATTGTAATTGTAGTACATGGTGCAACTCACGAGGGGGCCTATTACTCTCTTCGTTTTATTTTACCTCTCATATTATAAATATATAATTATTCATTTATTTCTTTTCAAAAAATTAATATTACTTTTACAATTATTTCTTATATATATCGAGTGATTTATAAAAAGAAATTATTTATAAAAACTCTTATTATTTTATTTATTAATTTTTATAGGTCTCAATTTATCTATCATAATCTAAATTTGAAAATCAACAGTATAGCTTTAACCTAAATTTAGATTAAATTTTTCAAAAAAATTACATGCTTAAAACTATATAAAAATTAATATAAATAAAAGATTTATTTAACTTTCAAACGTGTCAAATGTATTTAGACATAGCAAAAAATGGCGATTTGTGTTTGATCGTTGACACATCTCAAAAGTTTTTTCTATTTTATTTTATCTCGAGATAAGATAATACGAAATTCAATTTGTGTTAACCGACTTCAAAAAAAATTCTATTTTATCTCGAGATAAGATAGTACAAAATTCGATTTGTGTTAACCGACCTCAAAAGTTTTTCCTATTTTATCTCGAAATAAGATAATACTAAATTTAATTTGTGGTAACAGACGTCAAAAAAAAATTTCTATTTTATCCGAGGAGATAAATCGATACTAAATTTTTATTCCAAAACTATCTATACTCGTCCAACATAACAAATCGCTCTCAGAGATTTGAAGATGCTGCTGCAACAGATTCATTGAGACAATTTCACAAACAGAAGAGAAAAAAAATCAGTGTAATTTTTTTTAAAGAAAAGTATAATTACTTAACTTGAAGCAGAATCAATCAAATCGCCATTAATGGCGGCATAGAAACTCCACATACACAGTCAGTCACACAGAGATTAGATTCAAAAAATTCGTTTTACAGAAACTTTCAAAAGTCGAAATCTGCAACATATAACTGATTTCCTTTGCTTTTTATTCATTCACGGAATTAAACAGAGATTAGAAAGTTATAAATCAATCAAACCTGAAACGGAATCGACGAATTCACCATTGATGAACAGCTTTGTGAACTTAATTTTCGGAATTTGGAATTGAGTTTCTGAATTTCCATTCATTTCCGCCATTTTTTTCACTTTGAATTTTTTTTTTTTGCTTCTGTTACTGTTGCGTTGCTCTGTATCTTATGGAACTGAAAGAGAAATAAAACATGTTTACATACACCCCTATTTATAGGCTGGAACTCTGCCGGGGTCTTTTTCACGTGAGGGGCAGTTACATAAATAAGTTTTAAATAATAAATGATTTTTGGCGAAAAAATAGTTGTGTACGTAATCTTATCGAGTAAAAAAAAGTTATTTCTAATAAATGTTTGAGTCAAAGTATGTGTAATTTCATAATTAATGTTTAGGTCAATTTTTTTTTATGAACTTAAAAAGTAAATATTGTTATTAATAGATTTTTAATTTAGGTAAATCTAATTTTCAATGAAGTAGAAGAAGAATAATGTTTATTAGTTTTATTTTCTATTTTGAAAAATAATAATTTAATATACATATTTGACTCAAATAAAGTAACTATATATAATATAAAAGAATCATTCTCATATATATAAGTTATAACTTTAAAGTTATATTGTCACGATTCAAATCGTCGAGATTGATTCACACTTTAATTATTCGGTGGGAGAATCATTAATACTAATTAGCTAACCAACTTTATCAAAATATTAAGGCATTTGAGTTGTGAAAGCAAGTTAAATAGCTGAAGACCGAAGTTTTCATAAACTTTCAAAAGATTTAACAACTAAAAAAATAATGCGGAAAATAACTTCAAAACCTAAAAGTGAGTATACCAAAACATCTAATAATGAACGAGAATTCTAAACAAGAAGGGTTATAACCCTAACTAATGAACTAATTAACTAACTAGAGAAGTTTAAGTCTAAAATGATAGACACAAACGAAAGAGAACTCATGGCAGCCCGAAAGAAGTGGCTCACCCTTGAATCAAAAGGATCATTGATCTTCTAAGCAAGATCCAGAAGATGCCCTGTACTAAAAAAAAATAAGAGCAAGTGCAGTATCAGTACACAATCATCGTGTACTAGTAGAATCACGCTGCTATCCCTCTAAATGTAATAAAAGCAAGTTAATATAACATTATAAACATGCAAAATACCGAACATATATAATATCGATTATCACATGCTCAACAATATACATTTATAACAAGTCATTGACCCTCTCACGAAACTCAAACTGTTAGCATATCAAAACGTGGTACCCAATCCAATGTTTATGTACAAACGTGACAATCGATCCCATATTTATGCTGGAATGTGGCAATTGATCCAATTAGTTTTGTCGTAACGTGACAATGATCCAATCAACACACCACAATCACAATCACAAGTACAATCTTAATAATCAAACAGTCAAGAAGTGATTCATGGCATATGTTTATTCATCTATCTCATTTGCAATAAGTGTGATCAATAATGCACATTCGCATACATAAATGTATCATAATGAAGCAAGAACAAACATACATCACACAATCATAGAAATACGACCATCACCTACCTCGAAACAAGCTTGAAACCCTAAAAACTTGATCCTTAGCTTTCCAGATTCGTTCTGCTTGTTTTTGGTCTACAAGCAATCAATATAATGCGGGAATCATTAAAAATCACTAATTACCCGAATTACTAACAATACCATCAACCCCACATCAAACCCTATGTCTCTATACCCAGATTACGGCTTTTCCCACCATAATTCTTAGATCAAAACCCTTTTCCATTGATAATAACACAAGAAAATAGGTTTCACAGATCAAAAAACGGATTTGGGGAGTGAAAATCTTTCCTTTAGCCTCAAGAATGGGGGGAAAATTGTTAAGAAGACTCTTGGGTTCATTCCTTACCTCTCAAAGTAGAAAAGTGCAGAATGAAATATTTTTAGGGTTTATTTACGACTTTACGTCGCGTCTGGCCCACCATAGTGGCACTAGTCCGTTACAGTGACCCCACTCTGGCAATCAAAATCACAGCCAAAGCGTTTTGCATGAAACAGTGAGCTATTGTAATAATTATAAGACCCCCATTTCACAACGCACCTTCAATCAACGACACCCAAAAAATATCATTCGCGCCGAGATCAGTTTCGAAAGTTCTACTTATCCGAATTCAATTATGTAAAGTCAAATGAGTTTTTTAACGCCTTGTTTACTCATGTAATCAAAATCATATTTAAATTATTCAATTACTACTAGATTTCCCTACACCTTATTGACTTTGATTTCGTCCAAATTTAAACTAGGTTGATAAATCTCAGTTACTACGAAAAAATTTTTTAGCCCAAAACTTTTTCTCCATTAACTTTTCTATAACAAGGGAACCAGATCATTACATATATACATCAAATACTGTGAAAAATTGACTTTCAATTTTATGTATGGACAAATATTTGTATCTTTAGTTTGACTATATATATATATATATATATATATATATATATATATATATATATATATATATATTAAGAAATATTAATAAGCAAGCAACGCTTTGTCAATGTTTTTGCTTGCTAGTTCACTTAGTCATATATCAAATAAAATAGTCGCTTACTTGAATATTTGCTTACATATTTGTAATTGTATTGCTTATCCATAATTTTATACAACATTATTTTAAAAAAAAATTGGACCCATTTAAATACTGTCCATTTTACTTGTTATTGTGACTCTCTGTATATTTCTAATTTCGTCCTTTTGTTTTAAATGTTCATTTAAAATTTTACCTCTTGAATTATAATAATGAGTATTTTATAATATTCCTATTAACTTATACATAATAAATTCTAAAAAATAATTTGAAATAAGTAATTAATGTTCGATATGCTAATTATCTAATTTTATGTAAGTATTAGTTATGAAAATTTAATTATTTATATATTACTTATTTATATTTTAGGTGTTTCCAAATTTTACATTATCAAGAAAATTATACTAAACAAGCACTACTTAATTAAGTTTAACGAAAATCTCTGATGATTTAAATTTAAATATTTAGTTAATTGTCCAAAATTCTATCATATATAATTAATATAAATAAATATGTTTGCTTATTATTTTTAGATCTTTTATACACAAATTCC
>CM064974.1:435783-558956 GCA_032847665.1 Solanum chilense | reverse complement strand
CACTACCTCAAAAGATTAATGAAAACAATATTTTTAAATATACTTATTAACTTAAAATCATTAATTTTTATTTTTTGTTATGATTTTGGAGTTGTGGATCCATGAAAGTGATTGGGCCCATATTTGGCTGGTGATATCTGCTTGATCCCACAATGAGGCCCAGCCCAACAAAGAAAATGAGTTTGGATCCATTAACTTTTCCGCGAGATAGGAGTAAGATCTACGTATACTTTATATTTCCGAATTCATCACATGGAATTGCACAAGATACGTTATTATTATTTTTATGAGTTTTATAGGTTTGTTATGTAGTATAAAGATCTCAAAATGAAACTATTAAGAGGCACAAGGAACAAAATAATCATAAATTGACATAGTTTATAGCATACTTATGAAACATAACTACAATTTGCATATTTACGAGCCATAACTATAATTTTGTATCACTTTATATTTTTCACTAAGGGAGTTCAAAATCTGAAGAAATAATCACGCAAACTAGTCTATAAGTATTCAACATCTACTGTATATATATAAAAATAATTTCAATCATTTATAAATAGCATAACTTTTTCCAAAAGGGTTCAAAAAGAATCCCTAGCCCTAAATTGGCTCCGCTCCTGACTGTATTAGCGAAAGAGCTTATATCAAACTACTATCAACTTAGTATCATCGCATACTGTATCAACTGAAAATAATGCAAAAAAGCTGTATCATAGTACTATTAGCTACGTCTTATAATCGTTTTAAAACTATATCTACATCTCGTAAATATGTAAACATTTCTCACGCCGCGTAATTTTTCCTTTATCTAATCCAAATACTAAGGCCCAATTAACTTGGGCTTAAACGACCCATTTATTCCCGGGTCGGGTCACACAAATTTTTCATACGGTCTTACCTTAGTTATCCTATTCACCACCACACTGAATCAACGCTATTTTCTTCTTCCTCTTTTGCTAACAGAGATCGCTTAACTAACGATTCCATATTGAGAGAAACATCAAAATTATACATTTTGCGATCTGAAAAAAGCAAAATAAATTTGAAATTTTTTTGATTTATCACTTTTTCATTATTCAATTTGGCTTTTTCGTTGTTCAATTTCTGCAGATTTAAGAAAAAATTGAATTCTATGTATTATTGCATTTTTATGATTGATATATAGGTGAATATCAACTGTTTCAGTTATTCCATCAATGGCTTCGTGGCTCAGAGCTGCTGAAGGTATGATTTTTTATTTTATTTTTATTTTTTTTGATTTTTTTTTATATGGAAGTGATATTTGTTTAGGCGGATCCAGAATGTTGAAATCGGTGAATGCATTGTTTAATGTATATAGATATGTTAATTTTATTGATGAATTGTTATATATATGTATATGTGTGTTCTTAGCAGTAGGTGTATGTGAAATCAGTGTTTACGGTGTGTGTGTATATATATATTTAAGATGATTTTGTAGAAATGTGATTACCTGGCATAGACTAGTGAGTGTATTTTAATTGGAAATTTAGTTTGCGTTTTCGTGTGTAGTATATTAGAAATAGTCTCTCTAACTTGTCCCAAGGTAGGGTGTGCATTCTATACTGACCAGACACTACTTGTAGGATTACAGTGTGTACATTGTTGTTGTTGCTTGTAGTGTTGGTTTAAGGTGTTAAATTTTCATTTTTGACAATATAGACATAATATTTTTTTTTGTTGGGTGTACTGATGGGATACTTACTTGCCTTGCCACTTTCCACTAGCAACATGTAGTAGGTAAGTTTGACCATCAAGGCTAACGCTAGGACATATGAGTAGAAATCACTAATGTTGTCTGTGTTGGGATTTGAACCTAAGACTTCCTGGTTTTCAAGTCACTTCATTGACCACTAGGGAGGCACACCTTTAGTGAATGCAACATCTGCTTCAGTCTTCAGACTCAGTAGCTGAGCTGGGATGCATGAAGTTTGAGTTTATATAGTAATTGGTGTTGAAAATGAATTAAGAGATGTGGAATAGAAAGCTTTGGCTATTTTAATTTGGGAAAAGGTTTAAATTTGCCCATATACAACCGGAAGTGCTCATTTTGTCCACATGTCACTTTCATACCCTTGTTGTTAACCCATTGTCTCATGTTCCCCGTTACCTTTAATTGAGATCGAAATGAAGCTAAATGTCCAAATTATTTGAGAAAAAAGATCTAGTTTTACCCTGCAACTTTCGACTACTGTTTAATATTATCCATAGGTTGAAGCTTGCTGAGAGATCGAGGGAAAAATTGAGACCTTTTCCTGATTGGCGGGGCAATGTTAAACGGAAAGTCTGACATGGGACAAAGTTGATCAGTTTCGTTTAATAAAGAGGCAAAATTTGACCCTTCCCCTTCTAATGTTGATAAATTATTAGTTGCTCACAAGTTTTCTTTTTTCTTTTAGTTTGATGTTTGTAGATTTTACTGCATTGCAAGTTTGTTGATGTGCTTGTAATTGTAAATGGAACTCAATGCTGTACAAAAATCCTGTTTCCACTCACTACCAAAGATTGTTTTAAGTACATCCTGCTATTATGGATTCTCAAAGTATTCCTACTTCCCATAGTACCAATCTGATAAGAAAAATGAGAAATTATATATTAACAACCAGCTTCCGCTAATAGAAATGTACCCTAATTGACTTGTAATCTTCTTCGGGGTTATCGATTTCTAACTCATCAACATGGTAGATTTTTCCAGTTCTTGTATGATTTCCTAACAAGGTGAAATGTACATTGCTGTATCAGATTTGTTTGAAGTTGTAGATAAGAGGGCAAAGAGTGTAGTCGGCGAGAATTCTGATGAACAGCCCAATGTTCGGGGTCCAGGTATATCTTTTATAGTGTTTCTTCCTTTATTATAAAATTTTCAACCTCAAAATGCACCTTCTGGTTTCTGCTTTTGAACTGGTTTAAGTTTGGATTGACTTATTTTATGTGCTTTTAAGCACTTTTCTAGTGTTTGGATAAAATAATATGGTTCTTTTAAGCACTTGTTTTTAAGCCAAAACATAAGTTAGGATTTCTAACTTATGGCTTACAAGCTATGCTATAAGCCAATCCAAACAGGCCCTTTAGAAAATTCCTGTTTAAGAAATAAGAATTATTGTAGTTAGCATCAGAAACGACTCTCTTCTCATGGACCTTTAGCAACAGTCAGAGAAGGCAACAAGCTAGCCAAGGGATATCTCAATCAAGATGAATTGTCTAGGGTTATTTTATTTTTGGTGTAAAGAGAACATTTTAGTCCAAGCAGAAGATATCTGGGATGTTTTAGATTATTTGTAAGAAATAGAGGTGATAGACGGCAATATGACTAGACTGTAATACCTTTTGAAGGGGACTACATATTTTGGATGTAGTCTACCTGTGAATATATAGATTACTGTTACTATCCTCAATACAAAAAATAATAATAATAATGCTACGCTAACTGAAACCAGTAGGATACTGCAAGATGCACATTTTGGATTCTATTTGTGATCATGCTGATTGGAATAGAAATGTGTTTAGTTAAGTGTCCTCTAACTTTCCATTTTATTACATTATTATTTTTGAAGTAACCTCTGCGGATGGTGAATTCATAATCTTTTTGTTTTTTTCTTTGGCTTAGTTCCGAATGAAAAAGGATCTCAACCAAAAAGGTCAAGGAATAAAAAGAAGGTAGTGTGTTCATTCTCAGTACACTGCTATTTTATCTTCTGACAGTTTTCACAGAATATTTACAATCAGATTCTTTGCAGCCTCAAAAACGACTCTCTTCTAATGAACCTTCAGAACCAGTCAATTTTGAAAGGGAACAAACTAGCCAAGGGATGTCAGAGTTAGATATTGCCTCTGATAAAGATAAAGCTATCGTACTTACTGAAGACAGTAGGACAAATCCAGGTAGTCCTAGCAGCAAAACTAGCACCGTAGATAAGCCAAAAGTTTCTGAAGATGGTGTGTCATTGGATGCTCCTATATCAGAAACAGTGTCTATCAATGAGTTAAATCATCATGCTGATCACGTGGAAGCAGCAGAACCTGTTGATGTAAGAGCCGTGAGTTCAGAATCTACTGGTGAGCATACAAGTGGAAACACCCCAGATATTTCTGGAGAGACTCTTCTCTTGCCTACTGCAGAAGTGGTTGATAGTGTGCAGGACAAGTCTCCCGTAGGTTCCAGTCAAAACACAGTTCTTCTTGATGCAGGATCTCCTGTGAACTTTCAGCAGGAAAGATCTAAATCCTTAACTGCAGATGAACCTGGTAAAATTGATAGGCAGATGAAGGATGCTAAAACCAATGCTGAACCTGATTTAGACCAGAAGCAGCTTCCAGAACATAAAACTGTTAATCCAGGCGAGAAGCAGCTTCCGGAACGTAAAACTGTTAAGTCATCCATGAAAGAACAAGAGCAACTTGAAGAGGTATAGTCTGTTTCCTAAGCTAACTTCTTCCTGTATTTCTAGGTCTTTTGATAAGTTCTTTTGACTACATTTATTTCTTCAGGCTCAGGGATTGCTTAAGAATGCAACTTCTACCGGTCAGTCCAAAGAAGCACGGTTAGCCCGTGTAAGAGTTCATTATTTCATTAACCTCTGAGTTAGAATTCTAGGGTGCTTTTATTTGTGCATATTTTTTCGAAATGATGCAAAAAGGGAATTCAACAAACATATTCATTTAAGTTTTTAAAGAAGTTTTCCCAAAAAGTATTTCCAAAAAAACTTTTTTCTCAAAGAAGCCGTTTCAGAGTGTTTTTCAAAGAAATAGCTGCTATTAACTTATAGAAATTGAAATTTAATCTGGCAACTAGCTTCTGAATTTACATTCGTTTTGGTTTTTCTCACCAACTACTTGTAAAATAGCTGCTATTTTGTTTTGCGGGAAGTTATATTCAGAGATTATGGTGCTTTAACTCAAATGTGCAGGTTTGTGCTGGACTTTCATCACGTCTTCAGGAGTATAAATCTGAAAATGCTCAGCTCGAGGAGCTTCTTATAGCAGAGGTGAATATGTGCATTTGATTGAAGAGTTCCCGAGTTTCTAAAATAACCGCATTCAAGTCTTGATTATATGTCATTTATTCTGATGTGACAGAGGGAATTGAGTAAATCTTGCGAGGCTCGGATAAAGCAACTTCAGAAAGATTTATCTGCAGCCAAAAAAGAGGTGTCGAGGGCAGACTCCAGTATGGCTGATGCTCTTGCTGCAAAGAATGCTGAAATTGAGGCTCTTGTTAGTTCTATGGATGCACTTAAGAAGCAAGCTGCACTCTCCGAAGGAAACCTGGCATCATTGCAGGTTCATTTCAAACTACCTATTATAGTCTTGTACTGCCACACTTGTTAAGTGACCTCTCGTTTTATCTGTTTTTATTTCTGGGATCATCTGCATCAGTTTGATTTGTTGTTATGACTTTACTTTGAAATTCTGGTACTTGGAATTGTGTCTATTGGTGCTTTCCTCGGCCAATACAAGTGAAACTTCTATATTTAAAAAAGACTTCCTGTGAGGACTTGAGCTATCAGCTCTTTTACCACTGTGTACCGGGAAATCAATTATTTTAAATGGAAAGGAAGGCTGAGTTTTGTCTGCCTTTTTTCAGGCTAATATGGAGTCTTTAATGAGAAACAGGGAATTAACAGAGACAAGGATGATGCAAGTATGTGGATATCTATTCACAACAACTTTTGGATATTACTTACTCTGTTTTGCTGCTCCTGAACACCTTAATTACTATAGTTTTTCTTACCAGTGAGAAAATTTTATGTGCTCAGGCCTTAAGGGAGGAGCTGGGTGCTGCAGAGCGAAGATCAGAAGAAGAGCGTGCTGCTCATAATGCTACCAAAAAGGTTTATAACTGAAAACTTACTTGCTGAGCATTCTAAAAAAGTAGCAGCTAAATATTTGTACTCAGATTCTGAAAAGTGATTTAAAGTCTTGAGTGACTACAAGTTCATATCCTGAAATCTGCGACAACTTTATCACATTGTCTGTGGATCATTTTGGTCAAAATAGCAGAGAACTTCTCATTCTTCCCTAATATAGGTTTTCTGCTTTAATCTGCATAGATGTGTTTCCAATGCCCCTCCCTTGCTCCCTCTCTGATTCTAAAATTGCATCTGCAGTGCCCCCCTTCCCAGAGTATTAGTATTATTCTTTTTCCCTTATGTTTAGGTTTCCATCACTATGTATTGTTTCTTTAGCCTCGACCTCTTATTACCTTCTTGTAGTTTCTACTTGTTTTTGTTGCCTCTTTTTAACTGTTGTTTACCGAGGTCTATATGAAAAAACCCCTCTACCTTCTCAAAGGTAGGGGTAAGGTTGGCGTACACATTTTTATTTTTTTCTGAAACTGGTAATGGTGTATTCCTCAGCATTAAGGATATGCAGGAGACACCTTCAAAAGGGGAACAAAACAAACAAAAAAAAGAGAGGAGGGGAGAAACTACTTACAGGGAGCCTAACAGATCTACAAGCCCTAATTCCTATATATTTATTTGTTTACACCAGAAGAACAAAGATACAATACAATTCCATTTAACTCTATGAATGGAATTGGACTTATCTTCAAAACGTCTGCTATTTCTCTCTCTTCACACTTTCCACCAGATGCAATGTGGAATGATTTTCCACCATCTCTTCTGGCTCTTGCTTCCTCCTCTTCTAATCCAGCAGCTGAGTAGATCTGCAGTGTGCTCAGGCATGGTCCATTTTGTGTCTGTGAGAGTAAGAAAAAAGTTCCAAGTAAACTGTAGGCAGATGTTCCAATTTGCATCCTAGTATATCTGCCAAACTCTGTATGTTTAGCACCAGATCCCACACACTGGGTTTGTTGTTGTTGATGAAGGATAATGGAGATGTGCTGATTGCAATTTAGTAATTCATTTCGTCTGTAATAATAGGCTTTTATGGAAAGGGAGGTAGAACTGGAGCACCGAGCTTTAGAGGCATCCACAGCCTTGGCTAGGGCACAGGTATTCTCCATCTTCAAGTATAATCTTTTATGCTGTTACATCATGAATTATAATAAAGTACACATTTATGATCCTTTGTTTTTTTCATGCTATTGCTTTTGTAACAGTGAGCTGTTTCCTTCCACATATAATGACAAGCCAGAATGGTATTAGCCTGAATAGAATAAAGATGTGAACTTTCGCTGAAAAGTTCTAGTGTTCTTGTAATGCATTGCTTGGGTTATGATGCAGTATCCTGCTCTTTGATTATTTGTATTTTCTAGGGTGTGAATTTATGGTAGTGATAAGTTGATAATAAGAGGTTAACTTTGACCTGACTCTAGAGCTAGAATTGTGGCATGAATATTGTCTACATCGTAATTGGTGGTAATAATTTATTGTAGCCATTTCTAAGTTACCCATCGTTACGACATTGTCGTCAAATATGAAAAGAAGAGGGATTACTTTTACTTTCATTTTTTTCCCAACAGCTTGACTTTGGTCCATATTACCACTTCAGTCGTCGTGCTTAAGTGGGCTAGGTTCTAGTACTTGTCATTAGGTCATAAGCAGGAATCTGAAAGAACTGAAGCTATTAGCTTCTCTTTAAATTATACCGGTGTACCTAGCAATTGGTTTATTGTTTGTACTGACTACTTGTACATCATAAGTTCCTTTCATTGGCTGCACATAATCTCATTACTATTGCACGCATGTTTGTTATTATTCAATGAAGTAAAGATGTCTTAAAATTTTTGTATGGTTATTGGCACTAGAGAACAGCTGATGAAAGGACTGCCAAGGCAACAGAGTTTGAGCAGAAGGTGGCACTGCTTGAGGTAAATAATATTTTTTTGGATGTCATCCTTTAGGTGACTCTCACCTTATCAAAAAAGAAAATCCTTTATGTGGCTCTTTGGCTTAATTGGAAATGATGATACCTAAAAGAATAATGAAAGGATTTCTTCAGCACTTCTCAATTTATCCAAGGGTGTCTGAATCTGGCAGGTTGAATGTGCAACTCTAAATCAAGAACTGCAAGACATGGAAGCTCGTACTCGTCGTGGACAAAAGAAGTCCTCAGAAGAGGCAAATCAAGTGCTTCAGGTTCTATAATTGTCATTAACCTGAGTGCATTTTGAAGTAACATGAGAGAACCACAGATACAAGTAGACGTAAAATTGTTGGTGGCTGCAAGACACTTGAGTTAGAAAAAGATATACAAAGAGATAAATTCTCATCTTACTAAGTGAATTATTATACTCCTGATATTGAAGTTACAAGTCATGCTAAATTAGGTGTTTTCATGCCTACTTTACATATTACGCCTGGAGAGCTGTCCTGGAATCTTGTGAATATGAAATTTACAATTCTTAACTTAGACAAGGGACCTTGTGTTTGACATTATCAGCCATGCTTGCTGCAGTTAAAAAGTTTACACTTGAGTTAGAAAAAGATCACAAAGAGAAAAATTCTCATCTTACTAAGTAAATTGTTATGCTCTGATATTGAAGTTGTAACTCATGCAAAATTGATATTGAAGTTGTAACTCATGCAAAATTATGTGCTTTCATGCCCCTATTGTACATTATCAGTCACGTGTGCAGCAGTCAAAAAGTCTACACATGAAACTGGATCCTTGATATGCATAGGTGCTTCCATCAATTCTCATAATCCTTTGTTCAGTTGCAACCTGAGACTGTTTGAAACTGTATCATCACAGTAAGCTTGATAAAACAGACGCCCTTCAGATGTCTGTTTTAACTTCATTTTCTGAACATGCAGGTGCAGGCATGGCAAGAAGAAGTGGAGCGTGCACGCCAAGGTCAGAGGGAAGCTGAAAGCAAGCTTGCTTCTTTGGAGGCAAGTTTATAGCTCTATAGTTTGGCTCAATAACTAAGTAGTGTGCTAATATTGTTCTTGTTCGTTTTTTATCGTAACTATAATTATCTTTTGCTCTAAGTATCAGCCTTAATGATGATCATTAATGGGTAATTTTTCGATTGACTGTAGGCTGAAATGCAAAAGTTAAGAGTTGAAACAGCTGCCATGAAAAGGGATTCTGAACATTACTCTCGCCCGGTAAACTCTTGCTTTTGCCCTTACCAAAAAGATTTGGGACTTCCTGATCTTCCACACGGTTCATCTTCTACTTAGTTTAACCTCGGGTATTCAACTTTCAAGTGGGCATCACCATCTGTTTTGGCTCCAATAGTACCCTTCACTTAGCTTAATTTAGTAGTCCTGATATTTATTTGTCTCAAAAGCTAGATATATAAAGTAAACTTCAATAGCGTACTTGGTTATATATTTGGATGTCCCAAAAATAAAATAAGAATTGAGGTTATGGAATGAATAGAGTTCGTATAGTTTTGTGGTGTAGTAGTAAATTAAGCCATACTATAGTTGGTGACGAATAGCATAATCAAAATACTCATGCGCGTCGTTTGAAAGCTAGGTTGCTTGGACCTTCCGAAAATTCTGCTGCACTCTTGTCAGATCTTCTAAAAATGCATAGCTTTTGGAAGACCCGACACATCCAACAATATTTTGAAGAGTCTGAGCAGCGTAGCTTGAAAGATTTATGGGGGTGTTAAGATGTTTCTTTGATGATTGGAATACCCATGCATGTTGCCTGAAAGTATTATGAGGTGTTCAGAGTGTTAGATTCCACATAAATTAAGTGCATAGGTTGTAGTCTCTTTACATAGTTTTGGAGAATTCTTGCCACTTGCTCCAACTTTAGAGTTGAGTTATGCCGTAGGTTCATTATCTTAACATGGTATCAGGGCCACAACTATCCCTAAAAATAAGTTGTGTTATGTTTGGTCATTCATGTTATGTTACTCCACTCTCCAAATATCTAGTTCAGGTGTGTTACGGGTGTTATAGTCCCACATTGGGCAAATGTATTAGTAGTGGTATTCTTGTGTGGCCCTTGAAAGTCTTCATAAAATGAGATAAATTTTGGCTTGTAGTTAGACCCGAGCCCATTTTCTTGATATTCCATGTTATATCTAAAGTTTAAGCTGTTAAAGAGGATATATTTGATTATGTCTTAGCACTCTCCTCATTTGCTGTCATGATCCATTTTTTACTCTTGATTTAAGCACGTGATTTATTTTGATAATGGTTAATAAGATTGAACCTGGGACCTCTATCTACTCTGATATCATATGAAGAAACTAGACTTTGGGCCTCCAAAAGGTAGCTCATGTAACAAGGATTGACCAAGACCATATAAGTAGATTATAAACGATCTTACATACCCCTAAGGCTGGATATCTCTAAGGGAGTAAAATGTGGGTGGTCCAACATTGGTTAGCCCAATTAGAGATGGGTATGGCTTTGGTACAGTGTTAAGGAAATGGACCTTCGCCCTAAACTCATTCTCAGAAGCTGGCTCAAGTGATGAGAATTGCCCAAAGATCATATAAGGATTTAGGAGTTTACAACTCGTACAGTCAAATTAATGGTATTCTATCAGAAGATCATAGATTTGCTCAGCCATTTTAAGTGTCTATCCTAAATGAATTTCCTGTGAGCTCTTTCAAGCATGAATAGTTCTTTTTTTCCCTCGACAATTTGAGCATTGTATGTTGCACAATTGTTCTTGTGCTTTGGTAGTTCAAAAGGGGCATCACAGTAGTGTATTTCAATACATGGTATTCCTTGCCTACCCAAAAGAGGGTGAGAAGCTCAGATCTGAAATACTCACCTTGATCTACAGAAATAACAAAGGAAAGAGATTCGCCAAACCAATGTTGTGATATAATTTGAATTCTTATTAAGAGGCCTTAGTGGATACTTACTCCACTGTAATTTTGATCGACTTCTACTCCTATTCCCTCTTACTTCGATCCCAAATTGAAACAGGAATCTGCTGATGGGGGAAAAACATCTTCTTGTGTTTGCAAATGTTTTTCTGCTTTAGATTAAATGAGGGATGGATCCTCTATCGATGAATATACATGTACTAATTTGGTTATTGGCGAAATTTCTACTTTTTATTGCAATTTATAGCATTTTTCAGTCGCATAGGTCTACATTAACTTTTGGTGCTTGATAATTTTTGAGACCTCGTCATTTCAACTTAGTTGTAGATTGAGGTAGGTTTGGGGTAGTGTAAATGTGGTACATGATTTATACTTGGAGCCCGTTTGGATTGGCTGAAAAAATTGCTTTTAAAAAGTAACTTCTTAAAGTCAATCAAAATGACTTTTAACTTCAAAAATAAAAGTAGGGAGAGTCCTACTTTTGGTTTTTAACTTATTAAGTCATTCTAAACTTATTTTAAGTTATTTTCAACTTTGTCTAACACTCCAAAAGCTAAAAATGACTTAAAAGTAGGTTGACCAACTTTTAAGCCTATCAAAACAGGAGTCTTAAAATACAGAAATGTAAGAAGAGATATTGTCACATTTGCAAGATATTTATCACTAGGCCATTCACACAGTATCTTTTTCTATTACAAACTTTGAATTAGCAACATGATGTTACTAAAAAGCCCATCCCTGCTTTTTAGTCTTATATATGTCAATGATTGAGCAATAATCTAAAAATAATTGTCATACCTTTTATATTCTTTTTTCCATATATGGTAAGTTGCCAAGGCGGTTCTTTTAGGTATTAACACATGAATGTGATGGAATTTTCGTTCTCGCTCCTTATTTCTCTTCTTTTGTGCTTTGTATGACTTTGAACCATTTGCATATCCTCATTTATCAATCTTTAAATACATATTGATATTGGAATCTATTGCTGCTGATAAAAGGAACATGTGGAACTTGAAAAGCGGTATCGTGAATTAACTGATCTATTGGTAAGTAAAATTACACTAATTCATGTATGCTCTATGTGGTTCCCATTATTTACTGTTGGTAACTTAATAAGCTATATTTCTTGCCTGCAAGTTCAGTATTACAAGCAAACACAGCTTGAAGCCATGGCCAGTGAAAAAGCTGCGGCTGCGTTTCAGTTGGAGAAAGAAGCAAAGCGTTTTCAGGAAGTACAGGTTTGTGCTTCGGTTTATAAGTATTTTGGCATTGCATTACATTCTACTCCTTGTATTTACATTTGCAGTCTGATAAAGTGGGTTAAGTTACTTAAGAATTTCTCTTACTACAGTTAGAAGCTGAACGAAACAGATCTTCTCGTCGAGCATCATCCTCGTGGGAGGAAGACACTGACATCAAAGCACTTGAGTATGTTACTATTAAGAATTTACTTTATGCTTTTGGAAGACACTTGTGAATCTCTGCCTTTATTATTAGACCTTGAGTCCTGTTATACTTTGGCCAGTCCATTAGGAAAATGTGAAATTGGCCATTAAAATTATTTCTTGAACTTCGTTTTCCAACTCAGCCTTTCCTTTTTTAAACTTTGACCATGAATCTGACATAGAAGCTTTAAGTTTTTGAAATAAAATTTATATATTTGAAACTACGTTAAAAGTACTATAGATCACAATAATTAACAACTTAAAAATATTTGAAAGGCATATAAAGAAATTTCTATCAAAGAAAAACTTGGTGAACTCTCGAAATTCTAGTCGTGCCACACAAATTTGGGATGGAGGGAATCACTTATAAGCCTTTTATAGTTGTAACACGTGATCAGAATTCGTTAGGCTGTTCAGTGAGGCTTCAAAGATTTATTTCTTGGAAAATAAAGGAAGTCTCCCAGTTTTAAAGTTCCTCTGAGCTTGATGTGCTTTTCTGAAACAAGTTAACATTACAGGCCTCTCCCTTTACATCACCGACACATGACTAGGGCGACGATACAGGTAAGCTCTTTTTTATTTTTCCACATCCTCACACTAGGGGGTAAAAAGAAGAATGAAAAAAATAAATACAATTTGTACTATTTTTGCATATGACTTAAACTTTGCTGTGCAGTTACAGAAGGCCGCGAAGCTTCTGGATTCCGGGGCTGTCAGGGCAACACGATTTCTCTGGCGATGTCCAACTGCTCGAGTTATCTTGCTTTTTTATCTGGTTAGAACAGATCATTTACTCTGGAAAAGCCTTAGTGTCTGTTGAATTTTTGAAGTGAATTGATGTAAAATTGTACCTTCTATTTAATGAGGTATATGGTACTGTTGACAGGTGTTTGTCCATTTGTTCTTGATGTATCTCTTGCATCGCCTTCAGGTATGATTATTTGAACTTCCGCCCAAGTTTGGTAATTGAGTGTCTAGCTAATGAGGCTCCATGATGCATAATTTCTGTGGATGATTTTTTGGTTCTTTTTGATAAAGGATTTCTTTGGATGATATTATGTTAATTGATGAAACTTAGCTGATTAAAGGTGTTAAAAAAGAATAAGATAGGCCTTATGATTACATGGAGGAAGTTTTATAGATTTAGAATCCCTCAAAATCCATACAGACATAGCAAATAATAGAACTCAATAATAGCAAAAAAGTTCATATAAGTGATCCCTACTAGTTGGAAATTAGGCTTAGTTGGATTTACAATCACGTCTGGTATTTTCTAGGAGTGTTTTGAGTTTGTCCGGATTTATCTTACCTTTTACTTGGTCGTAACACTGATAGAGTCTGCCCTTTGTTTTCCATTTGTAACATATGTATAAAAGGTATACGTCAATAAAGCTTTTCCTGTCCCGTGCATTTTAGACTGTTTTGAAATTGTACATAAAATACTTTTGTTTGTGGGATGATGTTCTGTATCTCATATAGCCACAAGTGCATGTACATTCGCATGCCCATTTTATGTTTTACTGATTCTTAGAATTCATGTAGTCGATAGATCTGATTTATATATAAATATCTCAGCAGAGAGGCACCTGCTCTAGTATTTCTTCAAGTATTATTTTCAATGATAATGTAAAGACGTTGAAACAAATAATGATCTAATGTGACATTGCAGGAACAAGCTGATACTTTGGAATCCAAAGAAGTTGCAATATCAATGGGGCTCGTCAACCAAACCTTACCATGAGCCTTCCTGCCAGAGGACCGACCATTCAGGTTCTCTCTTTGCTGCTGAGTTGCTCGATAAAGCCATCTCATTTAAGCACCCGTAGTATAGCAGAATCACTAAACGTTTGAAGAGGAATATTTCATTTGGTTTGCTTTCAGCGCAACTTGGAAGATAGCGTGATTTATACTGTAACTGCAGTCTGATGAGTCCAAAAAAAAAAAAGAAATTGAACTTCAACAAAGTATGTTACGACGAATCAGAATTGTGTGTACATGAACACTTGGTGTAAGCTATCAAAATGCTTAATACAGAAATTGTCTTTTAATTTGTTGGGAAGGGAAATGATTTCAGTAATTGCAATGAATGTATATACTATATACTAAAGTAATTTTGTGGAACGGTATATTCTTTGATTACTATGACTACAATATTTTTCATTCCAAAAGTTTTTACCTTTTTGATTATCAGAAAAGGTGTGCTTGTGGTTTATAAAGGATTCTCATTAGATGAATTCTACTGCAAAGTCCACAATAATTTCTTCAGAACCATTCTTAATTAGTGGAACTTTATTGCGCAAGAAATTAGTCGGATTTTAAAGTAGATATTCGTTTCTCTATGTAGAAAGTCCCGGTGTGAACTCCCCTATTGATATGACTGGTGGATTTTCAAGAAGAGAGGAGTTGTGGTGGTCCCCCCCGGACCCCCTGAATCCCACGAGTGAATCGAATGTTGGATTTACATTGAATCTCACCTGAATCGCTCCATCTATCCTCCTAAGGAGGAGTTCGGTTTCAAACCCTGGTTCGAACAGGAGTACGCCATGCAGTGCTAATGCGCCTTGGATGATCCATATCTCAGGGCAGGCGCCGATGAACACATTGAACTATCCATGTGGTTGAGAGCTCTCACCGCCCAGGCATACCGACGCAATTATCAGGGGTGCGCTCTACCACTGAACTAATAGCCCGTCATGCGAACCTCCCACAGGGACCGCTATGCCTAAAGCGAGAGAAACCCCATCCCTCTCTTTCCTTTTTTTACCCTAAGTACAAAAGCAAGAAAAGAGGAACTCAGCAAGACTTCTTTTCATTGAGAGACTGGGAAGTATTCAAACCTTACGCCTTACCGCGTGAGATAAAGAGATTGCGATGATTTCCTATAGAGGATCCAAGGAAAAAAACATATTCAATCGGAGGACGAATTTTTACATAGTCTAAGGGAAATTAAAATACACAAACCTTTTGGGAAAAAATAATAATATTCAATCAGACGATGAATTCTCATGTGGTCCAAAAGTAAATCAAGAAAAAGCATTACACCACTAATACAAAACAAAACAAAATATTTTTGCAACATTTTTCACAATCATAAAATTTACACCACTTTTTCTTCTACCTTTTATCTAATTGCTAAATATTCAATTTTAGCTTTTCTAAGTCTATCCACAACATTACTAATGCTCATTCTGTCTTCAGGACAATCTTTTAGACATTCCAATCCCAAACAAAAGATAGATGACACAAACTGTTGTATTACTTCAGAGAACTGTTGATGAACATCTCTAATCAAATCAGAATCCACAACTTCCATTAAAGATTTTCTACGTAAGCTTTCGCCCACGAAACATTTCAAGTTCATTGTCTCCCCGAACATATCATCAGTTGGTTTTCTTCCTGTAAACATTTCCAACAATATAATGCCATAGCTGTAGATATCTCCACTTGTTGAAACTATCCCATGAGTTCCATACTCTGCAATGACATAACAATTTAAGCAAATATAGTTAATATTACACTCCCTCGGTTTCATTTTGTTTGGTTGGTTTTTACTTCACAGAGTTTGATTAAGAAAGTAAAGAAGACCTTATAATATATCAAAATATCTCGGGAAAATGCACAAGTACCCCCTAGACTATGACAGAAATCTCAAAGATACACCTTAACTAAACTAAGGTTCTATCACCCCTCTAACTTTTTTTTTTGTAATTTTGTGCACCTTTTTGGCTTACGTGGCATCTAAATATCTCCCATGCGCCTCAATTGCATGGAGTCACGGAGTGTGCCACGTAAGACAAAAAGGTGTACAAAATTACAAAAAAAAAAAAGATCGGGGATAATAGGACCTTAGTTTAGTTAAGGTGTGTCTCTGGGATTTCTGTCATAGTCTAAGGGATACTTGTGCATTTTCCCATCTTTTAATCTTGTGGTAAACAAACGTGTAGATTTTCTGGCGAATAATCGTCATAGACATGATAAGGATTTGGTAATATGGGAAGATGTGATCAATGAAATGGAGTTCTTGCTCCTGAAAGATTCAAGCAATGTAGCTTATGAACGATTTTCGATAGTTTACTTAGTCTGTTTCAAAAAACCAAAAAGAAGAAGAAGGATTTGGATTTAGTTTCACCTGGTGCCATATATCCAATGGTGGCTAGTGTCTTGGTTTGAGCCATATGCATGTCTTGCTCAAAAATTTTTGCGATCCCGAAATCGCAAAGATGTGCAGTCATATCTTCATCTAACAGGATATTGTCAGGCTTCAAGTCACAGTGTACAATAGGAGTTGTTAGTCCACAGTGCAGATATTCTAAAGCTGAAGCAATATCTATTGCTATGTTCAATCTCTGAAGCATACTTAAACAACAATCTTGAGAATATAGCCACTTTTCAAGATTACCATTTGGCATGTAATCTAATACAAGAGCTTTGAAGTCTGGTGTACTACAACAACTGAGGATCTTTGTAAGGTTCCGGTGACGGATGTTGCTCAATATCTTACATTCAGCATAGAAACTCTTGGTTGATTCTTCTGTCAGTGTGTTAAAAACTTTTACAGCTACATCTGTTCCATCGTTGAGTTCCCCTCGATAAACTGAACCGTAACTTCCCTTTCCTAGTAGATTGGATTCAGAAAAAGAATGCGTAGCTCTTACAAGTTCAAGATATGAAACATTTCTCAAGTATGCAATAGGTGAAAGAATTGCAGCAAGCTGTGATTCCTCCATCTTCATCTTTACGTGTTGGTTCCGTTTTCTTATCAATATAAGTACAACAGTCACCATGAGAATTGTTGACAAGAGAGGAGGAACAACATATTTAATCAAAGACGAAACAGTTTTTGACTTGGAATGTTTTGTCCGGCAGGGCAGAACATGTAGCCGAGCTACTCCACATAGCTCATGATTTTGCCTAAAAGATTCAGCACTGAAATTTGAAAAACATCCACCTGATGGAATTTCTCCTTCCAATTCATTCACAGAGACGTTGAAGTATCGGAGATACCTCAATGCCTCGAGAGACTTTGGAATCATTCCGGACAAATTGTTGGACGACAAATCTAATGTCTCTAAGCTTATCAACTTACTCAAAGATTCAGGAATAGGACCTTGCAATCTGTTATGTGCCAAAGAAAGGTAAACTATTGATTGTGCACTGCCTATTTGGCTGGGGATATCTCCTGAAAATTGATTCCACGATAAGTCCACGTCTGTTGCAACCTTCAGATTAGAGATCTCTGATGGTAAATAGCCTTTGAAAGAGTTTGTGGATAAGTTCAAACCTACAAGGCCATTCAGGTTCCAAAAGTTCAATGGAATGGTAGATGTCAAATTGTTTGAATCCAAGAAAACTCTCTGTAGTGATTTGAGTTCACCAAAACATGCTGGTATGGCTCCACGGATCATGTTGTGACTTATGTAGATATCCCCCAGCTTACTCAACTGGCAAATATCAGTTGGGAGATGCCCTTCCAGTCTATTGTATTCCAGATATATACGTTCGAGATTTCTCAACTTTCCAATTGTATTCGGGATAACTCCAGTCAACTCATTGCTATCCAAGTACATACCGGTCAAGCTTGTCAAGTTTCCAACTCCGACAGGTATAGTCCCCTTGATTTTGCCACCAAATGCTGAGAAAATTTGAAGGCTAGCAGAGAGATTCCCTAATGAACTTGGAAGGACACCATTTAACTGATTTAAAGACACGTCTACGGTTTCCAAATGTCTACAATTAGTTAAATAGGACAAGAATTTTAGTTCTCCTTTGGAAGTTTCCCCTGTAAGGTTATTCTCTGCTAGAAATAGCCTCTTCAAAAGTCTTAAATTGCCAAGGTTGGGTATCGAGCCAGTGAACGAGTTGAGGGACATGTATATAGTAGCAAGCTGTGAAGCATTTGAGATAGAGCTTGGGATTGATCCTGTAAGTTCATTCTCGCCTAAATAAAGCTCTTGCAGATTTGGAAACTGAAGGCCTAAGCCTGAGGGAAGAGTTCCTGTGAGCCTGTTCCTGTTTAAGTCTAGAATCTTCAACGTCGATATGTTGAATACTTCAGATGGAATGACACCTGACAAGTGATTTCCGTGGACGTTAAGTTTCTTCAGATTTATGCTACCTATCTCAGCTGGTAATCTCCCTGACAAAGTATCAAATGAATTAGGAATGTAATGTACACTATAACTGATACGCGTGCATCAACACAAGCTACATGGTGTCGTTAAAGTATGAGCTACAAAAATCTGATGTCATAAAGTTAGTACTTTGATGTTTATAAATAGAAACTACAATCTGGCGTTGCGTACCTGTAAAGTTGTTTTCTGCTAAATATAGACTCTGAAGGAAAGTAAAGTTTCGAATATCTTTAGAAATGCTGCCTGTAAGCATATTGTCTGCTAATTGTATGACTTCAAGGCGTTTGCATCTGAATGTATTTTCTGGGATTTCACCAGTTATGTGAGGAAGATTACATTGACTGCTCACGGATGGTAGGCTCCCGGACAAACTGTTGTTTGAAAGATCGAGTTGCTTTAAGCTGGACATGTTGAATAGAGCTTGTGGAATTTGACCTGTTAGTGAACCACCTCTTAGGCTTAGCATCTCCAAATATGTAAGATTGCCTAAATATTCAGGAATTCCACCTGCGAAAAGATTGTCAAAGCTAGATAAATATAGATATATAGCAAAACACCTCGATCGACTGGTGTATTAAGTAGGAATTTCTTGTTGATTTAAACTCACTTAACTCTTATTTAGTTGCTACACATATACAAACAACAACAGCATATGCAGTGTAGTTTTACGAAGTAGGGTCTAGGAAAAGGTAGAGTATACGCAGACCTTACTCCTACCTTAGAGGTAGATAGGTTGTTTCCGATAATACCCTCAACTCAAGAAGAAAACAGTCCAAAGCAGCAGACGGCATTAGTCCAGAAAAAGAAGTAACGGAAGTACAAAAAACATCAGATAGATAGTAACAGAACAGTACTACAACAAAACACTATTACGATAGTTGAAGTACAAGAAACAACAGATAGTCATTAAGGAGTAATACTACTACTACTAGTATGGACTGACATCAAAACAATGCACTCCTACCTACTAACGTTCTACTCTAATCCATCTACTCAACAACCTCTTATCTAAGGTCATATCCTCGATGAGTTGAAGTTGTTATACATATGAACTTGTAAGAAACAGAAAACTGATGGTTTTAACTGAAATCTCTGTCATTAAGGAATATAAGCCCCGACCCTATTTTCAGAAAGGGGGTTCAAAATATGAAGAAGTAAACACATGAAGACGCCAAAGGGTCCAACATTACTATATATAGTTTGGCCCTTCCTGGCTCTGCCCCTATCTCTTAAAACACAACTATTCGGAGAAACATAATTCTTTGAACATGCAATTCCAACTAGTATATAAGTTGAATAAATATAATATGATACCTATGAAATTGTTTATCCCCAGATATAACGTCTTGAGCTTGGTTATATATCCAATTTCATCTGGGATTTTTCCACTAAATTGATTGTAGGACAAGGATAAATCCTGAAGTTCCTTGCAAAGATGAAACGTCGATGGGATCAGTCCATGAAGTTGATTCGCGGATAAAAATATTCCTTGAAGCTCAACAAGACGATGATTACTGCAGATATCCGGTGCTAGTCCACCTGTTAGACTATTACCAGTGAGATCGATGCTTTTCAACGTTGATATGTTGAATAATTCAGATGGTATAGATCCTGTAAGCACATTATACTTAATGTCAACTATTATCAGCATGGAAAGGTTTACTATCTCTTGAGGTATGTTTCCATGTAACATATTGTATGACAGTACCAATCTCTTCAGCTTTGTGTTGTTGCCTAAAACCGATGGAATAAGACCATCAAACGTGTTATCGTTCATAAAAATGCTCTCGAGCTGTGGTAAGTTACCAAACCAGCTCGGAATTTCTCCAATTAAATCATTGAATCCTACGTTTATATCTCGTAATCGTTGTAGATTACTTAACTCATTAGGGATCAAGCCACTGAAGTTGTTGTTACTGATGTCTAATGATGTTAAAAATGTCAAGTTTCCTAAATCAGGAGCAATTGTGCCTGAGAGTCTGAATCCTGAGACATTTAAAGATGTCACTCTTTGGTATTCGTTTTCTACACTACAAAGGACGCCGATCCAGTAACAGATAGAGGATCTGTTACTGGACGGCGTCCAGTTTTTGAACAAGACATGATCATAGTCTGAAGTGATGTATGCTTTAAAAGCAATAAGTGCAGATTCATCTGTTTCTATGTTTGTAAATCCCTTGACTAAACTCAACCAAATTGTTATGAAGGTTAAAACCAAAAGGTGTAACTTCTCCATATGTGGATTTTGATGTATTCTCAATTATGTAATGTCACATTTGCTTGTAAGATGATAAGAGACATTAATAGTATCCTTCTTTTTGCACTCAAAGGCTTGACCTGGTCTGACAATGAAATAGGTTGAGAATCATAATTCAGGTATGTTTTTTTTTTCCGTTTGTTCAAGTCTTTGTGGATAAAGTTACCTGATATTTGTGATGGTGCAAGCTTGCTCGGACACTACGATTATTAAAAAAAATAAATGAATTTAGAAATCCTTATATTCATTGGAGGATTAGCTATGCATTTGATTGTCAAATCAGGTAGATAACCCTATTAATGTTTTATCTACCATGGATGTGTGGAAGGTAAGGATTCTTTAATTCCTACATTAAATTGTGCAAGTATGGCCCATTGTCAACTTGTTTTTCATGATGCATGTAGCTTCCGTCCCATTTTATGTGGCACTTTTCGCATTTCGAGATTCAAACAAATCTATTTTTGGCCAGAAGTTTTTCATAGATCCTTTTAACGTTTTGAATTATCAATCATTGTGACTTATAATACTTTTACGTAGTATACAAATATATAAATTTGATTTTTAAAAAAATTGAAGATTTTAAACGCAAATGTTTAATCAAAGTTAAACTGTTTGACTCTCGAAAAACGAAAAATGTCATATATAATGAGATGGAGGGAGTACTAGAAAGTTATAATAGGTAATATATTTTATTTTATTAGTGATTGCTACATATTTAAAAACCAAATATAGTTAAATCAGAGTTAATTGATTTATAACTCATCAGTTATAACTTATAAGTTCATTCAAATAAGGTCTTCAACCTTTAGTTAACTAAAATTTGTCTTCTTTTTGGTCTCTTTATATATGGAATATTTCACATTCTAAGTTGCTTGGACTCTTCGCTTCTAGTATTGCACTTATGTCGGCATGATGTGGGTGTTAGTTTGGGATCCGATCAACCAATTTTGGATAATTGACCGAATTCGAGGAGAAATTTTGAACATATTCAATGATGTCTATAATCAAAACAAAAGTTAAGGTGAAACTGAAGAAAATAGAATAGCTTGTCTATATAAATTTTATTGTCATTCCTTTTTAATATTTTGTCTACTTCCTGGATTCTTCTCTTGATCAATATTCTCCTCAAGTTTCTCGCATAATATCTCATAATTTAGGTTTTATAACTGTATTTTTAGATATTTAAATTATTTTTAATCAAATTTTCGCACCTGCTTTCATACATAGATCCTTATCTCTGAATCTTAAAATTTAGATTATAGAAGATCCGACCTCTAGATCTGCACTTGTATCGAACATCGGCACTTAAATCTGAGCAACTTAGGTGATATTTAAAGTATTTTTAGAGCTATATCACCTAAAAATTAAAGTAGCAATACAAATTTAACATAATATATTAATCATTAAATGGTTTAGCACTTGATAATCTATTAAATTTGTGAACAATTACAATTTGAGGGATCAAAAGTGCATGTATCAATTAGTTGAAGGCTCAAAATGCTTAATAAAATATTACAAGGGTAAAAATAAAAATTTGTAATACTTGAGGGACTAAATGTGCCAATGTCCCTCTTATAAATGACACAAAAAAACATGGTAGTTCTCAATTGATTGGATTTTAATTTAGGTTAAGGCATTGAAAAGTATGGAAAAATGAAAAGGAGGGAAAGGGAATTGATAATGATGGTTTGATTATTTTCATTACCATAATATATTTAGTGGCGTTTACGCGGTGGATCCAGAATTTAAAGGTTGTGGGTGCTCACTTTCAGGGTTAAAATTCGCTGGAAATTTTTTAAAAAAAGAAATGCTACTGGCGGGATTCAAACACTCGCCAATAGCTTCGCGCGCCTCTTATTACAGAGGTTTAAACCAGCTCACCCACAGCTACTTTTGTTCAATGGGTGCTCATTTAAATTATAATAACATATGTATCATATTTCTATATATATATAAACAAAAAAATTCGGAAATCAATGGGTGCTCGAGCACCCGCGTCTGGCTTACTGGGTCCGCCCTTGCGTTTACGGTTTGGATAAAAACAGTACGAATCGAAACAATTGAATCAAATTGATTAAATTATTTGATTTTATTTAGGTTTGATTTGATTACTTCTGATTGAAATTTGAAATGATTTTTTAAAATTTAAATAAAACATATCACGATATAATAATAATTGATTTTTCTATTATATTATTTTAAAGTTAATTAGAAAAATATATGATATCTTTTTTAGAAAATTAATACCTCATACATAATATGCACGAAATCTTCACGTTAATAAATCACATATCTCTATATTTCTTTTATTTCTGGTTATATATTAATTAGTTTCTGATAAGGTGCATTGCACGTTTATCCCTTACTATTATTATAATTTTTTTATTTATTTAAAAGTGAGTTATAAGATATAAAATATTGAAATTAACAATATTAATTTTACTATTTATTTTTATTCATTAAAATAAATCATAAAATAAAATGGTGCATTTTCTATCAAACCAGAAATATGTGAAACCCTGACCGTAAAATATGTCTATGAACTCCTCATTGAAAAAATAATACATGTATCTAATGCTTTTAATAAAATAACAAAGGCGCGAAAAAAATTTATCAGAAATATAAATTTCAATTACATATTCTGCACACTACAACAAAAAAGATCCTAAAATAAATACCAAACAAATGACTTATTTTTCTATAAAGCACCTAAACATCAAAGTTTAACAACAATACGATAAGATTGCCTTGAGAATGCAATTACTTGTGATAAGTCCACGGGTCTACATATCTTGACTGAAATAACGTTATAAAAATATTCGGATAAATCTATATACTTTGAATTTCAAGAACACTTCGAATTGCATCACAAATTAATCTAAAAAGAGGCATATTCTACAATAAGAGGGAGGGGGGGGGGTGTTTTAAGAAACCAACAGAGAAATAGTGTTAAAAATTTGAAACCTTCCAGTTTCAAAAAAATAATAATTGATGAAGGGCATGGGATGCAAGAGGACTATGACATTTCTAGGAACACAAAATCATTTCCTCACTGTTGTCGCTGTCGAGAAATCGCTGGAGGCACCACACTTCATATGATTGTCTTAGAGTCTTCGATTTCTTAACTAAAATGGTGTTCCTATATTTTTCATGCCTTTTGAAATGTATATGAAAATGAAATGATTTACTTAAAGATGAAACATAGTTTCTTTATTTACGTGAAGAAAATTATTACTCACTTAGAAAAAGATTTATTACTTTCAATTGTTTTTTCGCTTATCATATTCATGATTATTTAAATTTAAGTTTCATATTGTTTCTTTTCAATTATCCTAATTATTGTAATTGAAATGTAAACTTATTTTTCAGATAATTAAAAATTAAAATATTATGCTTTTATTTTCATATAATGCTATATATATTCAAATAATATTCAAATGAAAAACAAATTCATAATTTAACTTTGAACTAAAGAGCTTCTCAATTATAATATAATATGATTTAAACTTTTAAATATACATAACCTTACAATGAAACAATCACTATAGCAACAAGTTGTTTTTTAATATAGTCTTTAAATATTCTAAGATCATACAAAGAGGTGTGAGTTTTTTTTTTTTCCTTATTTTTATTTCAAAATTATGATTTTTAAAAAGATATAAACTTTAAGATTTTGTGAGATCTTTTACTGTAGTCTTGAATGGTCACATCTTGAATTGTCACTTCTTCTTTTCCTTTTGAAATTTTGTTAATCTCATTTTTGACTTTATTTTAAAAAAATTCAAAAAGTCTTTTGTCTTATTTGAATTACACCATGAAATGATTAAAGTTTATTCACTTTGACTAAAAAATAATAATTGAATTTGAATCCTCTTATATATCTTAAAAAATAGTACTCTTATTCACTTTTAGGTAACTTTTGATTGTGTAAATTTTATTCAAGAAAAATGATTACATTTTAGTTTAATATATTACTATTATTACGTATTCTATTAACATATATTAACCGATTTAGTTTTTTATCCGAATTTTATAGTATGTTTTATTTTGAAAAATTGTATAATTAGACATATTTTACTATAGTATATACTATAGTTATTTATATATTTAAGAGTATTACGTAGTTATCAATAATTTAAATTTTTTAATTAAATATTGAGAAAAATAAACTTACATACATATATTATTGTAATAAGAAACATAAAAATAAAAAGAAAAAAATGGGTGAAATTGAGAGGAAGGTGATCGAGATTCGTATGCATTTAGATATATGTGAGTCACATAAAATACGTGTATCTAGAGTGTATATAATGTCATTTACATATATTTGAGATTAAATATGCGTAATGATCGATGCGAATGAGATTTGTTATGCATATTCCAGACACATGTGAATCAACTTGTATATTATATATATCTTGCAAAAATTACACATAATTTTGACCTCATGTATTCTCAAATACATGTAATTTGGACGTATCGTATCTAAACAACCCCAAAATATGATAAATAGTAATATTAGAAATTCAAGAATATCTAAATAATTAACTGCCTACATTAATAAAATTCAATTTTTTGGAAATGAGTTTTTTTCTTAATTACCAACCTTGTCCTCAATATATGTCCGAATTTAATTTAGTCTGATCTTAATATAAATAAAATTTTAAAATACTATGAATACACGTAAGTCACATAATTCGTACATCTAGAGTGTATATAATGTCATTCCCATACATTTGAGATAAATACATGAAAGCGTGATGATCGAAATGCAAACGAGATTTATTATGCATCGAGATACACATAAATTCACTTGTGTTTATTTATTTAGCATAAAGTATACCTAAGTCTGACCCCATGTACCTTTAAATACATGTATTTTGGACGTATCGTTTCTAAACAATCCCAAAATATGATAAAATATGAAATATTACAAACTCAAGTATATCTAAGTAATTAACTTCTATGTTAATAAAATTCAAATTTTTAAAAATAATTTTTTCTTCTTTATTACCATCCTCGTCTTCTATATATGTCCGAATTTAATTTAATCAAATCTTAATATAAATAAAATTTTGAAATATTATGAAAATCGATTATTGAGCGGAAACTTATTTGAGCTCCACTAAAACATTTCCCACTGCACACAGTCCTCAACTTCTCTCTCAAAAATCCCAGTTTTCTTCACTTCAATCAGCAAAAATGGCAGATTTTTACTCTCACAACGATGAAGAAGTTGAACTTCCACCTTCAGTACAGCAAATGATCAACCAAATCTGCAAAAAAGAGCGACAAAATGCACCAGATGATACAGTACGAAGACTCCTTGTAGCAATCGGAGAAGAACGTTCGCTTTATATTTTGAACGAAATCTCAAAATGTCAGATCAAAAAAACCCTAAGTGGATTCATTGTTTTCATGGCGAAAAAATACTATCAATCGGAAACTCAACAGTTTTATCAGAAGCAAAATCATGAACAACCAGTTCCTTCTCCTGAAAGTTTTTATCATTCGCCTCAGATTCGAAGAAATTCACTGTCTTCTCCAAATTCCTCTTGTTCTTCTGTCAATTTTTCACCTAGAAATCGGCCGATTTTTCAGGATAGAGGTAAAGTTTCCTAATTTTTTTTTAAAAATTTGCATAGTGTAATGATAAAGTGATTATTTTTATTTATTTACAAATTTAAATGTGCTGAAAATACATAAATTGTTGAACTTGCATGCATATTTTTCTATTTTTGTATATTTTTTTGGCTTGTTGCAGATGGTTAAATTATGTTCACTGATTAGCATTAGAGAAATTGGTTATTTACACCATAATCTTATAATATGTATTTGTTTTGGATACAATATATTAAAATTATAAAGAAGTTATTTTTATGAAATTTTTAAGAAGAAGATGAACATTTTTGTTCTTAGAAAAACAGGGATACATTTTATTATATTTAAGAGTTTGGAAAGATAAAAAATATATTTCCAATACATAAAATTCTAGTTAGCTTATTAAGTAATTTATGTTTATTTCCTATTTATAAGTTCCAAAAGATACATATATGATTCTCCTTATATGAATATAAACTTAGAAAGTCAATAATACAAAGAGAGCTCCTTTAGGAAGCATTAGTCAGTTTGTTGTTTGGTAGAAGATTTTTTGTTAGTGCTTGACAAATTCTTCCGGGACAAAACCTTTACGATTAATCACGACTTTTAAAATTTTGGGATCATTATTGAAATGTATGATTATTTCATCTAGAAGTTTAAGTTATTATTATGGAGATATTTTTAGTTAATTATATTCTCAACATATTCTACGATGGTGGCATGATTTCATTATATTGATTTAAATTTGAGGAAGTAAATCCACAAGAAAACTAAGAAGCCTCAATATCTACTCCTGCTACATATGGATAAAAACCAATTATATTCTTTTATACTTACAATGTACTTTTTTGTTAAGGGGACTAGGAACCTCCTGCTCCCCTCTAGCTTCACCCTTCCCTCACGTGTGAGCTCGATTCTTTATTATGGATCAAGCATGTGGAAATTCTTTTTGATAAGGTGGCAATAAGATTCAAACAAAAAATCTATGCCTACTTTGATACCATATCAAATTGTGGGATAATTCATCTAAAAGCCGAGTTGTTAGAGATAGCTCAGTTTTACTTACTTTATTATTCTCAGTAGTCAATACTAATAATTATGTCCCAATACACTTCTCCACTTAAATACGAGCGTTTGACAGAAGAATGCAATCACTTTGCTTAACTGGAAATTAATCATTCCGTGCGGAATACTAAAGTCGCCTCTTCTTTTTGGGTTAAAAATACCCCTTCTTCCATCTATTCGACTCAAAAGTCTCTGGTCTAAGAATATCTTCAGATTTATTGTACTTGATAGACAAATGTTGATAGTAACAAAAAGATTGAAAAGAATAGCAAACACAACTACCTACTAAATTGTAAGGTACTAACAGTCATTAGGTTTGAGGTATAAGCCAAGTTAAGCTTGATATATAATCAATATTGCTTTATACCATAGTTGATTTTGGTATTAAAATTAATACAAAATATGCAGGTTTTAATACTGGAAAGTAAATGTTATATAACTAATATTGGTATAAGTTATGAGGATTTATGTATTATTTTTTGCGGAATAGAAGGTGGAATAAGTAATACATGTATTAGCAATACATGAATAAAAGTATCTAAAGGTGCAAATGTCCTTACAATAGGTAATATCTAAAGAATGATTCCCGTATTGTTTATTCATGTATAAATTGAGTATATCTGGACAATAGTTTAGGCTTAATGAAGAACTTGTTCAAACTTTTTATTGGTTGCGGTCTCTTCTTCCCTTTTTGCATGTTTACTACTCTACATGCAAACTATGTTGCTCGGACCCTCAAAAACTGTTGAACCCGTGTTGGATTTCCCAAAATGCACTACTTTTGGAGTATTCGATACACACTTTTGAAGAGTCCGAACACACAACATGTAAACATACTCAGACCTTTCAAAAATTCTAGTTTACCAATGATGGTCTTCCAATGCCTGCAGACATAGTAGGTGATGCATCTGATTCTCCTACATCAGCTCCACGAATACCATCACCTCCAATGAGTCCATTGACAACTAGCTTTCAAAGATGTCATTACGATCCTAGTCCATCTAAATTCAGAGACAGGGCCAGCACACGAGGAATAAGTGAACAGTTGCTGGCACTCAATAAGCTTGAATTCAGGAAATTCTTTTTGATTCTAAACTACATTGGAAGGTAAATTTAGCATTTATTCAAATATTTACTTTGTGACTTCTATATTGCTACAAGTTGGTATTTGATTTGGTATGCGTTTGCAGGAGGAAGGTGGAAGATGTAATTACGCTTCATGATGTTGGTGACATTTTGGATATGATATATCAACCTATGTCTCATTTTGAGTCATATATTTGGAATAAATATGGTCATCTTTGTGAACATAATAAACGGGTGCAGGTGATTTTCCATTCAATTACCACACTTGTATAGTCTGTTTTAATCTTTTAGTTAGTTCGGATTTAAGGTCTTGGTCCCAACCACTGATGTCCTTTTTCCAGAGTTAAAGACTATATAAACTTATATTTCTGTCTTTACATTTTTGCTTTTGATGTATTTCTTTTTATCATTAGTGTCCACAAATAGGAGACTAGTAATACCTTGGTCTAGGTACTCACATAATTGTCTCTTAAGTCTTAACTATTGAACTATTAATCCAAGAACTGCCTTGTATCGGTGTCTTTCAGTATCTTGATTGGGATTCAGGAAGGACTCATCTTTATCATTGCCATGTCCATTCGGATCGAAGCTATACTTTTAAGGTTTGTCATTCTTGTGGTTCATAACTTTTTGTGATTAAATATTATTCAAGATAACTCCTTTAGCCTTTAAAGTGTTTTTTAAGTTATTCCTGTGCTTGAATTGGCTGAACAAGATTTCGGACTCCAGTAAATACTGCTTTATTGTAAATATTTGATTTCTGTAGCACTAGGCTGTGAATGATTCACTTAAGTTTTGTAGGCATCAAAAGTTGAATATAGAACTACTGAAGCTTGCCGTCTCCTGATACTGATACAAGAGCCCGAAAGAAATAACTGTAATGCCTATATTGATTAAGGAGTGGGCAGCATTCATTCACTTTGGACTGTTCATCACGTTTCCCTAAGCATTAATATCCATTTCTTGACTTGTTTTATTTCCCTCTTCCTCAGGGTCCTTACCTGAAAGCAGAAAGAACCCATCTGCAACATTCATTAGGAGATGAGAATGTATTGATTGTCAAGTTTGAGCAAAACACCCCAGGGTGTCCAGAAGAGATTGTTCAGAATGGAATTCTTGTTGGTTTGAGGCGCTATCGCTTTTTTGGTAATTACCTTATATATATGTCGACAAAGTATTTCAAAATTCCTACCTTGTCTTGGAAATATAAGAGAATTTGCCTTCCTTTCTGTAAATTTAGATAGTTTTGCCGATCGACGGTGCATTTTGTGAATTTTATTTTGGAATGCATGTGCCAAGTCCATTTATTGTTGAGCTTGAGTGCTGCTGATATTTCTTTTAACACAAATATAAGAACATATATAATCTTGTCTCTTATTGAATGATAGTAGATTCATCTAACATATGTGTCACTACAGCATATATATATTGGGCATAAGGCCCAACATTTGCTCCCATTCAAGTCTGATGGTCTTCTATAACATGATAATACTGTACTTAGAGGGCAAATATTTTGCTTATTATCTACAACAACTTGTAATTAAAAGAAATTCCTGTCTTATGGCCTTCTTTTGTCCTGTGTCAATGTGGATCTTGTTTTCCCAAGTAACTGTTTGATGGAACTTCTCATGTTACCAATAAATAGAATTGTCATTCTCATTATTGTACTCAAAATCAGGGGTGAAAGTACCTGAGAGGTTCTGTTTTCAAGTGTTTGATGCCAATGAGGTTTTGTGTCAATGTGTTATTTGAACAGTTTATAAGGATGACGGGAAGAAGAGAAGTTTAAAGGACAAAGAGGAAAAGATCGATTCTGTCAAATGCTACTTTGTTCGAATGGAATCTCTTAATCCTTATGAAAATGAAACTTACATTTTGCATGACAAGATGGTCCATGAAGCAAGGTGCAATTTCATGCATGTACACATGGTCTCTAGCATGGCTAAATACATGGCCAGGTTTGTTATTTCCCAGATTCTTTTAACGTTTTAATATTTATTGCATATTTGCTGTCTTTCTTTCTGAAGTGCATAGTTACTCTGATAATGCAGGTTCTCCCTAATTTTATCCACGACAGTAAAGCTTCAAGTTGATCTGAATTCAGTGAATATTGACAGAATTGAAGATATATATTGTCATGTATATTACTTATCAAACATATAATATGTGTATATATAATCATGCATACTCTTTGCTGTTTCTCTCTCCATGTATATGCCATCTTTTTATTGTTTTTCTTTCCATGGTCTCAAGATAATGACTTCTCTTTATCATTTAATTGCCTCCTTCTTTGGGAAAAAAATTGTAGGATAAGAGTGGGCGAATTATCTATGATGAAGATGGGAAACCACTTATACACACAGATGGGACTGGATATATTTCAGAAGACTTGGCAAGAAAGTGTCCTCAAGATTTTTTCAATGTGAAGCATAAGTGTGCCAACTTAGAGGTAATCTGATTAAACCCAGTTCACTAAGCATTTTCTTGAGGTTGATTATGCTTTTGTATAGCATTAAGAACCAGTAAACCTAATCAATGAAGTGGGTGCTCTCTTTTCAAGAATAGAGGCCCAAGAAGCACATAATTTTGCTCTATTCCAAAATTTGTCGTATGTTAGGATATAATTCCAGTGGCTCTTCATCTGAGGAATAAAGACGCAATCCTTCTAATTTATCTCATTAACCATACAACTCATAATGAGGCATTTTACTTCCTTGTCTAATATGAAGTATCCAAGTTCACATCTCTGAGCAGAAGCCACTGTATAAACATCAATAAACTTAAAGCAATTCCTTGAGGGTCTCAAGGTCATAAAAGAAAGAATAATTCTCAAGCAAGTGATTTCTTGTTGAACTTCCCATATCTTTGCTGTTCCAGCATTTGGTCATGTAGCCATTGGAAATACTAATTATTTTTTTGTGAGCTCATCTACAAACTTCTTAGAGAAATTAAATAACATAAACACTTGAGGACCAGTATCTAGCTTCTTGATCAGGCAAGCAGATGAAATATAGTTTTCTCTTCGTTTCAGTTTGTTTGTATTACTTTCCTTTTTAATCCGTTAAAAAAAATGCCTCTTTCCTTTTTTGCAACTCTGTAAGTCCAACTTTCCACATGGCATGCTTAAGACCATAAGATGCATTTTAGTGCATTCTACATATCTTTATGTAGTTAAAGATCACAAGATTCCAAAGTCTTCTTTACTTTTTCAAACTCCGTGCCAAGTCAAAAACCAAACAAACAAATTGACGGAGGGAGCTGCTGAAATTGGAAAAATATATTGCTAGTTCATATACTTTTTTATCTAAATTCATTTGAATTCTCTTATTCCCTTGATTTTCTTTGGTTGTAGGCACTAGACAGTGCACAAGAAATTGTCTCTTGCATGCTTGTATTCATTTAAAGTATCGGACAGATTCATTGTTCAGTTCTTTGTATCTGTTTCCTTCTCTCTTGAAGAACCTCCCATTAATTTTTTAACTAACAATTTCAGAGATATTCCAATGGTGTCAAACTTGGGGAGAATTCATCTGAGTTGGGAGAGGCGGAATTTCAGAGTGGGGAACCGGTAAATGTTTTTGATGTTTACAACAATTGATTTGGAATCCCAGACCGCTGCAATTAGCAAATTTTCATCATTAACATGGTCAGGTTGGTTCTTAGCTGATTAGTTTTCATTCTTCTCTGTCTGTTTAGCCTCTGTTGATGCAGTGCCGTCTATTCTACAATGGTCTTGCTGTAAAGGGAACCCTTCTAGTCAATAGAAAGGTACTAAAACCATATTCTGCTCCACCTGAAATGGCGTTGCTTAATATCTTAAACTTAATTGCGTACTTCTGCGCGATGGCCTTATTGAAGCAGCCTTATCTTAAATGCCCCTTAATTTCTCTGCTCTCTAAGTGAACTTCCTGATGGATACAAAGTTCTGTTTTTAAATATTAGCTGCCGCGGCGCACAATTCAGATTAGGCCCTCAATGATCAAGGTCGAGGCAGATCCAAGATTGTCAAGAGCTCAAATGTTTAACTCGTTGGAAATAAATACACCCAGGTATATGGTAGTTTTTAGTTAATTCAATATTTCTATTAATAGAAAGATAAAAAGTTCATTGTAGGGATCTTCTTTTGACCATGAAATTTGAAATGTTACTTTCATGACCCTTCCTGTCTTATTTTAGAAAATTGTAGAAACGTGCAAATACATGTGCATATATGCGGGAAAATATTTTATTAAGCATGTCAGTAGTTAGTAAATAACAGTAAGGAGAGACTAGGTTGGAAGAACCACAATATTACTGATAGAAATCAAGTCTGTATTTTTATTGCTTAGGGGACCAATTTGTCATACCCGTCGCAGTAGAATCCCAAGTGAAAGAGGTGAATTGTTTTGTGAGATTTTTGTAGAATTAAAAGAGCAAAAAGGTTTCCTAATAAAAAAGAAAAGTAAAACAAGGTTTACCACTAGAATTTTTTTAATGGAGATTGAAGGATCAACTTGCCTATTACAACTGGCTCTAAAAATGGACATATCTCTTTTCCAATGATTGTTTTTTAAAAAGAATTCTTCCATGCTATCTTTGTATTACAGAATTTTCTGTTAAAATTTCTGTAGTTACAGTCAATTCAGGTTTATCAACTGCTGCAACTGACACCTCTTATGTTCTTCTTTCAGTCTTAAACCTAGGAATACTTATCTATCAAGAACTCTTATTGCTCTGCTGACCTATGGAGGTGTTCCCGTGGAGTATTTCTACGATATACTCAATAATACTTTGGAGGAGACACAAAGGTTATACTCAGATGAGGTGACAGCACTAAAAGGTAATTCTAGTTTAGAAAAGATGATAATAAAACTATGTCTCTCTGCAGCTGTTTATGGTTTATAATCTAGCATGTACATGGAGAAATGTTGACCTTCAGATGTTGTTACGCGACAATTTTTAACTTGTGTGCAATCTGGATTATATTTCAGCATGTGGTGACATTTTTGTTCTCAAAATTTCAACTAATCTCTTGAAAGCATGACATGTTTGTATGAACAATTAACAATCTGGTGCCATTACCATTTTTCTAAAAATCCTAGATAGTAGAAACTATGTTGCTCGGAACCTCTAAAAGTACCGTTGCACCGATGTCGGATCTCCAAAATGCATTATTTTGGAGGATTTGGCACACACCCTCCGACATTGTTCGAGAACTCGAGTAACATAGCATAAAACCAATCACTTCTTATATACCTTCTGATGCCATCTTTGCAGATTTGGTGCTGAAGTTTTAGTGAAAGCATTCATTTACCTGCATTGATCTTAATATGCATTACTCTGTTCAAGTCTCTACTGAATGCTTTATCAAATCAGACCCTTACTTTTTTGTTTTACTGGTTGTTGCCATGCAGTTGCGGTAAACCATAGAGATCGTGATGATGCCTCTACTGCCACAAGTATGATAATGGCTGGAGTACCTCTTACTGAACCATATCTTTGGTGTTGTTTATCTTCCCTGGCAAAGGAAGAAAGAAATGGGCTCAAGGGAGGAAGACTTCCTATTGCTGATACTTTCTATCTAATGGGGACAGCTGATCCCACTGATACTTTAAATCCCCATGAAGTCTGTGTTATTCTGTAAGGACACTGTTTATATATATCTTATATGATCCTTATCGTCCAATCCTGCCGACTCACCAAAAAAAACTTTTTTGTGATGACGCTGTCAACTTCTAATCAAGTGTTTCAGTTTTCACTTAAGATTGAATTTTTGAATTTTTTTCCGTGTGTTTTCATTTGTCTATTAGATTGTTTAGTTAGCCACATAAAATATGTCGTATCCTTTAATTATACGCATCAACCTCAAGTAGAAAATTCCTTGGAATTTATCGCCTGTTTAGGCAAATGTATATAATTAAAGGAAATGACATATTTTTTGTGACTACCTAATGGATGAATGAGAACACACACAAAAAGTTCAAAAAATTGAACGAAAGTGTCTAAATGGAACACTTATTGAGGTATTCAACTGAAACAAGGCTTAGTTCGAGAGTCTAAATGGAGTATCCGGCAAGTTTAAGGGGCAGGTTATGTATTAACCCATTCAGATTTCTATCTTAAAAAAATAGTCGTCTGTGGAAAATCAGTATGACTCTGAAGTAATTTGGTGAAAGCTGATTGGTAGAATCTATTTCATTGATGCACTCATTATCAACTTACCCGTTGATTGTTACAATCTATCTTATCATTGCACATTGGCTCATTATTCTGATGATAAGGTTGCAGAGCCTGTATTTTTAGCTGGAAATTACGAAGTAAAATTACGACATTTTATGCAGTGAACATGGGCAAATATTTGGAGAGGTATTAGTATACAGGAATCCTGGACTTCATTTTGGTGATATCCATAGGCTACTTGCTGTCCCTGTGAAGAACCTCGGAGACATAATTGGAAATGCTAAATATGGAATATTTTTCTCCACAAAAGGTCCGAGATCAGCGGCCACTGAAATTGCTAATGGTGATTTTGATGGAGATAAATATTGGGTCTCTCAAAACCCCCAGGTCAACTTTATCTCTACTACCGACTAATTGTTCTAATTTCTTTGCTTAATGATTTCATTGAACTGCCTCAGATTAAATCCTCCATTTGCACCTTACATGCCCATCTAGTAATGACAATGAAAAGAAAAAAGAACATATTGTTAGGTCATATTATTTCTTGAATGAATGAAAATACTGAACGAGTTCCGTCCAATTTGCGCATGTTATGTTTTATGCTTCAGCTGTTAAAATATTTCACTGCAAGTAGACCGTGGAGCCGAATCCATTCAACACCAAAGGCATTGCATAGGGAGCCCAACAACTTCTCCGCGGAGGAAAGGGAGCATGAACTCTTTCAGACATTTCTAGAAACTAGGATGCCAAAGTATGTATAGAATGCCCTTTTTTGCCTTTCAAAGTTAGAATAGTCTCTTTGATATTGTCTAAAACATGTCTCCTTGGTGAAGAGTGCAACACACAGTTCCAGTATATCTGAATGGTAAAAGTTGCTCATCCTTGGGAGTCGGGAAGTCCCCGAGCTAATGAACATCTGATGACTGTGGAACACTTCTCTGAAAGGCACAATCTTTTTGATAAGTTGTTTTAATTTAACCTGGTTAAGATTTCTGTTGTATATATCGATCCTGATCCTGAATTAATTGCTCATTTATGGCTGAGCGATGGGTTCAACATTTGAATTCTTACCATTGAACCCATTGCATTTCTAAAATTATGGTTTCATAGTTACTAGTTTGAAATTTTTTAATGAACCTTACACATATATTTATATTCTGTGTCAAAAGTACTGGGTTCAGTTGTACCCGTTACTTCTACTCTCCATGCACCTCTGGCTTTTACTACATTAAAACAAATGCTCATGTTTCGCTTTTATTCACTTGGTTTACTCTTTCAGCTATAGCATGGCTGATGCTTCTGCAAACTGGTATGCACTCATGGATAGACTTCTGATATTGGGGAAAAATAACACCATAGAGAATGAAGAGACAAAGTCAGTGAAAGAAAAGTTGTTCGAGTTGATTGATTTGTATTATGACGCTATAGACGCCCCAAAAAGTGGGAATAAGGTTACTTTCTTTAATCTTATCTCTGTTTGATAGACCTTATTGTGACAATCATATACTCAAGTGAATCTTTTCTACTATTCTGTTCCCTAAATCTTTTCTATTAGTTTGATACCTCTCTTGCCTGAAAACTTCGGATTTACTAAACATGTTTTGAAGAAAAATATGCACATCTAGTCCATAAGCAATTTGACAATCTACTCTTGCTTCTAAAGCTAGAGTTGATATTGATTGAACATTTTTGAATTAATGGTCAAAACACACCTAAAGTATCCCTTTTTCGAGTTTCAAACCTGAACTATAAAGTAGGTAACTCGAATAACCAGGATACTTTAGCTGTGTTTTTGGTCTTCCTCAATATGTTTTTGTTAATGTTTTTAATTTTGTTGAGTTATCAAATTCTTGTCTTACCGCTCTTGCTTCTATCCAAGGTCTACATCCCAAAGAGGTTGAAAGTAGACAAGTTTCCGCATTTCTTGCAAAAGAAAGAAAGTTATCACTCTACCTCTGTCTTAGGAGAAATTTATGACCGAGTTGAGAAATTTAAAGCTGAAGAACCAGTTGGTGTAGGCAAGTGTTTGATCCATATACTGATTGAATATTGCAATTGCTTTCTGGTTGTGCATTTGACATATCGTATTTTGTATGTCCAGAAATTAAGAAACTTCCGGCTTTTGAGGTTGGAATCCCTGAGACATGTTTGAGGTTATGGGAAGAAAGGTACAGAAAGTACAGATTTGAGATGAAGGAAGCACTGAACACCAGCAGTGAATCGAAAAATGACTTAGCTGACCAGGTTATTAAAAAGTACAAACAGGTAAAACCTTCTTTTCTCAAGCTTTGAAAATTTCTTTGTTGATAACCACATCGGCCCACCTCATAAGCTAGCTTTTAGGATTGAATTAGGTTCGAAGGTTCATAACAACCTTCAACAATCATTTTAAGAAGGTGAAAAGGTGAAAAATACCCTCTACTATATTGAATATTAATATTACCTTTTGTTATACTTGGGGATCATTCACACCTTAGGGGTCATACTTGGGGCCCGTTTGGATGGGCTTAATAAAAGCAGCTTTAAAAAAGTACTTTTGAAAGTGCTGAAACTTATTTTTAAAATAAGCAGTTATGCGTTTGGATAAAAGTGTTGAAGTTGTTATGCCAAACGTGAAAAGGGAAAAATAGAAGAAAGAGATGTTAGGGTTATATGGATAATTTGGAGATTGTATAAAAATATTAAGGGAAAAAACATAAAAATGTGGTCAACTTAAAACAGCTTATAAGCTAAAAAAAAAAAGCACCCCTACCCCAGTTTTTAACTTTTGGCTTAAAATAAGTTTTTTTAAAACTTAAAATAAGCTGTTTTGAGTATTGCCAAACAGTCAAATAAGTCAAAAATCAGCTTTTAAGTCAGTTTGACCAGCTTTTAAGCTGAGCCAAACAGGCTCTTACCCTTGGCCCCAATATAGAGCTCCAGTGTGTATCGGTATCCTAACTTAAGTTTAGCTGAGGATAAGTCGGTTCAATCTGGAGCTCCATTACTGGCAAGACTTAGGGGTCGTTTGGTGTGAGGGATAAAACTAAATAATCATGGGATAAGAAAATAGTGATGGGATAAAATTTGTGTCTTGTTTGGTTGCCATGTTTGGGATAATTGATTCGACCATTTATACCATAGTGATGAGATAAGTTATCCCATATAAATGGTCGGATAAGTTATCCCATCCTGGGATAACTTGTTCCCAACCAAACGAAGTATTAGATGAGGGTAAAACTAGATATTTCGTATAAAAAATGGGTACATTTGGACATTTTCTCTTGTAAGAAACCAAACGCGAATAGCACAATCTAGTGGTATAGGTGGATATTTTCAAGACAAATCGCGAAGTTCAATCCTCACCGATCCCGTTCCTCCTTCCTCTCCCACGATTCATCGATGCAATAGATTTTCTTAATCCAAAAGCCACTATGAGTGTTCATTTCTCTCCTTTGATTTTTCAAATTTTCATGCAGCTGTTATATGAAGCACCGGATATGGAGGAGAGCATAAGGAGTACAACGGACATATACAACGATGCACTTGCTATTTATCGCGTGACTTATGATTATGCGAAGGCTATAGGCGATGTTAGAAAGTGTGGTTTTGCATGGAAAGTTGCAGGTGCAGCCCTTTGTAGACTTCATGCTGAGCTTCATGCAAAGGAACATAACCAAAAGGTAATGGCTATGTCACCTTCTATATTACATAACTTATTGAACTTAAGAATCCATCAAAGAAGTGTCTAACATGTAAATATATGTATTGACAATATAGTGTATTATATGCTTTTATTGTGTCTAACATGTAAATATATGAACTTAAGGATCAATCAAAGAAGTGTCTAACATGTAAATATATGTATTGACAATATAGTGTATTATATGCTTTTATTGTGTTAGTATTCTTGTCTCCCACTTTAACTAATTGAACTCTATTACAAAATACAAGTTACTTAGGTATATGAAATGGAAATATTTTGGAATTTACACACTTGAATTAGACATTATTTGATTGACACCATAAATTATTTTTTATATACCTCACTCAAAATATTGTGTTTCTATTTTTTTTTTCTCTTTTAAGATTTCTCTTGACCAAATCTTTCAAAGTTGGGGGCTAATAAGCTGGTATGTTCGTTACGAGTTCTCAATAGGTTTAGTTCAAACTTTAAAGGCCAAATACATAAACAGATTCCTAAACTTGTCGGGTTTTTTCCCTCCGGTACCTCAACTACATCATTTTCATATTGAATCATTGAACCACCAATAATTTGTTCCGTTTAAACAAACATGGTTGTCTGATGTGGAACTAGATTTATGAGGGGTATTGATAGAGGATGCATATGTTGTTCAAGAACACGTTAGTATAATTGATAGTGAAAATGTATGAGAATAATTGTGTTTTACTTAAGTCGTTTAAACACATTAGAAAATAAATGAGACTAATGCGGATTGTCTTCATTCCTTCAATCAAAATCATTACAATTCAAACACAATTGAAGGAATTTACAATAGACAATTCGATCAAAATTAATCAACAGTGTTTCAAAGGAATAAATTATGGTTGATTTAATGATTAAATAGGAAAATAACGTAGTTGAGGTACCTAAGGGAAAAAACTCAACAAGTTTAGGGATCTCTTTATGTATTTGGCCAACTTTAAATTTGCAATAAGAAATTCATTATAAGTGTATAATTAATACCGTTAAAAATTGTTTTTGTTCGAATAGGATCATATTTGAGCTACAAACATACTACAGTTTTTATTAATTTTTTTTAAAAAAGGGGTCTCTAACTACAATTATATAATAATAACTTCTGAAGCTGCATTTATGAAGTAATTCGATCAAATTGTAGTGAATTTTTTCACCAATTTAGGACATCACATTGGTATATTATTATTACGTATTATTTTAAAAAACTTAACGTGCCATTTTGTACAATTCAATTTAAAATTCTAAAAAGTAAAAACCTGATCATTATTTTATTATAAGATAAAAATTCACAAACCCATTATATTGGGTTTTCTAGTCAGCATGTAGATTCTCCCCTATATTGTTATATAGAAATTTTGAAAAAAAAAATTATATTGCTAAAAAAAGTATATTGCTAAAAAAAAGTATATTGCTAAAAAAAGTATATTGCTAAAATATAAGAAAATTATGAATTTATTATTACTATTAATTAATAAAATTTTCTTAATAGTCTATTGCTAATCTCTTACATATTTTTGAAATTTTCTTATTGACATTTTAAAAATCATAAACAATTAAATTTATAGTTATTTTTTATTCCTTACATTATCTAATTCAGATCAATTTAAATCAGCCATGTTTTAATATTGGCTTTATAAGATTATTAAATAATTAATTTTTTTAAAAAATATTATTTTAACCTCTATAATATTAATTTTTGCAACTAAAAGTGTTACGAAATACAATACAAGCAGGGGCGAAGCTACTTCATGGAAGGGGTCCATCCGAACTCTCTTCGGCGAAAAATTATATCATTTATATATGGTTAAAATAAGTTTATATGTATATATAGTAGATTTTGAACCTCCTTCGGCTATTTATTTCTACAGATTTTGAATCCCTTATAGAAAATTTTGACTCCACATCTGAATACAAATAAAAAGCAATATTCTAGTTGATATATACTCAATAAAGTGAAATCGTCTTCATTTTATTTTAAAATATTTTAAGAATAATTTTAATAGTTCATATAACAATTGACTCTGTTAAAAAAGTTTTTAAAACTATAATCAATAAGAGAGATTCAAACATTTATGTTGTTATGTAACGTATTATAATTTATATATCTTTATTCTTGTGTTACATGATATTAATGTAATGTTAATTAAAAAGATAATTATTAAATTATAATCAATTATAATATTTTTAAAGAATTTATGAGGATAAAATATATTAAACAAATTAAATAAACTAATACTACTAATCTAAATTTTGGCATTAGGTGGCCAATGTATTGAATTTACGTGAAGTTAAGATGATTAAGTCTCGAAGGAAATTATGTGTTGATTGAAAGTTTATTTTTTCATTTTGACTCTCATAACTGATGGAATGTGAAATGATCTGTAATGCAATATTGATTATCTTAAATTGGTAGGTTAAGATATTCTTTTTTTTTTTATAGGGAAGAATGTGATCATGAATGAATAGAATTGGTAAGCTTAACTGATAACAAAATGTGCACCTTTTAAGGGATTTAAAATATATTAATTATAGATATGCACCTTAATTATCTCAATCCGTTTTTAATGGTAATTATTTTTTATTTTTTATCCTTAAAAAATTGTATTCTGTTATCTTTCTTTCCATAAACGTGTATCATTTTGTTTTTCCATAAATTGAACTATATTCATATATCGAATTCTGTCATATTTTATGGTTTTTTTTTTGGAAAAACAATTAAAATTGAAAGTTGAAAAAGTTTAGATTTGATTTGATGGAGAAAATTGTGTCAATTTTAATTAAACATGGTGGCAAATGATTTCTGTTTGTATTTGAAAGTGTATAGTATTCATGCAAAACAAATTTATGGAATAATTTAACATTACTATGTACTATATATCAAATTTTAATATGACATTCATAATTCATATGATTTTCATACATGATTCATACAGTGTTCATATATGTTGAAGTGAGACACATTTAGTAATAATCAGTAGTAATTTATATAAAACCATCAGAGTAGTCATAATAAAAAAACTAGGAAAATACATAAATTGTTATAAGTTAAAAAAAACAACAAGTCATTCAAATAAATGTACATTGTGCCATGAAGATTTCTACTTCCTGATACGGAATTTTGAAGTAGGATAATTGGTGGTGTCCATAACTTCTTCTTTATGAGTTCGAGGTCCACCCTTCTTGCTAGCAACTGTTCCTGTAACTTCACTTTCACTGATTGCGCCTTCATCATTCTTTGATTTTCCATAATGCCAAAGTCATCCCTAACATTTTCATTCCCCATTATAAATAAGTGTCTCAACAATTGACATTGGAATTTAATGTGATGCAAATTATAAAAAAATCCAAAAGGTGTTTCATCTAGAAATTGTTGAAACTTATCTTGACCTAAAAAGGTCAAAAAATCCGCAAACACATTCATGTTAATACATGAGACAAATGTGTTTGTGTCTTCTTCTCCTAAAAAATTGTAAAAATTAAATACATTAATCATACACATATTCATACACATGTAATACAAAACTAATACGGTGAATCATACACAATTCAAACAAACTTACAACATAATATTAAAAAATACATAATTCATACACATAATATACAAAACATAATGCAATAAATCATACACAATTCAAACAAACTTACAACATAATATTGAAAAATACATAATTCATACACATAGTATACAAAACATAATACAATATAATCATACACATTTCAAACAAACTTACAACATTCTTTCATACACAATATATTCAACACCAAAATATATAAATCAAAACATAAAGTATAACTAATTATGGATATTACTATTCAACAGTATCAAAAAGCTTGATACAAAAAAAATTATACACAATTCATACACATTGCATACACATTTTATATATACCATGAATCATACAGTGAATCATACAAAATTCATACAGTGAATCATACAAAATTCATACAGTGAATCATACACAATTCATACAGTTAATCATACATAATTCATACAGTGAATCATACATAAAAAATACATGTTTCAGCAATTGATATTGTAATATGAAGAGATCTGTAATTTCATACGGTGAATCTTACACAACTCATACATTATTTATTTACACAAAATTTATATTTTAACTATTTTATACCCAAATAACAGGAAAAAAAATAACAGAACATAAAAAATTTTAAAAAAATTAACTTTTACTAACCTTTGAACTTTTTTTGGGTTTAACTGTTTCTTCTTCTTCTTCTTGTAAATGTGAAGTATCGATTTCAGATGCTCTTGGTTTTGGATTTTGATTTTATCAACTCTTCCACAAAATCAGATTCAGAATCTGATGACTCCTCGATTTCTTTTCCTTTCATCTTCTTTCCTATTTTTTTCGTCCTTTTCTCAGATTCATCTACATTTTTCTTTTCTTTCCCTTTTCTCTTCTTCTCGTTTTCCTTTGGATGTCTTTTTTTTCTATTGTTGATTTCTCTGATCTAGATTTAACTTTAACAGATGAAGGTTGAGATTTTGTTTGTGATAAAATTTTGAAAGATGGAGCATGAAAATCGTCTGAGCTTGCTTCTTCATTCGATCTTCTACTTTTTCTCGGGGTTTCGTTGCCTCTTTTCAACATTGTACAGTTTGTTTATCGCAAGAGTTGAAGATTTGAGTGCTAAAAATGAAGATTTGAATGCAAATATTTGAGAATTCTTGAAGAAGACTGTTAAGAGAGAAGTGATTTTGAGAGAAAATTTGGTGAAAATAAATTATGCGTGCGAATTTTGGTGAAAAGTTTTGATAGGCGTATAGAGGTAATGATTTTGAAAAAAGAGTTGGGGAAGAACAAAAATTTGGGGAATATAATTTTTTTTTTTTATATAACGTTTTACAGTTTTAAAAAAAAACTTTAATTGTTTTAGAGATAAAATCCCTATTATTTTGTAGTTATCTTAAAAAGGTAACTATATAATATTTAATTTTAATTATATTAATTAAGAGTTTGTTTAAAAAAGGTAACTTAAAATAATAAATTTAATTAACTACATTGGTTTAAATAAGGTAATTGAATTATTTAAATAAGTTAATTATTATTTTAAAAAATTAATGAGAATAATATATTATTTCTTGATATGCTATAACTTGATAATAATATGCTATAAATAATTTATTATTAAAAAATTTATTTATAACTTGATATTTAACATCTTAAATGTGTGTGTAGTGTTATTTTTATTATACAATATGCCAAAGAACATGCCAAAATCATCATCCACATCTCTCAAGAAAATGGCATGTGGCAAAGTAAAGGAAGAATCAAGAATTGATGAGTATATAATTTATTTATTGAGACACGTGTACGTGTACTATAATACTAATCTATTTTTTTATTATTATATTATATATGTAGCAAAATAAAATAAATTACTTACAACTTACTAGAAAAAAAAATGGATAGCAAGATGAAGGAGAAGAGTGAAGCGGTATTGGACATGTCACCCAAATCAACGGTTGAAGGTGGTGTTGAGGATATCTACGGAGAAGATTGTGCCACGGAGGATCAACTCATAACTCCATGGGCTTTCGTTGTTTCTAGGTAATCGTTTTGTTCGTATCAGCTTTCGAACGTCTCAAATTAGATTCGTGATTTGCTATTTTTCCTTTCACTTGTATAAATATCAATTATTCCTCAATGAGAGGATGATGTATATATTTTCTTCTGTCTCAATTTATATATATGGTATTGTTTTGGTTTTGAAGAGTCAAATTTTGATTATTGATATATTTATTGAATTTGAACATAGAAATAGTAAAAATAAGTTATTTGAAATTTATACTTTCTTTGTTTTAATATAGTAAGACGTTAAAGATAACAATAGTTAATAATTTAAAATATTTAAATAACATTTGAAAAAGTTTCTAATCAAATAAAACTATTTTTGTCTTTTCATAAAATAAAAAAAAATTAAATAATAAAAAGTATAGTAAATCACAATAATTAACCAACTACACTATTTTAAAGTGCCTATGAATTTACCATCTACTTGATACGGTGAAATCCCGTTTTTGTTTTTGTCAATATAATAAATAAGTTTAATTTTTCAGTATACCAAAAAGTATACTAATAATACGTGCATAATTTAATTTTTTTTTCTCATTTGACCGTTTTGAATAATATCTAGATAAATATTTGAATATAATCAGAATGATATAATAAATTATAATAATTCATCATTATTTAGAAGACAAGTACAAAAATTATGATCAAAGAAAAATTTGTTTAACTCGAAATCTTAAATGACCTATATATAAGAAATAGAGAAAAATAATAGTATATTGTTAGTAGCGGTGTATTTGAACCTAAGACCTCTTGATTCTCAACGTACCAACACCTTAACAAAATGTTAGTGATTGATTAGCTTAAAAATTGGTGATTACACTGAGTAAAGTGTGTTAATGGTATCTTTAAGAAATATTATTGACCAACAAACTTGTGATCTGAATTGCGCGGATTCTTTGCTTTTGATGTGTCAAATTTTCTAAAAATACCCTTCTTTGGAGAATTCGATTCTCACCCATTGACATTTCTGAAGAGTCCGAGCAACGTAGCTCGTAGTCATTAAATAGGGAGATCACACTACATCAAAGATAATTACTAGTGGCAATTAATTCTTAATTGTCTTTAAATATGTAGTTTTAGCGACAATTGTACCTAAAGCCTTTAGTGATATTAGTTTAATGACACATAACTAGTGTCGGTACTAGCTAGTGCCGGTAAAGACTTTAACACTCTTTATTAATATCAATATTTTTTGCCGCTAAAAATTGTTTTTGTTCTAGTGTCATATTCATGAATTATTAAGAGTTGCAAGTTTGTGAAAAAATAGTTTTTCTGATCATTTTGGGAGTTTGTAATCTTTTATCAGCAAATTTGGCTGTAAAATGTTTGTATATTTGTTAATATTTTTGCTGGGAAAAAAATTAGTGGTTACAACTTGTTGAGGGATCCGCGCTACAACAAAGGGCTCGCGTTCACGGAGAATGAAAGAGATGTTCATTACTTGCGAGGCCTTCTTCCACCCGCGATTATACCTCAAGAGCTTCAGGTATTCCAGAGTGATCTATAGGTCATGAATTTGTGTCGTCGTGAATCAGTTATTGATGTTTGTGTCACGTAGGATCGTACATTGTGTAATGTGGCCCTTTTGTGAACCCTGCATGAACACGTGATAGTTTGTTTATTGATGTCATTTCAGGAGAAAAGACTTATGCAGAGTCTTCGTCGATATGAAGTCCCTTTGAATAAATATGTTGCCTTGATGGAACTAGAGGTAAACTATAAGCACAAAGGCTTGACTTACGAATTTAGTTATGCATCGGGCTTTGCTATTCAGGGGCACGGGTCTTTGTCACGTATGATCACTTTAACTTTAATCTTGATATGTATGTTTTTTCGTGTAGCGGAAAAAAAACTTAAAATTAGTGACTTTACGGTTATAGTTGGCAAAGATTGTATGACATAGTTCATATTTCGAGGGTCGACAAAAGAAAAGTTTTGACTTTCGAAATTTGAAAGATGACATATACATTGGGATGTCTGGAATTTGTAATGTTATTGTTATAGTTGGTGAATTTCAGTTTGTTGAATGTGGCAAAAAAATGGTTTTTCTGACTTTGCTGTTATAACGCGGTAAAGTTGAGAGGCCATATGTGAAATTGACGTTCTGATGGTATTTTATTTAGCCAGCCTTCTCATTCTGCCTTTGTTTTCTTTTTTGTATTGTATTTGCAGGAGAGAAACGAAAGGTTGTTTTACAAGCTTCTAATCGATAATGTAGAAGAGTTGCTTCCGATTGTCTATACTCCGACTGTTGGCGAGGCTTGCCAAAAATATGGAAGCATTTTTAAGCGTTCGCAGGGTTTATACATCAGTTTGAAAGAAAAGTATGGTACTTTTTTTACGAGTGAAAAGTGTATTTACTGCTTCGTAATGAAAGTAATTCGACTAAAGATGAAAATGGTTATTTTTTTGCAGAGGGAGGATCCTTGAGGTATTGAAGAACTGGCCTGAAAGGAAAATACAAGTTATTGTCGTCACGGATGGTGAAAGAATTCTTGGACTTGGAGATCTCGGTTGCCAGGTAATCCATCGACACATATTATATTAGTTTGTCATCGAGGGTCTATCAGTAACAACCATACCCCACAAAGGTAGGTGTAAGGTTTGCGTATTCATTGATCCTTCTAGACCTAACTTGCGGGATTAATTATACTGCGTATGTTGTTGTTGTGTATTATATTGTCACAGGGAATGGGTATACCAGTAGGGAAATTGGCTCTGTATACTGCACTCGGTGGAGTCAGACCTTCAGCGGTACCAAAACTCGTTAAAACTTATATACTATACTATAACTTTGTAACTATGAACATCCTGTCGTTTTGGTCAAATGTGCAGTGTTTGCCTATAACCATCGATGTCGGAACAAATAATGAGCAACTATTGGAAGACGAGTTCTACATTGGACTCAGACAAAAGAGAGCTACCGGGAAGGTCACTTCTATAATAGCATAACTTTGTATCGTATTTGTTGTAAATATAAATAGAGATTTGCAGCATGTTCTTAAGACATGTCTATTTGTTTTGCTTCTCGTAGGAATACTACGACTTTCTTGATGAATTCATGAAGGCTGTGAAGCAAAACTATGGCGAAAAAGTTCTTGTACAGGTTAGTAGTTTGAGACTTGTTGAGGACCACATCGACTTTCAAGTAACGTCTGATAGTTGTGAAGTCATGTGCAGTATGAAGATTTTGCGAATCACAACGCTTTTGAGCTGTTGGCGAAATATGGTACCACACATTTGGTATTCAATGATGATATACAGGTATGTTGCATTTTTTTGGCCTATATAACCGGATATTTGCTTTTGTTCGAGTTTCTGATCCCACTAATGCTGCAGGGGACAGCTGCTGTGGTACTTGCTGGACTTGTTGCATCGCTTAAGCTGCTCGGAGGATCCTTAGCTGATCATACGTTCTTGTTCTTCGGTGCTGGAGAAGTAAGGCTAGAACTTTCTATTGAAGATTCAAGTTTTCAATTTTTTGTCTAAAGCATCTAAAAATGGATATATCACTCATGGCCCGATTTACATCCGGAGGAGATATTATGCATGGGAAATCATATAAAAAAATTTCCTCTACTCGTGTCGATAACAGATATGGATGTAGTCATTATAAATTGTTCTCATGTCGATCTCTTCGTGATCACAGGCTGGAACTGGTATAGCAGAACTCATAGCACTTGCAATTTCAAAGAAGGTAAAAGAATTTGGTTGCCAATGGTTTGTTAAAGTCGTATTCTCGTTTAGTATGTTTCACTTGACAAATTGTGTTTGTTATCTGTAGTCAAACGCCCCTGTGGATGAAGTGCGTAAAAATATCTGGCTCGTAGACTCAAAGGTAGAAAAAACATGGTTTACGATTGGTTACACAGACGTCTATATAATCAAGTGATTATGTGCAGGGTTTAATTGTAAACGCGCGAAAGGAATCACTTCAAGCTCACAAGAAACCTTGGGCACATGAACACGAACCTGTCAACAATCTCCTCGACACTGTTAAGGTTTGATCGCTGAGCTCTCTAATCGAGGATTACCACTTTTAAACTCCTTCTGTATGTAATTACGCTTCTAAAATTTATATTTTTAGGCCATCAAGCCAGCTGCCATAATCGGAACGTCTGGAGTTGGACAAACATTTACTAAGGAAGTGATTGAGGCTATGGCCTCCATAAACAAGGTGTTTCATTTCCGCGATTTTTCCATTTCCTTTCCTTCCAATCGAAATTTTCTTGAGCTGACGGATTAAATTATGATTTCCGTAGAGACCTCTCATTATGGCTCTCTCAAACCCGACTGCACAATCCGAATGCACTGCTGAAGAAGCTTACACTTGGAGTGAGGTAAGTAGCTAATATTCATGATAACGGAGATATATGTGAAAAATTACTAGAAATTTTGAAACCATCATTTCGAAAGTACAACGAGTTCAATGCTAATAAGAATCTTGAACGTTGAATCCATCAAGTTCAAATTTGTGTTTTGGTTAAATCTTGTACTAAACGCTCACGACGTTGATCTTGTTTCTTATTGTTCTATGTTTAGGGTCGAGCCGTCTTCGCAAGTGGAAGTCCATTCCCTTCAGTAGAGTACAACAACAAACTCCACATTCCTAGCCAGGTCTTCAAATCCATATATATGCTTAAATTCCTTTTGTGAAGTACCATTACAATCGACTCGACTATGGTTAACTTACGTTTTTTCGTGCAATATCACAGGCGAACAACTGTTATATATTCCCAGGATTTGGTTTCGGCTTGGTCATGGCTGGCGCTATCCGTGTGCACAACGACATGCTTTTAGCAGCTTGTAAGTACTCTTCCATTTCAATTTGTTCGTCTTATTACTTTCCTATTAAGTCAAAGGTCTCTTTTTCTCTTTTCATAATGTCATGTTCACGTATCCGGTATCACATAGTCAAAAGCCACATTTACTTTCTTAAACTCCGTCTAAAGTTAAAACTAGACAACCAAATTGAAACATAGGGAGTTATCTTGACTATCAGTGGTGGTAAATGGGCGAGTTGGGTTAAATTTGGACAAGTCGATCCCCTCCCCAATCGTCCATCGTGTAACATCCTCCCCTCGACTTTAAACTTAAGTATTAATTTTTGTTTACGCGAAACAGCGGAAGCGTTGGCTGGTCAAGTAACTGAAGAACATTATGGCAAGGGGATGATTTACCCTCCATTTGGTAATATCAGAAAGATCTCAGCTCATATTGCAGCTAATGTTGCTGCTAAAGCATATGAACTCGGTGAGCCCGTTTCTTCCTTTTTCGTCATACGTCTTGATTGGATTTAAGTTATATGTACTGATAGCGCTAAAAATGTTACACCATTCGTATAAGTCAATGTCCGTTATATAGATTCATTTATAATTACCTTTTAAGTGATCTGATCGTGTTATATACGTGAAGGTGTTGCGACACGTCTGCCTCAGCCTGCAGATTTGGTGAAGTATGCTGAGAGTTGCATGTATACTCCGAATTATCGGAGTTATCGCTGATAAATTAAAATTAAATAAATAAACTTTTTACATGATGTAATTTTATTTATAGGTAAAAATAATGCTCCCTTTAAAAAGGATGAATCGTAGTCCATGTAAATGTAGCAATGTGTTTGTACTATAGTTTGAATAAAATTGGTCTTGATTGACCTATGTGACAATAAAGAATATTATTCGGCGTTCTCGTGTTTTTCATAATAACAATAACTTGCTCATTTCATTAATGAAAAGAAAAGTGGAGGCTCCAAATGTAACACTTCAAGTAGAGTATGATAAAGAAGCAACATATCCTAGATTTAAGATAAATCATATTCTTTAACCTTACAACTTGTAGTAGGTATCAGTTGTTTTCTGTTTCGAAAAGTCTAATTTTATTCGTACAAAACAAAATAAATGAGCATGCTACAACATAAGATGACGATCCAAACTGTCCTTTCGACTCTAGCTCTTTCGACTTCAACGCTCCTTCACTTTGAGAAGAATTGGTGTCCTCCATTCTTCGTGTTAAATGAGATGAGAGAAGTATCACAAAATGTGTTAATGTTGATGAGTCAGGGAAGTATAAATTCAAAATATCCCTTGAGACGGTTAGTAGACTCTGTAACATCTCTCTTGTCAATAGCAGTTCGAGAAAACAATTTAGGATCAAAATTACAATAATATGTATTCATATTTGTTAAAGAACACATCGTGGTTAATGAGATGGGTGGACTCATTATGAGGCTTGGGCAATCCTCTTTTAAGTTGGAGTTATTTTAAATTTATAGACATGAAATATACGGATGAAGATCTAATAAGGTGTTTAACGAAATTTATTCGTGGAATGCCTATTGACTACCATGATATTCCGTATGTAGACTTATACGGTAATAAAAAGCCACATCGGTGGTTAATGAGATGGGTGGACTCCTTATGAGGCTTGGGCAATATTATCTTGAAATTTGGTATTAATCTACTAATTATTTGGATAATATTAATTATTTTATATTTTAAAATGGATTTGAATTTTGATAATTTTTCGACTCAAAATAATATATATGTGGTTCATTTTTAATTGGATTGATATTTCCCTGCTAGATTAGTCTTCGACAGATTTATTGAAATTGAAATTGGATTTTTTATTTTCAATATTTACTATTATTTTGGTCACAAATACATTAAATATATTTGATTATCTTGTATCTCCACCAATATGTGATAAAAGTTTTTTTTAATTTTTTCATATATAAGTAATTATTAAAGAGTGCATTTATAACTTATAATATAAATTCTTAAATGCATATATGACAATTATTTGATACAATATCGTTATTATTCATATTTATTTACACAAATTATCTAATTATATTTTATATGCTTCGTGAAGATGATATTTAACATTTCTAACCAAAGATGAATTGTAGCACAAATATATAACTAGTAGCATCTTTATGAGTACCATATGCACCAATTCTATACTTTGATTCTTATTGTTAAAATGCTTTTTATATGTCTTGAATGTTTGATTAATTTAATGCAAATATACTAGGACTCCATTTAATAATCAATTTATTTTTATCCATATAAAATAAATGAATTTGAAATTTAACTTGTTTTAATTAATTCCTCTGATTTCAACCTAATCTTTTTAGTGTTATAAAATTTATGATTATTACGTATTTTTTCTTTTTTTTTAATCATACTAAAATCATTTCTAAATAAAGGTAATTTATCAAAATTGATTTTTTAAGAGAAATATTTTATTTAATAATGACATTTTTTCGTAGTTATTCTACAAAGGATAGGTCACCTTTTTATATTTAAATTTACTTTAACTTAAAGTCTTTCTATTTCATTTTTAATAGTACACTTTATGATTATAAAATTTCAATAACATATATGAAATAAATATTAGACTATCATCTAAGGTTTTGAATAATTGAAGAATTTTCGGATATAGTCCTATATGTTTTTTCATGATATTTTTAGATTATCAGTCAAAAATATAGTCATCAAATTTAATTCTATTGTAAAAAATTGTTAGTAATATTTTATAATGACAAAATTAGTCTTAACTTTTTTTAATGAAGGCAACTTTCATTGACTATTACACATTACGAATTTATAAGAGAGAATAAAACTAATAAGATATATATATATAAAAGAAAAATGTAACTGGTTCGATACATTCTAGGTGAATCAATATTGAGGAAAATCCAAATTAAATTAAAGATCAAAATTAAATTAAATTATGTCCTTCTACGCTTATCTTCTCTCATGTCAACAGTCTTCTATTTTTAGTCGATCGTCGTATTTATGAATTAGCTCTTGGAGAGAGGTGTGGCGACGGACATAGTTCTCGTCTTCGAGAATGAATTTATCGATTCCATTTACAATCTTTAAATTTTACTTTCTCCGTCTGAGTTCACGTGAATCCATTCGATTGGGCTCATGGTATATGAAAAAAAAACTTTCTAAATTTATGATTCCAAACGTGTCATAATTACAATTCTGTGGCTATAAAAGCATCTCATTAAGGATAAAGCGTAAAAACAAAATTAAATTGTTCTAAATTTAGAAAAGAGTCATTCTTTCTAATCGAACTAACAAGTAACAAGGATTCACAAAAATTGAGATCCACATAAATATATATATGAGCTCATTCTTAAAAGTTTGAGTCGATCAAATTTAACTTCTGAATCTGCGACATGTTTAAGCCGCGGAGACTTTATAACGGCAAAGAGGGCAAGAATTACAAATAGAGAGCCATTTGATGAGACAATTTGCATGAAAAACATGACCACATAGCATTTTCTTGCCATGATCATCAATACTTCTATTAAAACCTTCCATACATACTATACAAAGGCCATTTTCACAGTTAACACTAGGCAGTTCAACTCGAAAACTCGAGTCGTGATCATCGGGAGGCGTGAAACACCGCGGTGCTGGTGGCTCAGCCGTGTCACCGCCTGAAATTCCGACCACCGTTAACGCCAAATCAAGATCGAAATCTTTATCCATTTAAAATGAAAAAAAATGTAACTTATGATCGATTGATATTTGAACATGTACTATATATAGACGATTTAATTATTAGAAGAAAAAAAAACACTTCATACCCCATGCTTCACCATTGGGTGGTGGGTTGGACAACAACTTTAATGTCATGAATTTGGTTTTCTTATTTTATAATATAAAGTAGAAATTAAATATATGAGATTACAATATAATTACTTTAGAAAGAATCAACGTATAGTTTTGGTTGACAAAGAAAACGTCGTATGCAAAAAAAAATAAAAAAAAAATAAGCATAGTTTGGGTAAATTAATTAATTAATTTAAGTAGGGAAAGAACAAGTCATTGTGCTTATATATAAATGATCAAGTTATATCTATATATATATATATATTATATTCGTAGTGTAAATAAATAAATTTTGAGTTTAAAGTTATATATATAAGAGGTACATTTTTATTTTCTTGTAGCACGGCTACTTGACCATGCTTTTGCGTATTTAAGACATATTGCAAACCATAATAATACTATATCTAATGAAATTTCATAAACGAGCTAATTTAAAATAATATTGGGCCAATACATTTTTTTTTTAATAATAAGTCAATAAATTAGGTGAACATATTTAAATACAATTTGGCAAGTGACGATACAAATTGACCAAGTTGTCTAAGCTCACAAATTTGATAATTCAATATATTATACATGTTTCATTGTCATGTATATTTTGATTTGTTGCATTTGAACCGAGAGAAACAACAGTCTCTCTATCTCTGTGGATTGTCGTATTGTCTTTATGGATTTGTAAGTAGTAGACTCGAAGATCTTTCAGAAACAGTCTACCTACCTTTATGAATTGTCGTATTCCCTTTATGGATTCTAAGTAGTAGTAATTTGGTGAACTCATACACATTGAATTGTGAAAACATTATTTTAGAGTTATGAAACAACAAATGAAGTAGAAAACATAATTTCTACATCATACTATATAGTAAAATACAATGAGGCTAACATTCATTGAATTTATAAGACTTCAAAAAACTTTCATCTTGGCTCAAGAAGTTATCGCAACATTGCCTTCACAAAGATAACTAAAGACTTGTTTAACATTCCCTCTTGACGGACGAGCATTCACAGCAAATTGACAGATAAATACCAATCGTCGTCTTAATTCTAATTTATTGATTCGTGTCTCGTTAAGAAATCTCCCTTCATCAAAGTTCCCTAAAGAAAGTATACGAAAATTAGAATATCTGTCTGAAAAACCTCAAGAAGAGCTACATTTTCCCAATTACTGAGAAAAAAAACAGAACATAGGATCGTTAACGGATTATGTGCAAGAGCTAAATTTTGTTTCATACCTTTGTCATCGAATAATGACATCAAGATTGCTAAGCATACACAGATGCTAATATCTTCCCCTGAAAACACAAACAAATAACTTTGTGAACGATAATTTGTCTTTTGAAAACGACAGTCATAGACAATTATCAGTTATCGTATTGAGAAGAAATCAGACAACTTTATCGTATCGTCTTCAAAGACCCCACCTCCATACTAACCTCGCCCAAGAACAAGAAATTTGATGTAGGACCAAACGTATTCAGTTTTCACCATCAGATAGCACAAGTTAAATCGCACGTGGAAAACAAACTCAACGACATAGTAAAGCCATACTCACCACTATTGCAGCAAACTAGGAGTTTCTTCCCTTTTCTCAAGTTGTTCTTGGCAAAATTTACCGCTGAAGGAAGATTTCTCAACAAAGAAGACCTGTCAAACTTCGAGCTCTGTATTTTTCATGACCCCAACCACCAACAAAAAGGATAAAAGAGAGAGTACTTATTAGCTAACAATTAGGTAAATGGACAATATACGTTTAACGAAGTCATACACACCACGATAGATAGGTTTAAATGGGCTCCAGATTCCTTGAAACTAAAAGAATTAGTCTCCAAATCACAACTCAATACACAATCGACATCAGATGCGTCCTTAGCTGCATGGTAAATCATCAATCAGAGTGACCATTGCAAGAAGTTCATAAGAAAAATAAACCACTAACGGCACCAAATAAAGATTAGCAAATAAATAAAAGAAACGAGAAAAGAATTACATGATATGCTCATAAATCATAGCCCATTCTTCGGACTACCAAGTGATTAACCAACCTACACTTTCAATCCACAACACATATTGCTAGATTCAGAAGTAATATTAATACAATAACAGAACAGATTAAGCATACCAAGTTGAGTAGTGCCAACTGCTAGATTCGTTTCCCCCAGCCAAGATATGGAATTTTTATCATAAATCTTCTCGTCTATGTTCATACGTAGAGGCTCCAGACCTAGTTGTTCTTGAGCAGGATGATGGCCACTATTCGGAGAAGATTTTGAAGGCTTAATAGATATTTGAGGAGCATTTTCTCCCCTTTGTGCACGGTATACCCTATCTTTTTCAACAATATCAGCTACCGTCTTATTACATGTATCGGGACCAGAGTTTATGAGATCATAAGCATGTTTCCAGAAAAGAGATGGTGTCAGGCCCCTTGCCCAACTTTCCTCATCGTCTCCAGCTCCAGCTATGTACCTCCAACTAAATTCGGAGGTTGTTCTTTGCTGTAAATTGCTACTTGGGGAAGACGTTGAAACAAGTATTATTGGAGTGAAATCCCAAGAATCACAATCAGGTACTTCATTTAACCAGATAACAGTTTTTTGTGAAATCCATAATGGGCGTAGCGGCTTTTTTAGGGATAAAGCAATGGAGGCAATGTCAGCTCCACTGACCTCCAGATCCTTGGTCCATCCGTCTAAACGCTCCTCAATAAGCACTCTTTCAGTATTTGAGACCCACAAAGGGAGATGCAAGGAACAATCCCAGTTATATGAGTCCTCATTAATAGTATTACCACATTCAGCGGAATCATTTGACTCCTGTCGAAACAAATTCACAGAAGATATCAATAAGCACATGGATACGTACGGCATTTGCATGTGTGCACGGATGTGCATATGCAGAGGCATCATTACAACTTATCATAAATAACAAGTCTACGCTGCACATTATGCATAAAGTTTCAGGTATGATGTAGTCTTTGACAAGATAGACGAGCAAAAAGCTCGACAGATCAAGCCTTGAATTTCTTAAGATAAAAATCTCGATGTTTTTACTTTCATTATATATTTTTCCTCTTTCAGTAAGTATACGGCCTCTAATCTTTCAGAGACCAGCAACATTAGTGCTGACGTAAGATGCAAACAGATATTTTTGTGCTCCTCTTCCTCCAATTTACAGTTAACATGTACAAGTAACTAACTATTTATTTGTTCAAACGAAATTATTCATCTGCTCACGGAATAAATTATGCATGTCACTGTATATCAGTATATCCGTTGGGTCAAATATTCAAGTAGATGCCTAAGTCAATATTCATTTCTGTCCATAAAGTAATGTTAGCTCACCTTTACGCATGTCAAAATTACATCAACCACTAAACCAAAAGTGATCTTTAGCGGCAAAAGCTTAATTGCCGCGAAATATGTTTTTTTAGAAGCAACTAACACTCTCTATAAATGTCCCTAAAGCCTATAGCGACATTGGTTACAATGGCAATTAACTAATGCCGGTAAAGGCTTTAGCACTCTTTGTTAATGTGCATATTTCTTGCCGCTTAAAGTTGTTTATGTTACAGTGAACATTAACTAATAATCCCTCCATCCGATTCTACCGTGAAGCTGTTTGACTAGGCAATAGACACGTCTATCCAGAATATAAATACACATGATACACAAAATGCATGATTTTCACGACAGACAACTAAAATCTTTCTTTTGATACAGAATAAGATATTAAGCATTCTACATTCCTAAATCATACACCAAAAAGAATAAATTGTTACTTACTTTCTTTTTTGCACCTCCATTCAAACCAAATCTCGTTCTGTAATTCCTGATGGCACGATTCAATACACATGTCCAAATCGGTATCGTCTTTGACATACTATCTGGAAACCGCTTCCCTTTCCTTGTTGAATCAACAATCATACACCCTCCCTTCTGTCCTAACCATCAATTATCAATTAGCTTCCAACTATATCATGTATATAAACAAAGACAATCCACCTCCAACCATCAAAGTAAACAAAGATATTACATATAATTTATAATTTATAACGTTGTTAAACTCAAAAGCAACTCAACTATCACTTTTTTTAGCGAGTAACTTTTGAGTTGAAAATGAAAGTTGAGTTGAGTAACCATCAAAGCTATTAACTCAATATATAACCAAGCCATATGAAACATTGTGATGTTAATCAAGTTTAGATTATACATTCTAAATTTTCATCTCAATCTATCTATCCGCAATTGAATGAGTCTGTAATTCAAGTGTAAATCCATATGTAATATAATTGAAAATCTATCTGTAGTTCAAAATGTGTATTATGTACCAATTTACGAGCAGACAAATTAAATTATAATAAGAGACTTTAAATATATAATCGGAAAGTTACCAGCAAGAAGTGCGACATGTAGATTAAGTCGAGATGTATTGAAAGACCAATTATTGGTGTGTCCATCAGTTGATTTGAAATAGCAAGTAGAGTGAAATTTCATAGAGTACCAAAGTCCACAACGGAGATTTGCTAACAGCGGAAGCTCCGGCCATAACTGAGCAATCTCGCCGACGAATATGGAATCCTCGTAAATTGATCGGAGAGCGTTGTACAGAGTATTTTCACTTCGTTTTATAGTTCTCGAAGCTTTGTATATATTCAAGTTTTCTCGATTCTCCATTGAAAAGAAAAAAAAAAAAGTTTGCAGATGGAAAATTTGCTATAAATTTTAGTGTTAGCTTTGTTTTCACCCTTTTTTAAGGGGAAGTACAAGTTGGGCTTCTTATTATTGGTATTTGGGCCACTTAGGGGTGTCCAAAGGAGGAAGTATACTTTTTTCACCAATGACATTTTCGCATACGGTCACTTGAAAATAGTTTAATTATGTTTCATAGTTATAGTGTACTATTACGATTGATAGCTAATGTTATAGGGAGGAGAGTGATGATCGAGAGAAGGTAAAGAGTGAAGAGATGCGAATTATATATGTATATATGTCAAAATAATTAATTTATATGTAATTGGTATACATATGTATTAGTATATCTAGCTAGCGAGATTGAGAAAGGGAGGAGAGAGGCGAGTGAGATTGGGAGAGGGAGGGGAAAGGCAAGCGGGAGACGGAAGAGAGTGGAGAGAAGCAAACTATGTAACTATTATGTATATGTATCAATTATTTTATTTGTATATTTACGTACAATTTGAATTCGTATACAATTGAATCCAGTTAAAACGTTTGTACTTGTTTATCCAATCTTTCTCTCTCGTTTTATACAAACACAAAATATACATTATATTTGTATAATTTGTGTTTGTATAAAGCGAGAGAGAGAGCGAAAGACAAATGAGAATTAGGCAACGGAAGATTTGCATTTGTACAATTATAAGTATATAGGACAAAGAGATATGTATTTATATTTGTATATCAAAATTCTCTCATTTTATACAAACACAAACAGTTTGGCAGAAGAGAAGCGAGAGCAAGAGAGATAGGGCTGGGAGAGGAGAGAGACGAGGGAGTGATGACTGAAAAAGAGAAGAGTGGAGAGCGAGATTCCAAAGAGATGAGAGAGATGCGAGAGACACATAATGTAATTATAGTTAGAAGTAAGTTCCAAATTATAATTCATGCAAATTACAGCTATATTAGTTAACTAACTAGTTTATATTTATCTTATCGCATAATTTTCCCATTTTTTCAGTATTTCAGTGTCATGTTATAAGAATTTTAATTTCTATGAATTTTTCATATGCATTAATTCACTTATTTTTCAGAAAATTGGTCGACTGACTCTGTTGGCCTCCAAACTAGGCCAGGTCCGGCCTGGTGACCAATATTCGTTGCATTTTCATTTTCAGCGTTTCGTTGTCATTAAATAGAAATTCAAGATTTTAAATAATTTTTTATGTGTGTTAGTTCACATATTTACTGAAAACTAGTTGACGACTCTATTATAATGGCTCAAAATATGTTAATATATTTTTCAATCAACTCGAAAAAAAAAAAAAAACACTTAAAACTTTTGTTCTCCATACAACAAACAACAATAACATACCATGTGTCACCCAACAAGCAGGATCTAAAAAGTAAAGCATACGCAGACTTCACGTCTATTTTTGTAGGGCATAGAGGTTGTTTACGATCGATCCTTCGCTTTTCTCCATCTATTTTATATTTTTTGCAGCTTTGAGTGCACCAGAGGAGACGGAAGAAGCAGGATTAAGTGCCTTTCTAATTTTGAATACATTCCAAGCAGTTCCTGCACAATGCCCTACTGTTGCTAATGCATCTCCTGTTGCCTCCCCTGCATTCTCTCCATACCTATTTCTCATTCAAAAATAAAATAAAAATTAATATAATGTCAATTCATGAAATAACAAAATCAAATATATTTCATTTATGATCTTAAGAGAAACCAACAGATATATAAAACAAATCTTCTTAATTATTCAGCTTCAGAGATAACATCTTAATATTTAGATGTTATTCAGATTTACATATCTAAATTTTAATGCGGATCTTAATATTCAGATGTGTATTTAGATACTAAGAATGGTGGAATGAGCAGAAAATCAATGTGAGATGTCGTGTGCGGTACTTATTTTTTTAGGGAAAAATTAACAATTATACCCCCAAACTATCGTAAATGATATACGGATATCCTCCATCACACTTTTGGGATATTATCGTCTTAAAACTAGAACATATATGCTCTTCACTTTAACAAAAGACTAAATAGGGACATGTGAATATGTTTAATAAATGTCGAGTCGAAGGATAAGATTATAATACGTGTATATTTGTTAGCATAAAGGATATATACGATCTAATTTTTTGATGGTAGGGTCAGTGGCGGACCTAGGATTTTCAAGAAGCGGGTTCAACATATAAAAAATAAAATTAAAATGTGGGAGTAGAGATCAAACTCGGGCAAGTTGGAAAAATTAAGCCCTCTTCACCATTAGGCCAAGAGTCACATTTGTGTTAGTGGAATCAAAAGTTAACATACATATAAAATTTTAAAAAACTGACCAAATATACATATATATACGATGTTATTTTACAACAGAGTGGGTACATATGAACCCACTTGACCCTTTGCGGGTCTGCCCCTGAACTGGATAACAATGTTCCAAAAATATGACGAATGATATTTGCATATCATTTTTAGTAGTTCGACGGTATATTTATCTTTTTTCTCTTTTTATCCATTTCTATAGGATAAGTCAGTTTTCTTATTTTAAATTCTCGAGAAATTATTTTTCAAAAATTTTGACCAACGAAACATGAAAAGATATAAACATTTTCTTTTACCATCTTTAGTGTATTTACCTCTGAGTGACCATCCTAGTAACAGCACCAGATGTTGCAGACAATGATTGTTTCTCAGCAGCTTCAGCAGCATCTAAAATCTTGTCTACATTTGCAACAAGAAATCAAATCATACTAACATTTTTGAAATGGGAAAAGAGAGGCTGAATTGCTCGAACTCTTCAAAAATACTGTCGAGTGTATGTCGAATTCACCAAAAATAATACTCTCTCTATTTCAATTTAGGTGACACTTTTTATTTTTCTAGAGTCAAACAGTTTATATTTGATCAGAAATTTACGTGTAGAATCTTTTAAATTTTTAAAATGAAATTTATATATTTGTAAACTATATAAAAGAAATAATTTGACAATTTAAAATAATTATAAGATATATGAAAAATTTACTATCAAAATCAAATTTGTTTAAATTTCGAAATCTGAAAAATATCGAAAGAAATAAATTATAAAGAATTCAACAGAATTCTAAAAATATTTTTAAAAATTCCGAGCAACGAGATACTTACTTAGAGCATCAAGTGAAGCCAATAGAACTTCTCCAGGGACCATGGTCAAGAATTTTTGGCCAGCTTGGGACCTAACCATTGGCCCCATAACTGATCCACTTGCAATTCCAACTCCATTAAGCATAGATTTGCTCATTTTTTCAGTCATTTTTGACAACTTCCTCACACTACAAACAAATTCAATGACATTTTTTCTTATAAGTTCAAGTTTTTTTTTGTTTTTTTTTGACTTTGTGGAATTAGATAAAAATAGTACATTTTTTTCTTTTTAACTTTTTTGGAGATTGGTTCAAATTATTATTTTATTTTATTGAATATTTTAATTTTATCTTTCGTTATATTTCACGATAATCTATATCTTTGTTGTTAGCAAATTGTCTCGCATGTTTGGTACGAAGAAAAATATTTTCATAAAAAAAGTAATTTTTTCCTTAAAAATATTTATGTGTAACCTAAAAAAGTTGGAAAGAAAGGCGTTGATCTTGAAATGTCATTCATGAAATTTATTTTTTACGGTCCAACTAAAAAGTTTATCTTCTTAAATATTTAGGAATTTGTCTTAGTAAAAAGTGGGTTTTTTAAAAGTATTTTGATCAATAAAATACAAAAAAAAAATTAGAAAACATTTTTGTCTATATACCAAACACGCCTTGGATTCCACATGTCAAAATATTTTGGAGAAATGTCTAAATATTCCCAGCCCCCCACCCCACCTTTTTTTTCAATTATTTAAAAATGTTGTCTATTATTATACTTTACGTTGGAGCTCTACAGAGATAAATATGAGATAATTTGTTAATACCAAAAATATAAATAATGTGATAGTACTAGTATATAAATTTGTGAATTTAGAAATCCATTTCGGTTAAATTAAATTTGTAAAACAATTTCTTTTTAAAAATAAAAAAAAAACATGAAGTTAATAACTTTGATGGTCACTAAACTATCAATTATTTTTGCGAAAAGTTACTCAATTTTCATTTTCAACTCAAAAGTCATTCAACTATTTTCTTTGCACAAAAAGTCACTTAACTTTCATTTTCAACTAAAAAATCACTCAACTATGATTTTTTTGCACAAAAGTCACTCAATCTATTTAATTATTTTTTTCATTAAAATTTAGTGACATGAAATTTTAATTGTTAACCAAAATTTTAAGAATATATATATCCATTTAAATCATTTAATGACCCGCCCATTTAATCCAACCCACTAAAAAAATAATTATTTTAGCATTAGTTCCCTAAATCATTTTCTGTTGAACATTGAACATTTTATTTTACCATTAATTCGATAAAAGAATGTGGGATACAAGGAAGAATGATTTAGGAAATTAATGGTAAAACAAAATGTTCAATATTATATTTTTAACGGATCGGGTTAAATGGATATATATATTTGATTCTTCAAATTTTAGTTAATAATTAAAATTTTATGTCATTAACTTTTGTTGAAAAAATAATTAAATATATTGAGTGACTTTCTATGCAAAGAAATCATATTTGAGTGACTTTTGAGTTGAAAATAAAAATTGAGTTACTTCCTGTGAAAACAATTGATAGTTAGGTTACCATCAAAGTTATTAACTCAAAAGACGTGTCAAAACACAAACACACAAAAAAAAAAAATTATTTAACATATAGTAAAATAAGATACTTATTCACTATTTTGTATAAACAGTCTCGAACTGTTTCTTTTTAAGAATTAAAAAAAATTGTATAATAATAACAAATGTCAAAATAAATCGAAACCTTTTAACAAATAATAAAATTAAAATATTTCGTATAATATATAAATACCCTTTTTAAACTTTTTGACATAATGATATAAAAGAATCATTATGGGTAGACAAAATTTTCTTTTTCTTTAGCTTTTTGACTTTAAATGATAAAAGATTATGAGAAAGGACTTTTAGTACCGTTTTAGGCTTTCATTGAGTGCACTCTTATTTGTTGTATTATTGCCCTTCTTTTTGATAATAGTAGAATCCGAATTTTCTGTAGCTGGAATTAAAATATTTTCTCCTCCCCTTTGTACCTACAATTAATTTCGTAACGAGAAAAAATAAATTTTAAATCTAAATCAATCTCAAAAGTATAAGTATAAAGTAGAGTGACATTAATATAACACATATATTAAAGTCTGATTCTGACAAGAAAATTGAGTTTAGCACAAATATAACTTTGAAATAGGGTTACTATTGATGTTACAGGAGCTTCAATTTAAAGTTTATAACTTTTTGATCTGACCTTTTAGCATTGGGCTGGTATCAGACACTATACATTGTGTTACCACTTGGTAAAGTAATGTGTTTTTAATAAATAGTGACCACCCCTTACGCTTCGATGATCTCCTATCACTACAACAAAAATGTTCATTAGCAGAATTTAATTTTTAATTGCCGCTAAATATGTATTTTTAACGGTAATTGTCACTTTATGTATACGTCCCTAAAGCCTTTAGCGACATTGGTTCTAATGACACTTAATTATGCCGGTAAAGACTTAAACACTCTTTATTAGTGTTAATATTTAATACCGCTAATTTTTTTTTTTTTGTTGGAGGGTACGAAGAAGCAACTTCCAAAATCATTTTTGATGGAGAACAAACTATACAAAGGTGGACCTAGCTTGTAGGCTATGGATTGACTAGATATATATTAAGAAATGCATCAAACATCTATAAATATAGACGGTAAACTCAGTTATTAATGTATTATTATTTTGACGTCGTTATAAGAACTCATAAATTTCATATTCTGAATCAATCTATAACATATTTAATTTAAAAAGTCCTTAACACAATACTTCGATTGAGTACTTAAAAGATCCTTTGAAGGTAATATGTAAAGAATTTCTAACAAATAGACCATATAAAGAGGAGGTTTTAACCAACCTAAGCCATTATATAAAGTCATTCACCAAAATAATATGTTTTTCTAAAATTTTACAAAACTAGTATAAACATATTCCACAGTAACGTCTTATGATACATTTTATTTTTTAAAAGTTGATAGCGTCAGATTGATATACGTTACTCACAGTCTCACAGTAACGTTTTACTCCTAAAACATTACTTTGAGTAACGTTTTAGGAGTAAAACGTTACTGAAAATAACGTTTTAGGAGTAAAACGTTACTTCCAGTAACGTATATTAACCTAATGCTGTTATTTTTTTTAAAAAAAATATACCCTAAAACGTTACCGTGAAATACGTTTATACTAATTTTGTAAAATTTTAGAAAAATGTATTACTTTGGTAAATTGTTATATATAATGACTTAGTTTGGTTAAAAATTCTATAAAGAGACAACAATGGATTCCCTCACCCATCGAAAAAAACAATAAACACAGTAATCTCATATGTGGATCGAGTATAGATATGATAAAGTGTACATAAATGTTGTTTTTACCTTAAGAACTTAAGTAGAAAGACTGTTTTTTTTTATAGATCTTCCGCTCATAGAAAGATGTAAAAAAAAAACAGAAACAACAACAATAACAAAATAGTACAATAATCGAGGCCAACAAAACAACGAATAGTAATAAAAATCTAAGAATACAAAAACAAAACTAATTAATAGGTAAATAACATATACAAACCTGATTAGTATAAGCATTGCTACATTTGAAAATCCCTTTAACAATTTGACCTGTTCCTTCAGCAATTGCTTTAGCCAAAACATTATTATAATCTTCAATTCTTGGAGCAAATTCTTTCCAATCAATATCACTTTTCCTAATTAATGATTTTGATGAACAAGTGAACATAGCATTTTTTTTAAGAAATTCATCTAAAACTCCAAGATTTCCACTACCCTTTTCTAAAAATGTGACACCATAACTTAAAGTATGTCCATTTTTTATAGGCAAAGTGAACAAATAATGTAAAGAATCAAGCTTTACTATTGGTTCATCTTTTGTAAGTGGCCATTGAAGTTCATCACCAACTTTTATGATTGTAGCTACACAAACACCTTCTTCAAATATTGAAAAAATTGTGAAAAATCCATTGGAAAGTTCTAGAGTTTCCCCTTCATCCATTAGATGAACTTTGCATGATGGAATGTTTAAAATAACTTCATGTTTGATGTTCTTGATTTCTTGTGTTTGTTGTATTTGTGATGGTGTTTTGGCTAAACTTTTGGATTTCTTTGTCTTAAAGAAACTCATTTTGTTTCTTTGGTGTTTGTAGGTTTGAAGAAGTTTGTGATATAAAAAGGGTTAGAAAGAGGGGGGGGGGGGGGGGAATATTTGTTCTAAATAATTTAGTTTGAGTTTAAGTAATATGCACCGTCACTAATTGTTGACAATCTTTATATTATCATATCAGTTGTTACGATTTATAGTCATAGCAGATAACCTGTTTTATTTTTAAAAGTAAATAGTGTACCTATTTGTATCAATTTAAATCGTATGTAAAATTATTTACATCAACAATGTACCTGACTTAAACACATTTTAAATTTTCTTAAGTTATATTTTAAGTGTATTCAAATCGTGGAATATTTATATCGTTCAACCTTATGGAGTTTCAATGAAGTATAATATGTGATAGTTTTAAGGCATAATCAAAAGTAAAACTAATAAATTTTAAATAATTTCAAAAGGTGTTTTGATTTTGACACCTGAAATTAATCTGAATAATTTTAAAATTAAAGATATTTAAGAAACGATTTTTTTTTTCGAAAAGAAAGATGATGGATTAAAAGGGAATATAAAGATGCAAAGGAGATGGCTAATAGAGAAGATTTAGTACTTTAATTGATTCTATATTATATATATATATTGATTTTATTGATACTTATTCTATTCTTCAAAGAGAAGTTGTTGTTAGGTATATAGCATACCTTTATTTTATTTCTCTTGCGATCAAAATTAAATATTAATAAAATATTAAGTTTTGTTCTATTACAACCAAAATTAAATATTGCTTAAGCAAAGTGTTTTCACTAATTTTTTCCCCCCCCCAAAAAAAAAGTATTTTTACAGTCAATTATGAAAAAGAATAAATAGGAATACACTTCTAATATTAAAGATTATTTAACTATCTATAAAATTTATGATTAAACTTTTATTTTGTTAAATCAAAATACACGTATCCAAAAATTTCGATCAATATTTCATAGATGAAAAAAAAATTAAAATATTAATAATATATTAACACGATATTTATATTAATTTTTTTCATGATAAGGAAAATTTGCAATCGCTATCCTTTTTGAATGCGCACGGACGGGGTAAACCCTCACGGACGGGGTAAACCCTCACTCTTATGCAATAGCTCGCACGATGATTATATAATTAATAATATCAAAACAATATAAATTTAAAACTTATTTCACTAATTAAATCACTACATACTAAAACTCATTACAATAATAAATAAAATACAAAAAATACATATATCTATCTATATATATATATATATAACGAGAATATTTTGATCTTTGAAATAAATAATTTTTCTCCTGCTTTTTTTTTCCTAAAAGCAGTAATACAATCTTCAGCCAACAATATCAAACACGAGTTTTATCAATATAATACAATACAACGGGTAGCAAACGTCAAAGGGGTAAATGGTATTAGTATTATTTTTTTAATACAATGATTTTCACCATTAATAATATTTTACATCGTCTTCATTGGCTATATATATATATATATATATACACTCAGTGCTTTTGGTTCTTCGTTTAATCTTCCTTCTCGCTGGAATTTGTGTATTTTTTTGTGCATTTTTGGTATGTTTTCGTATTTGAGCTGAATTTGGGGTTTTAGGGTTTAAACGCCATTGATGATATTTATGTGCTTTAATTTCTAATTGTTTTGCTTATTTGTTTAATTATAGAGCTAAAATTTGAGATATGGAGATTATTTTGGCGACAGTAGTGTTGGGTATCTTGCTAGCCGTGTTCATTGTGATACCTCGACTGCGGAGTAAATCTGGTGAGCTTTTAGTTGATTCTGTATGGGTTTTTGTTAGAGTGAACTTTTTTATAGATTTGCAATTCTTTGTCGTGAGCTGCTTTTGGAGTTGAGTTAGATTCAAATGTCGTATCTTTACATAGTGTCAGAGTCAGGTTCAGGTTCATCCATGTTTGGGCTTCTTGTGAGGGTTAGAGTGAGTTAGAGTTCCGCATTGAACTTATATAGATTTGCAATTCTTTATCGTGAGCTAGCTTTTGGAGTTGAGTTAGATTCAAATGACGTATCTTTACATAGTGTCAGAGTCAGGTTCAGGTTCATCCTTGTTTGGGCTTCTTGTAAGGGTCAGGTAATGTTAGAGTGGGTTAGAGTCGTACATTAGTTGGGAATGGATGTGGATATGTGGATTTGGGTAAGCCGCTCTCGTGAGTAAGCTTTTGAAGTTGAGTTAGGCCTAAATGTTGTATCTTTATATAGTGTTAGGGTCAAGTCTATCCCCGATTGGGATCTAGGTGTAAATGGGATGTTAGAGTGGATTAGATTCCCGCATTGGTTGGGAAATGGACTGGTGGTTGACTTGGGGAATCGTCCTCTTGGGAGTTAGTTTTTGGGGTTGAATAGGTTTCAAGTTTGTAATGTTCTTATGCGCGGAGAGAATTTGATGTTTGATTATTTTTCGTTTGTGTTATACCACAGTTCCGCAGAAAAGAAAGGTTGCCTCAAATGCTCAGAACAAGGTACTTTAAATTACAGTCATATCATTCATAACCTTTTTGGTTGTTTGAATAGTTTCTTCATAAGTTACTTATGTTGTTAAATTTTAGCCAGTTCATTTCAGTTGTTTACTTAATAATTATACTTGTCAAGAGATAATAGTTTTAGTCGTTCTTACTGCGGGTAAAACAAATTCCTTCTTGGTTCCAACTCAACTCCACAAAGCCTACTCAAGTTGTCAAGATTTCCCAAACCATATAAGGAAACTACAACTCATATACTGCGTGTGATTTTAGTACTGCTGCTAGGCTGAGGGTTGGACATCTAGAGGCTAGAACATAGAGTACAATGACTTGGATGGCTCAACTGGGTAGCCGAACACTAGGGAATAGGGATGCTTCTACCTCTTATACTAAGTTAAGAAAATGGACCTTGGCCTAACTTGAAGTTAGCTCAAGACTCAAGTTATGAGGAGATCTGAAGATTATATAAGGAGACTACAACCCATACAATTAATTAACCGATATGAGCATTTGGAGAAGACAAAGAAGCAGAAACTTACTCTTAATGGTTTGATATCTCAGATATCTCCTGTTTTTTTTGTAAAACACGTGGATATATTAGTTTACTTTGTTGATTACTCCTGGTGTATTAGATTTATCTCTTTATAGATGATAGGTGATGTCCTACCTCAGAAATAGAGGCTTGTTTCGGATAGACCCCCTGCAAACAAGGTTTAAGAATAAGAATAGTTCAAGCGGGTAAGGTTTGTGTGCACTCGTTCCCCTCCCCAAGCTCCTCTTTATGGTACTACACTGGGTATGTTGGTGGTCGTGGTTGTGTCCAGGTGGGGTGAGGGGACGGTGGAATGTGTAAGAAGGATAAACCTTAAAGGGAGGGAAGTCCTCTGAGAACAATAAATCGTGTGTTGGTTTTTAAAGCAATTGACTAGTCTTGCATCTATCGTAGTTATTTCTTACGAGTGAATTATTTTGCTAGGTAACTGCACAAAGCTTCACAACTGACCGATATAATAGTTTTATTTTCTTGTGCATATTGCTTGTGAATCCGCAGTTGTACTATCTTTCTTGCCTTTAAATTTTTCCCTGTGTTCTGTGATTATGCTGATTGTTTTCCTTTCTTTCTTTTGCGATATATTCTTTTTGATCTAAAGGCAGTCAAATCGTATAGCAAAGCTGAAGTTGCACGCCATAACAAGAGAACTGATTGCTGGATTATTATCAAAGATAAGGTCTTTTTAGTTCTCTACTTGACCACATAAACCATTACTTTAGCACTTGTGGAATATTAACCTTTTATGGTCACATTCTTTTCGTAATATATACTCTTTTCTTCGCTTTTTTCTGTCTTTAGGTGTTTGATGTTACCTCGTATGTCGAAGAACACCCAGGGGGTGATGCCATCCTAGATCATGCTGGTGATGATTCAACTGAAGGTTTCTATGGGTAAGCCTTTGTCAAATATATCCTTCTTCCACTAATTCAGTTCACAACGACAGTGTAATCTTAGAAGTGGGGTCTGATAACACTAAGATGTACACTGACGTTACCCCTACCTTTGAGGGTAAAGAGGTTGTTCCAAATAGACCTCGGTTCAATCTTCCACTAATTCAGTTACACTAAGAAAAAGATCATATCCACATTCGTCTCTTCTCTCTAATTTCCCTCCGATAATCCCTTATGGCTTGACACACATCCTTACAATCTTCGGGAAGTTTTTTTTCTTTTCCCAGTGATACGAGACTTAAAAGTAGTCTCTTAACTGTGTAATCTTCGATCATACTTGCTCCTATTCCGTTTGTGGTTCTGCATTTACGAAGTTCCATTGTTTGCTGTTGTATTAACCATTCAAATTGCATTGCAGGCCACAACATGCTACGCGAGTATTTGAGATGATTGATGACTTCTGCATCGGAGATCTAGAAATATAAATGATAACTTCCATCGATTGATTACGAATTGTTCGTGTGATGAAAAAACTCGAGGAGCTTGTGTTACCTCATAATAAAGCATCGATTGGTATTTCTTATTTCATATTATCTATGATATAATCCATCTTCCAAAGGGAAAAGGTACTCTCTTATACTTTTTTTATTTTATGCCATTTTTAATAATTTTATTTACTATTTCCTTATTTAAATCCACTTCTAAGTCGAATTGGTTTAGGATTTTTGCTTCTCAAACTCTTATAAACACATAGAGACCACTTCTTAATCAGAGGTCTCGAATCAGAACATCCATGTTCATATATCATCAACCCACACACCATTACTACCTACAACTACAACCATCTACTCTCATCGATTGAAAAATCGAAATTATATGGAGTGTACTTTGAATTATAGTCGTTCCTCCTCAGATGCTTGTGTAGTATTTAGTCAAATAGAAACACCACAAGAAGAATTAAACATTAATAAAGATAGTAGCAATATTTCTTCTTCTTTACCACTTTTATCTATTCAATTTCACATTGATACACATGAACTATATTAGTATAAACCACACAATAAACCTAAACAATACCAATATGATCGACATATTCATGCCAATTCACTTCATCTCGAATATTATCCTTCTATATACATGTCATACGACTTGTTCTACCAATCTTTGCGAGAAAATATGGAGAATTTGAGAGAGGAGTTTGAGGATGATTATCGTAGTGATATCATCCGTGATATGATAGATAAAATACGTGGCATTGTTGTTGATGAGTCTAACAATGGACGTGAAAAAGTGGAGGTGTTTGTTAGTATAATGTTCATCGTTGAATGTTTTGTTGATAAAAATATTTTGAGCGGTGATTGTGTGATTTGCTTCGAAGAGCTTGGGAAGGAGGGAGAGGTGATGTGCACACCTTGTTCACATGTGTTTCATGAGGATTGTATTGCAAAATGGTTAGAGAAGGGCAATTCTTGCCCTATTTGTCGTCACGATCTCTCAAACATCTAGTTTTTTGTGTTTCACTTTTTATATAAAAGAGAGAAGGGGGTTTATATTGGCTCGATTAATTGATTACCTGAACTCTCGATTTCTTATTTTGTAATCTCCTCTCTTTTGTTTTCTATTTTTCCAACCCTAATTTTTTTAAAATTCTTTTTTAGTTGAATTGAATACAACATATTGAGTATTGAGAATCGCAAGCTCACTTACATTATGCTTTTTATTTTCATAAATGTTTGAACAACATATTTAATTAATTAAAAAAAAATACCTATTGTACTAAAATTTTATTTTAATAAAAAAAATTATTGCTCAAGAGGAATGATTATCGTTCACATTTAAATGAGAAATATTGAAAAGAAAAATATTTATCCTTTTCCCAAAGGGAAAAGGTATTTGTTTTACTTTTTATTTTATTTTGGTAACTTTTCTAATTAAATTTGAAGTTCCTAAGTCGTATTGGTTTAGAATTTGCTTAACTCTTAAAAATACGTAATAAAGATCGTTTGAGACTATTATTATTTCGTTCTCAATCGAAGGTTTTAAATCACGATATTCATTATCATATACCATCAACCCCGCATATAATAAATATGGAAACTATGTTCTATTACAGTCTTCCCTCCTCAGACGCTTGCGTAGTATTTAGTCAAATCGAAACACCAAAAGAAGAACTAAACATTGATAAAGATAGCAATATTTCTTCTTCTTTACCACTTTTATCTATTCGATTTCACCTTCGTAAAGTTGAACTATGTTGGTATAAACCACTTCATGAACCTCAACAATTCCAATATTATAGCCCTATGTTTGTCAACTCACTTCATCTCGAATACAACCCTTCTATATACGCGTCATACGACTTGTTCTACAATGCCTTGCGAGAAAATATGGAGAATTTAGGAGAGGAGTTTGAGAATAATTATCGTAGTGATATAATTCGTTATATCATAAGTGAAGTACGTGATGTTTTTGATGATGAGTCTAACAAGGAACGCGAAAAAGTGGAGGTGTCTGTTGATACAATATTCGTCGTTAAACGTTTTGTTGATAAAAGCATTTTGAAGGATGATTGTATGATTTGTTTAGAAGAACTTGAGAAGAAGGGAGAGGTAATGTGCACACCTTGTTCACATGTGTTTCATGAAGATTGCATTGTTGAATGATTAGAGAATGGAAATGCTTGCCCTATTTGTCGTCACGATTTCTTAAAGAAACAAGGATTTTAGTAGTTCGATTCATTGATTGATTACTGAATTTTAATTTTTTTAGTAAAGATTCGATTTCTCAGTTTGTAATCCTTCAATCTCTATTTTCTCTTCCCCGATCCCAATTTTTTATTTATATTTTTACTGAACCAAAATAATAATAAAAATCAAGAATATTTTATTATAACAACACTATTCATATTTGTAATTTTTGTAAAAAAAAAAATGTATACGCAACTAACTTTATAAAATGGATACTATCGGAGAAGGGCCTAAAATACCCTTAAAGTATTGAAATTGGTACAAAATTACCCTCCATCCATCTATTGGCTCCAAAATACCCTTCCCATCCACCTATCGGGTCAAAAATACCCTTGTCATCCACCTTTTGGTTCAAAATTGACCGCTTATTTAACGGTTTTATATTTAAACTATTTAAATATTTTTTAAAATACGTGGTGCTCAACTATTTGATATAATTTAACTTATTTGTATAATTTATCAACTATTTGTTATAATTTAACTTATTTGTATAATTTATCAACTATTTATTATAATTTAACTTATTTGTATAATTTATAAATCAATTTATTACCCATCAATTACTAATTAAATTCCTCTTAATAAATCCATCACATTATTAATGCAAGCTACTGCCAATTGAGTGTTTTTAAAAATTATAGAAGTAAATTATCATACATTCAAGTGGCTAAATAAAAATCACCGATAAACTTAAAAGTCTGACTATTTCATCTTAATATATTCTTACGTCTCAATTATGTGATGTTACTTCATAGGTAACTTTTTTTCAAAATAATATATTAAAGGTTTTAAAACAAATAATAAATAATTATAAAATTATATTTTAAAATAGTGCATACGGGATGTATTACTTATTTACCTTTAATAATAAATTTCTAATTCAATTTTTAAAGAAAGTGTCCTCCTAAATAAGAGGCTCAACCTAAATTTAATTGGGGTTTCGATTCTGACTCAAATAATTTTGGATGTCATTTTCAGGAATCTATAATTTCATCGTGTTTTAGTAGTGTTAATGACGATTTTGATATTAGAATTGGATTATTAATTGAGTGAGGTTTAGTTAGTAATGAGTGGGTAGTGGGTTGGTTTATAAATTATATTAATAAATTAAAATTATAATCAATAGTTGAACGCCAAGTATTTTAATATAATTTAGTAATTGATGGGTAATAAATTGATTTATAAATTATACAAATAAGTTAAATTATAATAAATAGTTGATAAATTATACAAATAAGTTAAATTATAACAAATAGTTGATAAATTATACAAATAAGTTAAATTATATCAAATAGTTGAGCACCACGTATTTTAAAAAATATTTAAATAGTTTAAATATAAAACCGTTAAATAAGTGGTCAATTTTGAACCAAAAGGTGGATGACAAGGGTATTTTTGACCCGATAGGTGGATGGGAAGGGTATTTTGGAGCCAATAGATGGATGGAGGGTAATTTTGTACCAATTTCAATACTTTAAGGGTATTTTAGGCCCTTCTCCGTTTATTATATCTTTGAAAATTTGACTAATATACATACCATATGGTTAGGGTTGAATATTAGACAAAAACTTTATTTTATTTTTATATTAAAAATCCAAAATATTACTTATTTCAAAAAAAAATAAAAATCACGGTTCATCTATATAATCCAAAAGAATCTTTATTTTTAACTAATTTTTATTATATGATCCATCTCTCAAAGGGAAAAGGTATATATTTGCTTTACTTTTTATTTTATGTCATTATAATAATTTATTTTTGGGTATTTCTTTGAACATAATTAATTAACTCTTTCCTTAAATAAATCGAGTTCCTAAGTCGAATTAGCTTAGGATTTTTGCTTCTCAACTCTTATAAACACATAAGGTTGTTTGACTCCACTTCCTAATTTCAATTATTTTTTTAATTCTTAATCAGAGGTTTCGAATTACAACATCCATTTTTTATATATCGTCAATCCTGCACCATCTACCCTCATATCAAGTGATAAATCGGAAAAAATATATATGAAGATAATTTTGAATCACAATCGTTCTTCCTCAGACGTTCGTGTAGTATTTAGTCAAATAGAAATACCACAAGAAGAGTTAAACATTAATAAAGATAGCAAAAATTCTTCTTCTTTACCACTTTTATCTATTCAATTTCACCTTGATATACATGAACTATATTGGTATAAAACTCCCACTCCCAATGAAACTAATCAGTACCAATATTATCGACATACTCGTGGTGATTCACTTCATCTTGAATATTCTCCTTCTATATACATGTCATACGACTTGTTCTACCATGCTTTGCGAGAAAATATGGAGGATTTAGGAGAGGAGCTTGAAGATAATTATCGTAGTGATATCATCCATGTTGTGATAGACAAAATATGTGGGATTGTTGTTGATGAGTCATCTAACCATGGACGTGAAAAAGTGGAGGTGTTTGTTGGTATAATGTTCTTCATGAAACGTTTTGTTGATAAAAATATTTTGAACGATGATTGTGTGATTTGTTTTGAAGAGCTTGGGAAGGAGGGAAGTGTGATGTGTACACCTTGTTCACACGTGTTTCATGAGGATTGTATTGCAAAATGGTTAGCCAATGGCAATTCTTGCCCTATTTGTCGTCGTGATCTTCCAGATATTTAACTATTTTAGCTACTCGATTAATCAATTATCTGAACTCTCGATTTTCTCAAATCGAGAAATATTGAGGAAAAATACAATCCATCTCCCAAAGGGAAAAGGTATTTGTTTTTACTTTTTATTTTATTTTTATATTTTATTATTGTGTATTTATTGAAACATAACTAACTAAACTTTTCCTAATTAAATTCATAGTTCCCAAGTCGAATCGGTTTTTAATTTGCTTCTCAACTCTTATAAATACATTAAACACCGTTTGAGACTATTATTATTTCGTTCTTTTGGAATAACAATATCCGTTTATCATATGTCATCAACGATCTGCACCGAGTGAAAAACCAAAGATATATAAATATGGAAACTATGTTCTATTACGGTCTTCCTTCCTCAGACGTGTGCGTAGTATTTAGTCAAATAAAAACACCAAAAACAAAATTAAACATTAATAAAGATAGCAATAATATTTCTTCTTCTTTACCACTTTTATCTATTCGATTTCACCTTCGTGCAATTGAACTATGTTGGTATAAACCACCCAATGGTGACCCTCTACAACTCCAATATTATCGCCCTATGTTTACCATATCACATCATATTGAATATAACCCTTCTATATATGTGTCATACGACTTGTTCTACGATGCCTTGCAAGAAAATATGAAGAATATAGGAAAGGAGTTTGAAGATAATTATCGTAGTGATATTATCCGTTATATTATAGGGGAAGTACGTGACGTTTTTGATGATGAATCTAACAAAGGACGCGAAAAAGTGGAGGTGTCTGTTGATACAGTATTCTCCGTTAAACGTTTTCTTGATAAAAGTATTTTGGATGATGATTGTGTGATTTGTCTTGAAAAACCTGGGAAAGAGAGAGAGGTGATGTGCACACCTTGTTCACATATGTTTCATGAAGGTTGTATTGTAAAATGGCTAGAGCATGACACTTCTTGCCCTATTTGCCGCCAAGATATCTTAGATAGCTAGTTTTTTGTGTATCACTTTTTTTTTCTTCTTCAAATCATTATAATAAAGGAGAGCTAACTTTCACATATAGCTAACACGAAATTTATATTTGTATGCCTACAGCAAAATTTGAATAATTGCGCTTCATAGCAAACATAAATATGTATAATTCGATATACATATACTAAGAAACCAATTGTATAATTCACTATACATATACAAAGAAACCAATTGTATAATTCGCTATACATATACAAAAGAAAGCAGTTGTATACAAATCTATTGCATAATTTGTGTATGTATAAAACGAGAAAGAGAGAAAGACAAAAGAAAATTGGATAGGGATATATTTGTATTATATGATTATAAGTGTATAGGATGAAGATAAATGTATTTGCAAGTGTATTTACAATTTTCTCTCGCTTTATACAAACAAAAACGCAATTTATACTTTTCGTTTCTGTTTGTATAAGCGATAGAGGCGAGGGTGACGAGCGAAATTTGAAAGAGTGGCAAACGAAATCTGAGAGAGGGGAGAGAGGGAAACGAAAATATATGTATACATACAATTTTTTCCCGCTTTATACAAACAAAAAGCGTTTTATACACTTGTGTTTGTATAAAAATGAGAGGAAGCAAGCGAGAGAGGGAGAGTGGCGAGTGAGAGTTTGAGGGAGAGAGGTGACTGACAAAAAATTTGTTACAGGGCACAATTAAATCAAAGTGTGATTATAACATTTAATTTGATTTATTAGTTTGCCATTATATTTCCCAAATTCGATTTTTATAGCAACCATATGTACCTGAAGTTGAAGCAAAAATGTCACCATTCCTCTCCCTTATTTTATTAACATTTCAAAAACCAAAATTTCAAGATAAAGTTAAGAGTTTGTCAAGCCTAAATTCAGACATTGTGTAATAAAACTAGTTCCAAAGTGAATAGATATGCAAAAATTTATAACAAAAAAAATATGAGAAGAATGAAGTGAAAAAATTAAATACTGAGAAACAACATAAAGTTACATTTGTTATCTAATGGTCAGCCACCACCCAAAATACAATCTTAAACTAACTTTGAAATGGACATTAAATTTTTACAAAATAAACATTACAATTACAAAAACCAGCTCAAAAGCATGGTAGACCTTAGTGACAAGAATGAAGTGATAAATTTAATAGCCAGAAACAATAACCCTTACAACTTACAACCTATATCAATGATGCCCCTTAAGACCACAAGGGATTAAAAAAAAAAAAAAATTGGTCAAGCAAATGCTTGGTCACTAATACCAAGGGAACAAAAGAATCACATAATTTACCATTGATTGGATATATTATCTAAATGTTATATTTCTTTGGTTGTCTCCATTGAGCTAGAGTTCTGGACAATGTACTAATAATAGCAACCTTAGGTATTGATCCTTGTTTTCCAAGCAAATCTTTTCCTGCCAAATCTGTAATTTTAGGAACCAGGTGTTTGTGTCTATCGATCTGCAAAAGAAAAAAGGGAGAGCTGATGGTTCCCGTTGCTGTTATTCATGACGTGTTTACTTTTCTTCACTAGATAGTTCGGTATAATCATGAGATACTAGACCAAGGACAATGAGAGTTTTGGAGTGTTGTTATATGACTCAACATCCTAACTTACACTCGTAACGTGATTTTGGGGTTTACACTCGAATTTTTAATACATGTCAGTGCAAGTATGAAACCATCTGAAGTAATTTAAGCATCTAAAGTGTTTCGTTTCAACACAGTAGAAAGCATTTCTCTTTGCTTCATCTAGGTTTTCTTTGAAGTAATTAGTCTCAGTTCCTAATCCTAGAACAAGTAGATTTATATGAAAGATTATAATGTTGCTTTGAAAGCAGAAGGGTGACTTAAGAAGGGATACCTTGCATATCTTTCCGTCTTTCAAATGATATCGGATGCCAGACCAGTTGATGGACTGAGAAAGATGAGAACGCATAGCAGATAGTGGGTATAAAAAGTTGTCAACCAGCATTGCAATGAATACCTACTCAATCAAGACATCAAACGATTAAACATTAGTGACTTGTATTGTGATTAAAAAAAAAAAAAACTAAAGCAAACAGGACCATACAGGATTTTCATACTGAAAAGAAACGGAAATAAACTGTTTGGTTTACAGGCGAAGTCTGAATGAACTTACAAGACACCAGTTATAAGAAGCGAGTGACAGTTGAGGTGCCTCGGGAGACAACATATTGCACAAGTGAACTTCGATTCTTGTCAAGTTCCACATGGAAAGGAGTTCAATCACTGTGCATACAGCAAGGCATGCAACAAGTAACAACCCTGACAAAGTACAAAAAATATGTGCTTCTAAGAGGGAGAAATATGCAACCAAAGAACCAAATAAACATATTTGTTTTCTTGGAGAAGAGGAAAACACTAAACTAATAATAGGATAGACAGATTTTCAAGAACAACTATGAGCTACTTAACATGTCATGAAGCACCTCCCACACAAACAAAGATTTAGTAATTCCAACTACTGGGAAAGTGGGAATAGCATAATCGTAAATACTGCCGGCAAAATAAGCCCATATTTTGGTGATCCGCCCATACTTTAACGGGTTGAGTGAGTGATCTTTCACATGGGTAAAATGTGAATTAGTCAAATGGGTAAAACTTCTAATTTTTTTTCACTAAAAATCATGATATCACTAAAAATAGTGTAACTTCTCTTCCTTTTTATTCTATAGACATAATTATTCTTCTGTATAATTGAAAAGGTGAAGTCTTTGACCCTCCAAAAATATATAAGTCAAATGTACATTTCATTCGTTAATTATAATTATATTTTTATTTATTTAATTTTACATTGAATAATAAATATTAGTGCAAAATAAGCAAATGGTGTATTAGTATTGACATTGCTTAACACTCATTAAGCATGTTTTAGTCTTAAAATGCAAATATTCATTTTTTATTTTGTTAAAAGAGGACCAAAGCTCCACTTTATTTCAAATGACAGAACCCAATTCTAGAATGAAACAACAACCAGAAGAACGCAAGAGAACAAAATTTTAAAAAAACAACTAAATGAAGCATGTTCAACATTTTTCATCTAAAAAAAATTAAAATATTCATGAAAATATGAGTAAACTAATATTTTACCCAACCCATTATCACCCAACAATTTTTACCCATATCAAATATGGGCGAATTGAATTAGTACTCATTTTATGTTTACCCATCAACCAGCCCACATTTGACCCAACCCCGCCCACATTTGCCACCACTACTGGTAAATAACCAGTCGAATATCAGGATTCAAAATCATATCAGCATTATAGGACATGGAAAGGTTTCCACTATGTAATAGTTCTGAGAAAAGGAAAAAGATGTGACCTAAATGGCTACCACGACGCACTCTACTTCTACTTACACAAGAGAAATGTACTCACCATTACATGTCATGGCTGTACCCTCAAGAGAGTTTTCTTTAAGATAATGTCTCAGTGCTGCTGCCACATGAATCCCCGCCATGATGTATGGAGATACAAAACCCCAAGACAGATAGCAGTGGGATGTAAATAAAGCCCGATTCATGATCCAGTTCACCTTTGTTGTATATGATTCGAGTACAAATGTTTGCTTCCTCAAATAATTCCAATATCTACACATAAACACGAGTATAAGGTGAGCCAACAGCAAACAGTTGTCAGATGTATATCAATATTTCATAAAAGATTTTATTCTATTTTTCAGAAACCTAGGGAAGGTAAGATCAGTTGCAAGAGGATGTGGAAAGACTGCAACCGGTGGTGATGTAATAAGCCTCTTGTGTGCACCTAGAAAACGTAGCAAAAACCAACAAAGGATTATGAAATAATAGTTTTCACCAAAAAGAAAGATTGTGCAAAGAATCATATCTCACAACTAGTCCCTAGAGCACCTAAAGCTAAAACCAACGAGTACCACAGCACCGCAGTGCCAGTGGATATACGAGGGTTATAAAATCAACAGAAGAAGTTATACCAAAACAATCACCGCAACAAAAAAAGCACATAACTATTTTGAGTTACACATGTCCTGAGAAATATCTTCCAGTGACAAGAATATCACTACGTAAAAGTGAAAAAACAAAAGTTCAAAGGAGAAGACTAGATCATTTTACATATTTGCAGGTGAAGAGAAGCATAGCCAGGACAATTCTTAAAATGTCATAAGTTGCAGAATAAGAAAATACTAAAAATTCTGTTTTCCATGAATTTCGACTATCACAACAGCATCGAGGAGGTACACACCAGCTACATTGCCACTCTTGTGACGTAACATTTATTTAGGAATGAGAAACTGGAGGTACACTTTACCTGCTATAGCTGCTAGAGTCATGTCATCTGAGTAGCCCCCATCTCGAAGCCCTGACACTACACAATGGCGGTCGGTTCTAAAATCGTTTGCGTGCATCTGGAATTAAAAAGGTACAAAATAACTTGTAACCAGATGCTACATAAGTAAAATGTTTGTCAAATAGAGAACGTGGATGTACTCATGAAACAGGGAAAACATGTGATGGTAAAAACTAACCATCATGCATCCTCCCCACAGAAAGAATGTTTTTCCACCAGTAGCAAATCCCATTGAACATGGCTGTAAATATATGGCAATGAACCAACAAGGTAAAGACAGTCAGCAAAGCTACAAACAAGTTAAAAAGGAACCTTTATAAATCAAATTATCTGCACTAAACACATGCAAAGACAACATAGATGCATAATCCCACATCTTTTAGGAAGCTCATAAACCATCAGAGTTAGAGGAGAAGATTCAACTTGGCCAAGAAATATAATTTAGAAGCTAGAGTCCATGCCCATACAAGATATAAACACAAAAAAAGCCTCATTAAAACCAATTATAGATATAGTCTGCAGCTCACTATATCTGACTTCAATTTACATTAATATAACAAAGAGTGCAAAGCCGTAAACTACATAACTTCAAGCTATCATTCGAAAGATTTGTGTGTCAACAATAAGTCTTTACTACAGCTTTTACTTAAGATAGAAAAAAAATTATGGAAAAATAAAAACCCCAACCAACAACAACAACAACAAAGCCTCAATTCCAAGAAAGTTGGATCGGCAAGATCTAAAACTAAAAACAAATAGCTGAGTGACCAAAGTACTAATCTAACACCTTTGATAGACCATCTTACTCTAAAATCACTATCTACATTATAGAGAGATGAATTACCAAAAATAGAAGCAAAAGAACAAACTTTACAGGCAATAAATATAGAGATAAGGGCAAAATTGTCACCATACCATGTGGTATCCATAAATGCAGTAGCTTCCCAAAGTTCCAGATGGTAAATCAAGAGGATATCCTGTTTGAATAAAGATCTGGCAAGCATAAAGACAAAATATTACATCTCTACCAAACAGATGAAATGAAGATTTTATTAGCGAGCTGACATGTTTTGCCAGAGAAAAAGGTTGCTTCATGATAGAAATTACATCTGGATTCTTCTCCATTTCAGTAGTAAGGGCCCCAATTGACCCAGGGTGCAACCTAACATCGTCGTCAAGGAATAAGACATACTTTGTATCTTTGTGCATTTGTTCCACCCCAACCTGCAAAGAACACCGTCGTTTTAGGTAAGGAACACCAAAGAAGTACTAGTTCATAAAACAACTATCATAAGCAACCACTCAAACATTAAATATTCACAAACACTTTCACATCAAATGGGTTATATAAGATTGAACAAGAACTGGCTGTGACTCTTGAAAGGGACAATGATTCAAATTGCCCCTCAACAAACAGCTGAAGAACCATAAATTGAATATTGGAAAGAAGAGCGAGAGAGCAAAAGAGAACAGAATCAGAGAGAAATAGGAAGGATCTCCTTGCAGCTAGATGACTTCTTTCTTTACCTATAGAAGTCTAGAGGTAGTTGAAACAAAAAGCCATTTACTAGCTTTATTGCCTTCCCTTTCATCAGTATCATCTCTTATAACTCATGCATCAATAAGTAAAGTACAACTTGAACTATGCTAACACAAATTGATCCATCTTAGAAAGCAAAGAATGGAAATAAAAATGACTGTAACCTCCATTCCAAAAGAGGTAAGATTGGTTTGCCTAATCAATATATAGAAAAATGGACAAAAAAAAAAACTTCTCAAGATTTCCAACAGTAAACAGTAAATCAGATGCATACCAATTGATTGTGAATCTTCTGACTACAAGTTGTTGACAGACCAGCTACAATAACCTTAGCCTCAACAGCATCCTGCATGCAGAACATGAAACAAGTGATGAGTGTAAGAATGCAATGCCTACATGCAACATGAGCTTGACATAGACACACAGACAGGTAAAAATTATAACTGCATGATATAGGAAAATGTCATATCAAAGACATAATTAGGTAAATACTTCCATTTTTTCAAATAATAATGACCATTTTTTGATTTGGGCACAAGTTTATTGATCAGAATGGGGAAGAGATTGTTTCTTCTGGAGAGATGATCTGATAGGTGATAGGAAAATCTGGTTACTTTCCCACGAAAGCGAGAGAGGAGAAAGGAGAGAATACCTTGGAGGTTCTTCAAAATAATGACATTCCTAATGTAGCTGCTTATCATCCTAGGAAAAAATTAAATATCAATGGCTCCAGCCATCGACTAAATATTGATTCAAAGAGACCCCTGGTTAGAGTACCTCCTCTAATTCTTCTTCCATGCTCCTTCTCTTTCTTTCTTTCCTTTTTTTTCTTTAGGATAGTTTGCTTATTTTCTCTTCTATATGCCCTTTAAGTTTTATCACAAGTCTTAAACTGTTTTCACAAATTCCTTTATTTGCAAACTTCAAATTGTTCTCGTGCCTCTGCTTGGTTGATTTCCAATTAACATGCGAGTGTTGAAGATAAATTCCAAAAAAGACAAAGTAGAAGAACAAAATGAGAGGTTCTTGGCAAGGAAAGATAATAATAAGAGAAGGGGAAGAAAGAATACAAAGATCGGTCCAATGATGAAAACATAACAAGGACATCAGCACAAAACCTATATTTCAGTTTCAAAGGCAATAACCAATTCTCGTGAAATATTGTAATGAATATTACTGCTATGCAAAAACTTTCTCAAAGAATATTAGGCTTTTCAAATTAATATGATAGTAAACATCAAATTAATGCTGAATATGCTATGAGATCAAAGGCAAACATCAATGATTAAACTAACAACTAATACCAACTCTCCAGTTTGGAGATATTCGTTTGCTCAACTTAGAAAACGAATATCATGAGAAGTGTGCAATAAGAAGCTATAAACAGAAATCAACTCTTCGAACACAAAAGAAGCCCTAATACCACACCTTAAAATCTGCTAATAAACACTTCACAGCATGATAAGCAGGATCAGCAGTACTTTCAACCACAAAAAGGAACTCCAAAGGACCACCATAAAGAGACGTGATCTGCACCATTCACAAAGGAACATAAGCAGACCGAGCAGACTATAAGTTATCTGAACTAAGTGAGAAAAAATGGAGCATGTAACTCAAGGTTTTCATCGCACATCCAAAATAACATAAATATAAATTAGATACCAAATGGAGAGCTAAAAGACAGCATTTACCTTTGTTATTTATGAAATATATTTTTTTCATTATAAAAGGGCAAACATGCACATATACAAAAAAGTAGAGAACTTCACAAAAAGACTAAAAGACACAAAAATATGTGACTGAGTTCATTATGTAGTAATGCGGGCTTCTCAGAAGCAACAAGGAAAAAATTAGGTAGCAAACTTGAGATTATTTTCAAGTTGAGAAGATGCCATAAAGAAACCGTAGAGTAAAGTCAAATACACAGCTTAATTGAGAAAACAAAGAACGCTCCAAGGCAAAAGATTTCTTATCATTTACCTGACTTCTCCAGTTGTGTAGATTGTGCTCGCCAAACCCTTTTAAAGGCATTACAACTGTGATTCGAGGCAAATTGACCTGTTTTGAATGCTCAAGTTCATTAATGTTCAATGTAAGGAATGCAAAACTATTTCCACTTTTCATACTACTCTTCATCCGTCGGATCTCCCTGCCCCTGCAAAAAGAAACCAAAAGCTGCATGAAAATCACTATCTTAGAATCCATTCGTTACCTAAGTTGATTATAAATTATCAGCAAAGATAATTGTCCACCATAAACTCTAAGATAGATTAAAAAGATCTCATACCTAACATAAGCAGCTAAAGCCCATCCAAGAGCCAGGATTAAGACGATTAAACATCCCTGGAGACACAAAGTCCCATAAAAACAACAGAAGAATAGATAAAGAAACAAGACAGGAAAGTAGAAAAGTGTGATGAGAATTTTCATTTTCTAAATTTTTCAGTAACAAATTAAATAATTAAATAACACAAACTAGTAGAACACAGAGCAGATTTATTCATGTTAAACACATCGCAAAACATTGATTAGCGGACAATCAACAGCAACATACTCAGTGAAATCCACAAGTGGATCTAGGGAGGGCAGGGTATATGAAGACCATACCCCAGTCTCACGGAAGTGGAGAGGATGTTTCTGATAGACCCTTAGCTTCAAGAAAAGCATTTCAAAGCAGTTTGAGAAAGGAAATACAGAAATGAAGAAGACATGGCAAACAAACGGAAAGTAGAACGAAGCATCAAGTAAAAACTAACAGTAGTAAATTAATCCAATAACTAACGCAAAAGAAACATACGTGGTAACAGAAAATCGAAGATAAGAAACTAAGAGAATAATGATGTGTGCTTCAAACTACAACCAAGCCTATCCCACTGAAAAGCGAGATAGCGCTCAACTCAACTAATCTTCTACCCTAACTCAGGACTTCCTTACCCTGATATCTACGGTCATGTCCACAGTAAACTGAAGATGCGGAATTTCATGTCTAATCACCTCCCCAAAACTTCATCGCCCTAACTCTACCTTGCCTCACACCCATCATTATAAACTATTCACACCTCATCGATAGGGCATCTAGGCATCTTCACATACTCAAACCATCTTAGTCTCACCGCGCTCATCTTCTCCACCGCGGAGTTCATTTCCACCTTATCTTGAATATCTTTATTCCTAATTTCATCTCCCATAATATGCCCACACATTTACCTCAACATTCTTATTTCTGCAACTTTCATCTTTTGTACATTAGAATTCTTAACTGGTCAACACTCCATCCCATACAACATAGTCGGTCTAACCACCAGTCCGTAAAACTTACCTTTAACTTTTGGTGGCACATACTTATAACACATGACAACGGAAGAGAGCCTCCATTTCACCCACCTCACACCAATACGATGTGCGACAACATCGTCAATCTCCTCATTTTCTTGGACTAAAGTCCCAAGATACTTGAACATTTACAAGTAAATATTTTAAATTAGAAAAAACATTAACAGACAACTGATTTCATTTGTCTTCAAGCATATCAAACCTTTTTACTCCCATCCAAACAACGAGATATAGAATGTGGGACATTTCTTTTTTTTAAGAGTCAATATGATGAAAAATTATGATCAAAGTTCACATAGTTTGAATCTCGAGAAGCGAAAAGTGTTTAAATAAATTGGGAAGAAAGTAGTAAGCTTTCATGCACTTAATAGTAAAGCCAGCATGACTTGACAAATTAAAATCATCTCACGCTGCAATCTGCACCTTAATAATTTCCCTTTTTCCTTCGTTAGATTTCATATTATAATAGTTGCCTTGTTCAGTAAGTTGTAGTAGGCATTCACTTTCTTTGTTTATTCATCTATCAGTCTTATCCTATTAAATCCGATATGAAAGGACATTGTAGCTACAAGCACAAATGAGCTACTTTTGTCGAATTCTTTCTCTGTTCAATCACTAAGGCTAAGCTGTACAAAATGATTTTTGAAGAGCAACCTCTTGCAGTAATGCGTAGAAGGGCATACAAAGCCTTCTGTTATAGCTGTGGAGTCATTGAAAAGTGATGCGAGCCGATCAATTGCTTCGGAAAAAAACCTTTTCTACTTAAATGACAGAACTTATGAACATACAAGCCTAAGCTCTTGCCAAATAAGCTTCACCACCAACTATTGATTACTGAATAATTTGTAATGAAAGGTAAGTAATAAGATCGTCCGTATAAGAAATCCCAACCATTAAAAACAACTTCCAAATTACACACTCCTCAATCCTAAAGACTAACATAATAAGCTAACAAAAAAGCAGAAGAAAAGAAACTTCCAAGCTGCAATTTACCGTGAATACAGACAACCACATACACAGTGTAATCCTATAATTGGAGTATGGGAATTTAACGTAAAAATGCAGCATAATACAATCAGCAAAAAAATTTAAAAAAAAAATTCAAACTTCAGCAACATATACGCAATGAAATTCTTCATCAAAAAAATACATCCTAAGCTAAATTTAAGCAATTAACAACAAAAGATAAAAATTGAGCCAAATTAAAGCCTAATACTTAGATCTGAACCGTGCCAAATCCAAAAAAAAAAATTTAATAAGCAACTTATTCCTCATTTTCCAAACAACAAAAACTTAAAAAACAACGAACATTCAAAAAAAAACAATTCATACCTGGATCTGAATGAAAACTGCAATAGGACTACACAATGCTCTGCTAGCATTAAACAGATACTCATCAAATGTATCAACCGTCACCATTTTTTTCACTTTTTTTTTCCAATTTTTTTACGAAGATATATGTATGTATATCTCCAATCTCCCTGTCTGTTGCGAAGCGAGAGATAACTCAAATGTGCTAGGGCAATCAAAACAATGCCCTAGATCTGAGAGAGAGAAGAGAGAGAGAAATTCTGCAGAGTTATATTCAGTGTTTCTCTCAGATCAATCACCATGGAAGGAGAAGAAGAGAGAGAAACACTTAGAGAGAAGAAATGAATGGAGGAAAAAAAGGAAAAACTTGTGAGAGACCGCGTAATTTTATATTTCGAAAGGGGGAAAATGGATTTTACACTTGTCTATTTTTTTCTTATATATAAATTAATCGCCTCAATTTTTACTTGTTCATTTTTAAACTTCACAAATTAGACGTTTGTTTATAAAATACTCCATCTTATTATACGTCTCAATTTATTGAACATATTTTAATTTTTGTGATTCAAATAAAATTATCTTTTGGTAGAGAGAAACTCGCAGCCGCTATCCTTTTGGGTGTGCACAGGGTAAAATCCCGCATTCCCGCTCATATGTAATAGCTCGCAAATCACATAGGAAAGGTAATTCGCACTAGGCAAGCATGATGCGACGAGCTCGACCCATAAGACAAACCTCTTGCTTTCGCTGATACTTTTAATTGATAGTCCGTATATATAAATTTTGTTTCAAAAAATTTATATATTTTAATGTTCAAATTTACGTGTAATATTAGGTGGTTTAACTCTTTCAAAACAAAAAGTGTTACGAAAATTAAAAAAAAAATAGTGATTAATATGAGTGTTTATTAAAATATACATATTAATTGATATATAGTCTTAAGAGGAGATGTTTATTTAAATTTGATTTGATGTAGTTTTCTAATTAAGAAAAAATTGGTTTGGTCTTGATTTTGCTTGAAAAGAAATAACCAAATCAACAAATTGTAGACAATTTTTTAATTACTAAAAAAACTTAATAAAATATTACATATACATTATGTTGCACTTGGAAAATATGAAAATCGGATATATCCTAATAAAAGATTAGTTAACTTTTTTCATCTCAATGTCATTAACTCATTTTGCTTTTAAGATAATAGAATTTTAGAGGACGATAAAATTTATTTGTATCAAATATATATTATGTGTTTAAATTTTTATTTTATTTTAAAGCGAACAATTCATTATTTTATTGGCCTACACCAAAAGAAGGTAACGATCATTAGAGGAAAAGTGATTGCATCAACTGACGCACGTGGGTTGAGTCATTTACAATCCCAAGTGCACTATGAATTAAAAAATTAAGTTACACATATACAAAATATAAAAAAATTTATTTGTATATGATAGTTGTAGTTTAAATAATTATGTTTTATATAGAACATAAATATGTATATTGCGCTCAATTTATATAAAGAAAATATTTTTATAATTCGCCATAAAGATACAAAGAAAACAGTTATATAATTTATTATATATATACAAAAGAAAACAATTGTATAATTTGTTATATATATAAAAGAAAATAATTGTATAATTCTGTTTATGTATACATATATAAAAGATCAATTGTATAATATGTGTTTGTATAAAGCGAGAAAGACAAAAGAAAATAGAGCAGGGAAATATTGTATTTGTATAATCATAAGTGTATAGGACTAAAATATATATATTTGTATTTGTATATACAATTTTCTCTCACTTTATGCAAGTACAAAAACAATGTATAAATTTGTATTTGCGCAAAGTGAGAGAAGCGGGTGAGAGTGGAGAGGGAAATCTGGAAGAGGGAGGATAAAAATTTCTGTATATATACAATTTTCTTTCGCTTTATACAAATACAAATATATTTTTATACGTTTATATTTGTATAAAAGAGAAAGAGGCGAACGAGCGAGATTCAACCCAAAATAGAGGCGAAAATAGCAATAATTTGCTATAAGGTACAATTGAATTAAACTATATTTGTAGCATTTAATTTAGATTAATCATTTGCTATTATATAACATTTTTTTCATTTTTAAACTTCTTGTGAGTCTTTTTTCTATATTGTTGCTTTTAGTTATTGTATATTATATGAGTTAGAATAATTCTTAAAGTTGCATTAATTAAATACTCACTATAGAATCTTTATGAAAAATACAAGGGAAAGTATTTTCACTTTTTAGCCAGGGAGGAAAGTGGTAATGTTAGTGGCTATGTTTGTAAAGGATATTCATTAACACGTGATAAGGTCATTTTCAAATTAAATTGTGACGATACACATTAAATGCAAAATAATCTATAGTTTCGTTTCTATTTAACTATTATTATTTTAGATTTTGCATATTTAAAAATTTTAGGTATTTATATTATATTTTTATTTTATATTTTCTTTGACTCAAATTTTCAATAATTGAAAACAAAAGTATTTTTTCGAAAAAAACATGTAAAACTAATAACTCTCAAAGATAAAATAGCGAGAGTAGTGATATTTATGCATTGATTTTGTGAAATTACAAATAGTAAATAACATTAATTTTTACTATAAAATACGAATAAAGAATATTTCTTTTTTATCTATTCGATATTTGAAAATCTTTATTGAAATTTAACTAAATTCAAATTAATGTGTTACTTGATCTACTTCTGTAAATAGCGCTCATAACATAAAAAAACATCTATACATATTCAAAACTCGAAATCACTCATAATAAAATAATATCACTAATCATTTCTCAAAATCTATATTAATATAATATTTTAATTTCATCTTATATGAAAAAGAAACACGTATCTAAATAATAATTTGGACCCATAATCCCTTTTATTCATTTTTTAATTTCTTCATTGATTTTCCCAGATTTGGTCTTGATTTTAGTCAAGTATTAAAGGGTATCTTGAATAATTTAAAAAGACATTTCCAAATCTTAATTAAATAAACCTTTCTAAATCAAACTTATTAGCTATTAATTAGGAAAATTAACAATATCATTATCGTTATTAGCTTGCACGCATCAAATTAAAGCATAAATAATTCAAAACACACACTATGAAGTAGATATCAATACTAAATAATAGACGATTGACATTCTTTCACTTTTAACTAAGCATTTCAAGTTTGACTTTAACGAGTGTAGTGCTTTTTAACGGTGGTAGAATCAGAAATTTCATTAAAAAATTTAACATATAAAAAAGTCAAAGAAAGTTCAACATATATTATATACTCATAAAAAATAATTTTAATCATATATAAAAATAATGTAATTTTTCGTCAAACGGGATTCAAAAAGGCCCTTAACCCTTACTAGCTACGCCCTACTTTTTTATACGAAGTGTTTTAACTCTCTTAAAAGACTAAAACATATTCAATGTCAATATAAATTAATCAATATAGTAAATTTCAAATATTCACGAGTTAAATAAGAGAAAAGAACGTGAATATGTTATCTCTATCTACCTAACAAAAACTTATATAAAAAAATTCAACATTTTAATTAAAAATAAAGAAATTTTTACGATTCTATCGACCCCTTCGTGACCACACTAGTTGCGTGAAGAATATTTTGCCAATGATGCAAGCTGTATCCAAATGGCAATAATCAAAATGGAATATGCGTTTAAATTCCTCCTCCTTTATTAAAAAAAACAAAAAAAAAATAAATTTGGACATGTTAGTATTATTATAAAGTTTTTAAAATTTATTTTATCAAATAAGCCAATATAACATTTCATTATTCATACAACTGGCAGAGCTGTACTTGTCAACTAGCAAACTAATTAATATAACAAAAAATCATATTATTGTCACTTGTCACCAAAATACTTTAGTATTAGTCATTGTCATGTTGATGGGGCAGGGATGACGATGAAGCGGGACAGAGTGGATTGAACTTTTTTATAGTTATGATGTTAGAATTGAAAATAAATTTAAGTTTTTTGTCAAATTTAAAATTAGATCTGAAATCTTTATAATTAAATATTAATTTTAAAAATAAAATAAAACATGTTTGAAAAGAAATTAATAACTTTATGATTAAATTGGTCCTATATAACTTAACGTACGTATCAAATTTTATGCATATTTTAGCGCTGACACAATGCAGTGGTGCAACCTGGCGCAGAGTAGTATCATTCCTTGTGGCAATAGCTATGTAGTTGACCATTTAACTAGTGGCCCATATGTCGAATGAGTCGGTTAGTTAGAAATTTTTAATTCGAGCTTTAAAATTAAAAAAAAATTCAAATTTAATGGATCGTATCTAATACGAATTCAAAATTTCTATCGTTGTTGAGATTCCATCTTTTTGTCAACAATGTTGGAGCTATTTTTCGGAGCTAGAATTTGGTCTAAGAGATGTCAAAATATAAAAAAATAAAATCGTATACAAGGCAAAAACTATCAATATGTAATATAGATATATATAAAATATATTTTAATTCTAACTAAACAACGTAATTTTCCGACAAAGAAATCGTCACCCCTTCACTACTACGAGGCTCCGCTACTGCTTTATAGAAGCCAAAAACTATCAATATGTATATTTATGTTTTTAACTCTCCCTAGAAGCTCCGATCTTTTTGTTCTTTTAATGACTCAAACTCATAATCTTAGAATTGGAAGTGAGGAATCGACCAGGTTAATAGTGAAAGGAGATACAATATACAAATATATTATTTTATGTTAAAGAGTATATTAGATCAAACATTGAGCAAATTGAAAACCATATAATGAAAATATGCACTTCAAAATAATTAGCTAGAATAGAAACAAGGAATTCCATTATTTTACATCTAAGTTGATAGTATGTATAGAATGGGAAAATGCATAAGTACCCCTTCAACTTATGCCTGAAATCCCAGAGACACACTTATACTATACTAAACTCTTATTACCCCTGAACTTACTTTATAAGTAATTTTCTACCCCTTTTTAGCCTACGTGGCACCAGTTTGAAAAAAAAAAAAGTCAATCATCGTTGGGCTCACAAGATAGTGCCACGTAGGTCGAAAAGGGTAAAATATTATTAATAAAATAAATTCAGAGGTAATAGGACCTTAGTATAGTATAAGTGTGTCTCTGAGATTTCGAACATAGGTTGAGGGGTACTTGGACATTATCCTTATATAGAATAGATATTATTCAAGACGACGTGGCCATTGATACCATTCAAAAGGAAAAAACTTGTAGAGTCTCGACCTTCCTGAAAAAATACTGACAAATTGTACAACATCCATCTCAAAGTCATAAGAAATAATATTAAGCCGAAAACCCAAATAAAATATGTGTGGAATGGTAGGATGAATGACCATGTAATCGATCATGTAAAATTTGCCCTCAACTTTAAAATCATTATCTGGGCATTGCAGAATACTTCTGCCTACATTTCTTTCATACTTTTTAATCCATAATGGATCTCGATTACGAATATCGCTAGCAAGGTACCACACAATAACGATTGCCTTGTATACAATATTCAACGCAAAATACAATCCACCATCTGATGATCCAAGATAACCACAACCTATCTCCGTATGCTGAGGCAATTTCATAGCCCAAAAAGACTTGTTGATACTATCGTAAACAGTTATCTGTGATGAATCGTCGTACCAACAGAACACTCCATCGATGACACTAGCGGAGGGTGAGATCATTATGGTACAAGGACACAGTATTAGAGGTACATCAAGAATAATCTTATTTGCAGTCCACACAAAAGTTTCAGAAGAGAAACTTTCAATGGTTACAACAAAGTGTAACTCAGGGGGGGTGCGAGGTATTGCATACCGAACTATAGTGAAGGAGATACTATCATCATCTTTTTTATCAGTATTATCTACGTTACAAATAAATCCAACTAATGGTTGAATATTGTCGTAGTCCTCCATGGAGATTTGAGTTTTCGGGAGTACCAAAAAGTGCCTTGTGGCGGGATTATAAACGTAGTAATGAATCTTTTTCACCTTGCAAAGAACAAAACCATTCGACGATGCAACAACATGTGCATCGCGATGAAAAAAATTGTGTAATGAATCATTAAAAGTTCCATCGATAAGTGAATGATCCAACAAGCAGAAGCGTAAGTCAGAATTTTTAATAAATGAATGTTGACAAAAGAAACCAACTAGATGTGGTTTTTGGTTCCATCGTCTGCTACGGCAATCAGTAATGTATTTTTCCCAAGTTTTGGATACACATTTAAACTTTAGCAGATACTTTGAAGGCAAATAATCCAATATTTTTATCATAATATCTTCACAAATCTCATACTTTCTCATCTTAGACACACCATTCATACTCACAAATTCGATACAGAATTTGAATAATTTATTTTGTGTATTACTGTATATATATAGAAAACTAACTAGTAACATCCTATATTTATAGTACTAGAAACCAAATTAAACTAGGAACAGGAATAAACGTAACTAACAAATCCTAATTAAATTATATATGAGAAAGCACCATAAATAACAAATGCTAATTAAACCATAAATAACAAATTATTATCAAATTGTGATTCCTACTCAAACTTTAATTAAATTATTATTTCTAACCAGATGGATTTTTTATATTGACCAACTATGAGGTTTTGACCAAACTAAGCCATTATATAAAGTCATTCACCAAAATAATATGTTTTTCTAAAATTTTACAAAACTAGTATAAACGTATTCCACAGTAACGTTTTAGGATATATTTTATTTTTTAAAAGTTGATGGCGTCCTATTGATGTACGTTACTCACAGTATATCAATAACAATACATATTCCGGACGTCCCAATTTATAGGTCACAGTTCAAATTTCGAAAAGGCAAAACTATTTTTAATGGAAAAGTAAAATATAGTACAAGTTTTTTTTAAAAAAAAACGTTTTATACAAAATAAAAAGCTACATAACAAACTAAACTATACTCATAAAATGTACTATGTAAACTATACCATATAATGTTATTTCATAAATTCAATTTGTCATATATGAAATTTTCACCAATTTTTATACTCAAAATAAATTAAAATCACTGATTAAATTTGGGCCCATTACATATAGCCCATGTAAAATGTTCTTAAAATTTGTCACCAGGGCCAGCCCACTTGTTGATCTGATATTTTGGGTCCAAGATATATAGCCCAAGTAAAATGTTCTAAAATTAGCCCATATATCGAAATGTGCAAAAGTGGGTCGTAGCCTTTTTATTTTCTTGGTTTCCCACTCGGTGTTCAGAGCCCACATTAGAACCCAACTAAACTAAGATCGTGCATTGCATGAGTCATTCAGGGGTGAATGCTTCCAAAGAATTTTATCCATACTCAGGGCTCAAACCCGAGACCTAAGGTTTATGGTGGATCAGTCTCACCATTCCAAATGTCATTAGCACAAAATGATGCACTCGTTATATATTTCTTTTTGTCTCAATTTATACGACACACTTCCTATTTTAATCGATCTAAAAACGACACCACGACAACGACTATTACTAATTATTGCAGCTATACGTGCGAAACGTTTTCTAGCTAAAAATAAGTCAAGATCCAGCCTCTTTTACAAATTATATGAGTCAAAAGGTGCATTCAAACAAAAAGATTTTAGATGGATGATTTGCATTTTTTTGTCTCAATAATAAAGTAATTTTTTTGCCAGAGTATAAGTTTATATTTTTGGATCATAATATCTTATAAGTTATGTCTCAAAAACATAAGTTCGATTATTAAGGAGAAAAAACTAAAGACCAATTGAAATGGATAAATGAAAAAAAAAAACTAGGTAAAAAAATAATTATTGCTTCTTAGCTTAGGCTTGATTTATTTAATTATGAACACAATATCTAAGTAAAGAGATATGTATAAATATAACTATATATATAAAAATAGAGTTAAACTATTAGTCTAACAATTGATATTAAAGTCTATGCTTCAACGAGAATAGTATGAAAATGGCAGAGTGATAATGTGACGTTTGAACTATTACCTTCACCGTGTCAATAAGAAGTTGATGCTAGTTTTCAACGATTATAAATACATGTGATACAATCATATAAGTGATATACAATGAATATTGAAAATTAATTCATGAATCGTAATAGTTAATCATGTGGAACTTAATTCAAGAAGAGAACATGTGAATCATGGTGATAGGTTAATTGAATCATGTGAAAATTAGTTCGAGGGAGGAGATAATTTGATTAATAATACATATGAGTATTTGTTTTGCTTAAAAAGAAATATAATGATGTAGGCAAAAAAAATTAAAGTGACGTATGGTATACTTTCTCCGTCTGCTATTGTTTGTCATGATTTCTATTTTAATGTCAAATTATAAAAATTTTGACTAATATTTTAAGATGTATTTTTTCATCATATTAATATACAAAATATTGCAATTTATAGTATTTTTCATATAGTTTTATAATATCTATTTTTTTGTTTGAAATATCAAATTAATGTGATCTAATTTAACTTTAAAAATTAGTCAAATTAACTTTTAAAAATGCAACATAACAACCCATACCTAACGGAGAAAGTATATAATAATTAATTAGTCAAAGTTTGAACATTGAATTGTTTGAACAAAAAGGTTTTGTTTCTTTTTCCCCTTTAGAAAAAGTAGTGAATGGATTTTTCGTATTGATTTATTATGATGTTGATGGATGAAATAAGTTCATATTTATTTTTAATTAGAGGTTTTGGAGTTTGAATTTTAGGTATTGAATCGTTTTTATTATAGTGTACTTATAACATATTTGTGATGAATATGTATGGATAGAGTATCGATTTATCTTTTGATTCTTTTTTTTCTAAATATTTTATGTTATTCGAGAGTCGTTAGTAACATATATCTTGAATATATAATGATATGGACCGCTTTATAATATATTTGATGGACAACAATATACTATCGGACAACACTTTGCTTTGTGAAAAATAATATTTAATGTCTTGATCTCTGTATATATTCAATGTTTTGTGATAGACAATATGTTCTGATCTCTTTATGAATATTCAAATTTTATGGAATATTTGAAACATATCTTCAAAACAATGAATGTCAGACTTAAGAAAAATTTAAGGTGGAATAATTAAACCTCAATTGTCGAATTTAGGATTTGAAGTATATGGTTGAGCTCGTTTGGTAAAGGCTCATACTTATACGAAATATTTTACCTCCTAAAATGTAAACTTTTTAATTCAAAATTTGAATTTAATAATATCAAACATCTAACACCAAATAAGAAACAAAACAAAACAAAACATTAAATGTTACAAAATAATTATCATGGTTTTAGGTGATTTAAATATAAGTTTTAAGTTATTATAACTAATTAAAATTTCAAGTTCATTTATATCTTAGCTACAATAATATTCAGTACGTGAACGCAAAATGTTTGACTTTTAGTGATGGAACACGTTTATACAATACATATACTTATGCCTTATTATATATATAGAAAATATATATATATATATATTTTCGTTTTGAGTTAAATTCATATTATTTTTTGTAAAAACAATTAATATATTATGAAATATGTATAAATTATTATTTTTTCGTGAATTTCTCATCTTAATTATCAATTGCTCTTTTTTCCTACTCGAATTATCACCATATTATGTTCTCTAGATGAACTTTAACCATCTACGTACTAAAATACACTTCGAAGCTTACTAGACCAACTATAACCAATTATTTTCTTTTCCTATTAAAATTATTATAGCGTAATACTCAAGTATATGTATTTTAATACATAGATGGTGATAGTTTCAATAGGAAAAGAAAAAAACGATTGATAGTTGAAAATAAAACTTACGAATTAGTGATAAAATAATTATTTCAATTGTGTTTTTGATTCTTATCTCTATAACTTATCATAAAACTGGTATCTTTTTCTTTTACTTTTTAGGTAAGACGTTATTCCACATAATTCAGTAATATTTATCTAAACTTTATAATATATAATTATAAATTTTAAATTATTACAAGAAAAACATAAATTTTAAATTTTAAATCCGTCTGATCCCGATCTTTTATGAGTATTCAACAAAGGTGTCCCCTTGACTTCAAACAATAAAATGAAAAAAACAACAAAATCAAGGGGTGTGAAATTAAAGTGGGTATCACTATCTTAAAGGAAACTTCCTTTTAACAATAATTTGTTAACCAATCAACATTTTAAATTTGGAATATATATTTCAAATTGGTATTTTTATAATTTTATTTCCTATCTAATTTAACAGAAAAGAATCAAGTTTTCTTTTTATTCGTTGATAATATAAAGACTTATGATTAATTACACTAAAATATATATATTTATCCTCTAATATGTATTAAATGAAAAGTTTATGCATTTGTTTTTATGAAGTTGAAAAAAGATTGAACTTTTTTATTTATGCTTTTAATGATAAAAAAAATATTGAGACTCTTAAATAATAAAAGTATACAAATTATTTAATATGAAATAAACATCATAATGAGATAGTATACATAGGTGGATGGATAAACTTAGAACTTTTTTTAAAAAAGATTATAATATTATTACTTTGACTATGCATTTTTTAATTATGAAAATTTTGTATATTACATTTAAAATACATCAATTAAGTTTACAAAAAAATTAAGAAATCAACCATAGAATATTCTTTACAATTAAATAAGTTGACTTTTTCTTCCAATTAACTTTATCATTGTTTTTTGGGGCAAAAGTTAGCAAAGTAGAAACACTCAAAATAAAATAAATAAATTAATAAACATCATAAAATAAATAATAATAATAAAATGTATATTATACTAAAAAGATTTGTACCAGACCTCCTGTTTTTAGTCATCCACTAAGCTTAATAAAACTTATCTGGAAAAATTAATTATTATTTTTATTTTCACTCGGTGTTTAATAACTGTTTAATTTATATGTTATAGTATATTACTTGATATTCAATATTTGTATTAATGTTTATCTAATTTAATATTTATGTATTACATGTAGAACTTATATTTGGAGATAGTGCTTCCTAACTGATTTTTTTTCTTTTAATTTTAGACATTCAAATTAAAATCTCCGATTAAAAATGAAAATATTTTAAACCATCCACCATAATTTTTATTGATACTGAAAATTGATTTGCCACTAAGATCCAAAAATTCTCTAATGGTTTTTTTTATTGTGGAAGACAAAAAAAAGCAACATCAAAGAGGAAAATATCACCATATGTGGTTAAAAAATTTTATGCACTCAAAAGAATATAAAGAAAATAGAAATTGTAAATGTATTAAATAAAATATTCCAGGCTATAGAATTTAGAAAATTATTCGTGTAATTAATGTTATTAAATATTTTTATTAAAATTTATAAGGGTGACTTAATTGGTGATATCTCATTAGGGAGTTCAGAACCTATCAACGTTTTCTCAATCGATTGAGTTCCTTGCACTGAACTTACTAAGTATGATTTATCTTTTCGATACGATCTACAAATTATTGTACATGAACGAATTTATCCGGCATCCGAAAGGTAATAGAAGATTTCCATGAAAGTACCATAATAAATAAATAAATAAAATACTAAAGAGTGTATAAAAATCTTAAAAGACTAATAAAATGACTTGGAGACAAACAAACTCATTTAGTAAATTCCAACAATAATAAGTCATCCACTAAAAATTTTAACAAAATTTAAGAGATCCTTTTATTGAAAATTTATGTGCCACTAATTATAGCAAAATCAAATATTTTTTTAGTGGTTTTACTTGGTGGAAGATAAAAATTAGCACTAATTGAGAAAGAACAAATCATTATCTATACAATGGTTGTTGATAGTCATCTTGCTAATTTACATAGGGAAGAAAATGGAAGAATTTCATCGGTGACAGATCCAAAATTTAAAATTTTATTGAATTTTTAGCTTGTTTAATTTATCGAAATAAGTATTTATATATATTCAATACTGAACTTTTTATTTGAATATAATTTTTTTTAAATATTTAATAAATTTATCTGAACTCATACCCTCGATTTTAACCAAAGAAATAAATGGTCCTAACTATCCTATCTTTGATTTATTAACACAACTTAATTGAGAAAAGTATTTAAACTTTGAATTTAAACACTTTGCCAGTTTAAGACGCAATTGTCTGGCTTTTCATCTCGAAGAAAAACAAAAATAAATAAATAAAGCTTTAATTAAGTTATATATTTCAAAATTTTATCAGACTTCAAGTAACTCATCGACATGGAAGAAAAATTATAAGTATAGTAAAAAAAGCATACGATAATTATACTATTTATATGAATGATAAAATAAGACATACGTTTATGCTGGAACACTTACAATCATAATAGAATACATAAATTTACTGAAATTTAAATCGATAAATACCTTTTAAAGCGTTAATAATACCTCAAATGATTCACGAGCTAGACTGAAGTTCAAGTCCAATTAGACATAAAATTTAAAATACTAAAAATATTAAAAATAAAAAATCAATCTACTCAAAGAATAAATTGTGCAATTAATTAATAGAGATTATTTACCTAATCCAATTATTAGAAAGAAATCATTTGACAAGTCATTTTGAGTTGCACTAATTAAATCATGATTACATAACTAACCATAGTGTGCCACTGTCATTTCAATGGGGGTAGGGCCCTATACTTTGTGATTTATTTCGATCCGTTCAATTTTAATTCATCGATACAGTTAATTCACTATTAAATAAGGAGATGATGTAAAGGTAAAATTTTAATCTCATGTAAAACCTTTATAGTATACTTTCCTACTACACAAATTCAAATTAATCAGATAAATGAACGTTAAACACCAAATAATCAAAATTTAATAACTCATCATGTGCCACAAATTTAATTTCAATGGGGTGAGGCCCTACCTTACATCTTTCCGTTTAACTTATGCTATCCATTCAATTTCAATCCAATCCGTCAATTAACACATTCAATCAACTATTACTAAAAGGCACGTTAAAATGTAAAAAAAAAAAAATCATCTTAACTAAAAGTCTCATGTAAAACCTTCGTAGTATACTTTACTATAACACCAAACCCAAATTAATCAAATCACGTAAAACCTTCCAGGGTTATTTGGTTGAAAACAAGTTATTCCAAGATTTATTATTTCGGAATAAGCTATCTTAATGTAAGTTATTCGACACTGTGGCATAAATGGTGGAATAAACAATCTCAAAGCTGTTTAATATCTCCAACCAAACAAACGATAAAATAATCTTGAGATTATTATACCTTATATCTCACACACCTCACAGTCTCACACCGAACAATTCTCATAATATACTTTTATGTAACGCAAATCTAAAATTAATCAGATCAGTAAATCTCGAACACCGAATACTAGAGGAGTTTCTAAGATAGAAGAAAAAGTTGAGTCAACCAACTAATAAAGAACTAGAAGAATAAAAGAACAACAAAAAAAAAGTCTATAAAAACCAAAGTTGACTAGTATGAGTTTTCACATTTTAATCTCACCATACCACAATAATACCTTCATCTTCTCAATTTATTTTTTTTAAAAAAAACTTAGCCAAATGTTCATAGAAACTTAGAAAAAAAAACCACAAAAAAAATGTCCAAAATAATTTTTTCAATTTTCATTTTTCTGTTTTTCATCATTTCTCATGGAAAATCCCAACAAACACCAAATCAAGAAAAGGCTATTTTACTTCAACTAAAACAATACTGGTTTACTTCACCAAATGTCACAAAATGGATTTCATCATCAAATCATTGTTCTTGGGAAGGAATTATTTGTACCCAAAATTCAGTTTCTGGGATTCAAATCCCTTTTGGAAATATCTCAAAACCAATCCCAAATTTCATTTGTGATCTTAAAAATCTCACCTTTCTTGATTTTAACCATAATTTCATCCCTGGAAACTTCCCTCATATCTACAATTGTTCAAATCTTGAATTTTTAGACCTTTCTTATAACTACATGGATGGTTATCTCCCTGATGAGATTAACCGTCTTTCGAGTAATCTAAAGTACCTAAATATAACAGCCAACAACTTCAATGGTGATATACCTAATGGAATCGGTGGTTTGAGTCAGCTCAAAGTACTTGAGCTGGCTGGGAATTTGTTCGATGGATCATTTCCTGAAGAGATAGGTGAATTGTTGAATCTTGAAGTACTTGTGATGAGCTTGAATCCTTTTGCTCCACAAGCTATACCATCAAGATTCACAAAGTTGAAAAAATTGAAAAATTTTTGGATGACAGAAGCAAATTTGATTGGAAATATCCCTGAAAATATTGGCAATATGACAAGTCTTGAATATTTGGATTTGTCGATAAATGGATTGAGTGGTAGCATCCCTGATGGTTTGTTTCAGCTGAAGAATTTGAGTATTGTGTATTTGTATACTAACAAACTGTCAGGGGAAATACCGCAGTTAGTTTCATCAAGGAGTTTAAATGTTGTTGATTTGTGTAACAACAGTTTGACAGGAAGAATACCAGAAGATTTCGGAAAATTGACGAAAATGACTGGATTGTCTTTGTTTTACAATCAGTTATCAGGTGAAATACCATTGAGTATAGGGAAGTTATCATCATTGATATCTGTTAAGTTGTTTGGTAACAAGTTATCAGGTGAAATTCCACCTGATTTTGGTCGATTTTCGAAACTTTTCGACTTCCAAGTTTCAGAAAATCAACTTGTTGGAAAGATTCCTGAGGGTATTTGCAATAACAAGGCTTTAGCTAGGATGGTTGTTTTTGGTAACAATCTTACAGGTGAACTGCCAAGTTCACTTGGAAGTTGTGACAGTCTGAGTTATCTTCGAGTCGAAAAGAATCGACTTTCTGGTCAGGTTCCTGATGGATTATGGACAGGAAACAATATGTCAATGCTTTTGATGAATGATAACTTGTTAACTGGTCAGCTTCCACATAGAGTGTCATCAAAATTGTCACAAGTTGATATCAGCAATAACAAGTTTTCGGGTGAAATACCAGCTGGTATGGGTACTTGGCACAATCTAAGTGAGTTTAAGGCTAGTAATAATCTCTTAAGTGGTCAAATCCCTCAAGAACTGACACTTCTTCCAGGGATAACTAAACTTTTTCTTGATGGTAATCTACTATCTGGAAATTTTCCATCGAATATATCGTCGTGGAAGACTCTCGTCACATTAAACAGCAGAAAAAATCAGCTTTCAGGTCCTATACCTTCTGCACTAGGCCTTTTACCTAATCTCATTGATTTAGACTTGTCAAGTAACCAATTTTCAGGTGTTATACCAACTGAATTAGGTAACTTGAAGTTAAGTTCACTTAACCTGTCATCCAATCGTCTCTCGGGTGAAATCCCGTCTCAGTTGGAAAATGCAGCTTTTGGTAAGAGCTTCTTGGATAATCCCGGTATTTGTTCAAGTAATCCATCAGTAGAAGTCGCGTCATGCAAGAGGGAAACTAAGTCGGATAAGTTTCCTGTTGGACTTGTTGCTGCTCTTGCTAGTGTAGCAGCAGTTTCTTTCCTTGTGGCTGTTCTGTATGGTCTGTTTGTGTTGAGAAGTCATAGAAAAAGAAAACAAGAATCAGTTTCGACATGGAAACAAACGTCGTTTCACAAATTAGACTTCACAGAATCAGACATTGTATCCAATCTGACAGAAAACAACATAATTGGAAGTGGAGGATCAGGACAAGTGTACCTCGTGCCTTTAAGCCAATCAGGTGACTATGTTGCTGTCAAGAGGATATGGAGAAACCAAAGGTTGGATCACAAGCATGAGAAACAGTTTCTTGCTGAAGTTCAGATATTAGGCACGATTCGACACTCCAACATAGTGAAACTCCTCTGCTGCATCTTCAGTGAAGAGTCGAAACTTCTTGTCTACGAATACATGGAGAACAGGAGCTTGGATATATGGCTTCACTCAAAGAATAGGATGAACAATGCCTCGAGATCAACGCCACATCTGGTCTTGGAATGGCCTAAGAGGCTGCAAATCGCGATAGGAGCTGCCCGTGGTCTTTGCTACATGCACCACGACTGCTCACCACCTATTATTCATCGCGATGTGAAGTCAAGCAACATCCTATTGGATTCTCAATTCAATGCAAAAATTGCAGATTTTGGCCTTGCCAGGATGTTACTCAAGCCTGGAGATAACACAGTGACAGCAGTAGCTGGCTCTTTCGGATACATTGCACCAGGTATAAAACCATCAACTTATCCAAAACATCATTATAAAGTTACATATCAAAGGGCCGTTTGGTTCACATACTAGTTATGCATGAATTATAACACAGGGATGTTTATTTCAGTAAATAGTAATGTAGATATTCTTACGCGAGTGTTCATTCTTAGTACACTAATTCTCACATAACTAATACATTCATGATGGTATTTCAGAGTATGCGCGAAAAACTAGAGTGACAGAGAAAATTGATGTGTATAGTTTTGGAGTCATACTTTTGGAACTGGTGACTGGAAAAGAAGCCAATCTTGGAGATGAAGATTCATGTCTTGCAGACTGGGCATGGCGTCACCTTCAAAAAGGGAAACCGATGGCTGATGCATTAGATGAAGACATCAAAGAAACGCGATACTTGGAAGAGATCTTCATTGTGTTTAAGCTTGGAATCTTTTGCACCAGCACATTTCCTTCATCAAGGCCAACAATGAAGGAAGTTCTGCAAATCTTGATCCAATGCAACAACAGTTCACCTACATCTGGAGAAAAGAAAAATGAAACAGAACAGGATGTTTTGCCACTCCTCAAGAACTCAAGGAGTGAGAGGATTGAAGAAAATGATGATGCTGGTTTAACATCACTTATTTGAAGGAGAGCCTTGACGTAACTAGTAAAGTTGTTGTGGAAATAGTCTTTTGCAGAAATGCAGGGTAAGGCTATGTACAATAGATTCTGCAGGGTAAGATTACGTACAATAGATTCTTGTGATCCGATCCTTCCCAGGACCTTGCACATAGTGAAACTTTGTGCACCAGGCTGCCTTTTTTTTTTTAACAATATGATTAGAGTATGAAGTAGCAAAGAATAAGAGCAATATATAATGTATCAGGTAGTGAAAACTAGCATTGTACATACACTGTATTGGATCCATAGTGTTGTTTTGCTTTTCCAATGTTTACTTTACTCATAATATAACTGTCAAAAAGGTACATTAAAACCATAAACTATTGAATGGAGGAGAGATTTCCTAAAAATCCAGAAAACAGAAACAAGCTTGAACTACCTCAGCACTATAACTTTTGGGAACCATACAACAACAACATATACGATGTAATCCCACAAATCCAAAACTTTTGGCAACGATACAACAACATATCTGATGTAATCTCATAAGTGGGCTCTAGGGAGGGTATAGAGTAAGAAAATCCTATCCCTATCTTAAAGAGATGGAGAGGTTGTTTCCGGTTGTAACTTTTTGGCAACAATAAATCTTGTAAAGATTACACAAAAATGTGGCAACTAGAATAACTTTATTTGTATCCTAACTTTATTTCTGGCTAGTGAGGGAAAAATTTAAGTTAACACTTGGGATTAAGATGGTTCTTAGAGGCACCAGGAGTGAAAAGGTCAGCATATTGGTGTTTAGCTGAAGAGAGATGTGCTCATTTTGGTATATTGAACTATGGCTCACTTCAAAGCTCACTCTTGCATGACACAGTGCACAAGGAAGCAAGAAATATTTCAATCGTCTCGGAGAAGAAAGTAAGAAGTGGGTTCCCTTTAGCAAGAAGAGGGGCGATTGTAAACGTAGAGAACTCTTGACCAGGCACTTTTGGTTGTGTCACTCTGACCATGATCAAGATTCCTCGAGATCTGTGTATTGGGAATGTGAGGCAGCCAAAAGTGCAGCTCCAACGCCTGAACCATCATTAGAAAGCTCAATGACTGTGCTATCTGCAGCATCTCCCAGTAACTCTTTCATAGTTTCCTTCAAGCAATTTCTGAACTTGGTGTAATGCTCAAACAATGCACCGTCCACAGCTATGACAGACCTCTGCTTCTCTCCGTCTTTCAAAGTGTCTCTTCCCAATTTCTTGAGGATACTCACGATTCCTGCTGCAGAAAGACGAGCTCCACGAGAGGTGATAATGTCGCACAGCTCCACAACTATTTTCCTCATTTTCAAGGTAGAACTAGGTACCTGTGAAAAAAATATAGATATAGAAAATAGGATGAGAAAGATGATCTCCACCTAATTAAGCCTAGCCAACTTAATGATGTTCAACCAGGAGTTAGGTTTAGGGTTCCGGATAAGTTATTTACACATATTAAGTGGGTTTTTTATTACAAATACGAGGTCTCGACCAAAGCTACTGGTTTTTGCCGAACTCGTTAGCAAAACCATAGCTCTGCCCTTGATGCTCCATGGTATATATCATATAAAGGACAAAAAAGATGAGAACTTCAAAGAATAGTAATGTTTCACTTAAGTTGTAGATCTTAATACCTCTAAGATATCCTTCAGCTTATTTCCAACAACCTTGAGATCAGCAGACTCATCGTGATGCATAGCAGCCATGTCGGGAGTCCTGCATGTGTGGGAGTAAATAACCTCTTTACAGTATTTGACAATTCAAAGCTTACATATGTTTAATAAATGTACACGAATCTAGTCCAACGAGAAGCATAACTTACGGTGTAAGAGATTAGTGCAACTACATAAACCTTAAGTTGCACTAATTGCATGGAGAAGAATAAGGTTAAAATTGATGAATGCAAAATAGGGGATGCCAAAAGATAAAACTACTGTCATAATAGATGTGTTGGTCAAAGCAATACCCTACCTCAATACGAAAGGAACTTTCAGTTTGGATGGGACATAATCACCGAATAATGAAGCTTCTTCAGCCATTCTACACAATACTCTACGCAAAATTTCTCCAAGATACATCCCGGAAATAATCTTTTCATAAATCTGTGCAGTTTCCGAAAGTTCAACATCAGATGTAAGATGGAAAATGTAGAAAGGAAGGGTATTGTCTTAGTTACCTGCTCACCGGGGTTTAAACTCTCAATATCAAGATTTTGGTCATATTCTGTTACTGGAAGATGTGATGAGCGGAAATTACCCCATTCCATGTTGATAACCTTTAAAGACCAGTCAAAATTACGTTTAAGTTAACAAATGTGTATGAATCTACCAAGGAAAATACTTTTAGGAAATGAATTAGGCACATATCAAGTCATGAAGGTGTTATGAAATGTCATAAGCATCTACCATTTCTCCGGATTTAGGCAACAGACCATGCCATTTGGGAATCGCATGAGCCCGTTCAACATATGCTGCATTGGTTCCGGTACCCAAAATTACTGCAGCAATGACATCAGGATTATTGTACCGACCTCCCGCTAACGTTCCAACAGTATCATTTACCTAAACAGCCAAGTCAACTAAATAATTCAGGCTCAGGAAGAAATATCACACATACAAAAACCTAATACATGAACATCACCAGCTTACTTATAGTTTATCGAATTTGATTCGGAAAAAAACTTACTAAAGCAGCCACACGCACGTCAAGGCCGGCCCTTTCCATTGCTTTTGCTAATTCTCCAACCACATCTTGCCCAACCTATGTTAGATTCCATGAGGAGTAGTTCAGAATTGAAATACAATAAAGCGTTGGAAAAGGAACTCCTTTTAACGTACTTTGAATCAAATCGGTTAAAATGCAATGAAACAATAATCAACTTTGCATGTATAAAGATGTATGTATTAAATCCTCATCAACGCCAACCTATGTTATGCCATGAGGAGTAGTTCATCATTGAAATACAACATATCGTTAGAAAAGGAAATTCTATAACGTATTTACAATCAACTCGGTGAAAAAGCAATGAAATGTACGTTGTCAGACTCGCCAGTAGTATCGCCGCACCTGTGTTAGATCCTTCAAAATGTACTGCTTTTGAAGGATCGTACATGCACCTGGCAACATCTTTGAAGAGTACAAGCAAAATAGACGGAAAAATTATCAACTTTGCATGCATGCAAAGTTGTATGCATTAAATTATCATCAATGCAAAACCGTACACTGAAATGAATTGACTAAATCTAAGGTTGAGCGTTGGCATGATCAATCGGAAGTGAAAATCAGAAACTCTGTATGACTAACCACGTCTTCTATGGAGAAGCCCTTTGTCCATTTAATAAGAGTTCCTGATGCAATTGACAATTGTTTCACAGGAAAAGAGAAGGTAAAGCCTAACTCCCTTTGTCTACCAGGTGGAAGATGAAAATCATCACCTTCTGTAGCTACAAATTCTGCAAGTGCCGTGGCAATAAAATCAAATAACACCTGCAATCAACAGTTTAATAATGTGAGTACAACCTTGAATGGATTATAAAAGTTGCATTGCATGGCTGATACAGCTTAAGACTTACTTCAGATGATGATCCAGCCATCACATTCTGTGGAATTGAAACTTCTTTAACTTCATGTTTAACTATATGCTTTTCTTTCCCACCCAACTGTACACGCATCACTCGGAAGTTTGTGCCGCCTAGATCCAATGCATAAAACAGACCATTTTCATCCCTATGATGAAGGAATAAAAGTAATACCAGTCGTTAAACTGAAGTAAATACAAGACATACATGGAAAATATACCCCACCCCTAATGCACTACAAGGCAGCAGCTTTTGAAAATTTGTCGATACATGTGAATGTATACTCCCAATTTTAGTAAGTTTATCACAAGAACTTGGAAATGTTACCAAGTCCCTACCTCCGCCAAACTCAATTCATAAGCACATACACACACAAAAAAAAACTCATCCAAAGGGGAGGTTATTAACTAATAAGCCTCTTGAGCTTGCTGCTTCCTTTAGACGAGCTAATTTATCTCCAGAATCAATGAATCATTTGGTAAGACATAAACAGTCTGATATAACTCCAGCCCCAAAGCTAAAATTAAAGGACAAAACCTCCAAGATCACAGCTCTATTGAAAAATGAGAAATTCTTGGCACCCTTGCAAAAATCAAATTGTGCACATATACACACACAAATCCTCATCCAATGTGGCGGCTATCAACTTAGCTAATAAGCATCTTGAGTTTGCCAATGAATCATTAGTAAAAACACAATCCGATATAACTCTCCACCCCAGAGGCTAAAATCAAGAGACAACACTACCAAGATCACGGCTTTATTGAAAAAAGAGACAAATTCTTGACACCTAAATGAGCAAATACCAGTTTATACACACAAAAATACTCGCCCAGTCGGATGGTTATCCACTTAGGTGATAACCATCTTGAGTATGTCGATGAATCAATTGTAAAAATACAAAAAAGAACTGACATAACTCCAACCCAGAAGCTAAAATAAAGAGACCACACCTCCAACCGAGGTGGAGCTAGAATTTGATGTTTATAGGTTCTGATATCTAATATGTAGCTCCACCCCTGCCTCCGTTACAACTTCACTAAAATTAGACAAATTCTTGAACAGCCAAATAAGCAAAAGACAGTATATGCTTATTCTTAAACACCCAAATTAGCAAAAAACAGTTTATCCACATTCTTAAACACCCAAATAAGCATAAAAACAGTTTATCCACGTTCTCAAACACACATATAAGTAAAAAAAAAAAACAGTTTATGCACATACTTGAACACCCAAATAAGCCAAAAACAGTTTATCCACACTGTTAAACACCCAAATAAGCAAAAAAAAGTTTATACACATTCTTAAACACCCAAATAAGCAACAAAAACAGTTTATGCACATTCTTGAACACCCAAATAAGCAAAACAGTTTATGCATATTCTTCAACACCCAAACAATCAAAAAACAGTTTATGCACATTCTTCAACACCCAAACAAGCAAAAAACTGTTTATGCACATTCTTCAACACCCAAAATAAGACACTCAAGGGTGTAGCCTAGTGGTCAACGACGTGGATTGAGCACCGTGATATCATGATGTCTCAGGTTCAATTACCAGCTCCTATCTATTCTAGGATCTATTCTAGCCTTGGTGGACGGAATACTGATGCTTGTTGTTGGTGTGAGGTGCCATTATTTAGTCGAGGTGCAAGCAAGTTGATCAAGATATCAAAACAAATAACACCCAAATAAGCAAAAAAAATAACAGTCTATACACATTCTTGAACACCAAAATAAGCAAAAATCAGTTTCTTCACAAACAAAACACAAAACATAAATACTCACCCAGTAGGAAGGTTATCAACATAGCTAATAAGCATCTTGAGCTTACTCCCACCTTCAGAAGCAAGTCCAGCTTGCATCTCTACAGTCATAGCATCAGCTACCTGCTTTAATTTCCCCACTGGAGTTGCACACTTCTCCTCAAAATCCTTCAATAAACCTTCAACTTTTCCCCACTCCCCAGAATTCTTCATCCTGCGTTTCATTAACAAAACTGCCACCCCACATACTACAGCAGCAGTACACACAACTGTTGCACCTACAACCAATTTTCCCATACTATCTTGAAAAAAAATCAAACTTTTTGTGTATATTTGAGTGTATAGACTGTAAAGATTGAAACTTTTTGATAAATTTTAAAATGGGGTTTGTTAAAGATTCAGAATTTGATTGTGGGAGTGACAGAGAAAGAAGAAAAATGGGAGTTGCAGAGGATTTTTTTTTTAAGGTGACATGGTGGATGATGACAAAGAGTAGGTCCCAACAATATAGATTCTTTATTCACTTTTTCTATATCTAAAATCAATAATTTTGAAAAAAAAAATAATCAATATAGTAAAGCATTTTCTAATAAAAACGATTATATATATCGATAGACTTAAAATTAAAGATGAATGAATATTTATCAATTCATCGATAAATTAAAGGTCCATCCATTTCAATTTATCTTACTCCGTCTTCTTCATTTTAGATGACATACTTTAGTAGTTGATATTTAAATTACCTTATTATAGTGATTTTTAAGTGATTTTTTTTAATTTCGTAAGCGTTTAAATAACATAAAAATGGTTTTAAGCTGAAAAAGTAAGAAAAATTAAATTAAAATGGCCTATTTTTTTTATTTTTAACTTTTAATTTATAAGTCAATTCAAATGTTCTTTCATTTTCAAAAAAAAATTGTTTTACTATAATAAAAAATTATTTAACTTTAAACGAAAATTCTATATCTTAATAAAATGATTTATAACTATATAACTGTATATATAGATATCTTTAAAAAATATCGTATTAAATCAAATTAGGCCACACAATATAAAATAAAATGGACAAATATATTTTTTAAACAATTGTTTTGGTGCTTATCAAACTCTGTTAAAAGAATCTTTTTATGTTTGTTTCTATATATAGTTCTTTTGGGAATGTGTACCAATTTTTAAGGTGTTTGGGTAATTTATTTTCTTTCCTTTTTGTTTTTTACTCTATATTCGTATTAAAATGTGATTAATTTTATTTTCATAAGTGATTTTTTAGTAATTTAAAAAAAAACAACTTAAATCTTAAATTTTTTAACTAAAGAAAGAAAACTTTTAATCATTTGAGGCTTCTATAAAATAGTGATAATATATGCTCTCCTTTCTCTTTTTTCCTACATAATTCTTTTTTTTAGTATCAAAATTATATAATCATCTTATTAAAAAAATTAAATTATTTAAAATAGCAACTTCAAAATATGTAAATACTATAAAAAAGAAATTCTCCTTTTCCCCAAATAATTCATTTTTTTGTATCAAAAATATATAATTATTAAAAATAATAACTTTAAAATATATCAATACGATTAAACTATTTTTAAAACGCGAACGCAAAATATTATACGTAACTAATAATATCTCTTCTTGGTACATGAATCAAACAATGTTAACCATTGTTCATCAAAAGTTAATTATTCTATAGTGACTTATAAATATTTATATTTATATTTATATTTGTTTTATTATAATAATAGGTGGGAATCTAGCAAGTCATGTGATAATACTATATTTTAAAAAAAATCATAATTTTTTTTTATGACCATAGGGCCAATTTGCACATAAAGTGACAAATATCAATCACCTATATATGAAGTGACGTATATTCTTATTGGCTCTACGTTAGAGGTATATGGCCTTTATCTCGATCTGATTTAGAATTTAAAATTTATTCGTTTTTAATTTTAAAACGATCATGTAAATATTAGTAATTGAATTTTAAATTTAAATTTTATATAAATTTGTATCAAAGCTATTGAATTTTATTGAACTCTTATATTAAAAGCTACATCCAATTGTCTTTTATGTGATTGCAGTTATTTTTAATATTAAATATTTTAAAAGGTATATAACATTAATTGCAAATTAAGAAAACAAAATAAGTCATCGCTAGGTATTGATATTTCTTTATTCATTAATTAGATGTCTCGATTTTAAGCCTGAGAACGAAAAAAAATCTCGTTCGAAGCGCGATTAGATTATAAGAGTTGTATTGATTTCCTTTTTCCTTTTATATGTCACTTATGACATATTGTGGGCTCATGCAGATGGGTTGGGAAACCACAAACCCACATGTGCAAGTAGGAACGAGGCGAGTTGAACTGTATTTAGACGAGTTAAAATGAATCGAGTTACGAATGAATAAATGTTAGGAGTATAACAGTCCTATATGTGTAACCTCTCGTTTTGCTTAAAAATGAAAGAAATATATATCGATGAACGTAAGAGAAACAACAACATAATAGATATAATTCAACAAGTGGAGTATGAAAATGAACGTAAAGGACACATTAATAACATATTTAATATAATTTTACGAGTAAAGTCTCGAAAAGAACGTAAACGAAAACAAAGTCAAAATCACGATAATGCACGTTAGAAAGCCATGTGAAGCCAGGCTAGGGCCATTCCATAAATGGGCTTTAGAGCCATTGGAGGCCTTTTTATTTTATAGTAAAATTTTTGTACAAAATAACCACTTTTTATTTTAATTTTAAGAAAAAAAAACAGCTAGGATTTTAAATGTTTTGTTAAAAAGCAACTAAATTTTATTTTATCTTTTTGGTTATTCAAGTAAAAAAAATGTACTAAATACTTACTTTTTAAATATCTTTTCAAAAAATAGGTAAAATTTATTGAAAAGTAGTTTCTTTTTAACGCAAAAATATTATGATAATTATACAGTAAAGATCGTACAAAATTACTATTTTTTAAATCTCGTTTCAAAATTATTCAATATTGTAAAATTTATTGAAAATTAACTACATTTAATGCGAAAACACATGATGGATTCCAAATTTTAAGCAAATAAATAATCTAAAATAATCCTGAGTATTTCGTTTTCTACAAATTTCAATCTTAAACATGTGAAAATTTTAAAATATTGTTCTGACTTCATATTTCATGACACTATTATAAATTTCGTTTAGGATACTGTGATAGATTTTACTTCTTTTGAATTTATGATTCAAAATATTATCATGGTATATCCACGTAAAAATAGATACTTTTTAACGAATTTACTAATTCGATTTTTTTAAAAAAAAAATACAAATTCGAAAAATGACTATTTTTGAAAATTACCCTTTTTGTTTTTATTTCCTTATTTGTGGTCCATTATGTATAACTAGGAAACATAGGCCCGTGATGGGTAGTCCTTTAATTTCCTTTTACATATTTTGTAATTAAAGTTTTTGGGCTTTTATTACATTGTTTCGTCACAATTTATTTGCTAATTTTAGCTTTATGTAGACTACATAAAAATAAAATAAAAAAACTATATTATATACACTTCTATTCTTTGGAAAATTATTGGCTCATAGGATTTATATAGAGTTAATAACTTAGACGGTCATTAAATATGATTTATCTGCACAGAAAGTCACTGAACTTTTATTTTCAACTCAAAAATCACTCAATTATGATTTTTTTTGCACATAAAGTCACTCAACCTATTTAATTATTTTTTATTAAATTTAGTGACATAAATTTTTATTATTTAACTGAAATTTTAAGAATCATTTATATACCCATTTAATGGTCCGCTCCATTTAAACCGACCATTTAAAAATATAATATTGAACATTTTATTTTACTATTAATTCCCTAAATCATTCTCCCTTGTCTCCCACATTCTTTTAGTGAATTAATGGTAAAATAAAATGTTCAATGTTCAATAGGGAATGATTTAGAGAATCAATGGTAAAGTAAAATGTCTAGTATTATATTTTTAGCGGGTTGAATAAAATGGGCAGATCACTAAATGGTTTAAATGGATATATATTTGATTCTAATTTATGTTAATAATTAAAATTCATGTCACTAAATTTTAATGAAAAAATAATTAAATAGGTTGAGTGACTATCTGTGTAAAGAAGTTATAGTTGAGTGACTTTTGAGTTGAAAATGAAAGTCAAGTGACTTTCTGTGCAAAGAAATCATAGTTGAATAACTTTTGAGTTGAAAATGAAAGTTGAGTGACTTTCTGTCAAATAAATTGATAGTTGAGTGACCATCTAAGTTATTAACTCGATTTATATAGTATAGGTCGTGTTAAGAATAGTTTTAGTATCGATGAGAGTATTTGACATAATAAATTTTGGAACGAGGAGAGGTATGCGTGTGATACAGCGTTTGAATTTGATATGTTGTAAGTAATCCTTCCGTCTTATATTAGATATGTTTCGTTTTTATGAATTAAATTATAAAATGTTGAGTTGATTCAATTTAGTTTAGTTTAAAAATTAATTCAAATTAATGTTTAAAAAAAAACAATTAATTTGAGACAATAAGGGATAGTTGGTAATTGATACACCCTTATACAAAAATGTCTCAAATATAAATTTTAAATTTAGAATTCGTCTCCGACAATATGGTTAGATCTTGAAGCTATAAATATGGTCCGTGAAGAAAAATTGATAAATTAGGGTGTGTTGGTATTTTAATTTTCTCATTTTTGATGGTTAAAATGTTTTATTTTTTTATTTATTATGAAAATCGGGTTTTTTTGAAATGAGAAAAATCACATGACTTTCTAACGGGATAAAAAATAAGTTTCATTAGTGACATTTCAAGTTCATTGTCCCTTCCCTATCCATCCAATCAATTCAGCAAACAGAATTTTCACTAAAAGAGATTCAAAATCTAAGAAAATTAACACACGAACAAGTCAAATATAGTTCAATATCTACTATATATAGATATAAAAATAATTTTTAGCCATACAAAAATAATATAATTATTTTCCATCGGAAGGGGATAAAATAAACCCCAAACCCTAAGATGGCTCCGCCACTGCACCAACGCCTTCATTTCCGACTCCTTAACCACCCCCCACCCCCAAATCCCATGTTTACACCTCATATCACTCATATCGTATTTTGTTATATTACATATAAATACTTTTGGAATAATATTTTACTTATTCATTGACCAAACGCTAGAAACAACATACACAATATAACTACATAAGTAGAATTATATAATTTAGGTGGCCAGTCGAACACACTTCATCGATAACTTACATATATGACAATGTTAAAAATTATTTGAACACCCTTAACGAAATTTGTCATTTCACCACTATCAATACGCAAACCTTGACCCTACCTCATAAATATATTATTTCCTATAAATCTATTTATTTTTTGAAGAAAATATTTTAAATATTTTTAAAAGATGATAAAAGGGTTCTGAAATTACCACAGTATTCTATTTTTACCAGGCTATATAAAAGTACCTAGATAGAAGAAGTTTTGGTCAGTTAGCATACAGATAAGAAAATGATGTTCCAAGAAAATAAATCAATGGATTTATTCTTCCAAGATTATGTATATGTGGTAAACAAAAGCCAAAGGATAATTCCAAATTGTAGTAACATCATATGATTTTTGGAATTTTATATGTAGCATTTATTTACTTTAGGTTAAAAATATTCATTAAATTTTTTAATCAAAGTAGTATCAGAGTTTGAACTTAGTACATATAAAATAATTAATACACATAATCATTGCATTCAAGATTTCCTCATTAATAATAAAATATACTCCCTCCGTCCAGAAATATTTGTTATATTGTGCTTTTCGAAAGTCAATTTGATTAATTTTTCAAAAGTAAATTCGATCACATTAATTTAATATTATAAACAAAAGAAATAGATATTCAAAAACTATATGAAAAGTACTATAAATTATATTTTTTTTGCATATTAATATAATAAAAAAAAATGCATCTTAAAATGTTAGTCAAAGTTTTTATAGTTTGACTCTAAAAATAGAAATCATGACAAATAATACCGGCCGAGAGGAGTAATTTTATCGAATGAGACTTGTCTAATATAATTTGTTATTTCTAAATAATCTATGAATTATTATATAAAAAATAATGGTTTATTTCATGTGCGAAATAATATATCAAATGGTAATAATTCAACATGATTAACATTTTAGAAAAATGACAAATATATACGTACATCCTGCACAAAAATTCCTTTTTTATACTAAATAACAATACGTTTAAAATAAATAAATTATAAAGCATAATAAACGCTTTTTAAAGTTATTATACATATATTTTTTTAAAAACAAAATGTTTAAGGAGAGACATCATACCATATTTATTCAAGAGGTCATTGAAAAATTATATTATATAGTTAAATAATTTTCTTAACTTCTACACGTAATTATTATATTTTGAAATTACATAATAAAATATTAACCCCACAACTAAAAAATATATATAACTCATGATTAAATTTATATATAATGAATATATCCTTTAGTATATATACAATAAGTACAAAATGAGAAGAGGTGCAAAGTCAAGAAAAGAATATGTACTTCTAAATTTGGCCAAGCATTCACGAGGGTGTCAGAAAAGCCTAACACAAAGGTATCTTTTATCGGATCGTGATAAGATAGTTCGAGATTTTTTATTTTGCAATCGTAAAATTTGAATTAAAAGATAATTTTAAAAAAAAATTAGGAGCGTTATTCTTAAAAAATAAGTCATATAAAACATGATTTTCAAAATTAATTTTAAAATAAATATCAAACATCGAGTAAAAAATAAAACAGAAGAATAAATTTCTTCATATATCACTTAAGTATTTTCGATAGTGTTTTTTCATGTGTAAGATATACTTAATTAGCAATAAAATTCATAACTTCAATTAGTTCATAGCTGATAAAATTTCTTATATTCATCATTAAATAAAAATTTGATGTATAGTTATAGAAATTATAGGGCACATTTTTCTTAGGGTGATGTTATATGTGAAGTAAAACTTATTTATTCGTATTCAGTGTTTATATCGAATAAATATATAAATAAAAATTTTGTATGTATCGTAAAATTGCATTTGAATATTTTTAATTTAAACATAGTTAGATTAATTAAAATACCTTAATTTTAAGGATCGAGACTGGCTATAATTTATTTAGTGTCTTCTTAAAACATGCAATTAAATAACTATATTTCCAAATTATTTATTTAATTATTACACTGTGCTCCATAAAGTTTTTTTTTCTCCACTTTTTCTCTTTTTTCTTTTTTATTTATTGTAGAAAAATGAAATTACAAATGTTTCAAATTTCAATAGAATCTGATTCTCACTTTTTTGAAGTCTAAAAAGTCATTAAGTGGGGACACATTAGCTTTGACTGTTTATCTATCAATAATTCACTGCTTTTTTCCTTTTAAAAATAGTTATCATTTTGTTTTAATTTATATGATATAATTAAAAATTATAAAATTAATATAATAAGAAATTTCATTTTATTTGTATGTTTTTTTAATTATCAATTCTATTTACATATAACTTTTTTAATGTTTTCTTAAAAACAATATATGAGTTTACAGTCAAAATAAATAAATTTGATTCACGAATTATATCGTATAAATAAAAACGAAGGGGGGCTTTTTTTTTAAATATTATTAATATTTTTTTTGTGTGTTTGGTGGTAGGTAATCTAAAATTGATATTTAGGTCTAGTTAATAATCTATTTTACTAAAATAAGCTTCGATTTAAAAGGAGAATAATTTGGCGATCTCAACAACTACTCATATATATATAAATTATAGTAATTAACGTGCATTTTTCATAGAGGTGATACTATTTTTGAGTTCGAAAATAATTAATAGAGTGACTTTAAGCAGATTTTAATGCGGATTTAAGATATCGAGTGAGAATAAAAAATAAAATAAAATTTATACATTAGCTGTTCAATCAGACATATTTAATCGTCGTTATTATACATAGTATATACATAAATGATGTGTATATCATATATATCTATTGATTTTTTTTCATTAGTGAGCGATTACTAATGTCGGTTTTCCTCCTAGGGAGCTCGATGATTTTAAAAGGATAAAATTTAAAATTCATTTTAACATATATAAATGATCTTAACTTGTTCGAAAAGTGCAATTCTATTCTTATTATTATTTTTTATTTTAATCATTATTTTTTAGTTTTATATATTTCTAAGTTCTAACCAATTTTTGAATTCGAAAAATATTTTTTTTTCGATAAGGTAAGTACAACTATTTCTTTGGTTGAATTTGGATTTCAAACACTTTTTTACTAATCCTAGAAGGAGTAGTCCTTATCAATTACTTAACTTTTAGAAGAATCTTCCCTCGTCCTTTGAAAATTATATTCCAAGTTGTTTATATCGAATTATATTAATTTATTATAATTATTTAATAAATTAAGGTGACTTGCTCATTAATATGTACATCTAAAAAAGGTCTTAAAATAACGATAAATATGTACATCTAACAATTATTTTTAGTATACCAGTCAAACAATTATGGACGGAGGAAGCATAAATTATTTCTTTAAAAGTTTAACATATACATATATATATTAACTTTTTTATTCAATGCACATTAGTTAACTTCATTTCTAAGTAATTATAGACTTTTGAAACGTGTCATTTTATTTATTATATTTATATTGGTCTATTGAATTTTAGTTAATTTGAATTTACATGGCATAAAAATTATAAATGTAAAATTCCATTTTTATAGAAGATTTTTTTAATATTTAAAATTCAAACTTGAAATAAATTTTAACTTCAATTTCATTAACTTATTTTTACTTTTTTTTTTGGCCTTTTTACATTTACTTTTTTTTATGACAACTTTTCAACCATATGGCAAAATCTTTGGATTATATTAAGCTTTATATTAAAAGTTCTTCTCACTCTTTCACTCTTTTAAAAAGCCATTATTTTCTCCCAAAATTCTCAAAAAAAAAAAAAAGAAAAAAAAAAACCAAATGGGCAAAGCAATTAAGTGGTTGAAAGGTTTGTTTGGTATAAAAAAATTAGAGATTGATGAAAAGGGCAAAATTGGAACAACATGTTTTGGTCATTCCGGTAGAGACACCACCGCCGTCGCCGCCGTGCCCGACCGGTTGTGTCATAATCCGACGACTATTCCGCCCAACATTACTCCGGCGGAAGCGGCGTGGCTGAGCTCTTTTTACGGTGACGAATCTGACAAGGAACAGAGCAAGCATGCGATTGCGGCGGATGCTGCCGCCGCCGCGGCGGCGGATGCTGCCGCCGCCGCCGCACAAGCGGCGGTTGCGGTGGTGAGATTGACTAGCCAAGGCAGAAGCTCCGCCGTGTTTGGCCGGGAAAAAATGGCTGCAACCAAAATTCAAACGGTGTTTCGTGGTTTTTTGGTAAATTCACTAAATCTTCATAATTATAATTGCTTAATCATTTGTTCATAGAATTAACTTTTTATTTAATGCAGTTATTTATTAAAAGAACCACTTGTATTTTAAATGAATTAAGTTTAAATTCAAAACTTGAAAATTTGAGTTTTTAAAAATAAGTATTAATATACATTTTATTTTGTTAAAGTGAAATTATTTTTCAAAATATTTAACTTTTAAAATCTAATTAAATTTCACGGTCAACCAAAATATAAATTTTCATTATCTATTATCAAATACTATGATATAAAATTTTTTCATTATCTATAGTCAAATACCATGATATAATAAATATTTACATTGACTTTATATTATTTAATTTTTGTTTTAAAATAATATATTTTTATTATTTCAACATTGAAGTATATAATTTGAATTTCCAAAAATCATTTTTAGAGGTTTTTCAAGTTTTTATGTCACAAAATTAAAATTTCATTTTATTATTATATATGATTCATTCACCTCATGTTATAGCAGATAATCTGTTTTATTTTTCAAGCTGTTGAATAACGTACGAACAAATAATTATTTTATAATTATACTTTAGATGATATGTAAGCGTTTTTTGATATTTGTTTATGTATAGAAGTTAAACTCGTGTATAATTTATTTTTATTATTATTGAAATGTTTTATAACAGGCAAGAAAGGCATTGAGGGCATTAAAAGGATTAGTAAAATTACAAGCATTGGTTAGGGGTTATTTGGTAAGAAGACAAGCAAATGCTACATTTCATAGTATGCAAGCATTAATGAGAGTACAAGCAAGTGTTCGTGCCCTAAAAATCAATGGAGGGTTCTATGTTAATCATCAAAATTCTCAATTTCAACCAAGAAAATCACTTGTAAGATCCCTAATCTACAGTCTTAAATGATCTTATTATATGTATATATTTTCGGTTTTTCGAGCGTTGGAGCAGCGGCAAAAAGTTGTTTTCGTATGAGTTTATAGGTCACGTGTTTTGTATTGTGGATGTAGTCACTAATGCATGCATTGGGATTCACACTCACACCCTTTTTAGAACTATGTGTTGCTTTGTGCATCGATGATGAAACTCGTATATTATAGTAGTAAAAAGTTCTCGTTTTACATACTTTTTAGAACTATGTGTTGCTTTGTGCATCAGAAAGCTCGTATATTATAGGTTTAACTGAATTAACATTTTCAAAGTAAAAAGTTCTCGTTTACATACTTTCTAGTCTTTGTAATTGAAAAATTGGTCATTCTCATGGAATCTCAAGTCAACAAGTGAAACTTCAAAGACATTATCATAGAGTTTCACTTATGCAATTTGAAATTCCACCATATTGGCTATTTTTTAAAAGGTAAAGTCAAAAAGTGGCTATTTTTAAAAGATAGTGCTGAAAATGGCTAGTTAATGTTTTTCTTTTCGTTTTCGATATTCGACCTAGATATAAATGGTGAAAACATATTAAAGTTTCAACAAATATCATGTTATATACCACAATTTTCAAAATAAAACAACTTCGATGCCAATACAACCTTCAATGTTGAGTCTGTCATGTGTCATGTTTAAATTCTGAATCCACATTTACACATAAAACTCGTCCTAGATCCGTCTCTGACTTTTCGACTTTGTTACCATTGATTTATAGGAAAATTTTGAAGAATCAAGAAGTGGAAGTACAAAACAAATGTCTAGTAGAAGGCTATCATCATCATTTGAGGCTAACAACATAAATGAAGAAAGTGCTAAAATTGTAGAAATGGATACTGGAAGGCCCAAATCAAGATCCAGAAGAACAAACACTTGGGCTTCTAATCCATGTGATGATCCATTTGAACAAGTGCTATCTTCATGGGCCTCAGATTGGGCCCAACAACCAGTAGGAACAGCCCAAAGTACACCAAGGTTTGCAAATTCTTGTGGATCTAACACACCAACAGCCAAAAGTGTTTGTGTTGAAAGTAATTATTTTAGGAATAATAATTATTATGATACTAATAATAATTATTATCCTAATTACATGGCTAAAACACAATCATTTAAGGCTAAATTAAGGTCACATAGTGCACCAAAACAAAGGCCAGAGTTAGGATCTAGGGTTAAAAAAATGTCATTAAATGAAATGATGGAATCTAGGGTTTCATCAAGTGGTGTTAAAATGCAAAGATCGTGTTCGCAAGCACAAGAAAAAATTAGTGTCAATTTCAAGAATGTTGTTATGAGCAAACTCGGAAGTTCAACAGAAGCTGAAAGAGACTTTTAAACAATTGCATCGACCAGTTCAAGACGAGCAAGACAGTCATAGAAGTGGTGAAAGTTTCAAGATATAGAATAGATAGAGAATAGAACAAAATGGAATATTTGTTTGTAAAGTTACAAATATGATGTGACTTAAAAGATTGCATTGAACTAATTTTCTAGGTTGATTTTAGTGTTTGGTAAGTGTAATTATTAATGCTATAAAAACTTGTTTTTATTAGTATTTATTAATTGTGTTAATGATTAATCAATTGTTTTCCTCCTATTTTATTAAAAAAAGTTTATGTTCACTTTTCAATGAGCATTTCCATCCAAAAGAATTTATAAACTATTGTTTAGTTGAGATACTTTGTCTTTTCTCTTAAAAAAACAAAACAATGGCTCTATTCATAAGATGGAATGATGGATAAATAATTTCCTCAAATTATTTGAAAAAGTATGTTTCATATTTTTTTAAATAAAATATGGAGTTTGTTGTTTTCAAAATAATATAGTAGATTTGTTGACTCTGAGTATATGGAGGATGTGAACATCGAGAATATTATGATATAAGTTAGTACGTAGTTAAATGTTGTCGTATAATTTGATGGAACAAGATTGAGTGGTGGTAGTATTTAGTTTTCGATATATATTATGATCTGTTGTTTATCATGCTATTTTTATTTTTATTTTCATTACTGTTTTGACTTTTGATTTAATTCACTTAAATCAAGAAACTTTGAAATGCTATAACAATGATTAGTTACAAAGATAGGAATGAATATTATGATTCGTAATTACATGGTAGAAAGCTTGATATAAATTATGATAATTCATAAACTACCATTTTAATGAAAAGAAAAATGTTACCTTTAAATTATCATTATTTTCACAAATATTTTTCTACTCTATGCCTCTTTTACTACAAAGATACATGGATTTTTACAAATAAAGCCAAAAATAAAATAAAAATAACAGGTTATAAAATTTTATTTATTAAAATTTGATCCATTCAGAGCCATCAATAAAGCTAAGTGAAATAAAAGGCTTAGCTTCTTGTTCAGTTAATTCTCTACACCATGAAACTCTTCCTGCAAAACTTGCCCCTGGTCCACTACATTTATATTGCCCATAAAATACAGTCCTGTCCAAAAAAAAAATTATGAAAAATTTAAAAAAATAAAAAGAACAATAATATATTCGATGTAATTCTATAAGTGGAATATGGAGAATTGTAGTGTTTATGAAGATAGAGATATCAATATACCTTCAGCTCAAGAAACACGTATCAAAAACAGTAACAAATTAAACGATAACCATAGTAGAAGGAAACAAAAAAGTAATAGGTTTCCGTTTAAAAAAGAATGACCTTATTTCCTTTTTAGTCTGTTTCAAAAAGAATAACCCATCTCTTTTTTTGGCAACACTTTAACTTTAACTTTCCACGTGGCATGTTTGGTACATTTGACATTACTTTAATTTAGAATCACAATATTTCTTTTCTTAAACTCTGTCATTTTTGAAATGGAGGAAGTAATAAAAATTGACGGATAAGATAGTAGAAAAGTACTAATAATAAATAACAATAAAACAAATACAAAGGGAATTAAAATAAAATAAAATAAAATAAATTATCTGCATGAAGGGGCCTGTCTATGATAATTAATCAATTAATTAGTATTTAAGCATAATTAATACATTGTCTTCATGCATGAAATCATTAATTATTTCCAATTAAGCTAATCAACCCCTTTTTTCATTATTGTGTATTACAGTTAGGATTATAGTTGATAATTTAAAATATATACTTAGGTTCACATGAAAAGATGCAATTTCAACTCATCAAATCATATAATAAATGAAAATTTATATAGTTACTCTAAAAATAGTATATGAGATATAATTTATGTATGAAGATAGTGGAATATGACAAATTTCCAATATCATAGTGTGTATATAGATATATAGGTAATAGATAAAAAGGACAGCACCGTCCCATGCTTACAATATATTTATAACAAAATTTTATAATTTGTGGACTTATAAAGTTAGCCAAACTTTTAGTATATAGTTTATAATTTGGTTGTTTTTTGGTATTTTTGGCAAGAAAAAATAAACTTATCTAGGTTCTAGATTCTTTTCTTTAATGAAAAAGTGTAAAGCTATCCATAGCTCAAAAGGTTTAATCTATCTTTTTAAAAATAAAAAAAAATTAGGTAAGGACTAGCACTATCTTTTGAGTGGTATTAAAAGGTAAACTAAAACAAGGTTTGGATCAATAAACATATCATTATTCAATTTTATATCTTTTATTTTTTATTAGTTTTTGACATTTAATATTCATATTGAAATTAAAACTAATTTAGATTTACACTGTGTAAGGCTATTACGAGAAAAACACTCTCTATCAACATTTTTTCTACTCATGTGTCAAATCTAACACCTCTAATTACATATGAAGAGATATTGTTGAAAGGAATGATTCATTACTTGCAATATGTTGGACATACTCTTAGTGGTCCGAAGCATTTTGAGTAAAAATATGCCAACATGATTCAAAATTGACTATATCAAATCATGTTAAGAGTGTCTTTAGATTGTTATATCCCAACAAAATATGCTCGTACGAAGCTATTTACCACGAAAAATTCCAAATTAACCGTATCATTCTGTTGCAACAACAAATCTAAGATTTCTAAAATACAAACGCACCACTAAAAGAAGGAAAAAAATGTACTTGGTGGGAAATTATCTTTAATTCTCTAGATAAGTAATTCAAGCTGCCAATATAGTGCATCATTTAGTCTTTTTTATAGCATAAGTGTCAGCAGATAACATTATTCACATAAAAAAAAGTTATGCACAGAATTTAAAAATTGACATTCCCTTAAAAACGTAATATTCATGTAAAATTCATAAATTATTTATAATTAAACGATATTACGTAAAACGAAAACTTACATTTCTCTAAGGGGATCACCCCAATTATGCCATCCTTTAGGTATGATAATGTTGTCCATGTATGTATAAGCAAAGATGACCCTTGAGAAAGGACCCCATGCCCTACCTAGGTACAATGCACCTGAACCTGTGACCTTACAGTTCACAAAACTAAATCCTGTGTCCTCCAACATACTACTCCTTCCTTGTGCTGTTACAGCACCTGTCACTTGTGCTATTGCATGCAAATGACATCCCTACAACATCAAAACACTCACATTCACATCGAGTTTATATTATATGTACTGACATATATATGTACGTAGATAATTATTTGTACAATTCTAAGAGGTTATATAGGGAATTAGAAGATATGTATGTGATTCTTTAATCACGTCGAATTTATATGTAACTATTCGACTCGTTACGAAATTTCAAATGACAAATTATAAATTTCATGTAGTAAAAACTAAAGGGGACAAACATGCTATATTCGAGATGTACGAAATATAGCAAATATCGTAAAAGCAGATTCATAGGCAAAAAAAAAAAAGACCAAAAGTGTATATTTTCAAATATTGAAGATTGAATATGCATAACTATAGATATATAGGAACCAAATCAAAATTTGTCAATATTTCAAGAACTAAAATTGAAAATTTCCTTCGTTTCTAAAAATAGATCTTAATCCATACAAATATTCAGTCAGATTTACTATTCATAACTTTTTATAGTCGATATACATGATATATTCGTCAACTATTTTTAATTTAATCAGTTAAGTGAATCGCGGAGGTTAAAAAAAAGTGATTAATTACCTCAAAGAATGAAAGTCCATTGCCAAAGATGAAATCCACAGAGCCTTCAATATAACAATCTTTATAATAATGTCTACCCAAATGATCATAAAGTGTATCTTGTGCCCCCAAAAATTTGCAACCTACAAAGGCTGCTGTATCTGCTGATATTCTAAATGCCACTGCTTGTTTTCCTATGGCTCCTGGTGGTGGCACTGGTGTTGTGTTCTGGATTTC
>CM064974.1:405451-435683 GCA_032847665.1 Solanum chilense | reverse complement strand
ACACCTGCGGGCATGAAACGCAGCCCCCCGAGAAAAGGGGGTCAGTACGGACAATGTACTGAGTATGTAAAGCATGAGGTAAAGATGACAGGATGCCAACATGATAAATCGAAACAAGATATCTCTACACAAGTACTTTTTAAATGAAAATCATGCATATCTTTAATATATAAGATGCCCAGCTTCCCTAGTAAGGGACTTGGAAAAATAATCATCATTATATATACATCATACGTACCCGGCCCTCTAGTGAGGGACTCGGTGAAATAGTCATCACATCATCTCCATCATCATCATCATAACCATCCTCATCACCAATCATATATATAATATACATTCCCGGCCCTCTAGTGAGGGACTCGGTGACATATGCAAGAAACTCCGCACGAACATTACCCGGCCCGGGACTCGGTGAAATGATAAATGACTCTATGCACGAGCAGAATATTATGAGCAACCATATGCAATTAAAATCATTTCTTATAACTCAATATAACAACCAACTTGAACCAGCAAGGAGTATTACCAAAGATTAATGTTTTATCAAGATTATGAACCTTTAAATGCGATATGGAAACGTAAAATCTCAATGACTCTAAGAAGCACTATCATAAATATCAGAAATCACCATAGCCTTAGACATAGACAATATATAAAGGAAATAGTTGTGGAAGTAAGAATATACGTCACCTAGACGTTCTAGAAGTAGGTATCAAATCTGTCCGTTATTTGCTCATTTTTAAAGGTCATGCCAAACAAAGAAGGAAAGGAATAGCGTTACATACCGAATAGTCGAGCCGCACTTCCAATATTTACTGCTCAAGGTATAAATCTATAACAAGCAACAATCGTGCCGTAATTAGATAAATGTCGCGCTTTACTACTTATTGTAAGCTAGCTAATAATCTAACGAAAATCCGGCAGCACTTCCCCTATTTTCTTTACTTCATCCCAATCCAACAACAACCCAAATTATCCACAGCAATACCAACAACACATATAATCCAACGAATCATATTAAACAGCCTCCCCCAAAACAGTTCCGTTTTAGCAACCATAGTAACAAAACAACGACACACCGAGCGATAACTCGTTTTATAATTCGCAACACATCTACCTTATTGTATTCATCCTTTGGAGTATATACCCATAATCATATTAACATATGCATAACACCAAAACAGAATTTCCAGCAGCTTACTTTAATCAAAACAGCCCAAACACTAACATAACACCGCTAGCAATCCGATCATGGTTTCTGCTCATGCTTAGCACATTCAATAACTAAAACAGATTCCTAAGATACTGTTCACGTCCCCTTCTTAACATTAATGTCTAATTAACAAAGGTATTCTAAGGAATTAACACACCAAGCAAAGAGATTACTAACCAATTTCTTTGCAGCTGCTGTCCAAGAGTTTAATGGCTGGTTTTCTCCATTTCCATGGCTGCCCAAGTCATGTGGTGAAAGAGATGATATGCAAGTCACTACACCATTTAACAATATGAAGTGGAGGCAGCCCCCNAATTTCTGGACCCTAGCAAGTGGGACCAGAGCGGCTAAAGGGGCTAAGCGAGAGGAGCTCGAGACAGTGCTTCTACCCTGGATAGACTCGACCGGGGTAGTGTCAGTGGAAGCTGCCAGCGTAGCCATGCGGGCTTGTGCTACCGTATCAGCCAGATTGTCAAAAAGTTAAGGCAACTCTAGACGGGGCCCTCTGCGTGGAGCAACTCATTGTCCATCCCTGATGAGGCTGATATGAACAGTGCCCAGAGGGGTCTTGATCTAATCAACGTGCCATATAGGCACACCTGCGGACCTTCATAGATAAAATATCATGCACCGGAAAGGTTAAGTAGTTGTGACCTTAAAATCCCTCTCGTGCATGACCGCCTGTAGAAACCACGCAAAATCCACCTCAAACCCGGCTATATCGCCGCCATCAGTATTGATCGATATCATGTGACGGTATTATCAGCGGCTGTGGGGGAAAGGCAGTGGTGGACAATCAACCACAAAAACTTCGCCGTGAAAGTCAGGTTGGCCTTCATGATGGCCCCCTTCGACTCGGTCACCCAGTCGGCACCCTCTTCATCAACAGACAAGTGCAGGGACATCCACCTCTTAGTGGTCCCTCGTAGCAATGGATCACGCAGGAATTGGCCATCTTTAATAATCTTCCATCGGTAGTCACACTCGGCAGTGAGAGGGGTCTGATTAGCATCAATATTCTCGCCGTATAGAAAATGGCGGATGGCAGGTAGAGAGATATCAACCTGAATTCCACATAGTAGGACCTGCTCTAGTTGGGCTTGTTTGGCGGGGGCAGCCCGCCTATCAATTTGTGATCGCAGAGTCGCTACGTGGGATGCGTAGAACTCTCAGACCATCTCTTCACTATAAAATCCCAACGAACGTTTTGTCCACACAGGTCGATGTCTGGCGAAAAGATTGTGGATCTCAGGCATCGTCGGGAGACTTCCTGTAATGACCCGCCACTCCAATGTAAGTGTCCGAGTCATAACTCCTTTTGTTTTTCAGTAACTTTGCATCGGAATAGACTTGAAACTGCACGTTGACACACCACCAGTTGGGCAGGTTAGTAACTGGGGTGAGAGCACAAGCATGTGAACCGGGTGTGGATTCTGAACTGTCAGCCTCATCAGATGAGGACGACGCTGCAGAGGTGGCGGGTGCGGGAACCTAAGCAGATCCGGAGGCTTCCTCCGACCATGGAACTTCTAAGGAGCCAGACGCTCCGTCTTCTTTAGTGGCTGACCAAGAAGGTGTGCCGGTCAGTGTGCGCTCCTCATCAGACTGGGAGGCAGTGACTACGCCGGACGCCACCTTTTTGGGTGTGACTCTTGCAGCACGTGCAGCATGGGATGGGGTGGAAGTGTCTGGGGGCACGTACTCGGGGACAAGCTCATCATCAGAGCCAATGACCAAGCGGGCAGACAAGGCGACAGACTTCGATCGCCGGCGTGCGTAGACTCGATCTTGTTTTTGTGCCATAGTAGATAGTACCTGTAAAGGATCAATATTAGTACTAAAAGGAGCAAACAAGACAAGCAAAACCAAACAAAATAAACATAAAAAAAATTAAGATAATATGACATTGCTACAATAACAGTGAAACACGACGGACGAGGTGACGGCTCGTCGTTAGTACGATGAACCGTCATGGGGTCCGTTGTGTCATACTTAGACTATGTTTATATGGAGAACCTTGAAGGAGAGTCTCTGACAAGTATGACGGTATCTGCAGGATGGGCCGTCACAGGTACGACGGTCTGTCGTAGGTGTCTGTCAGAGGACACTTGAAAAATATGGAGACCCTTAGGAGAGGGGTCTCTAACAATCATAACGTCATGCAGGACGGACCTTCGTGGGTATGACGGTCCGTAGTACTTGTCCGTTTGAGGACACTTAGAAAAATAGGGAGAGACCCTTACAAACAGGGTCTCTAAAAACCAGAACGGTTGTGATGGACGGACCGTCGTAGGGATGACGGTCCGTCACATGTGTCCGTTGGACGACACTTAGAAAAAGTAAGAGACCCTTAGGAATAGGGTCTCTGAAAACCAGAACGGTTGTGCAGGACGGATCGTCGTGGGTACGACGGTCCGTCGCATGTGGCCGTTGGTGGAAACTTGGAGAAAATTGGACAGTGGGGTGTTAGCAAAGTCGGAACGGACCCAGTGATGGTCCGTCATGGGTACGACGATCCGTCATCGGTGTCTCGTTCTTTAACTCACTCACAGAACTGAAGATGCCCCATTCATCCCCTATGACCCAAATCAAATTGGTAGTGTTTTAACCTACATTTGTCTAACCCAAATACCTTGTAAACTAGCAATGCTAAAGTACCTATTTCTAGGGTTTTAACACGGCAATTTCGAGGATTGTTTAACCTAGGTCAGACAAAATTTTATAAAGAATGAACATATCAAGAAGAACTAGGCTAATACTAATTGATAAATAAAAATTCAATATGAATGAGTAGAAATTAGAGACACATACTTGAGAATTTGAGAAAAACAAGAGGGTAAGGTACTTGGTGATCAAGTAGACACCCACAGCAACAACTCCGACTAGTAGATGATGAATTTTGAGGAATTTGGAGAATTTGGGGAAAATGATCAGTTATAAGAGAGCTTTGAAAGTTTAAAAGGGAGGGAAATGGGAAAAAGAGTGAAAGAGTGGAGTGAAATTAAGGGGTGGGGGTTTTAAATGATAAATTTTTTTAAAAAAAACCCAGTCGGGTTGGGTCGGGTATGGTTCATTATAGACGCGATGATTCACCGACGACGGTCTGTCTCTGTTGTGACTGTATGTCGTTTGTTCTGTCGCGTGTTCCCTAGTTTGAAAATAACATAAAGATGTACCTGGCACGACGGATTCATGTGACGGTTCATCGTAGGAGCAACGGTCCGTTGTTGTATCCGTCACTGACTGCTGCAGAGTAATTTTCTGCATAATTTCCTAGTGATGTGCCAGCAAATTTAAAACCCATTAGTAGAAAATGATACCATTAATACAAATAAAAAACTATAAGTATTGGGTTGCCTCCCAACAAGCGCCTGATTTAACGTCGCGGCATGGCTGAGGGTACTTGATTACTCAGTCTTCATCAAGATTGTATGCCTCTATCACTTCATTCACTGATGCAGTATGTCTAAAATAGAGTTTTATTCATTCTCTATTAACCTTAAACCACAATCCCTCCTTTGTTTTTAACTTAACTGCTCCATGAGGGAATACTTGGGTAATCAAGTAAGGGCCAGTCCCTTTGGAATTGAGCTTGCCTGGAAGCCAATGCAACCTTGAACTGTCTAAAAGCACCAAATCCCCAACCATAAACTCTCGGTTTTATTTTTTTTGTTTATTCTCCTTCTTCATCTTTTCTTTGTGGGATATGGCGGATACAGATTGGAGCTAACCACTCTACCTCATGGACCTACAAATGTTTAAGGTCGCTTCTTCATTGTTCAACCAAAACTTCATATGCCCCTTTTCCATATCAACTAAGGCTCTACCTGTAGCAAGGAATGGACTCCGAATAATAATAGGCACTTCAAAATTGACTTCACAATCAAGAATAACAAAATCTGCCAGAAATATGAATGACTCCACTTTTACTAGCACACCATGGAGTATCCCTATAGGCCTTTTCATTGTTCGATCAGCCATCAGTAGCCGCATCGCAGTGTGTTTTAGGTCACCCAAACACAACTTCTTGTAAATCGAGAGGGACATTTATGCTTGCCCCCAGATCACATAATGCTTTCCCAAAATGTAATGACTCGACTGTACAAGGAATAGTGAACGCACCCGGATCATCTTTCTTTTGTATGAGAGATCTTGTAGCAATAACACTACAATGTTACAGTCTATCACCATCCTCGAAAGTGACCGATCTTTTCTTTGTAACCAGATCTTTCATAAACTTGGCATAACCGGGCATTTGATCTATAGCTTCTACCAAAGAGACTTTTATAGAAAGCTGCTTCAGCATTGTTATAAAACTCCGATATTTACCATCATTGGTCTTTTTCACTAATCTCTGAGGGAAGAGTGGTGGTGGTCTAGGCATGGGAATTGCCTTCTTAGGGACTTCTGCATGTTTTTCAATGCTCTCTTCTGCTTCACGACTACCCCTTACAACCTTATCATCGTCCTTTCTCATCTTTTCCTCATTATACAGCATAGGTGGTCAATGATTTGCTTACCACCCGAGTAGTGATTGTCATACAGTGTGCATCATTTTTCGGATTTTGGATAGTGTTGCTAGGAAGAGTGCCCAGTTGCCGTGTGTTCACAGTCACAGATAATTGGGCCATTTGCAACTCGATCTGCTTAATCGATATTGCATGTGTATCTAGTTTTTGCCCATTACCTTCTAAATGAATCCTTAACTCTTTAATGTGCTCATCACTAGAATCAAACCTCCTCATCATTTTGTGCAACATATCCTCAACTCGCACCATACTATCTCCACCATCCCTAGGAGTAACTTCACGATTTTGATGAGGGACATAGGGCCCATTCCTATCATTTCTGTTATCGTAGTTACCCATGTTGAAGTTGTTATCACGGTTGTAGTTTCCATCTCGGACATAATGACCCTCACGGTTATAGTTACCATAGATCCGACCTTGGTTCCATTGACCTTGGCGCCAATTATCCTGGTTTGAGCCTTGGGCGCTCGGTAGGAAACCCCCCGTCTGCTCATTGACTGCATAGGAGTCCTCCACATAATAGCATTCATCATTAGGAGGTGGTGGTTTAGGCAAGTAGTTAACTGCATTTATCTTTTCTGCACCCCTAGTGATATGTTTTAGTACCAACACAAGCTCAGTTCTCATCTGAGCCATTTCTTCACGAATCTCATATGTGGCTGGGTTGTGAGTGGACTGCACTACGAAGGTATTTCTCCCGGTATGAGACTTCCTAGTACTCCAAGCTTTATTATTCCGGGAGATTTTCTCTAATTTTTTAGCAATCTCAGCATAAGGACACTATCAATAAGATCAACCTGCTATAGTGTCCAACACCGCTTTATTATTATCATCATGTCCCAGATAGAAGTATTCCTTCAGTGACTCATCATCCATATGGTGATTTAGGACACTTCTCAAGAATGAGGTGAATCTTTCCCAAGAACTACTAACTGACTCTCCAGGTAGTGCCACAAAGTTGTTCACTCTCTCTTTGTGGTTAAGTTTCTTGGAGACTGGATCGTAGCGTGCTAAGAAAACATCCCTTAGTTGGTTCCAAGTGAAAATTGAGTTAAAAGGAAGCTCAGTGACCATATAGAAGCCTCCCCCATCAGTGAGAGAGGAAACACTCTAATCCCTATTACATCCAAGTCCAAGTCAGGCCTCCCTACACAGCTTTTACACACTGCCCTTACCTTAGCTATATGGGTATGTGGATCCTAAGAAGGTAGCCCTGAAAACAAACCTCTGGCAGTGAGAATTTGCATCAGGCTACTAGTTACCACGATAATGTGGCCTAGTTGTAGAGAAGACAAGACAAGTGGCCCATCGGAGTCTACTATGTTGTTATAGCCTCTGTAATATGCTTGGGGCCATGGAGCGGGATTTTCTCCCCACTATTGCTGTTCACCCGGAGCATCGGGTAACAACTGACCATGAACATCAACCGGAGCTGGGATGTTCTGGATTGGGTCATCATCATTGATTCCGAAGTTTTGATTCAAGTTGCATAGTGTACGCTCTAATTCGTGATCGTAGGGAAACAAGGGTTCTCTTCCTCTCCGTGTATTTGGCATACAAGGAAGATGGTTCTGCAAGAATCAAAAACAATAAAACAAAGTAAAATGAAGAAAATATCAACTAAACTATAGTAATAAGTTTAAATAAATCTAAAATCTACTTTCCCCGGCAACGGCGCCAAATTTTGATACGCTCAAACTTACTTCTCGATAAGAAGTAAAGCGGTCGTGTCAAGTAAATAACCCAACTAATTAGGTTGAGATCGTTCCCACGAGGAAAATTGTTTAGACTTAACTTCAATCTATTATTAGTATTGTTCAGTCAATTACTTCCTTGGAAAGCAAAAATGATAAAAGGCGTGTTTTTCATTTCTAAATAAATGAAAATATCTAGCGAAATTAAAGGAGACAACTAACAACTTTGAATGTTGGAGTTTAATCAATTAATCAAAGTAACTAGGGTTCACATATTCCCCACAGGTTCATAACTTGATAATTCTAACTATAACAATTCTTTCCTAGTATCTTGCATGCAAAGTGATAAGTTATGTATTTCTAAATCCTTCATCCGGCATCAAAAAAATTTCACTCCGCACCTCGGTCCGGCTACGTATGTTGCTGTACTAACCCTTATCTTTACCTCATATTAAGAATCGTATTCGATATTTGACTAAGTTATTACCTCGTACCAATCAGTACTAAACTATTAGATAGTATGCACTAAATCTATGTTGATGATTCTTTTCCTATTATGTACCTCCTTAGTTTGGCAAGTAGCATTAAGGTGAGTTCTAACGTTGGTCATCCGTTAAAAAGATTTCTAAGCGAAAGAATTATCAATACATGCAAGACACTATTCTAGAATTGTTATTTTAGTTAGGTTTTACCTGATTATTTTCCTATGGTTCGCACAACCCTAGTTACGGAGTTTAGTTACCTATAGTAATAATCACAATATTCAAATATATGGTATAAGTATTCATGTACTAACTTCAATGAGAAATAGTAAAATCCGAAAGTTTGCTTGATTAATTAACAATTGATTACAAGAATCTCAAAATAATCAAGAATCTCACAAAAGGTATAAAAAATAATGCATAGTCTAACAATAATCAAGGGCCTAACCAAATAATCAAGAGTCTAACAATAATCAAGGGCCTAACGAAATAATCAAGAGTCTAACCTCAATAACAAGGTTTTTCAAACTATTTATAAAAAAAGTAAAAACCTAATTACATAAGGACTCTATTTGCTGGATCGACGGACATCGCGACTGATCGTCGTGGCCACGACGGACCGTCATGGACTCCGTCGTCCCATAGTTGATGCAATTTCTTCTGCTGCTCTCTTCATTACCTGCGACGGCAGGTATGACTGATCGTCACAGGAACAATGGTCCATCGAGGGTCTCCGTTCCAAAACACTTGAACTCCTGGAATATGGGTACTGCGATTACTTCTATGAATTTCATGACGAACTTGCAGGACGGACCATCATGGATAGGACGGTACGTCACGCTTTCCGTAACACCACACTTGGTCAGACTTCCCCATCTTCCTTCAGCATCTGCACTACACTGCAACCTACAGACCGTCATAAGCATGACGGACCGTCACAAGCTCCGAAGGTGGTCACTTCTGCATTTCTTCGCTCAAAAACCTCCGCATTCATCTTTGGACAGATTTCCTGCAAATAAGGAGAAACTTATATAAAAATAGGCACAAAAAGGCTTTGGACACACTAAACTTAAGGAAAAAGTATTAATAATACCGTGAAACCACGGTATATCACCTCCCCTTTATTTTTCTTTTTTTCCCTCCTTAAATCTGATTGAGAGGTGGTTGGTCCGATCCTACTCCTCTCATTTCTAATTTTTTTCTTTTAAGTTAGATTTTCTAGCCAATACCATGGTTCGAATCCCCTTCACCACATTTCTTTTTTCTTCTTTATTTTGATGGTTTTTAACATAGTGAGTTCACAGGTTCAAGCCCCATGACCTCACTTTTTTAATTCAGTTTTTAAAACATTTTGAACCCTCTTTGCTGACCGAAATTCATCACTAGGACCTGGAAATTTTCTTTTAATTTTTCAGCATGCTTTTATCAAGTTACACCTTAGTTCATAGGGGAATTTTGTGGTGCATTTAGAACCTTTTAGGTGTGTTTTCATGGATTCGTTTTTACATGATTATCCCTCAAATCAACCACATTTCTACTCATATGAACATCACAGTTACATAAAAATGTCTATGTAAAATATAACGAACTATCATGCCATTTGAAGTCCTAAACCATGAACAATAGCCATGGCAACACACATATACACACATAGTTATATTTTCGGAAACATCAACATAAGTCACATAATTCCAAACATACATATAAACACATAATCATCACGAAAACACATTTCATCCCTAGTTTTCTACCAGTAACCATAATCAACCTATGATTCAATGGGAGCTAGTGACAGGGACATGCAACGGGGATAAATCCTAGTTTCTTAATAGATTCGTCTGAACCTTAAGGGGTCTCTTGGGAAAGGGACCAAAATAGAAGAGAACCCATACCTTTATGAAGTTCAAACCTAGAATTTCTTCCCTAATAACCCCTCCAAAAACACATCCAAATCCAAGAGCTTCAACACCTACATGACGGAAAAACCCTCTCTTTGCCTAACATGTTTGATTAGGTGTTTCTTTATAATTTTCATTGTGAGTTCTTCAAGTGTGAAGAACTTTAGTTTACTTACTTTTGTTGTACGTTATTTGGCAGAGAATAATGTGAGTGATAGTGATAGAGACGTGAGACAGAGAGAAGAGCGTGGCAGAGAAGTGTTTCTTAGGCTTAGGAGTCTTGTTTAGGACTTAGTCAAATAAGGTTTTATTTAATTATAAAAAATCAGATTTACTTTTATTTAAAATCTTCTAATAACTAATAAATATAATTTAATTAAACAAATTTACCAACTTAAATTAAAAACAATTTAATTCATTGGTTCCACCTAGGTTTGAACCAGGTGGAGCAAGACTTCACTTCAAGAGCCCAATTTCGGCCCTCTCTCCCAAAAATGCCCCTCCACCTTTTTAACTAAATAAATCATTATATAATTAGGGTAATTACGATACTACCCTCAGCCTTGAAAAAGACCATTTTACCCCTAGACCCTCCAAACCTGCGATTTCCTCTTTTTAAATCCAGTAAAGACTCATTTGAGTAAATCTTCATATTCCAAAGCCCTTCATGGTTGGACCCAACCTTTATTAGCTCAAATAACTCCCTAAGATAGTTGGCTTTGACGTATCAAGGGTTCCAAGGTCTGGTTCTACATGCATCAATCCGTGTGAACCCGATCTAATCGTTGGCATTCTAGACACATTAAGCATTACTTAACACATCCATGTTAAGGGTTGTTACAATAGGCATATAATTCATTTTAATTTAATAATAATAACACCATAGGATAGTAATCTAATCAACAACTAAATTAATGGAATGATCCTAATACAATATAGGTCAATATCACAATCTAGGGTTAGGAATGGAGGATCATTCTTTAATTTAGACCAAACAACTAAAAATTGCCATAATCAAGTTGAAATTCATGTTAATATATTCATTATAAAGATAAGTAAACATTAACAACTCAATCCATAACTTCAATTTCGGAATTGAATGAAAACCATAAGAAAACTCAACTTTTGAAATCCATTTTGAAGGAACCCTTCGAGGAAAGTGTTCTCAATGATGAATTAGATCGCACACCTTAACGTTTGACAAAAATTTAATGGTGAATTTGTTCCTTTTCATCCCCCAAACCCTTATCATTTCTAGTCTTTAATGGTGAGTTCGAGTAGAGCGAGAAAGAAGAGAGAAGAAAGAGAGTTTCTATTTGAGATATGTCTTATATTAATAATGGTTGGGGGTATTTATATTGGGTCTTAGATTAAATATTTAATTGGACTTCCTTAAACACTAATTAAACCATATAACCCCCTACCTAATTAAATCAGACCAACTTAAGTTGAGCAGAAAACTTGACCCTCACAAACGATACTCCAAACGACGGGCCGTCTGTGAGCTGACGAACCCTTCCCTCTCCTCCTACACACTATCAATAAGTTTAGAGACTGTGCAGGCAAGGGTCTTCCTCACCGGGGCTAAGTATGTGACAAGGGTGGCATCGACGCTCCATTTTCTCACACACGGACCGTCTCTTGCGCCGTCGATGCACACTACAAGACGATGTTGCTTCAAATGCTAGGGTCCTCCTCAAGGGACCTTGGTTAATCCTTGGAGTGTCATACCCGGAATTTTCGAACACGAAATCACTTCAACACCTACTTACTAGATTTTTAGAAGTTTTCGTACATTTTCGACTCCTAAAAGTTAGTCAAATAGGCTAAGGCACACTGACATCCGTTTGAACAAACTTCCCGGACGTTCTTGGATGTTTTTGTTGTTGAACTTGCTAAATAACATATATCAAATAAAATGGACTTAAAAACTGTACTTAGACCTTATGAGAACTATTTTAGGCTTTAAGACACGTCGTGGATTTTCAAGGTTTTACACATAGGTTATTTGAGGATAGTATTGCAAGTTCTCAATGAACATCAACTCTTTGGTAAATTAGTAAGTGTGAATTTTTGTTGGGATTTGTTGCTTTTGTTGGTCATATTATTTCAACTGAGGGTAAATAGGTCTATCCATGAAAACAGAAGGGTTAAGAATTTTGTCCTAGACCTTTAAACCAATTAATATTCAAAATTTCTTAGGTTTAGCTACGTATTATAGAGGATTTGTTGATGGATTTTCATTCGTTGCTTCTCCTTTCACAACCTTAACGTAAAATAAAGTTAGGTTTGAGTAGTCAGAAACTTCTGAAAGAAGCGTTCAAGACTTGAAAGATAAGCTTACCTCCGCTCTCATGTTGACTTGCCGAAGGGCACCAAAGGGTTTGTAGTGTATTGTAACGCTTCTCTAGTAGGTTAGGTTTGTGTCCTCATGCTTCATTGTAAGTTGATAACTTTTGCCTCTAGATAACTCAAGGTGCATAAGAAGAACTATTAAACTCATGATCTTGAACTAGTGCCCATATTGTTTTCCTTGTAAATATGGAGGCATTGTCTTTATAGTTTCCATGTGGATGTGTTTACGGATTAGAAGAAACTTCAATATTTGTTCACTCAAAAGGAATGAATCTCCAACAAATAAGGTGGTTTGAACTTTTCAAAGATTGCGATAAGTCGAATGTCTATGGGTTACGATACCCCGACAAGGACAATTTGGTTGCAGACTCTCTATGTTGAATATCAATGGGTAGTGTAGCCCATGTTCATGATGATAAGAAAGAGTATGTAAAAGAGGTACAACGATTGGCTCGGTTGGGTGTTCGGTTGGAAGATTTCCCAAAAGGAGGTTCTTTGGTTCATCATAATTGTGAATTATCTTTAGAGGTGGAGATAAAGTCTAAGAAAAACCTTGATACTCTATTACTAGATTTCAAGGAATTGATTCTTAGCAAGTTTAATGAATCATTCTCACAAGGGGGGATAGAGAACTTAGGTACCAAGGTAAATTGTGTTTACTGGATGTGAATGGTCTAAGGGGAAAAATATATTTGAAGAGGCTCATGGTTTCCGATTTCTACTTATCCAGGTGCTACCAAAATGTATTGTGATCTTAAAGAGGTCTATTAGTGGAACGGTTTAAAAGGGATATAGTGAAGTTTGTGTTTAAGTGTCCTTATTGTGAACAAGTTAAGACCAAACATCAAAGACCGGGTCGGTTAACTCATGTTATAGATGTCCCTACTTGGATATGGGAAGATATCATTATGGATTTCATAGTGGTTTTGCCTCGATCACGTAGGCAAAATGATTCCAAATGGGTTATTGTTGAACGATTGATGAAATCTTGAAACCTTATCCCCGCTAAATCTACTTATTCGGCAGAGGAACAAACTACGTTGTACCTTAATGAGATTGTAAGTTGGCATAGGATCCCTTTGGCCATCATCTAGAATAGTGGGGTCCAATTCACTTCTTATTTTTTGAGGTCTTTCCAAAAGGTGCTAGGTACTCAAGTGAAACTAACTACTGCTTTTCATTCTTAAGCGGATGGTCAATTGCAAAACACCATTCAAAAACCAAAAGATGTGCTAAGGGCTTCTGTCAGTGACTTCAAGGGTAATTGGGACTATCACCTACCGTCGTTAGAGATAAGATACAATAATAGATATAATTCTAGTATTTATATGGCTTTATTTGAAGCACTCTATCGTAGAAGATGTAGGTCTCTGGTTAGGTGGTTTGAGGCAGATAAGTCTTCACTTCTTTGTCCCGAGTATGACATTTGGGAATACCCCCTAGACGTAATCAGCATCGTTGCCCTGTTTGAGGACTAAGACTAGCCTCTTAGCTTACATCATTACATTCATCGGTCAAAGTTAATAGAAATTTGAACTTTTTATTACTTTTCCTTGGATGTTTACGTAGACCTCAATATAGACAAAGTATTTCTATATCAAGTATACATAGACCTTCTGTATATGAAGATTACTTAGTGTTCTATTTTTATTGCACATAATATGCATAGAACATAACATAGTTTCAAATAGTTTTCTCATCACATAACCATCTTATAAGATCATATAAAATTGGGCCTATCCCATACATCCATGAAACAAGACAATGTATAGGTCATACAACGTTTAATATCAAATTAAAAGAAAAGAAACATAAGAGTCATTAAAACTTGAACAACTCCATAAGCTAGATAGTGGCATCGTTCTCGCAAAGTGAGGACCTACCATACTTTGATGATTAAGAGATCCAAGTCTTCTTCAAGTCTTCTCCAAAAGCACTTCAACGAGCGGAACCATAATGTTGGGAAAAGGAATAAATGAGGTTAGTCAGCACTTGTACTAAGAATGAGACCATATGCACACATACAATAAAGTCATGCTAAGAAAGGGGACATTTCATAAAGTATGCATTTTACTTTGAAAATCTTTACGCACATTCAAAAAGACTATACCAAATCACATAGGTATAAAGTCATAGACATATCCATCACAAGACCAACAACGTCAAAACTAGTCAATTCATCATGCATATCATGTAATTGAATACATAGTCAAATAAATCTATTATCATGTCATAATAGCAACACGCATGAATAAGAGTTCATTATAATATAACCAAAGCAAGATAATTACCCATAATCCCTATCAAGTCAACAAGTGCAATGTCCAAGAAAAGTCCCATAACCTGACTCAATCGAGTAACCCAACAAGAATAATGAACAACCTCCTACTTCATATAGCAATGCATTTAAGCGTACATGTCATCATACTTCAAAAGTATAGACCAACACATATTCATAAGTAACACAATCAACATATAGTATCAACAATGTGCAAGTTCATCATATTCATATAATGTACCATTATAAATATATTCATACACAAGAACATCCTCCTAAGGTTTCCCTTAAGGAAAGCTAGTACAAGGCATTGGTAGAGTCCCATACCCCTACCTAAGCTAAGTTAACCTCTCAAGTCACCCTAGTAGTTTGTACTTCATTAATTAATTATACTTTGGGGAACAGTTGCCTTAACCGACATAAACTCCAAGAGCTAACTTTGGAATCTAGTGTAGTAAAACCATACAACGAAGGAAGGTGGTCTAACAACCAAAGTAAAACCAAACATAAACATAGCTTTCTAGGTGGATCCACTAGCTAGAGTTCCTATGGGGGAAACATAGTTCAAGAACTAAGAGATAAGTATAATCCCTCTACATACCAGTTTGAAATTGGGTCCTCCTCTCATGGGAATCCGTTGGATGAGTATCCCTCATTATGGAGTCAATAACGCATGTGTAACTATAGGGTGAATCTTTCTCTTTGGAAAAATCAACGCCTCCCTATGTAAAGTTCACTCGTTGCTAAGCTAAGTCCCTCTTTGAAATGTCTTTAATGTCTTTATTAATCATCATAGCTTAATCTAGTTCATAGGGCCCAACCCTTGTATAAACATCATCATCAACATCATAAATCAATAAGAATTTGCATGAGTATTGTCCTTTAATTACAATTCACATAGGTGATGTTAGAACATTTACATATTACTTCATGTTAAGATATATTGGAAAATCATTCACCATCCTGATAACATATACATCTTAGCAAAAACCTCACAACCATAGTAAAAACATTTCAACTCCACATTATAATAACCCTGTAAATCCTAATTCAAGGCATACTCCAATACAACATCATGACTTAATCACAATCTAACTTTAGTTGAAGTAAAGCATAGGGATTAAAAGACTTACCAAGTCTATTTCATAATTCATCATCAAGGTTTTACCATCAACCCTTAATCATACCCAATTATGGTATAACATAACTATAATTCCATGACCAATATAATAACAATGCTAAAAAATCACTACATCACATTTCAATACTATTTCGTAGTTTAAGACAAGAAACTTAGGTCAATTCACAAAATACCTCATAACCTAGATCGCTTCTCAAGAACAAAATCAAAGGACTATAATTTACCCTAATTAATTAATTATTAGTATAACAATATCATATAGTAGTAATTAAACCATTAACAAAGTCAATTGAAACATTATAACATAATTCATATCAAGATCATAACCTAGGGTTAAAGGGTAAAGGTCATCTTCTACAACGTATACCAAACCATTAAGATATATAATAATTAATTTAGAATACATGTTCATATGCTCATAATATCCTACATAAGTCATAAACAATTCCATTTATAACTTAAATATCGAGATTATATGAAACCCACTTGAAAACCAAATTTTGGAAATCAATTTGATGGAACCCTTTGAGGAAAGTGGTCTGAAAGGTGAGAGAGATCCCATACACTGCTAATTGATGAAGATTTATGGTGAAAATTGATTCATTGAATCCCATACACCCACTAGCTTGTTTTTTAATGGAGTCCTCATTAGAGAGAGAAAAAAGAGAGAAGGAAAAGAGTTTTGTTTTGTGAGGTATGAGAGCTAAGATTAGTTTACTGGGTTTGGGGTCTTTATATGAGGTGTTAATTAAGTTTATTAGGATTATGTTAAACCCCATGTATGACCTAACCTCTTAAATAATTAATTGGGACTAATGAAAAATGTGTAGTGAAAACAGGCCTTATATATGACACAATGATTGACGTACATGGGTCGATCAACGGCCAAACCCCATTTCTGTGCTGCACATCCGTTGTTTGATTCAGAGACTATGAAAAAAGAACCTTACAAGATTTTGGCTAAGTGTCCGTCGATGAGTGGCATCGATGCCCCGGTTATTCACAAACGGCCCGTCTGTGGGATCCGTTTGTGACACTATATCTTGACAACTTTTGCCATCTTTTGCAAGGGTCTTCCTCAAGGGCCCTTGGTGGGTCATTGGGGAGTCTTGCCTGAAAGTTTTGACTATGAATCAACTTAACAACATGTTACACACCCTTCCATAGATTTTCATAATTTTTCAACTTCGCTAAGCTAGTAAAATAGGTTGAGGCACGCTAGTACCTCATTGAACTACATTTTGGACGTCATGGACGTTCTTGGGCGTTTTGGTTTCTTAACTCCGTTAATGACTTATATTAACTAAAATAGACCTTAAAATAGTGTCTACACCTTATACATTTATGTTAGGCACTATAATACATCTTGGATTTTCGAAGTGTTATATTATCCCACCCTTTGGAACATTCATCCCCGAATGACACTAAAAATCTTTAAAAGGAAGGAATATACTCAAGACTAGCAGCCCATACTTCCACAACATCAATCATAATATTTAGACAAGGGAATTCAAAAAATTCAAGTACCACACATAAGGCTCAACATTACATTATGAGGATTATCATTCTCAAAACAATAAGAGATCAACATAACATTTATGAGTCAATTATGCAAAAGTTAAATTACTAAAATTCTACATATCATTTCATAAAGATTCACCATATAAAAAATGTACAACATGAACAAAAAGAAAAATTGCATATTTTAAGAATAACAACACATTTCATTGTAACAACACTTAAAATGCACATTTTGCAGAACTTCACAAAAAATCAAGAAATTTAATTTTTTAGTCAATATTTTCATTATTAGTAAGAACTACTAAACTTAGTTATCAAATATCATAGGGTAAGGGACTTCATGTAGGCCTCGGCCTCCCATGTTGCACACTAAACTAGGTGATTCTTCCATAACACCTTTATGGAAGCCACCTCTTTCTTTCTAAATTTCTTTACTTGCCTATCAAGGATTTGAACCGGAATTTCCTAGTAAAAGTGGTTATCCATCACACCAAGACCCTCAATAAAAAGAATAGATTTGGGATAACCGATACACTTCTTAAGCATAGAAACATCGAAAAACGGATGAACCGAAGCCAATTCACTAGGCAACCTCAACTCATAGGTAACCTTACCAACCCTTTGCAAGATTTAATAGGGACCCACATAACGAGGAATCAAATTCCCTTTCTTGCCAAATCTAACCACCCCCTTCGTAGGGGAAAATTTAAAATACACCTTATCACCTTCTTTAAAATCTGAATCCCTTCTCCGATGATCGACATAAGACGTTTGACTACTATAGGTTGTTTGCAAGCGGTTCCTTATGATATGAACCTTCTCCAAAGTCGCATAAATCCAATAGGATACCTACACCTCCTACCATACAAGGCTTATAAGGAGTCGTTGATATAGATGAATGGAAACTATTATTGTAAGCAAACTCCACCTAGGGAAAATACTTATCCCAATTTCGCTTGAAATTGATAATACAAGCCCTAAGCATATCCTCAAGGGTTGTGAATACTACACTTTGCTTGGCCATCTGTTTGGGGATGAAAGCGTTACTTAGCTTCACCTTAGTACCCAACCCTTATTTGAATGACCTCCAAAACCTAGATGTGAATTGTGAACCTCTATCTGATATGATCAATAACGGAGTACCATGGCGACATGCAATCTCATATATGAAGATCCTTGCATAATCTTCCACCGAATAAGTAGTCTTGACGAGAATGAAATGAGGTGACTTGGTCAATCTATCCACAATAACCCATTTAGAGTCTTGTTATTTTTGTTTCCGAGGCAAACATGCCAAAAAATCTATATTAATGTCATCCCACTTCAAAGTTTGAACTTGGATTTCTTGTAGTAAACAGCCGGGCTTTTGGTGTTCGGCCTTAACTTGTAGACAATTCTGACACTTAGCAACAAACTTTGCTATGTCCTTTTTCAAATATCCCACCAAAACACTTCCCTAAGGTGATGGTAAATATTTGTCAAACTTGGATGAATGGAATAACGGGAACCATAAACTTCCTCAGGAATTCGATTCCCCAAACAATCTATATTGGGAACACATAACCTCCTTTGGTACCTCAAGACACCATCCTTCTATAAGAAGAATCAGTAATTGAGTTTACCAAGAATCGATTTCTTTAACTCCATCAATGCTTTATCAAGGTGTTGTTTGGATTTAACCTCGATCACCAAAGATGACTCGGAGTTATGACGTACCACCATACCATCTATGTAGAATCTTGAATTCAAACCCCTAAACGAGACAACCTGTGGACATACTTTACTATGTTTTCTTGGCTTCCTCAACTTGGTAAACACTTCCCATGGACAAATGACTCAATGAACCCGCAACTACATTGGCCTTACTGAAATGATAGAAGACACTCATATCTTTGTCTTTCAACAACTCTAGACTTTACCATTGTCAAAGATTAACTTCTTTTTTGAGAATACGTATTGAAGACTTTATGGTCCGTATACACATCCACATGGACACCATACAAGTAATGCCTTCATATTTTTAGGCAAATACCACGTCCGTTAATTCAAGGACATAAGTCGGATCATTTCTCTCATGCACCTTGAGTTTCCTAGAAGCATAGGCTATAACCTTCTCATGTTGCATCAGAACACACCCCAACCCAACTTTTGATGCATCACAATATACTAAAAAACCCTTTGTATCTCTGGTAGGGTCAATACTGGAGCAGAAATATGCCGATCCTTTAACATTTGAATGCTTTTCACATGCCTTCGACAAAAAAAAATTCTTACTCTTTTGGGTTAAAGTGGTCAAGGAAGATGCTATGGACGCCAACTATCCACAAACCTCCAATAATAACCCGATAGACCAAAGAAACTCCTAATGTTTGTTGGACTCATTGGTTTAGGCCAATTCTTAACCGCCTAGGTTTTCCTTGGATCAACCTCAACTCCCTCACTAAAGATGATATGACCAAGAAACGCCACCGACCTCAACCAAAACTCACATTTACCATACTTGACAAATAATTGATGTTCCTTTAGCACTTGTGATACCACCCTCAAATGGTCCATATGTTCACCCTAATTTTTTGAATATACCAAGATGCCGTCAATGAAGACAATGACAAATGAATCTACGTAACTTCAAAACACCCTGTTCATGAGATCCATAAACGCCACTGGGGCATTAGTGAGAAAAAAGGACATTACTAAGAACTCATAGTGACCATATCTAGTCAGAAATGTCATCTTTTGTATATCCTCACTTCTCACCCTAAGTTGGTGATACCCCGACCTAATGTCAATCTTACAAAAGTAGTTTTCACCTTGAAGTTGATGAAAAAAGTCGTCAATCCGAGGGAGATAAGAGTTGTTCCTAATAATTGACTTTATTCAGTTGGCAGTAATCAATGCACATTCTAACGGTCCCATCCTACTTCTTCACAAACAAAACCGGAGTACCGCATGGAGCAGTACTAGGTGTAATGAATCCTTTGTATATTAAATCTTTGAGTTGAACCTTAAACTCTTTCAATTCATCCGGAGCCATATATGGAGGAATTGAAATAGAATTTGTATCCGGTAACAAGTCGATTCCAAAATCAAGTTCATATTCAGGAGGAATACCGGGAAGATCATTAGGAAAGACCTCCAAAAATTCCTTCACTATGGGGACAGACTCAATGGGAGGACTTTTATAGTCTAAATTTTGGATTCTTACTATATGGTATAAACACCATATAGAGATCATTTTAGAATCTTTCAAACTAGGGATGATACGACCTCTGTGAATATAATTTCCCCCTTCCACTCTAAAATAAGCTCATTTGGAAAGTTAAACTTCACCACCTTCGTTCTACAATCTATAGAGGCAGAGTAAGCATGCAACAAATGCATACCCGAAATGATATCAAAATCGAACAAATCAAGTTCTACTAGTTCAACCTGAGTAACTCTATTGGTCTAAATTATACGAAAGTTTCAATACACCCTTTTTGCAGCAACTGACTCACCCACAGGGTTAGAATTGACAAAAAGATCATTTAGAATGTGGGGCAAAATTTAAACATTCTTAGCTATCAAGGGAGTAACAAAAGATAATGTAGCGCCCAAATAAAATAAATCATATACATCAATAGAAAAGACTTTAAAGATACCGGTCACCACGTTGGGAGAACTTTCTTGCTCACCCCTAGAGCGGAGAGCATAAAAGAGATTCTTCTTCAAAGCTTCATTTGAATAACTTGCTTGAGCTTGACCACTACTCTTGTCTTGAACCCTCACATTAGGGCAATCTCAAACCTTGTTCCCACTTCTGCCACAACCAAAACAAATTCCAATTCCACCTGTACATTCACCCAGATGACCCTTTCCATACTAGGCCCAAGTAGTCTTCCTGTTTGGTGAACTAGTATCCCTTCCTTTTATAGGATTAGGGTAAGACACCCTCTCATTCCTAGCATTAGGTAACTGCGAAGGAACTCAATTTGACACCCTCTTCTTGAACTTAGGCTTGTCTTGAATCTCAAGCCTACTCTTAGAAGAATCACCGTCAAAATATCTTGCCCTCCTGGCATATCTAATTTTTCTCTTAGATCTTGTATCTTCTACATTTAAGCATGAACCATGAGACGAGAAATGTTCATATTGTCATGTAGCATAGCTGAACTACACTTCTCTTGAAAATTATCAAACACTCCCGTGACAAAATGGTTCATTTCATCTGTAGGATCGAAAACCAAAGAAGGAGCATACTTTGAACATTTGGTGAATTTCAAAGAGTAGCAAGAACACTCATAGCTCCTTGACTGAGGTTGATGAAATCCACAAACTTGGCTTCCCTCTTCCCCTATAAAAGAACCTATCAAGAAAAGCCTTATTGAACACCTTCTAAGTAACCAGTCCAACCCTTAAAGGCCTATTGTCCCTCCATTGGACATACCATGTTTGGGACACATCTTTCAGTTGATTAGTGGATATCTCGGCCTTCTCACTAATAGACAGCCCCATATTATAGAGAATCTTTTGAACTCATCAATGAACTCTTAGGGGTCTTCTTATATCTTTGACCCATAGAATGTTGGAGGATTAATCCTAGTGAAATCTTTTAGATAGGAGGTCATTGTAGCAATTTGTTGATGAGCTTGCGGTACAACCTCCTGATTAGATTGCGCCGTCATGGCTTAAGATTGAGTAGTGGAGGCTTGTGCTTGGGTTGTAATGGCTTGATCCATTTGAAAGAGTGAGACCTTATGGAATTATCTGTCAAAGGAGGATCGACCGGAGCTTGGTCATCATTCATGTCTTCATCAAGAGGAGGGACTTGATAACCATGTGGAGGAGCACCCATGTTGGCAATCTCTTACTCATGTCTTTGTGCCACATTCCTTCTTGTATTTATTGCCGATAATAACAATGATAGGATTAGTATCAAAAACACATTGAGATAGTCTCTAGAGGCAGGATATTGGACATCCAAGAAAATGAGATTTTCCTAAGCATCACACATTTTCCTATCTATAAGTGTGGCGCGCTTCACAGTTATGAATTCAAACTTACATAGACGGGTTTGTGAGAGACATTGACTACGAGATATTTAACCTCGTTCTCTAATACAAAGTTTGTGACATTCGAGAATATCCCCTAGACGTAACCGGCATCGTCGTCCTCTTTGAGGACAAAACCTAGACTCTTATCTTACATCATTACATTTATAGGTCAAATTTAACTTAAATGTAAAACATTTTCATTACTTTTACTTGGAGGCTTACAAAGACCTTTAAATACGCATAGTATATGTATATATATTGAGTTTATATAGACCCATCGTATAGGAGGATTACTTAGTCTTCTACTTTTATTGTATATAATGTATATTGAACATAACATAATTTCAAATACTCGTCTCGTCTCATAACCATCTAATAAGAGTATATCAAATCTGGCCTAGCCCATACATCAATGAAACAAGACCACATATAGGTCATACAATGTTTAATATCCAAATTAAAAGAAAAGAAACATAAGAGTCTTTAAATACTAGATAACTTCATTAGCTAGATAGTGGAATCACCCTTTTAAAGTGAGGATTGACCCTACTTGGATGAATAAGAGATCCACTGTTCTTCAAGTCCTATCCAAAAACACTTCAACAACAAAAATCTAAAATGCTACGGAAAAAAAGAAATGGGGTTAGTAACCAAGTTGTACTACGTATGAGACAATATGCACACATACATTAAAATCATGCTAATGAAAGGGGATATTTCATAAAATATGTAATTTACTTTGAAAACCTTTATGCACGTTCAACAAGACTATAACAAATTACTTAGGCATATTCATTAAGTCATAGACATGTACATCACAAGACCAACAACGTAAAAACTAGTCAATTCACCATGCATATCATGTAATTGAATACATAGAAAACTTAATCTATTATCATGTCATAATAACAACACGCATGAATAACTGTTCATAATAATAGAACCAAAGCAAGATAATTACCCACAACCCCTATCAAGTCAACAAGTTCAATGTCCAAGAAAAGCCCCATATCCTCACTCAATCAAGTAACCCAACAAGAATCATGACCAACCTCCTACTTCACATAGCATAGCATTTAAGAGTACATAACATTATACATCAAAAAGTAGATCAACGCATATTCATATGTGACACTAATCAACATATAGTATCAACAATGTGCAATTTCATCATATACATATCATGTACCACTATAAACATTTTCATACACAAGAACATCCTCCTAAATTGTCCCTCAAGGAAATTGAGCGTAAGGCATAGGTGGAGTCCCAATCCCCTACATAAGCTAAGTCAACCTCGAAAGTCACCCTAGTAGCTTGTAATTCATTAATTTATTTTAGTGTAGGGAACACTTTCCTTAACCGACATAGACCCTAAGAGCTAAGTGTGGAATCTAGTGTTGTAAAACCTTACACAGAAGGAATGTTGTCTAACTACCAAAAAAACCAAACATAAATTGAGCTTTTTAGGTGGATCCATATCTAGATTTTCTATGGGGGCAGTATAGTTCAATACCTAAGAGATAGGTATAATCCCTCAACATAAAACATACCAATTGGGGCCTCATATCATGGGAACCCATAGGATGAGTATACCTCATTGAGGAGTCAAAACCACATGTGGAACTATAGGGTGAATCTTCCTCTATGAAAAGTCAACACCTCCCAACGTAAAGTTCACTTGGTACTAAGCAATGATCGTTTTTTAAATGTCTTTAATGTCTTTATTAATTATCATAGCTTAATGTAGGTCATATAGTCTAAACCTTGTATAAACATCATCATCATGGATCAATAAGAATTTCATGAGTATTGTCCTTTCATGACAATTCACATAGGTGAGGTTAGCACATTAACATATCACTTCATGTTAAGGCACATTAATTAATCTTTCACCATCCTAATAACATATACATCTTAGACAACATCTCACAATAATAGTTAAAACATTTAAATTCTACATCATACTAACCCTATAAATCCTAATACAAGGCATAATCCAATACAACATCATGAATTAATCACAATCTAACCATAATTGAAGTAAAGCATAGGGATTACAAGACTTACCAAATCTCCTTCATAATTCATCATCAATGTCTTACCACCAAACATAATACAACCCAATTATTGTATAACATCCCCATAATTCCATGAACAACGTGATAACAACGCTAAAACAATCACTACATTACAATTCAATACTAGTTTATAGGTTAAGACAAGATACTTAGGTCAATTCAGAGTATACTTCATAACGTAGCTCACTTCTAAAGAACTAGCATGAAAGGAGTATAATTAACCCTAATTAATTCATTATTAGTATAACAATATCATCTAGTAGTAATTCAACCATTAACCAAGTCAATTTAACCAATATAAAATAATTCATATCAAGATCATTAACCTACAATTAAGGGGCTTCTAAAACTAGATCAAACCATAAACATATATAACAATTACTTTATAATAAATGTTAATATATTAATAAAACCAAAATCAATCATAAGATAATTCATTCATAACATAAATTTTGAGATTGGATGAAATCCACTTGAAAACCCAATTTTTGAAATTAATTTGATGGAACCCTTTAAGGAAATAGGTCTCAAAGGTTTTAGAGATCCCATACATTTATAAATGATTAATATTTATGTCGAAACTTTATTATTTTAATACCTTGAACCCTCCCCTAGCTTTTCTTCAATGGAGTCTTCACTAGAGAGAGAAAGAACAGAGAAGGAAAAGAGTTATGTTTTGTGAGCTATGAGAGCTTAGATTGGTTTACTGGGTTTGGGATCTTTATATGGGGTGTTAATTAACTTTATAGGCTTACCTTAACCCCCAACTAAAGACCTGACCCCTTAAATAATACGCTGGAACTAGATAAAAAGGTGCAGTGAAAATAGTCCTTAGAGAGGACAACACGATTGACGGATCGTAGGTCGATCGATGGACAACCCCCCCTTTCCATGCCACACATCTTCTGTTTGATTCAGAGACCGCAAAATGACCCTTTTAATATTTTGGCTAAGTGTCCATTTACGTGCGTCATTGAAGCCCCGTCGATTCACCAACGGCCCGTCTGTGGCATCTGTTGGTGAAACTTTCTCTTGACAGGTTTTGCCAACTTTTTCAAAGGTCCTCCTCAAGGTCCCTTGGTGGGTCCTTGGGGAGTCGTACCTGGAATTTTCAAATATGAATCAACTTAAACACATGTTAAACATCTTTCCACCAATTTTCATCATTTTTTGACTTCTAAAAATCTAGTCAAATAGGTTAAGGCACGCTTGTACCTCATTGAACTAGCTTCCAGATAATAGGGAATTTCTTGGACATTTTGGTTTCTAAACTTTCTAAATGACTTATATTCACTAAAATAGACCTTGATAAAGTGTATACACCTTATGATACTTGTGTTACGCTCTAGAACACGTGTTGAATTCTTAAGTGTTATATTGAGATAGTCTATGAGGCTATGGAAAAAGTTCGAACGATAAGGGATAGGTTTACAGCCTATAGTCAGAAAAAATATTATGCCGAAAATCGAAGAAGAGAACTTGAATTTGAAATAGTTGATTGGTTCTACTTGAAGGTTTCACCCATAAAAGGGGGGATGAGATTTGGTAAAAAGGGTAAGCTTAGTCCCCGGTATGTGGGTTCTTATGAGATATTGAAACGAGTTGGGAAGGTTACTTTAAATTATAAAGTTAATATACCCCGATTTATCCAGTATTTTATGTCTGTATGATCAAGAAATGTATAGGCAACCCGGTTTCTATTCTCGAGATTTATGGGTTAGAGGTAAATGAGAACCTTTCATATGAAACTGCTCCGGATGAGATCCTAGATCGTCAAGTCAAAAAGTAGTGGAAAAAGATTTTTCTCGATAAAAGTCCTACGGAGAAACCATATAGTTAAGGGTGCAACATGGCAGGCTGAGGCTGCCATAAGGTCCCGCTACCTTCATCTCTTTCCTCTTACTCCTAGTAAAAGTTGAGGTTAGTAGTTCCGATTGAAAATAACATTTTGAAGAATTTGAACTTTAGTTGTTTTTTTCTCTTTCAAGTGTGTTCAAATCTTTGCAAAAATTCATGCTTTAAAATGAGTTAATGTAAAAAATGCTCTCATCCTTAACTTGCACTTATATGTTATGTGTATATTTTCCTGCATGAGATGGTAGTGAGAATTTTTAATATAGCTTGAAAGGAGAATTGCATGGTAAGTCTTAATTTCATGGTTATCTCATGTTTAAATTTAGAGGTAGTTCTTCATTATGTGATATGATATGTTGATCTCTTATATGTGTTAAATTAAGAATCGAGTTGCTATTTGTAATGCCATGATTATGTGTAGAGTGGAGTTACAAGTACTCCTATGAGATGGGACTCATTATGGTTATATGTTGTTGTTGTGGTTGGGTTGATAGTATTGAATCTCTTTCTCTCCCTTCAAAATTATTTAGGTGTCATTCTGGGACGAATGTTCCTAGGCGGTATAATGTAACAATTCATAAGTTCCATGACTGAGTCTAGAGCCTCACTTGTTGAACTAAGTCTTAAAATAGTGTTTCTATGCTTAAACAAAGATAATGAACTTAATTAGGAAGTGTTAGAATCAAAATGTCAAGAAACGACCACGACTTCTGGATATTTGTGATAATGAACTAGTGTGTGTTGGTGTGTTTCAAGGGGTTTCGTTAGTCAGATAAAGGTAAACTTTGGTAAAAAGGTGTAGAATAAGCCATAAACTGTGTTTTGGATCAAGACGACTAGGTACGACACCCTAAGGACCTCCCAAAAGGTTCTCGAGGAGGACCCAACATTTAACCTACAAAACTGTCCATTACCAGTGTTGAACAACGAGGGCAAACGATGAGCCATCATTTGAATGACGCCCGCAGATTGGTTTCGTTGATTGAAACTTATAAAAATCAGCAAAAGGCTTCATAAAACAGCCTCCTATCCAAACAAGGTTTTACCAGAACGGTGTGTGGCTGGATTGACAAGTCATCGACGGGGTCTCATCTTTTGAGATCCAACTTACTTTCCAAAAAAAGAAAAAACTTTGGGGTGGTTAGGGAATTTATTAATTAAATATTTAATGGTTAAATTTGGTTATAATTGAATAATTTAGGACTATATAACTACCCCAAATCAATAAACTAACCTAACTCCTCTAAAATCCCTAAACCCTTTTAGCTCTAACTTCTCTCTAGTTTTCCTCTCCCCAACTAAAATCTCCATTGAGAGAACACTAGAGATTTAATAAGAGTATGACTTATCCAAGTAATACAACTCAAAAATTGTCGTAATCATCCTTAAGGTATGGTTTGTCTCACTCTTGGGAATTATTTCACTAAGAGGCACCTCTGTAAAAGTATTTCAGAACTCCCCCAACACTAGGGTTTTTATCTATACATCGGTTCTCTTTTCAAATCGAAATTGTGATTCAAAGATGAAGAATTATGATCTTATAATGTTGTTGAGTATGTAATTATGGATAATTTTGCGTAATCACTACGATTTCCCCCTTAGACCCTTGTTCTTTCCTAAACAGATTAAACCGTGAAATGTCTATAGTAATTGTTGAAGAGGAATAGTATATGGATTATGTAGAATAATATTTGCTAGTTATAACTTCATAAATTTACCTGGTTTATGTATTGGTTTTGTATTCTTGGGTAATGTAAGTATTAAGGCCCATGAAAGGGCAAGAAGGTTTGAAGGTTGGTTTTTTCTTGAATTCAATTATAAAACATAACTTACATAGATAGTAATGCTCCTATGTCTAGTGTGTGGTTGTGGTGTTGATAACAAGCATTCCTCATCCTTAACCCAAGACACATGAATTAGCTATGAAGCATGAATGCATATTATGATATGGATGTTATATGATTGTAATTAATTCTCATAATTATAATAAAGTTTAAAGTCTTACTCACTTGTTAGTGGTTTCTAAAGTGAGAGGGTTGTTCTTACTTATGATTACGTATGAGCTATTATGATAAAATGCTTACATAAGGGTCTAGTAGAGACTAATGTTAACATGTATGCTGAATAAAGATGATTACTAAAGGGAAAAAATGCTTATGACCAAAAGAACATGTAAATGAGATGGGGGTGTCATGCTTTGTAGGTATGGCTCCTCATATGTGTTTGCTCACTTTAATAAAGTCTAGATTCCCAAGTTATGTGTTGTCTATTGAGAGGAAAACCCCCACGTTTAGCAAGTTAGGTTTTCTATAAACAATCTCTGTGACCCTTAACTATTTTCCTACATTCTATTCTTGCTTAGTGGATCCACCAAGATAGCTATGTACGAAAGATCACACCTTAGGCAAGTGTTAATCCTCTCTTTTCTGTGAGGGATTAGAACACCAGATTCAATTTATCTTACATGGTCTAATGTCGGTCATTGCAATTTCTTTCCCTAAAGGAAAATTTAAATGAACAATTTTAGATGTATGAACTATTATTAGGGCTTTTCTTGAGGGGTGTCCAACATAGTATGAGGGAGGGTATGGGACTTCTATTACACATTGCACTTGTAGGATCCTAAGGAACGATTCTAGTAGTCTTCTTTTATGATAATGTTAGTTATGACTCATGTATGTCAAGTTATATATCACCTTTATGAATATAGCAAGTTATGATGAAATATGAGATTCTGAATGCATGTATGAAGTAGGTTTCTTTATGTGATAATTAGCTTGGACTAGGATTATGAGGTTATATTCTTTACATTGCTTAAGTATTTCATGGGTTGCTTATATGTTGGGTTGATATCAAGTTGGTTTGACTTGTGATATTTTACCATATGTTCATGTTAAGGTTATTTGATAATAAGCATGATTTTCACTAAAATGTCCCTTTACTCATTCATTGAAAATTTTTATGCATAGAAGCTATACATAGTACGTGTGATATACTAACCCATATTTTCTCCCATTTCCCCTAAAATGTTGTTCCGGCCACTGAAGAGTTTCAAGGCAATTTTAAAGTAAGCCTTGGATAAGTTCCCAAGTTATTGGTGAGTCCTAAAGTTTGAGGATGATGCCACTATTCTAGCTTTACTATTGGATTATGTATAAGACAATGTTCATTTCTTATCTTTTGAGACATTGTTGTAAGTCCTATATATGACCTATTGTTATAGTGTAGGGACAATGACCCAAAACTTATACTTCTATAATAGATGGTTATCTGTGAGAAAATATCAAACTATGTTGATGAATTTGACTATGTTGTTAAATGAGAAGTCTATGTAAACTTTATATTTGGATAAATGAGAAGTCTAAGTATACTTCATAAATAATGTTTTAATTTTTACTCATTTTACATACATATGATATGTAATGATGTATGCTTATGACTAGTCTAAGACCTCTTCGAGATCAAACACGCCAGTTATACGGGGTGCTACCCGGTCGTGACACCTTTATTCTGGATTAGCTCCTTTGTTATCTTGTAGCACATAGACACAGTTCTTCTTTGAAACATTAGGATGCAAACCATCATGAGGATCTTGGTTGGTCTCTTTCCCTTTTTCCCTATGTTTTGGGCAATATATCATCTTATGTCCCCTTTTTCCTGTAACGACCTGTTTAGTCGTTTTGAACAGCAGATAATAATTCTGGAAAAACTGGCCAAGACCACGGGCACTGCGACGGACCGTCGCAGGAACGACGGCCCGTCGAGGGTGCATCGTTTCAGCATACTTAGAATTCTGAAATTGGATACTGAAAATCGACTCTCTGTAAATTGTGACGGACCTGCAGGACGTGCCGTCACATCCACGACGGACCGTCGTGAGCTCCCATTGCAAAACACTTCAACTTTTGAGAATTTGGTACAAGGAACGAGTCTCTGACCGTCATGACGGAAGTGCAGGACGGACCGTCACGAGTGTGACGGACCGTCACAGTGTACTTGGAGAAAAATGGAATTTTAGGATGTTGCGACGACCCTCGTGACGGACCGTCGCAGTCACGACGGGCCGTCACAGGTTGCGCAAATCCCAGGCAGAATAGGATTCCTCTACACGTTTTAAGGGTCGTTTTGGACTATTCTTTCCTTAATTATAAAG
>CM064974.1:343684-404765 GCA_032847665.1 Solanum chilense | reverse complement strand
AATGATGATGCCTTAGTATAAAAGAAGGCTTGATAAATTATATAATGAGATTGATGATGCCTTGGTATAAAAGAAGGCTTGATGAATTAGGGGATCGGGTGCCACGTTCCGGTACCAGGATAGAATGAGGATCGGAGTGTCACGTTCCGACACCAGGATAGTATATGGATCGGGTGCCACGTTCCGGTACCAGGATAGAAATAGAGGATCGGAGTGCCACGTTCCGGCACCAGGATAGAATATGGATCGGAGTGTCACGTACCGACACAAGAGGTAGAAAGATAATGAATCTTGAAAGATGTAAATATACTCAATCTAATGAACTTAATTCCCAAATGAGTATGGTATTGAGGCTTGAGCCCTCATGAATGAACTTGATGGTACTTGTTGATGATTATAGTACTTGTTGTTGCTACATGTTGAGTTTATAGTTGATTTATAATATTACTTGATATATATTATCTTCTATTTTGAGTTGGCCAATGATACTTACTCAGTACTTGTGGTTGTACTGACCCCCTACTTTTATGTTTTCTTCTTTGTTATTTGTGGAGTGCAGCAAACGTTCCGTCATCTTCAACTCAGCAGTAATTCTAGCCAGTCTTCACTACATCGGAAATTCAGGGTGAGCTAACGCGTCTAGCTTGGACTGGATCTTCTTCTTCAAGTCTTGATGCCTTGAACTTCCGGCATGGACTAGCTTTTAATTGTTTTAGCTTCTTAGACATTTTTAGTTTAGTAATTTGAGGATAGATGTTCTTGTGATGATGACTTCCAGATTTTGGGGAATAATAGATGTTGAATTTTAATAGTTAATGAATTGGTTTTTTTTTATGATGTTAAGTCTTCCGCGTTATTTTCTGTTGTTATACATTGAAATGTTAAGGTTAAATTGGTTGGTTCGCTCACATAGGGGGGTAAATGTGGGTGCCAGTCGCGGCCCCGATTTGGGTCGTGACCAATATTTCAAAAGTAAAATGGAGAATATTTACATACCATTTACGACAATTTAAAGATATATCTATCATTTTCCCCTTAATTTTCTTAATTTGATCTGTCTTATAAAAATTAAACCTCCAATACGTATCTATTTAATATATATAAAATATATTTATGTGTATTTATTTCATACAATCTATTTAACCTTCTACCAATATACTATATATTTAGGTGTTAAAAAATATAAATATGTAAATTAAAACTTAAATAAGAATTGATCGGTTATGATTATAATTACTTTTTAGCCCAAATAATTTTGGAAGGGTTAATAATCCGTTCATTTCTTATTTGACCATTTATTTTAGATTGTTATTAAATTTTTGTTATATAATATTATTATAATTAATTGTTTTTTTTAATATTGAAATTTTGGTAATTAAAATGATAGTGAAATATCCATTTACCTTCTTTATTTAAAGTTGAGGTCACTTTAGTTGAAGGATTATGATGGTGTTTTATTGATGATGATAGTGATGATAACAACTAGCAATTGAAAGAAATTTCTTTAGCTAATTTGATACTTGTATCTATTTATTTAATTTTTATATTATAAATTGTTTAATGCGTGACAAATTTATTCATTATGTTGTTAATTGTGAATTGTGAATTGTGAACTAATGACATTTTGCAATTTGGCTTAATCACTCATTATAGTATTTTTACGATGTTTGTGTCTATTTATTCACTTTAATATACGTTTAACTGTTAATTTATGCATACTTAAAATTAGTGTATGAAAATATGAACGAAATCTAAATTAAAGAATACATCAATTATAGCCCTTTATTGCTTGTTTCTCTTTGACTATTTTGTCAAGACATATTTGTCAACATACACTTTGTCATTTTACTTTAAGAATAGTACAATAATGTGTTGTTAGAGTACGTTTATCATGATTTGATAAATCGAATTATTCTATGTTATCTCTTAAAAAAAATATTTTAACTAAAATACGAAGTGAAATAACTAGATATTCTTCAAGTTAGTTAAAGTGAACGTTTTTGTTGATCTTGACTTTATAAATCGTCAATTTCTAATGAAATTATGCAATTGTGATAGTTGAATGTGATCGTTCCTTATTACTAATGTTTAACTGATTATGATAATAAAGGTGATTGTTGATTATTGATAATTGATTGTGATAACGAAGATAATTATTAATTGTACTGATAATTAATTGTGTTAGTAAAGCCTCGATGAAATTGTATTATTGTCATAATCAACGAATATCAACTATATACATAATTAAAAAAATGTATATTGGTCATTAATTTAGAAGATAAATTCATAAAACACATAATTAAAAAATATATATATTGGGCAAAGTCATGGTTGTCAACATCATATTGATTAGCTACCAAGTCAAATTACTTATTAGTGAGGTAATCTTTGTAGATTAAAAAAAGAAGAACTTACTTAATAAATTAAATCAAAGTTAACTATTAATTTTACTACATAATTTTATTCTTGTATCGGATTTCAAAAGGATCATTTAATTTAAATAATAATGTAAGTTTTAAGTCCAAAAGGATTAGGATATGATAAAGACTTCACGCACCGTCCGTCCACTTTAATTTATCATGTTACGCTTTTTTAAAATTAATTTAATTAATTTTTAAATTTAAATTAGATTAATTAATTTAATATTTTTAAAATAAAAAATTTAAATACGCAATAACTATACGAAAAATTCTATACACTGCAAATTTTTGCATATCAATATGATAAAAAATATATATTATAAAATGTCAGTCAAAGTTTTTATAATTTGACTCTAGAAATAAAAAGTATGACAATTAATAATGGCGGAATGAATACTCCTTCCGTTCGATATTATTTATCATGGTTTCTATTTTTAGAGTCAAACTATAAAAATTTTGACTAATATTTTAAGATATATTTTTTCATCATATTAATATGCAAGAAATTGCAATTTATAGTGCTTTTTATATAGTTTTAAAATATCCTTTTTTTTGTTTAGAATATTAAATTAATGTAATCTAATTTAACTTTAAAAATTAATTAAATTAACTTTTGAAAAACATGACACGAAATAATACCGAACAAAAGAATGCATTTAATAGTGTGTTCCAACATCACACAACAGAAATACCTTATCTATTGGATTGTGTTGGGTCCACAAGTTGACATTTTTTTATAATATCTTTATATTCAAATGAATATTTAAATTTTAATGCACAAATTAATTTAAAATATAAAATTATGACGAATAATATAATAAATAATGGTGAAAAATAGTGATAGCGATTGCTAATACTAGTAGGTATAGCAAATAGTAAATTGTAATGGCATTGATAGTGATTATGGGTACTAGCTATTTATGACGGTGATCGATAATAATCACACGATATAAATTTTTTATGATAGTAAATGGTAATTTTTTAATAATAACAATGATAATGGAGATTCTTAAGACTAGTTAAATCAAAGTAAACTAGAACAAAAATTAAATAAAAATAGATCAAATTACCATCATCTTTGTATCTACATTTAAGATTATGAGGTATTATGATGATCGATAAATTAGGTAAAAAAAAAATCCATATCACTCATAGTTTTTCCTTCCCTTATAGAAAGAACGTATCGTGTATTTATTTAATTTTATACAAATTTAAATATCAATTTATGTACACTTAAAGTTGGATGAAATAAATATCTGTTATGCCCACGTTAATTTTATTTCAGCTTACTTTCAAGCTCTCCCACTTTGGATCCGTATAAGTAAACACGTCATTTGGCGTGAGGTATAAAAAGTAGTCATAAGATAAAATTTTACTATCTTGTTTGATTTTCATATTTAAGATAATTTCTCTCATCATTTATATCACAATAATTAAAATAGTAATCTCATATATATGATAGAATAACTAATCTCAAAATAATTTATATCTAACCAAATAACTTCTATTTTTTTTTTAAATAAATAAATAAACACATGTATCCTACGTAATTACGAAGCTATCAACGACTATGTGTGACCATATTAGCTCTGACACTAATTATAGCCTATGTTGCTTGTATCTCTTTGCATATTATGACAAAACATACCTAGCAAAACATCATCAGAAGAAAATCCCCAACATATGGCAAATGTCATTGTGTCCCAAAAATTTATTTGTCCTATCATCTCACTTATTAGAGTAATATGTACACTTGTCATCACACCTCTAAATAAATAGTACAATTATTGGTCATATAATATGGTACTAGAGTATGATTATAATGTTTAATAGATTGAATTTATTCTATTTCACCTCTTAGAAAGAAATTTATATCAAAACATATTTCTAAATTCAATTGTCGACTTTAATAGATCTTGTACGATTCGTCATTGTTGAAAATGATTTATTGCTTTTAATCAATAATTGATTGTGGTAATAAAGATGATTGTTGGTTGTTATTAATAGTTGATTATCATAAATGAAGGCGATTGTTGATAGTTGTCGATAATTTGATTGTGGTAATGAAGCTTCAAATTAAAGCGTACTAGCGTGATCATTATTGATGATCGACAGTGATAATGATGATAAAGGTCATAAATTAAAACGAAGAAAGTATCAAAAACATATGGTGGCATGATAAGAGACATAAGCTAATCAAGGACCGTTGAAATTTCCAATCACAAATTTCACACAATTAATATTTATTATGCGATATTTTGATTTATTTCTGTCTCGTGAAAATTAAACACGAATTTTCTATTTTTGAATGACAAGTTAAAGACTAGCGCCACATGCCAGATCTTTCATCGTTTATCCATCTCTTATCAAGAAAATCACTTTTTAGCCCGTTACATAACCCCCTACACTTATCTATTTCGATTTATTTTTATAAAATAAAAAAAAAAATCTCAAACAATTAATATCGAATACATTAAAGACATTACAAAATTTTCTTTAGATCATATTAAACTACAGTATTTATGACACTAATAATGGCCTATAGTTGCTTCTTCTACTTTATTTTTTGCCTTTTCTGTCGAAACACCCTTAGCAAACTAAACAAAAATGTACCAGAAGAAAATTCCACACATTTTGGCAACTCCATTATGTCACCACAATTGAGACATATCGTTTGATCGGTGAGATAAAGATAGATAAAAATAATTTTATCAAACGTAATCCGTTTTTAATATGAAATTTGTTAAATCTATCAGTTTATTTTAATATAAATGATGAATATTATATCTCGTAATTATTATTTTTATCTCACCCACCAAACGATTGATTCGTTGTCTTCATATTTAGGGCATGACTTACACTTGGCATCATACTTGTGAATACGTACAATATTTGCAGCCTCTAAAAAATCAAATATGACAAAAGAGTACGTACTACATTGTCTTTTCCTAAATATTTATTTATTTTATTAATTAACTAAATGGTTAAATACATGCCAAAATTAATCATAATTAAAATTATATATTAATGGAAAAAGTATGCTCTTAACTATGATTCAATTATGCATATGTATACCAAAAACATGTCACGTATTCTCTGACTAATACAACTCAAAAACCTTGTTGTAGTTCTACAAAATATAATCTAGAAAATGTAAAAACACATTCAAACCTAATTATAATAAAAATCGAGCGATCATTTTCGATAAATTCACGTTTGTGGCCACAACAATAACACTAACGTATCCATTATGGTTCCAAAAAAATGAATATCATAGCAAACAAGAGTACACAGACTTGACCTCTACCTCAAAAATAGAACGGTTATTTTCAGATAAACCCACTCACAACACTTGTATTACTCTAGCTTAACAAATATGAAACTTTAAAACAATCAACAATAACAATAATAAAAATAACATTACAAAATTACAAATATATATATATATATATATATATATATACATTAAAAGGATTACAATTAGTCATTCTTCAAATATCAAAAACAAAATTACTACACCCCATCTTTACTTTTGCCATTTTCGGCTAAACATTTATAAATTAAAAAAAATCCTTCCAAAGATTGGGGTATTTTTTTTTTTTTAAATAATAATAATAGTTACCTAAAATTCCCTTAAATAAAAAGGAAAAAAAAAACTTCCTAAATTTTTACTTTCCCATTTACAACCAAACATAATACCCCATATTTAAATATACATAATAATATTCTTCAATTTTAGCTTCCAAAATGAGTAAAACCACAAAAAAAGACCCACCATTTACTGGATCAGATCCGAAACCCACCCGACATCCGGATTTAAACCCGGACCCGAATTGATATTCGGGTTCGGGTTTTCCGGATCGTCGAGTGGGTTCTCTTTGCTAAGCCTCTCAAACATTTTCACCCTTAAATCTCTTCCTGATTCAACTCTCTCCATAACAGGTTCTTCATATTCCCATAAATCGAAACATCGGTTTCCGGGTCGGGTCGGATCTCCAGATGGAGTTGCAGGTAAACTACAAAATCCGGGTCGTATAACGGGTCGTCGAGGTGACCCGAATACAGGTGAACCCATTTGTACATTCCATGATGATGAAGGCATGGAATTCAACCTGTTTAACTGTAGCTGACGCAGCGAAGCCATTACTTCACTCACCGAGTTCGATCCGACTGATCGGCTCAGTGAGGTAAACGAGTTCGCCGTCATCGGAGACATAGGTGGTGACTCCGACGGCGGCGAACTCGATTCAGGCGATGAAACAAAATGCAAACCTTTAACATACCGTCGGGGCGAATCTGAACCCGTACCCTGACCCGAACCCGGTCCCAGTACTCTGAGTTGCTCAGGCGAGTGAGCGAAGAAACAAACTCTTCGTTTACAGTTACCACCATCTTTACAAGGCTGCGTACGATAGCGACTTGGGTGTAACCAACACTCAAATACGCCGTGTGCGTATTCACAACTATCACCTCTGTAACAATTTCCTTTACGAAATTCCGGGCATGCAGTACCGGAATAATGAAACTTCCGTGGATCTCTCCGGCGAGCTTTCTCACCGGGATGAACGTACGGACATTCCGTCCAATCGTGTGACCTACCACGTCCACATCTCCTCACTTTAAATTCATACATCCTAAAATTATCGCAAGCGTAAACATCAACCGGAAGTTCAATTTCACGATTTTCCAACTCAAATTCATCGATATCTTCAGCATCGTTACAAAACAGAGGATAATCATCTTCAACAATAAAGTTACTGAAATTGAAATTATTAGGGGTAGAAATGGAATTTGTACTAGGGCTTAACATGAACTGCATGTTCGCCGTTTGATCATCGGAGTACGACCACGGCGGAACATCAACCGTCGGAATCCGGCGTCTTCTTTCTCCGATCATTGCTAGTTGAAAAAGTGGTGGCGAGTTGAAGTTCTGGCGGTGATGATCGGTTTGTATATAAAGGGGTGATAAAAAGTGGAGCTTAACCATGGTTAAAAAAATATCAACCATGATTAAGTTATGTAAACTGTGAGCTAGACAATTCGACGTTCCACTGCGGTTAAAATAATGGGAGTTGCTAAAATTACACGCCAAGTAAAATATGGAAATAGAAAGAGGCGGAGCTAGAAGATTACGTACGTTTGATCAAAATTATTGTTACGATATTAGAATTTATGGAGACTCTTTTACTCTAAACTGTTTAATAATGTACTTTATAGGTATATATATGTCCACGTCACTACAATAAAAATAATCATTGACGATAATTAATTATGTATTTTTAGCAGCATTCGACAATCTTTGTATATATTCCTAAAACCTTTAGCGATTGATTCTAATGACACTTAACTAATACTTTTAAAGACTTTACCACTCTTATTCATATCAATATTTAATGTCGTTAAACGTTGTTTTTTGTTATAATGCATGGACACATTATTATTTATAATTATGATATTTTTTTATATTCACGTAGATACATATATAACTTTGAAATACAATTTCAAATAGTGTAACGGGTAAAAAGTCTTTCCAAAAATTTGAAATCGTAATGATAACTTTGATCAAAATTAAAATATATTTCAGACTTTTTTCAATAGAATACGGTTGTTTTGTTTAAATTTTAAAAAAAAAGTTCTTATATTCTATAAGTCTTAAATTTACCATGTATGATATTATAAATTGTAAAAATTTACGTTAATAAAAAAAGTAAGACATTTAAATCGAGACGATACTGAATAGAGGTGGGGGCAAAAAGGATGAAATTTGCTTTATATGAAAAAGGACACGTGTTATAGATAAGATTATTTGTTTACTCATGTGGGTTGATGTGATTGGTTGGTGACGGAGTTAAAATGACCAAATGGTGATTTTAGAAAATAAGAATTTACATTTGACGACTTTAGAGCTCCCAAGGCGGCGCAAAGGGGTTTAAATGGAATAATAATAATAATAACGGAACTAGTGAAATTTAATTAGGTAATATTTGAAAAGGATAAATTATATGTATAAAAAATAAAGAGATTGTTTCGAGATAATATATGAAATAAAATCTTATTAGATATGATTTTGAGAGGATAATTATAGGTATATTTTATCATTATTTTATAAAGATAAGGAGATTGTTTTCGAAAACGAAAAGAGAGAGTAATTAATGGGTGAGGAATTGTGTGACAAAATTTGACATTTTATGAAGAAAATAGTTGACATTTTTGGCTCTTTCAAGTAAATTTTTGAGGGGTTTATTGACAAATTCTAGTCTATGGTAAAAATAGTTGGGGGAAATAAATTGTACATAGGTTTTATTACTATTTTACGAAGGGAGAAATATTATTTTTGAATGATATAAGTGTTAAAATCTCATTAAATAAAATTTAAAAAAATAACTATATGTAAATTTTATCGTAATTCTATAGAGATAGAAAAGCTATTTCGAAGAATTTAAAAGAAGAGATGGGAGTAATTAATGGGCCGGAAATTGTGTGACAAAGTTTGACATTTTGTGTTGAAAATATTGGACATTTTTGGCTATTTCAAGTGAATTTTGAGGGTTTTATTGATATATTTTTGTCTACTATTTCACTTTGACAATGGTAAATTTTTAAAATAAAAATAATAATATATTCCATATAAGTTTATTAATGGATTCTGCATAAGAAGTATCTAAATTTTATTAAGTAAATTAATTATTTTTGATAGCCTCTCGTCTAAAAGAAAATAAAATATTTAAAATAAAAATAACTTGCATATAAACAAAAATCAATGAAGTGAAATCCATGATTATAGGCTATATAGTCTTTTTTTTAGTACTTTTTTCTTTATCATAGGGTCATAATTCGTCACTTTGTAATTTAAATTCGACATAAAAAGTGAGAAGAATCAACAATTAGGAAAAAAGTTAATGGAAGACTTCAATTTTTTTTAGATTATTCGTGAATAAGTTATCAAGCATCATACAGAACTTTAGTAAAACTGTTAAGTCGTGACAATAGGATGTACATGTAGGCATTTGGGAGGTAATAAAAAGTTACTTTCGAATATATCCTCTAATTTTATAAATTATATCTAAGCTTAACAAATGAAACCTAAGTGGTATACTTAATAAACAAAGCACTTAGATTAAACCTTTTGTCTACATTTTTGCCAACCTAGAGCCATATATTATTGAGCTAGAGTATAAAAACACCTCCCTAAAACCTCAATTATTTGTCTATTCTTTATTAAATAAAACATTATTTTAAGTATTATATTTGATCGTGACTTCAATTTAAATCACCTGAGCGTTATCATGAATAGAATATTGGCGTTATCTAATACCAATAATCAAAGTAGTTCAATTCAATGAAACCATTTGTCTACATTTTTACCAACCAAGAGCCATGTATTATTAAATAAAAAAAATAAGTAAGTATTAAGCTATAAGATATAAATACATCCCCTAAAATTTTAAATTATTTGTCTATGCTAATAAATAATAATAATAATAAAAAAAAAACCAAGATATTTGATATTTAAGTAAAGGGGAATAAATTGGATAGATAAGGTTGGACACGTATAGATGAATTTATTTGTTGGCATTCAAGAACCACATGACTTCACATATACTAAATCTACATTCACTTTCTAACTTTTTCATTTATAATGATGGTGTTCAAAATTAATTTATGTTTATTTTAATTATTATATATATTATAAATAAATAAAAAAAGTGATAAAATTAGCCAAATGTATGAGTAATCCAATAAGCAATTAATAAATTATCCATTTATTGATTAGTTTGTCTTTAATTTGTCAATCTAGTTCATGTAAAATTAAGTTGACTTAGACTAAATATATAATTAGAAATTAGACTATAAATTTTGAATTAAAATGTTTTTTATTCTTATTTTACGTGTTATTAAAATTGATATTATGGAGCGGATTGAAAATAACTCGATATTTAGTTTTGCTTAATCGAGTTCACTTTAATTTAAGTAAATAATTAAATATTCTATTTAATAAGACAATTCGTTCTATTCATTTAATTCAAACTAACTCATTTATTTAACACTCTTAATTACAAATTTCATATTAGTATTCTCATTAAGATTTAGATAGATAAATCAAATATTCTTATTTTAAACTTCTCTAAACCTTACACTTGCTTCATCCTTCATATGCTGGATTCCTATATATCCACTTTTTTAGGTTGTTAATTGTTTTCGATTATACTATTTAACTTACTTAGTTAATAGTTTTAGTAAATTTAAAGTAGGTTTATGTTTAACAACAGAATAATTATTAAAAAAAAAGTTTCAGAAAGCAAATGAGTGTGTCTTTTGTATATGAAACATAGTTCTTTTTGCTTGTGTGTGGAGTAGGAACGGGGTAAATCGAGGGGCGAATCTATCTTAGCTATGGGATATCGATCATCGAAAAATTATATCGATGTCAAATTTGATATAAAAAGTAATATATATAAACGTATTAATACCTCTTGATAAAAGTAAAAAATTGTAAATATTTCTTAAGATTGTATATTAACTTCAGTTGGCTAACCATTGACACTCTTTCATGTAAATTCTGAATCTGTCTATAAATAAGTCGATAAACGGACGTATTTAAATTCACGTCGCACGGAACTATTTGAGAATAATTTTTTCACGAGAAATTTATTTTCATTTCAATTCTCAAATTCAAGTCTCTCATTAAAAATTGATATTTATGTTTGACCAAAATACATCCCCTTTAAGAGATGTTTGTTATTATAATAACTATTCATTGTTTTTTTTAACACTTGGCACAAGGTTTTAAAAGTGTACAAATCCTGTTGGAAAAGAATTTCTAGCCCACACTATTAAAGTGAACAATAAATTCTCCATACATAAAATTAAATAACTTGCCAAAAAAATCTATAAGTGGGTCAAAATTTAATAAATTATCAATCCATAATAATATCGACACCTCTTGACACAAGATAAAGAGTTATCACAACAGTTAAAGAGCTATAAAATCTCTCAACGATCGACTATTCAATTTTGGCTCGAATTTCTTACTTTAGCTTAAGATTTCAATTCTAACCCTGTCACTGCTTTCGTCGCCTATTCCATAATCAGGGGCGGAGCTACCTTGTATGAACGGGAAATATTAAAATTTTCTTCAGCCGAAAATTATATTATTTATACATGATTAAAATAAATCTCTATATATAGTAAATGTTGAACACTAAACACTCTTTGACTATCTTACACATTTTGAACCCCTTATTGAAAATTCTAACTCTGCCTCTGCTTATAACCATCTAAAAAACAAGTAGTTTCGACATTGTCAAAGCAAAAAAGTAAAAACTTTGATTTACGACTACTCTCGCCTCCACCACGCCATCTTCACAATTAAAAAAAATTCTAATTCCGTCACTAGCCTCGCTCGATATTCAACAAAAAAGTGGTTCGGAAATAGTCAAGGTCAAAAAAAAATAAAAATAGGTGGGGAGATAAATCACGTGATACCCCGCCACGAGTTATGTTTAAGGCAATGCCACTATAGTAGGGGACAATAATAAAATCTAATTTTGTACCACTTTTTTTTTTATTTGTACTATATGCTTACACGTGTGTATTCTCACACAACTTTATATTAACAATAATTTTATAAATATCTAACTTTAATCGATAAAATTAGATCATAAAAATATAATCTATTTAATTTGTTTAAGTTTTGGTTAATTAATGACTCGTCATTTATTAGCTTTTTTTACCTTACAAAAAAATAAATAGATTTAAATTGAATCATAAAAAATTTTGTTAAATTTTTTTTGAAATAACATATTTTTATTTAATATTATATTCGTAATAAATGAAAAGGAGATTTTTGTTAGGTATTAAAAATTATAAAATTAAAATTAAATTGGTCTGATTATAATGTATTTATTAGCTAGATAATTTTGAACGAGTCAATAATTTTTTTGTTTCAAATTGACCATTTATTGTAGATTTTTTTTTTTGTTAATTATAGTCATTTATTATTATTATTATTATTATTATTATTGTTATTATTATTTCTTCAATTCTTTATGATCCTCTTATATAATTGATAAAAGATAGATGGAATTTTGGTAAAATGAAAATGAAATTTCTATTACCTTCTTTGGTAAAAGTTGAGGTCTCTTTATTTGAATGACTATGATGGTGTTTCATTGATGATGATGGTGGTGATAATAACAAGCAATTGAAGAAAAATTTCAATAAAAATTTGATATCTCGACGTGTCAAATGATCGGATTTAATTAATTTTTAAATAAATTAAAATAAGTTTAATCGAAAAAAATGAATCAGTAATTATATTTAAAAATTACATAAAGAATTATTCACGCACGAAGAAAACTCTTGGAGTTTCAATAGTTTAAAATTTCATTACTATTTTTTAAAATACGTCAATAAAATGATTAGATAAAACTGTTTACTATACAATATGTTATGAATAATTTGAATGACATATTTAATTTGAATCAATTTAATTTTAATAAAATATATGTATTCAAAACCGAGTTAGTAAATGAACGGACTCAATAGCACTCGAACTTAAATAAATTAATTTTTTTCTGTATCGTTTCAATTTTATTATATGTTATTGAAGGAACTTGTGGGTTATTTTATCATGTCCATAAATACTTAAAGGTGTATTTGATAAATAACAATTTTGTAACACAACCACTTATGTCATTTAGCTTTTGTGATGTCTTATTTTGGTTTGATAAATGGAACCTAAAATTCAATGATAAGATGTGACATAATTAAAGCAAGCAAAAAATCCATTAAAGATAATATTGCATGAAATATCAACCGTTGAATTAATGTTAATATAATATGAAAATATAAATATTCAAACAAACATATCATTACTTTTGTCTAAAGAGTAAAATAGCTACCTTTTAATGTCATATTCAATAACTCACATAATCATAATCAACTATCACATCAAACATTGGTTAATTTGCACAATTATTTATTTTTGTGTTATTATTTAAATTTTTATTCTAAACAACAATATATCTAATGTAATCGCTTAAAATAACAGAAGGATTATGTGTACGTAGTTTTGCTCATGTGAGACTATTTTCGATGAATTTTTTTAATTCAAATAAAGCACATCAAATTCAAACATGTAAAGAAAATATATCTAGTAAATTATTCAGGCTAAAATAAAGGAGAATATGACAATAGCAACAACAGATAATACGACATGCGAATAAGAAAAAATTACCTTTTTCAAGTAATATTAAATCTAGAGTTAATATTTATTTCATATATTATCCAACCTTATAGATGAAAAAAATATTATAACATGTAATTTAACATTCAACATTTGCAAATTATGAGCTAAAGCTTTTTCATTGTTATCTTAAGAAGACATGTATTTATAGATTACGAATTTTAGGAGCAAAAATTAACGATCGATTCGAAATAAGAGAAGTTCATGCAAAATATACACCTTAGAGAAGTCGTGAAATTATAAATTTTGAGTTCGATATTTTATCATACTCATATCATTCTTTCTGTTTAGAATTTATCATGCGATGATTGTTTATTGGATGGCATGTATATATTTGATGAATCTAATATCGTGTCTAAGTTCGATCAATGCAATGAGACTAATAGAGATCGTCGAGTGAGTAATGATTCAGCCCAATCAACGTCTGTAAACCTAACCGAATTCATTGGTGAGTTTCTAATGATTCAAAGGCCCAAAATCATCTTGGGCCAATATGTGATAGTTTGAGTATTGCAATTAGGGTCCAAATTTTAGTACTCTTTGAGGCCCAGATTTTTGTTATGGACATGAGCCCAGATTTTAGTACCCTTGATTATTTTTGTTATTTTCATTTGAACGTAATATTTGTTTTACGAAAGTTTTTTAAATTTGTTAGTAAATTTTACTCATGCGCTTAAATTATTGCATGTGACCATTGAGCATTAGGACATGTGATAAATTGCTGATATTATACATATTTGACTCAATTTTTGAGGGGAAAAACTGAATGTTTTCTCGGTAGTTATAATTTCAGTAATTGCACTCTATATTTATAGTTTTGTTTGCTAAGGAGGTTGTTGTTTGTATCTTTCGTTTTTCGAATATACAAATAGAGTAAATATATACAAATTTTGAATTTGTACATTTAGGAACTTTTCAGAACTTCTCCATATTATAAATCGTATATAAATAGCCAGGGTAAACATATGCAAATTTTGTAATTATACAATCAAGAACCATATTATACAACTTCTAGATTTATCGAAGAAACCGATTTAATTAGGAAGCTGAATATCAAAATTTCGTAAAATTATAGTCACAAATTAAAAATAATTGAAACTTTAACTATATTACATAATATACTCTAAAATTCGTTATTTCACATAATTTTCTTTAAATGCATAAAACATTGTAGCATGACATCAATCACTTTCACCAATATACTTTACATATTCGCTATTTCATATTTATTGTTTTTTTGTTATCTTTAAATTACGAGTTCGCTTCTTTTTGCACCTTCTTCAACATGCAAGCTTAAAATGTTTTTTACAATAACAATATAGATATATATATATATATATATATATATATATATATATATATATATTTAAAATTTTGATAAAAATATGAATACCACAAGAGATGTCGGTTATCTTTTGCATAAAAAAAATATGCTTAAATTGTGGACTTTGCAACTAGGTGATTTTACAACTTGGATTCGATCAATCACTATCTTTGTATTTATTTAATATGATTTATATAACTAGTGGAGCATTCATTTTTATATCGTCATTTAATTTGTATTTTTAAAATTATTTATACGCATATTTACTTCGAATAACTTCATAATATGACATTTGAAGTTATTTTTGACAAAATTTAAGTGCTCTAATATTATGTGTAGTACCCTAATCAATGTAGTAACAAGTGGTCAGTCGAAAAATTATACTCTTTTTGTGGCATTATTTTATTTTGACACGATATTTAAGAAAAAAATTTGAAAATTATGATCTAAGATAATTTATTGATGTTTGTGTGGCATATTTTTATTATTAGTAAAATGAGTATACTTTATAATTATAATTAGACATTACTCTTTCTGAAACGGACTAGAAAAGAAAAGATTAAAAATTGTTACATAAAATAAGATAAGATAAAGTAATATATATTTCTCATACATATACATATATAATCTTACATATCCTCGCTAAATTTTTGACTTCACCACTATTCTTTATAAGTATATTTCAATAACAAACACAATATAAACAAAAAAAATATGTAAATTCGACAAGATTCATATTCGAACTATTAGCTCCACCCCTAATCCCGATTCCTTTTTTGTCTAATGTGTGATGACGTGGCTACAGCCTGGATGATTTGTTTTTAGTCTTTGATAAAATAAAATAAAATAAATTAAAATTCACAGCTCAGACTTAGAATTTAATTCAAAAAAATTGTAGGAAATGACTTGGTTCCTAGTCATTTATCTTAATTTTTTAAATATATCTTAATATTTTCAATAAAATAAAGATTATCTATACACGTAATGTTGACTCATAATACTCAACCTTCCCTACTCTCATACCAACGCGCGTGTAACAACAACAAGAGAAAAAACTGGGCGTTTGACCTGTTCATATTTTCATCGTTAGTAAATCACCTCATATTTCTTCGTATTAACGAAGATTTAACATGAAATTAAGGAAATTCACATATTCAAATTTGCTCGACTCTAAAATAGTACATGTGTTAAGATAATACTATTATTTCAGTTCGAGCGAAAACCAAACGACTTTCGAGTATGATAATCTACAAGGTAAAAAAATGTTTTCAGTTCAACTAAGTACATCATTTCAAAATTTCTACATGAATACTAATCAATAACAAAATGTCAATACGCTATTTTTTTTTCCACCGATGTCGTTAAATCTAACATTGGAAGGTTATTGGTTAGATTTGGTGGAGGCAGAGATAAAATTTTCATTAAGGGGGTTCAAAATTCGTAGAAATAAACACACGGAGTAGCCGAATGGTGTTTGACATCTACTATATATACATAAAAATATTATCTTAATCATATATAAATAGTATAATTTTTCCGTCCAAGGTAACTCCGCCCCTGCTGGTTAGAGGTAAGACGCTCTGTAATAAAGACGTGGTACTCAAATCTGAGACCTTTGATTATGGATGAAGAAATATTTATCATTCTACCACAATTTTTATTGGGGAATCATACGTACTAATATAAATATAAGACACATAAATTGAAACGGAGAATACGATGTTTGGTTGTTCCAACACGCCCTTGTGAAACGAGTGAATGAAATGACGGTGACGTAAATAGTTGTTATTTTGAACGGGTGTTTAGGGATATTATAATATAATATATATAATAACTTTAATTTATTTATTTTTCAGTTAAGGACTCAAAGATTTTAAAATATCTAAATTTGGAAATTTTAAGGAGTTGCTAGATTTTCTTTTGAGGACTCCACTGATTGAATGGTTTCTTTTAAGGACTCTAAAATATTCTAAATTTCATGCTAAGGACAATTTTAATTTGGACACTATAAATACCCATAAATTCTTTTTCAATATCATTCACATCATACAATAACACAAGCAAAATCTCATTTGTTAATTTTTTTTTTGATTTTATTTTATTATTATTTTGTGAGAAAAATGACTATTCTCATTGAGCAGCCTGAATTTGGTATGTTATAATAATCCTAATTACTTTTTTATTTTTTTAAAGAATTATATGAGTTTATATCGTGAATGAAATGATATGGAGTTTTTGAACGTGTTGTTCGGATTATTTTAAAATAATATTGAGTTTCTATGGATCAATACTTTTTATTTGCTATAGCAAAATGTTTTCATAAAAATATGATTTTTACAAAACATGTTATTTTATATATATATATATATATATATATATATATTTTGGATCAGTCGCAATCTTTAAAATTCGGTGAAAAATGGGTCCGTCCCTCTACTCTTTCCCATTTAAATTTCAGGCTTCACTTTGCATGGCCTGGGGCTTGAATAGTGACCTAAACCACAAATTTTTCACTTTTTGCCACTCGAGCTAGGTCTGGGGACTCCCCCCCCCCCCTCCCCTCTCTCTGTAAATCACAAATTCTTCACGGTTATAAAGAGATTTGACTGAATAAATTTCAATACTTTGGACACATTTCAGTCGATAACATCTATAATTGTTTCTAGAGCGAAATATCATATAGAGAACATATAATATAACATATCGCGAAAGATATTAATTAACAAAATATTATAAATAGTAATCGTTATAGAAAAATTTGACTGTATATATTTTTTATTAATATTATATATGGATTTTTTTTTTCTTTTAAAAATTTGATAGGATCACAAGTGGAGGAGAAAAAAGTCTCATTCAATGCCAATGAACTTATTTTGGATGGTGGATTTATGGTACCAAAGACATTGTCTTCTCAAGATGAAATATTTGAAGTGCCAGACATAAATGCATTTGGTCAATCATTTAGGTACTTTTATTATTTTATCGTAGATTTTTAATAATCGATCTTTGATTCGAATTTTGAAAATAAATATTAAAACTCAAAATTATTTAATTTAAATGGAACCTAATTTTTTTAAGTTGTATGTCTTTTGTAGGGATTATAATGTAGAAAGTGAGAGACAAAAATCAGTGGAAGAATTTTACAGGGTTCAACACATTAATCAAACATATGACTATGTAAGTTCAATGCCTTCTTTTTATAACGATGTCGTTTATTCTGATAAATATATATGATATAATATAACATAAAAATTGATTTTAAAAAGTATTTGATTGTTATAGAGAAATTTGAAGCGTTGTTTTTCAAGACCTTTTCTTACTTTATTGAAATATCTTATTTATGATGTTCGAAATCGTTTTGATCCAGAAGTAACAAAAAAAATCATCTTTTCATCAAACGGTGTCGTTTATTTAACCATGATTTATATAATTAATTTTGTTTTTTTTTTTGTAAAATTGTAGGTGAAAAAAATGAGAGAAGAATATGGAAAATTGAACAAAATTGAAATGAGTATTTGGGATTGTTGTGAACTTTTGAATGATGTAGTTGATGATAGTGATCCTGATTTGGATGAACCACAAATTGAGCATTTGTTACAAACTGCTGAAGCTATTAGAAAAGATTATCCAAATGAAGATTGGCTGCATTTGACCGGCCTTATTCACGGTATTTTTTCTGTTTCAATTTATGTAGCGAGTTCAGAATATAAAGTTTTAATTAGTAGTACTTCTTATATATGTATATTGCGTAAGTATGTTTTCTGTTTCAATTTATATAGCGAGTTCAGAATATAAAGTTTTAATTAGTAGTACTTCTTATATATGTATATTGCGTAATAATATTTGATAATTCAAAATATACAGTTGGCTTACATTCCTTTTTGTTTTGTATTTATTTATTTGAGCTGAAGCTCTATTGAAAAATATTTTTTTTTTTATCCTCGTAAGATAGGGTTTAGAGTGCATACGTGATATTTTTCTTAGATTTCACTTATGAAATTTTATTAAATATGTTATTATCATCGGTATGTATAATTTAAACTCGATTTTTATTTTGAACCATAGACCTAGGTAAAGTACTTCTTCATCCAAGTTTTGGAGGGCTTCCTCAATGGGCTGTTGTTGGAGACACATTTCCTCTTGGTTGTGCTTTTGATGAATCAATTGTTCACCACAAGGTATACTACCAATACTTTTGTTGATATTATAATATCGGAATTAGAATTTTTATTATACTCCAAAAAATTTTAAAAAAGGTAAATCGATATGGAAAATCAAGAGACATAAAAGAAATTACGACTTTATATACAGTATAATTTTCATTAAAAAAAATGATTAACCCTCTTGCACCTTTGCTTTTTCTAACTGGTATACATAGATTATACACTAATTATACATAACAATTATGTATATGACATGAATTATACATATATTATATATTCGTCGATTATTTTTTTGATTATTTTTTTTATCATGCAGTATTTTAAGGAAAATCCAGACATCAACAACAATATTTATAATACAAAAAATGGTGTATATGAAGAAGGTTGTGGACTTGACAAAGTTGTTATGTCATGGGGACATGATGATTATATGTATTTAGTTGCAAAGGAAAATAAAACTACTCTTCCTTCTGCTGCTTTATTTGTCATACGTTACCACTCTTTCTATGGTAAGATTTTTTTTTTTTAATTTTCGTATCGATATTTACTGGCTCGATTAATTTAAATTTTAGTCATATAAGATTCATTATAAGGGGTAGGGGGAAGGGATTAGAAATTCTTGCAATATATGGATCTGTTAAACCATATCGCGATTGAAATTTTTCTCTTGAGCAAATTGGTTCTAAAAATGAGAAAATAGTCTGATATTTTATTAGTCTAAGTAATGGCGGAGTCAGAATTTTCAATAAGGGAGTTTAAAATTCGAAGGAGTAAACATATGGACTAGTCGAAGGGGGTTCGACATTTATTATATAGATCTAAAAAATAATTTTAATCATGTATATATAGAAATATTTTCTGTGGAAGGGTGTTCGAATTAACCACCTAAAGACATGTTAGCTTCGCCTCTGAGTCTAAAGGTGCGCTAAAAGAGAAAGATTTGTGTAAATAAATTGAAATTCATTCAGCTACATGTAATTATCTTTTGAATGATATAATTATAGAAATATTCTTTTACACGATCAGTATATTATTGAATTTAAATATTTTTAAATTTATTCTTGATATTCTGATTTATTAATGTGAACTAACTTTATTTTTTAAAAATAATTTTTTATAGCATTACATAGGTCAGGAGCATATAGACACTTGATGAACGAGGAGGACAAAGAGAACATGAAGTGGCTCAACATTTTTAAGTAATTATTTATTTTTGTTTCAATTTTATTAATTTTTATATTTATTTTGAACAATTTTTTTCTTATAATTTACAAATTTAAATACAGTAAATATGATTTATATAGCAAGAGTAAAGTTCGAATTGATGTGGAAAAAGTCAAGCCATACTATCTCTCTCTTATCGAAAAGGTAAAGTGTTTTTCGATAAATATCAAATTACCTAAAAAATAAATTATAAAAATGAAAAATTAATAACTCCATAATTTTATTAACAATTTTTTTGTTAATGTAATGCAGTATTTTCCAACAAAGCTGAGGTGGTAATTGAATCCATGGTGGCAGAGTAGATATATATAATAATTAATTGTTATTTTTAATTATAGAGAAAAAAACTACTTTAAGCTATATTTCATATTCATTTATGTTGATTATTAAATCAAAATATTTTATTTTTTTGAAATGTAATTTTCTAATTTTTTTTTTTGGAAATGTATTTCTTTCGTTTCATTTACGAATAAATTTTATTGAGATTTTACTGTTATATATATAATCTGTTAAATTCAATAACTTTTTTAACGGTACATAGAAGATTCAACAAAATAGATAGCAAATATAGTATATTAACGTTTACCTTTTTTATCTACTAAAATAAATCGTTAACGACTAAAAGTCCATAATAGTTATTTTATTTGTTTTGATTATTTCCGATGTTTACAAATAAAAGAATCGATAAATCAAATTAATAATGCACAAATCCGAATCAAACTGATAAATGCATACCCCTACTTTAATAATAAGCGTAAAAATATTAAGTATCTCATAGCGTAATGATGAAAATACATTATATTCCTATTCTTAAAGCCCAATAATTGTGTTGCTTCAAATCCTAGGCCCAATCCACTATAATCAGCCCAGTTAAACTAAGGCCCAATTAGAAACCAAACTAAGCCCACTCGATCCAAACTTAACTGGGCTGATTCTGAGCTAGTCAGGCCCAAAGTGGAGAATTTGGTAAGAATTAAAGCAAAATAAATAGTGAGACTTAATAGAGTTTTTTATTTTATTTTTATACCGTGTCCGACACTTTTATTGGAGTCTGAATGATTCTAAGTTGCGTCGGATAGAAGTTAAACCTCCCCATTTTAAAAATCAAAACTTGAACTCGAGACCTCTTTGTAAGGAAGAATCAACCTCACTACTACGCAACATCCTTTGGTGCTGACAGTGTAATAGAGCTGCAGTTAGTATTATGCGTTTATCTTAAGTCTCGAATTTAGTGTAATATCAAATGCGAGTAAATTTTTATCAGAAAAAATATATTGGACATCAAGATTATGATTATTTGTCACGTGCGTGTGATAAAGTTTTCCAGCTTGTAATTAATAGCGTCTAAGCCTCTAGGGGTGACAAAGTTAGTCTAGCTATTCAAATAAGATGCCTAACCTCTCCTTCTTCGTCAATGGCTATCGTGCCTAACTTATGAAATTGAGTTACTTCTCTTTTGAATTAATAAAATATTTTTTATTTGTTAAATCCGTTTATTTTGATATGTTTGATTCCATTAATCTAAACGTTGAGCTAATTTGTGCTAAAAATGTATAGCTCGAAGCTACCAATGAGAAATTTAATATGTTATATACAATCATTTTGCCATGTTGACTTAACCGAAATAACTTTTGGGGCGAATCTATAATCTATTCATTTATTAATTTAATTGATTTAACCTGTTTGAATTTAACAACTCAATATTTAAAACCTAATTTATTTTTTTCATTTTTTGATGGATGTGGACAATTTCATGGTGATTTTTTCCAAACTATAAAATGTGTGATGTGACCAAATATTATTCATATACAAATTATGACCATATGTGGAGATATTTTTGACAAAAAAGTACAAAGTTGGCCAATCACATATATTTGCGTCCTACAAATATATTATAATTAATAATATGTTGCGTATGTATTTATACGAGTAAAATTTGATAAGAATAATATATATACAGACTTATTTTTATTTTATCAAAGTGAAAATATTTTTTCGATAGACTTATGATCTAAATAAAAAATTTTAAATGAAAATAAAAAGATATACAAAAAGTCAGGTATAAAATATTTAAATAAAAATATAAAAAATAACAAATAATAAGATGATAATAAAATCCAAATAGCCTAACAATTTAAATTTCATTATTGGATTACATATAGATTCTTCCTTTGTCGTTTTCACCAAAACGTAAATGTCATCTAAGTTATCTCCAACTAACAAAACAAAATAAATAAAATTAATTTTATAATTAAACAATAAAATTTATTGCTAATTTTATTTAATGATAAAGACATATTATGAGAAAAATTTGTTAGCTACGAAGAATTTAACAACGATTAGCAGCGTATTAGTAGCTAATTTCATTCTTTTTTCTATAGTGAAAATTGAAAAGGGTTTTGCGTTAAAATGATGATTATAAAATATATATTTATGTAGATCAATATTACTAATATTTCATATATAGATCTAGTTTAATTCGAAAATGATTATTTTTGTTAAATTCTATGACTACAATACTATATACACTGTAATAAAAATAATATTTAATAATTATATTTCTTTTAGCTAAAATATTTATTATCGTAAATTATTAAGCAGAAATTAAGTTAATATCATTATATCAAAAAGTCTTGTAACCTTTAATTGTTTTTACATGTAATGATAATTATAAATATAGATATTTATTATCGCCGCTTAATATAATATAACAAAAGGATTCCAATAGTTTAATAAAATTGAATTGTGGAGATATTTTTTTTTGGGAAAAAAGGACAATATTGCGTAATCACTTATATTTGCGTATACTATAAAGATTCATTCCTTGTCGTTTTCACTAAAATAAAAAAAGGACACTAATTTAAATTATTAATTCATCTGTCGCTATATGAAATAAGTTGAGATATTTTAAAATTAAATTTATATGATAGGATATATTTATATTGTTGATCATACATAGTATACATCTAATATCCCAAACATGATCTTTAATTTCTTAATCCTTCCATTAAATTTGACATTATTTTATTCCACTTTTCTGATTAAAAAAATATCAAGAGATCATTATACTTTTATTTTCTTAGTTATTGATAATTATATTTTTGGTCTCTTTAAAGAAGAAAATTATGGGGTTAGTATTTTTTTTTTTTAGAACTATAAATCACCTCATATAGGGAGATATCAAAGAAAATTTAGCATAAAAAAAATCAACTATATTGAATATTTAACACTTAAAAAGTTTGCTAAATTATTGAAATATTCACAATTTGAGGGATCATATTGACTTAAATTAATTGAAAGTTGTTGGAGCAACATTTTAATATTAATATTTCTTAAAAATGATGTGTGACCTAATATTGTTACTTTGTTTTTAGTACAAGAAAAGAAATGTATAATAAAATATAGAGTGGGAAAAATAAGTACTAATATTATTTTAGAATTTTAAATATTTTAAAGTCTTTACCTAATTTGTTATACAAAAGAATGCGATTTTTTTATGTAGAAGGGATTTGTTTTTTGTTTTTTTATAGAATTTCGGATTTCGCAATTAATTCGAAAATATTTGAGTTATACGATGTTATTCGACTGTTATATTCTGAAAAAGACAAAACATATGTTGTTGGATTGAAATAAACTACGTGACAGTATGTTTGAATCTCATTAAAAAAATAACATATCGATGTTCAGTTATTAATTTTTGAGGGACTAAAAATGCTAATAATAAATAAAATCAATACAGCTTGTTATGATAATTGGACAATCTAAAATAAGTTTAAATTATGTCAATGGATAATTATTAGAGGATTAATTTATTACAAACTAAATCTTCATCGTGATAACTGTATAAACATAACTTATTATTATTATAAAAAATAATGTTTAATAACTATGCAAAAGTGGAAAGTCCATAACATGTGTTTTATATTTAATTATTAAAGGTGAGCAACTTTGATTCCATATAGAGATTAAAAAAAAAGTTATTTAATTTTGGTACTCTTATTTTACTTTAGTGACACAATTTAATTAATTATTATTCACTTGAGATCAAAGTTTTATAGTTCTTTAACAATATATATATATATATATATATATATATATATATATATATATATATATATATATATATATATATATATATATATATATATATATATATATATCAATTTTAAAGTTCCATTTACAAATTCATAATTTTAAAGTTTTGATTTTTGGTGCAATGATAAGATCATTTCATTCTTAATTAAAAGTTTCGATTTAAATCCTAGTCATGGAGAGAATTTTAGTAAGAGTGTCTCTGCTAAATAGACCTTATAGTGTTATTATTCAAATACAATTGAAGCTTCAATATAAAATCTAGAGCTGTCAAAATGGGCTAACCCAATCCAACTCTAACGGAATTTAGATTTAAATGAATTGAGACGGACTAACCTTTTTAATTAAAGGACCTATAAAATGGCAGTTCAACCTAGCCCTAAGCGGGCAACAAATTGGGACGGATTGACCCTTCAACCAAAAAAATAAATAATATTACTCTCTTAGAGAGAGTATATAAAAGTATCGAACGTCGACGTTTATGAACACGACATCAATACATACAAATTTTTATTTATGAATCACACACTTTGCTGAATACTTAAAAAAATATTTATGAATCACACACTTTAGTATTTACATACGAAAAAGCACAATAATCAACGTAAGATTTATCAAAAAAATGTTGATCATTCCACCATTCCTCTCACTAAAAAAAACTAGCTAATTTAAAATACTTGATTTTTTATCTTTTAGAATATTTATTTATAAAAACTTTACAAATAAAACACTACTAAAAATATATTTTAACTATTGATAGCCCACGGGCTGGCCTCTGAGACTTGCGAATTAAGCCTACGAAGCTAGCGAATCAATTGAAACTAGACTAAAATACCTCGTTTCAAAATATGTCAAAAATATTAAATCCTACCTCATTTAATTCAAGAATTAAGTTAAACCGACTTAACAGGTTAAATCTACTTTTACAGCTCTAATAATTAAAAAAAAAAAAAAGAGATTCCTAACTTATATGTTGGCCCCACTAAAATCATGAAAGTCATGATCAACTAACAAAGGTCCCACACTATAAACAAAAGTGGTGTGTATTTGAAAGTTATATGCAACTTTCCCCTTCCTTTATTATATCTTTGTTTAGCCATAGAATTTTAGAGATATGGAGAAACATAATTTGGAAGCTCCACTTTTGGACTCTACTCCTCCTCTTTGTTCTAATACAAAGAAAAAATGGAGTTTTTTTCTTTGCTTTTTATTTGCATTCATTGCCATAACATGTAAGTTTTTTTAATCTTTATTTGTTATATCTTGCTATTTTGTTATCGCTCTTTCGAATACATCATGTTCTTTTTAATATGAGGAAAAAAATAATTTAATCAATAACGTCTGGTATATTCTATCCTCTGATTGTATTGTTATTATTGTTAGCTTTGATTGTGTTGATACTTGGATATTTAGTTGGTTTTTGGGTATTGATATATTGTGAGCTATTTTTGTAACGGTATATATGAGTTACTTTTGTAACGAGGTATATTTTCCCCTTAAGAAGTAAGAAGATTAAAGTGCTAAATTAGATTTGGATTAAAGAAGTGATGTGTCATGTTGTAAAATCTTGAATTTGTGAAGGAGATTCTTGAATAATTTTTGGTTAGGGTTGAATTACACTTACCCTTTTGAGATATGTTTAGATTAAGCTTGGGTTTGACTACAGATTTTGAAGTTGAAACTTGAAAATTCGAGTTTTTGAAGTTGTGTTATGATATGGATTTTATATGGAATTTTTTTTGGAAGTTTTATGAGTGAAAACTCTAAAAATTTGGAAATTTTCAAAATCTAATCAAATTTCATGGCTAAACATAGATTTTCACACTTACACATTTTTTTTATTTTTTTTAGTTGTTGGGCTTACACATCATGGAGACATTGGTGTATGGCTAATTGGAGATGTAAATAGTAGTAGATATAATGAAAGACTACAGCACAATGCTGATGTTGTTGAATCAGAGGAAGCAGTTGTTGCTGCTGATGATGGTCGGTGCTCGAAAATCGGTATTTCTATGCTTAAAATTGGTGGACATGCAGTTGATGCTGCAGTTGCCACAGCATTGTGCCTTGGAGTAGTGAATCCAATGGCTAGTGGAATTGGCGGTGGCGGTTTTATGGTTGTTAGATCTTCATCTACATCAGAAGTCTTAGCTATTGACATGAGGGAAACTGCTCCTTTAGCTGCTTCACAGGTTAGCAGTGTGTTCAATATTTATTCATCGAATAACTATTTAGTTTGTACGTACGTGAGGAACTTGTAATGAGGATTCATATAGTCGATGGTGATTCCTGACGTGTTTGTGATTGAGGTGTAGTAGCAATAGTACTAATAGTAGCTGTTGCTGTTGTTTGCATGAGATAATTGTAGTTTTGTTCTTACCAGGAACTTGGATTAGTATATAACAGAAGTTGTTTTCTTCAAACTAGTAGTCTTAGTATTTCGTCTATAGTTTCTTTGTATTTCGATTTTCTGTAATCATCTATTATCTCTTTTACTTCGATTATCACACTATTTTATTTTTGTGGCCTTTTTCCCCTGTATGCTTTATCATATTTTCTATAGTATCTGCTTTGATATGCTTTTTCTTGAGCCGAGCGTCTATCAGAAACAATCTCTCTACCTCTCGAGGTAGTGGTCTGTTGTTGTATAAAATTGACATGAAATGAGCTTATACGGAGTAACATGGTTAGTCAGGATCCATATGGCTGACGTTAACTTGTTTAGGACTGAGATATAGTAGTTGTTGTGTTTAGTATCTAAATATTGGAAGCACATAATCGCGAGTTCTGAATTGGATCTGTTTATACTCAAACAGAACATGTATGATAATAATGGGGACTCCAAGTTAAATGGAGCATTGTCGATGGGAGTTCCGGGGGAGCTAGCTGGTCTTCACGCAGCTTGGTCGAAATATGGGAGGTTGCCCTGGAAGACCCTATTTCAACCAGCCATTAAACTTGCCAGGGAGGGATTCGTGGTTGCTCCATATCTCGGAAACTCTATAGCTAAAAAAGCAAAATTACTACTTAAAGATCCTGGCTTGCGACAAGTATTTGCACCAGAGGGAAAGCCATTACGAGCAGGTGAAATTTGTCATAACGTAGAACTTAGCCACAGCTTAGAGCTAATTGCTGAACAAGGGCCGGAAGCATTTTATAACGGAGAGGTTGGTGAAAAGCTTGTCGAAGATGTGAAGAGAGCAGGTGGAATTTTGACGATGGACGACTTGAGAAATTACCGAGTGGAAACTCCAGAAGCAGTTACTGTTAATGCTATGGGCTATACAATCGTTGGAATGCCACCTCCGTCCAGTGGAACACTCGGGATTTCTCTGGTATGTATATAAATCAACTTCGCTTTTTTTTGCTAAAGTTAATACGACACGATTGTCTGATTAAATCCTTTATATCTGAGGAAAACAGATTCTTAAAATCCTTGAAAACTATGTGAGTTCAAATGCTGCGAAAGGTTCTTTAGGACTGCATCGAATGATTGAGGCGATGAAACACATGCTTGCAGTTCGAATGAACCTGGGTGATCCCGACTTTGTAAATATCAGTAGTACTGTATCTGACATGCTTTCCACGTCTTTCGCCAAAGAAATTCAACGAAAGATCTTTGACAATACCACCTTTCCTCCTGAATACTATTTGCCCAGGTCAGATAAGTTCTGTTTCGGACTGAAGCTAGGACTAACAAGATTCTTGATTGCCTACCAACTGGCTCTAACTCGTTTGATCCGTGATTCTTAGGTGGAGTCAGCTAAGAGATCACGGAACGAGTCACTTTTGCATTGTGGATTCAGATCGAAATGCTGTATCAGTAACTACCACAGTAAACTATCCATTTGGAGGCGGTGTACTCTCTCCATCAACCGGTATAGTACTCAACAATGAAATGGGAGATTTCTCAACACCTAATGAAATATCCCCCGATAAACTCCCTCCCGCTCCTGCTAATTTTATTCTACCAAAAAAGAGACCGTTATCATCCATGACTCCAGTTATCGTTCTCAAGGTATTACAAATGTGATCCTTTGAACGACAAGTCATCTTTTAGCTGCTTAGTGTTGTCATATGACGTATAATGATCGTTTTACAGGACAATCAATTAGCTGGTGTAATTGGTGGTAGTGGTGGACTAAAAATCATCTTTGCAGTCCTCCAAGTTTTCATCAACCATTTCGTCTTGGGGATGGATCCTTTAGCTGCAGTACAGAGTCCGAGAGTCTACCACGAGGTTCATCCCTTTGCATAATTAGCTGCAGTACAGAGTCTGAGAGTCTTGCGGATGGATCCTTTAGCTGCAGTACTGATTCGTGTTCCTTTTATGTTGCAGCTAATCCCAAATGTTGTTGTGTATGAAAACTGGACATGCATAGATGGCGATCACATTGAACTCTCGGATGATAAAAAGCATTTCTTAGAAGAGAGGGGTCACCAACTCGAGGCAAGAAACGGAGGAGCCATATGTCAGTTAATCGTTCAAAACCTTCCAAATCCTCAGTTACAGATGGGCAGAAGGAGCGGAAAAGAGTATAAAGACGGTATTTTTCGTGGTCTTCTTGTGGCTGTTAGTGATCCTAGGAAAGATGGAAGACCTGCAGCCATCTGATGAACTCATCTTGCTTGATTTTGTGCATATGAATCAGTCTATTTTTTGTACATAATGTTCGAAAACAGGCTAAATATCTCATTTTACGGAGAAACAGTTTTTTAGCTGTGATTTCTTTCCATTTGTCTAAATCTTGGTAAACAATGTCTTATGTACTCGGTGAAACAGTCGAGGTGTATAATATGAAATATTCATAGGAGACTGAATGAAGAAGTTGTAAGAAGATATTTTATTTGATATTTTACTTACAATATTACCAAATTGAGGATCCATAGTTTTAGCTAAAATGTGGATGAATTACAAAATAGCAAGCTTGTTTGGATAATGTTTAACTCAAGTTTAATGTTTGCTGATATATTTTTTTTGATCTTATAGATAAAATTTTAGACCATTACGTCATTTTATAATAATTCAAAAAAAATTCGACCATAGTTTGATATTTTCTCAATTAGAAAGATTTCTTTTAAAAAATTAACCAAAAAAGTTAGTCCGTCTACGTATTGATTGACAATTTAAAATAGTTTTTGATTAAGTGGTCAAATGTTTAACTTCCACAAGTTGGGAGTAGCTAGATTGGTGAGCAACCTTCCAATCTCGGTGGATTATGGTAACACGTTTCGCTTTGCATGGGGTGGAGCTTGAACCTGTGACTTAAGCCATAAATACTCCACCTTTTGCCACTCGAGTTAGGCCTTGGAGACGATTTTTTTGAAAAACATTTTCTTTTAAAAAATCAGTTTAAGAAAAACGATTTTCGTAATGGACATAGAAAAAAACAAGTTTCACATGTAGTATTTCACATTGATTATGTTCTCTCCCTTCAACACGCCTCACCTCCGACCTCCTTAGCCCTCATTCTCCAACAAGCCTTATCTTCAATCCAACCGTATCCCCCATCTCGACCCCTACCTCAACCTTTCATTGTGTATGTCTAAACTATATAACACAAAATACTTTTCGGTAGGGGTGTGCATCGATCGATTCTGTTCGATTTTATGTATTAACGGTTCGATTTACTGATTTTCGATTTTAAATATACTAACCCAATCACAAACCAATAAGATATTTTTTATCGATTTTTGATTTATCGGTTTTTGGTTATTATCGATTCGGTTTTCAGTTTACCCAATAAGAAAATGTCTGTAAAATATTATATGCCTTCGTACTTTTCTAAACGCTTTGGTATAGTGAAACAAAAAAGATAATGAAAAATTGCATCAATGAGAAAAAATATAGTACGAAAACTGTAATTACATGTTACCATTAAAAAATCAATAACATTTTTTTTGGTTCGATTATTTTTGCACACCCTTACTTTTCGAATAATATTTCTTACTTATCTACCGAACCGACGAAAATATATTTGGAAATTCTTTAGAAAACATTTTCAAAAGTGACTAAGCCCACCCAATTATCCCTAAGCCCAATGGGCTTTTTACATTCTCACCGAAAGCCCATCAAAGAAAGTTTCTCATCTTCTCCAAATTCCAATACACCCAAATATTTGCTATTCTTCTTCTCCGCAGCTTCATTTTTTCACTGAAAAAAATTTCTACAAAATCGCATTTCTCATCTTCCCGGAGCTCTACTCAGTTCTCCGATCATCACCGTCAAAATGTACAGATGCGTATCGTCTCGTCTCAGCTCTCTTAAGGTCAGTGATAATTTTTTAATTTTTTTTTCACACGCAGATATGTAAATAAATCTACATATAAACTGTGATTAATTTTAGCGCAATGATTTGTCTTGTGTTATTGTTAGATTCATATATTTAAATCGATTCTGCAGATATATAGTTAGATCTTTGGATCTGATCTTAGGTTTTGTCGATATGAGGGCTATGTTATTTATTGGATAGATTTATTAGATGGAATATATTGAGATTAATCGTGTACACGAGATAGAGTTCATTTCGCTTCTTTTCAAATTTAGTAAAAAAAAATATTTATCTGATAAAGGCATTGATTTGATCATTTTTTATTATAAATGTGGTGTCTGGACTGACTTACTCGCAACTCGACTAAGCGACTAATTATACGAATACGTGTGACCTCCAACCAGGTAACATGTAAATATGTCCACCAAGGTTACCTAGAATAGATGGTAAGAAATCATTCCGGTGTTGTCTCTATTGAAATTTGTTGAGACCTCATAGGAGGTCTCAGCACACTGACAATTAGGCCACACCATTGGGTGCAAACTATTTGATCATTTTTTATTTTGTGATAACCGTGGTGTTCGGGCCGACTTGTGTGCACTTTGACTGATTTCATGGGATACCTTCGACCTCTCAACTCCTGCCAGCAATTATTATTGGCTAACTCTGTCACTTAGACTAGGACTAATAGAAAAATCACCTAGTATTTTCTTTTTTATCTCTGCTGGCCAGCATTTGAAACCTGAGGCCTTATAGTTTTCAACCTTCTTCATTAACCACCATGATCAGCGTCCATGGTTTTGGTGGTTCGGTATTACAGCTGGGGATTCATTGTATTGCTCTAAATGGGATATACAAAATATTTCATTTTTATGGGTGGATATACAAAATATTTCATTCTGCTCTAAGTAGGTTGAGTTAGACTGTGAAAAGTTATTACAGAACATTGTTCTGGTTTATCCAAAAGTAGAATTGATATGATAAGGAATGGGTGCTAAAAAGTTGAATCACTCTCCATCTCCAATGTTGAGGTTTGAGGGTTCGAGTCACCAATGGAGTAAATTGAGGAAGGATCACTATTGACCCTTGGGGAGAGGGGTTGGGCATCGGGTATTTCTTATTGAATAAAAGGTTTAAGTAGAATTCATACTTTCTGTTTGATGCATTCTGATGTAAGGTTTTGTTATCAATTTCATGTTCATGAAAAGATAATCATTAGATTACATATTTTCTGAAAGTATAAAGCATTGTAGGCACGTCAAGGCAACAGGGTCTTGACAAGATTTTCAAGTTCAGCTGCTGTTGCTACCAAGCCATCTGGGGGTCTTTTTAGTTGGATAACTGGTGATACGTCAAGTTCAGTGACTCCCTTGGACTTTCCCCTCAATGATGTTAAACTCTCGCCACCATTGCCTGATTATGTAGAACCTGCAAAGACTCGGATAACAACTCTCGCCAATGGTGTCAAAGTGGCCTCTGAAGCATCAGTGGTATGAATCCTAGATTTTTTAACAACTGAATTCACGTGGAATTGGAGTTTCTAATAATGGTTCTACTTTATTGTGTCCAGAATCCTGCTGCCTCAATTGGCCTCTATGTTGACTGTGGCTCTATTTACGAGACACCAGCTTCATATGGAGCCACCCACCTCTTGGAACGCATGGCCTTCAAAAGCACGTTAAACCGGAGTCACTTGCGTATTGTACGAGAAATTGAAGCAATTGGTGGTAATGTAACAGCTTCAGCCTCACGAGAGCATATGATCTACACTTATGATGCTTTGAAAACTTATGTACCACAAATGGTGGAGATGCTTGTTGACTGTGTTAGAAATCCTGCATTCCTGGATTGGGAAGTTAAAGAACAGGTTTCCCTCTTCTTGGTCATCTTTGGTGTTTCCTTAAAACAGCTTTCAAACTGTTTTTTCTGAGAATAATATTCGCCTTTGCAGCTTGAGAAGGTTAAAGCTGAGATTAGCGAGTACTCCAAAAACCCTCAACACTTGCTTTTGGAGGCAGTTCATTCTGCTGGTTATGCTGGTCCATATGGGAATTCTCTGATGGCCACAGAAGCTACAATAAACAGGTTAAGCAGCACAGTGCTGGAGGAGTTTGTTGCTGTGAGTGTCAAAACCCTGATCTCCCTCCATTGGTCTTCCTACACCCTCTTTTTACTACTTACTTTTACAGAGGAACTTCTGTTTTTAAACTGGTTTTCCTTACAGGCGAATTATACTGCTCCTCGGATGGTTCTTGCTGCATCTGGTGTTGAACATGAAGAATTCTTAAAAGTTGCAGAACCTCTTCTGTCTGATTTACCTAAGGTGTCTGCCACTGAGGAGCCTAAACCTGTGTATGTGGGAGGAGATTACCGCTGTCAAGCCGATGCAGAGGTATGTATCTGAAACATCTTTTTTATTCCCCGCATACATGTTGTGTTCTGTGTCTAACACGTTTCTATTCCCCCTCTTAAACCAGATGACTCATTTTGCCCTTGCCTTTGAAGTTCCCGGTGGCTGGATGTCGGAAAAAGAATCAATGACTTTAACAGTTCTTCAGGTACATAGGTTTCATTTAAATTCTTTGAATGTTTAGACTGCACCAGATTTTCCCTATCAGGTCAATTTGGATGTTCAAAAAATTACAGGACAGTTTGTGATGTGCTTCCTGGAAATGTCAAATTAAACAAATCATGGAAATGAATTAACCAAGGAGAAGGAAAATCGTATGTGGCCATTTATTTAGTTATTAGAAAAGGGAAGAATGATATTTTAAGTATGAATTGCATGTGTTTTACAATCTTACAAATTGTATACTATCAAATGTAGAAAAAAATTGATTTTGAAATTGCACTTCCCTTTCCATCTCCCAGTTGGATAAAGAACAAAGGTTAACTCTCAAATTCAAATAATCTCAGGAAATGGAAAAGCATAAAATATTGCCTATAGAACCATATCTAGAAACTTTTGAAATATTGTACAATATATATATATTTGCAAGGCTAGTCTAACATGATAAAATAGTTCTAAAGTGTCAATTCCAACAAATATTGAACTTAAAAAAATTCTTGCTTTCAAAAAGGATGCAGTTCATATAGTATACTCGAGATGAAATAGTTCACAGATATCAACATTTTGTGGGCTTGCATAATTGAATTGATGGCATAAGCTGTGCATTTTAATATATTTTATAAGTCTTTACTTTGATCTGTTCCTATTTGTATTTGTCCTCAAATCTATTAAGATTTACAGGTTCCTGCCTTCTTTCAGGATTAAGGTTTTATTGCTCTTTTTTTTTTTTTGAATAATCTGCAAAATATGAATTTAGTTTGTTTATGGAGTCTTGTTATGTTTTTGTAATGTTGAATTTGTATAGAAATATGTGTTACATTAGCAGTGTTTGTTTGCCAGTTAGTTTATTGACTCTTGACTTAGTAGGACTGGGCCTTAAAGCTTATAAAGAGCATTGTCATGGTTTCGGACTTTCAGTATGATCCATCTGATACAAAATCTTTGTCTAGTAGTTGGTCTATTGACCCTTTTAGGAGTGTTCGAGTATGAGTTGACATTAGAGCTTCTATACAATATCCTAATGCTCCAATAAAATTTCTGATTCAACATTTCTTATGCTTTTTTAGCTTGTGTTATGCACTTCCAACTGTATCACAATTCCTGAGGGATGTAGAAGGGATTCCTACAGTTTGCTTTTTCATCAATTAATTTCCATCGAGTCTCTTTAAAGCTTTAGATCTTGTCAAGTCATTATCCATCTGTAAAACCCCATTAGCTCAATACTTCAACAAACTTATTTAAAGCTTTAGATCTTGTCAAGTCATTATCCATCTGTAAAACCCCATTAGCTCAATACTTCAACAAACTTATAGGGAACATATGCATATGCGTCACCAATCCCAAAAAGAGAGGTTAATAATCCAAAAAAAAAGAACTGAAAAGATAGATGTATGGGTGCATATTCTAGTCTCTACATGGATGAAGATTACTTCGTAATAAATGTTTAATCAGGAAATTTGGGACCTAATTTGTTAAGATGTATCATGAATTAGAAAATTAGAATATTTTTGTTGCTTTTATAGTTTTGAACATTCATCTGATTTTATAGTTTGGTTTTCTGTCTCTATCTGTGTGATAATATGTGGGTTAATTTTGAGGACTTAACAGATGCTTATGGGAGGAGGTGGATCTTTCTCAGCTGGCGGTCCTGGAAAAGGGATGTACTCAAGATTATGTAAGCTTTTCTCAGACTTTACTTCTCTTATATAATTTGAAGTAATTCCAGAAATGATAGCCCCAAAGAGGTTTGTGAGAATTTATAATACATATTGTTCAGCTTTGAGCTTTCCAAAGTTCTTCTCTGCCCAAACAAAGAGCTTTCCAAAGTTCTTCTCTGCCCAAACAAAGTAGCTCTTTAATGCTCCAGATTGATTTCTCAATTCTCTCAAATGCCCATCAATTTCTTTCTGTTCTTACTGGACAACAAGACAGTAGATTCACTTCCAAGCTTTCTTTCTACTTTGTTGAAAGACACTCCTGTTGAAGTTAACATGCTACTGTATTCCTTTGGTGGATTCTATGGAACTAGAAAATATAAACTTCGTCCAAAGACAAAGTTCACCTTATCTTTAATTTTTGTAGGCAGACCATTGATGACTTGCATTTTTACACTGTTGATTTCATCATAACTTTTTTATTGGGATCATTCAGAGCCTTTCAGTTCCCCACTGCAATCTTCTGCTTTATATTGATCTTTTTTTGAAGACGCAGACATTCCTGGCTACCTCTCCCTGGTGCAATCATGATTTAGTGATGACCCCGTTCTCCTGATCTCCATTCCTTTCTCCTTTCTAAATTCAGTTTCTGGTGGCATCATTCCTTGTTTACCCTCTACTGTGTTTCCCCCATGTTGAAAATTTTCAGAAAGATGGATTTGGTACTCCATTGCTATGTTGCTCAGACTCTTCAAAAATATCAACGGGTGTGAGTCGGATCCTCCACAGAGTCCGAGCAACTTAGCTCCATTGTGTCTTCTTCATATGGAGTCTTGTCAACATAGTCTGTGCTGTTTCACAGACGGGTTAACATTTACTTACAACTCAAAAGGAAAAATTACTCATATGACACTCACAAATTAGCAAATTAAATGCAATTGTTGGTGATATTTAGATAATCAGATGGATAAGTACTTGGTTATTGGTTTGCACAAAGTTGGAATTTGTATATTTCATTTAGTTTTGGAAATGTGATATTCTCCTAGTTCTTCCATTCACATACTTACATGATTTTCTGCAATGGCGAGCAGATCTTCGTGTCTTAAATCAGTACCCGCAGATTCACGCATTCTCTGCATTCAGCAGCATTTACAATAACACTGGATTATTTGGAATTCAAGGAACTACGGTAAAAAGCCCTATGATGATTTCATTATTGCTTATCTATCCGTCTTTTATTTCAAACGAAGATACAATGATTCCTATCAATGCTATCACCGTCTTCAAACTAAATGTTTGATCTGGTAACTTGTGTTTGTTTCACTCTCTTACGCATCATTTCCATCCAGACCCTTTTCCTTTCTTTCCCCTTTCCTCCCTACCTTGCTGAATAGGTTACTATTTATCATTTAAATTATCTTCTTATTATGGGTGGCTCGATGTTTTAGTATCCAGATCTTAATGACTTACTGTAATCTATGCCAAGTACATATCTCTGTGCTGCTAAGTTTTCTTGTGATATAATGGAAATGCACTTGTGGTATTGGTATAGAAATGTCACGAACTTACCTAGCTTTTTTACCTTACCTTTTAAACAACATTGTTGCCATTGATGTTGGTTGTGGATGTTGATTGAGATGGTGTTTATTGTGGATAGTAGCTAGTGGCGGCTAAATGGCTAATAATTTTGGTGAATGATATGGCGGTGAATGATGTCGGTCGTTGGTGATATGTAGTTGTGGTTGATGGTTATCAATTGATCGTTGATAGTTATTGGTGGTGGTTGGTGGTGGGGATGACTAACAGCGATATTGGCAGCATAGGGTTGTGGCTGAGGATTTTGGTTATAAGTAGTGGTAGTTCATGATGGTAGACGGCAGCGGCTAGCCGTGAAAGTTGAACTGTCATCTTTCTAGAAATCCCTTGATGAACACATTAGTGATATCAAAATTTTGTTATACATCTGAATTGTTCAGATCTATTCATACCTATTTAAGTGATTGTAAAATTAAAAAAAATAAACTTACTTGAGGTTAACATCTGAAGGATCAAGATTCAGATTTAAAAAACAAACATAATTATTGAGATATGAATAATTATGTTCAAACATTCACTGAGTGCAAACAAATGAGGGCTTAGTTTGTTAGGTTGTTGTTTCCTCCGTTGCGGCAAATGATTGAAACCTTGTGTCACTCTATTGTTTTGTTGTTTATGTGGGTGACTCACCATTGCATATGCCAACAGAATTCCATCTATGAAGCATGTTTGGATTAAGAATAGCGACTTCTTAAATTGCAAAGCTTAGTCTTTCTCTCTTTTGGGTGTTTGTGTTATCAGGGCTCTGATTTTGGGCCTCAAGCTGTTGATGTAGCAGTTAAAGAGCTTATCGCGGTAGCAAACCCTAGTGAAGGTTTGACATATAATTCTGAACTGTTACTTTGTCTTCCCTAAATTTATGTTGAATTTTCTGCCTAATATTGTTACTTCCCCAGAGGAAATACTGTACTACTTTCAAATTAAAGAAGTCCATCGATATGCCAATGCAATTCTCCGTTATCCTGTTACTGATTGCTATTTTATGGCTTTGCCTCTGCTCGTTTCACACAGTCGACCAAGTACAGCTAAACCGTGCTAAACAGGCAACAAAGTCTGCCATTCTGATGAACTTGGAATCCCGGGTATGTAATATTAATTCAACTGCTATATTGTATTGGCTCGATTTGCAGAAGGATGTATGTTGTATAATATATGTGCTTATTGCTGATCTAATTTGTAGATGGTTGCATCAGAAGATATCGGCAGACAACTTTTGACATATGGAGAGAGGTATATACACGCTTGTTTCTAATGTTCACCTTGATGTCTTCCAACAAGTGTTATTAATAGTCATCACCCCCCCCTCCCCCCCTCCCGAGCCTCTACACATGATCGTTGTACCTCTCTGATCATATTAGTACTTACAAATTTTCTTGATTTTGGGACTGCAGGAAACCGGTGGAGCATTTCTTGAAAGCCATTGATGCAGTTTCAGCAAAAGATATTGCTTCCGTTGTGCAGAAGCTTATTTCTTCTCCTCTGACCATGGCATCCTACGGAGATGGTAAATCTTTCTTTACAATTATTTGTTTCTCTTGAAAGTGACCGAGATTTTGTTTCTCTCAACTCCTCCCCGTGTGTTTGTTTGCTCATTTCACTTCAAAATCGCAGTTCTCTCCCTCCCATCATACGATGCAGTCAGCAGCAGGTTCCGTTCCAAATAAATCCATTGTCAACCACGAAGTACACAGCACGACTATCATGCTGTTATTTTTTAGGTTTTTAGAAAAATCTTTATGCGTGTGGCTATAATTTGCTGAAAATAAGAGGGGTTACGAGCTATCGATAATTCAGCTTTGTCAAAGCTTTAAGATAAGGAGCATCATCTGGGCACATGGTTTTTGTGTATACAGTTTGTAATTCATTCAGCTTTCTTTGATATTTTGATGACATAATGTCATAGGGCATTACTCCTCTAGTTAACAATTTTGAGAATTCCTCTTCACCCAAAATGGGAAGAAATACTAATTTTTATCTCAATATTGTGAATCCAATGAATTTTATACCAAGGTTGATCGATATTAATTAGCCTTGGGAGTTGGTATGAATAAAAACAATATACTCAGTATCGTCTTACAAATGAGATTTGAGAAGAGTCGAGTGTAAGCATGCTTTTACCTCTGTCTTGTTTGAGGTAGAGAAGTCGTTTCTTATATATCCTCGTTTCAATAAGTCGACCTTCGTGCTTTCTACGTATCTAGTGTCATGTTTATATGTTATGTTTAGTCTAATAAACTAATCTTAATTTTTCTTCGGTCTACTTCTATCTCTACTTGTAGGCTATAGCTATCACTGATGTATCTATGTTCCTTTGCTTTCACATGTCCAAATGATCTCGAACTTTATCTTGTTTATCTTTATTTTTGAGTTAATTTACACTTACTCTTCACCTTTGTTTATATTTATTTATTTATATATAATGTCTCATTTTAAAATATTTCATATTATAATAAATTATTGAATATAAGAATTTAGCTCTATTATTGCATTGCAAAACAAAACGATTAAAAGTTATGGCACTCCATAATTTTTCTGTACAAACTTCTTTTTCATAAGATAAAAGATAAGATAAGATATGAAAAGTCTCTGTCGGCTATATAAAGGACATTCAATTCAACTTACTTTACTTAATGTAGCTACGATCCATTGATCGGATTTATAGTAAAATTAAAATATTATTTCGCTTAGCTTATATATCATGGGTACGCAAATATTGATGAATTAATCGAAGTGTGAACAAAACACCTTGGTACGTAAATATTGATGAATTAATCGAAGTGTGAATAGAACACCTTGGGTATTAGTACGCTTTTGTAATCCATACAAGTACTATAGCATGTTTGAGGTCACAAGTTTCAACAATAGAAGCTTCAAATGCTCTACTGCAATGTCTAAGGAAAATTAGTTTCTCATGTCTTCGTTTTTTTCCTAAAACTTCGTATCAATTCAAACTAAACATAAATTTGAAATGGAGGGAGTGATGATGACCAAAATATTTACAAATGAAAACAAGAGTTATAACACTCTGCACATGTTTGTTTATACAATGTTGAAAGACCCTTGATGTTAAATTCTTACAGAATCAAAGATATAAAGCTCTTGGGAACTTATTTAAGCAGACCTATATTCTGTACAATGGAAGCTCTGGTGATGTGAGTGTGCAGCAGTTAGCAGGCACGTGCCTCGGTTAGTTGCCTGGTAACGGGTCCATAGCCACCTGATACTTTCAATGACGCAAAGAGGCAGGATAATCGAGCTATCATTGGCTGTGTTCTTGCAATTCGGGGAACAAGGGCTAGCTCCTTACCACGACTATCGTCAGAAGAAGAATGATACCCTTCAAGATCTGCTTTAGTGATCAACACAGCGTCACTAGAGAGTGGAGAAGATGCCATTCGCTGCTGTTTGAATCCTTGAACAGCCTGTTTAAAGAAAAAAGATATGTTGACACACAGATAAACTTCCTATGAGAAAAAATTTACTCGAAATGTTCTTTACCTTCCATTGAGATGGAGCCAATAGAACTCTAGGTCTTCTGGAACGGACATATTCCAGCGCTGCAGCAGGAGTCATGTTCTTATATTCGACCTAAATTAGTGAAAGAATCAACCTTTTAGTCATTCGAAAGTTGGCTAAAAGTTTTGCAAGTAAAAAAACTAGCGGGCCAAGAAGCATTGCCCAAATGGGTTAAGACAGCTACCAAATAGCAAAGCACAACAGTTGTGCTCCTTCCCCTTCCGGCCTTGCAATGCACGTAAGTAGTCAGACCACAGGATGCATTCCCTGCAACAGAGAAGCGAAAAAAGGAAGTGAGGAAGGACCCTACGATAAGTCAATAATACTGAAGATAAATGACGATCACTCACTGTGAATAAAATCTACTGCTCGGTTTATATCCACGAAAGAGGGTGCAAAAAGATAATCTCTGGTTGGAATAACGAGATGGTCTATTCCATGGGCCTGAAATCAGAGTATAGGACATGTGAATACACCTCTACGTGTGGAAAACCCATTTCTACCATGCATTTATAACAGGATCAAATTAAAAAGGATAAAAAAGAATCAGACAAATTGTAAAGGGTATCAAGGAGTCTCTTGAAGATACCGACCTCTGCAGCAGACTGTAGGTGCAGAGATGAGAGGAAGGGGGAAAGCTATTCCGTGTCTTTGTATAATACAGGCAGAAGGTGGTGTCCACCTCAGGTAGTTAAATATGGGTATTAGAAATAGAGAAACGTGTTTTTACTGATCGATATCATATGAGATCAAAACTGTGAAGTTTCAATGACAGAACATGATAAAAGATACTTTTGTTCTTGTTGACAAAAGAAAAATATTCTAATGTCAAAGTTGTGAGAAACGAAAACTAATACCCTGCTATATGCACACACCAATCAACAAACTAAGCAAATATTAATTGAGCTACTCAAAAACGAACATCATAGGCTGAAAGAATCAGGAGAAAAAGCTTATCAAGAATATAATCACATATCATGACAAAAGAAATTATCCAATTGAAGTCGACCAAAATTAACAACATTCAATCACACGAAAATGGACGATATTCAACATATGTATCACTCACATGATACAATGATGACGGTACCAAAGTTTCATAAGGTTCATTCAGCGTTATTACACCACCAACACCAAGCTGCTTCAACCGAGGGACATCCGATGGGAATGGAACTGCTCCAAGAAGGAGAAACTGAACAAACAAAAAAGCACAGTCACAAAGACATAGACCTTAACATATTAAACTAATGGAGGACAAATGAGAAGTATTTGTTTATTTCTCCCTTTAGACTTTTCTTTATGAGAGCAGGGTGGGGAAGCAGGAACAGGAGGAGGCAATTTCCTTACTTCTTCAAAGTCGCAAATGTGCAAGCAACTAAAAAAATAGTTAATGCACACAACAACTCATCCTTATACAAAAGCATATAATATATTGAAAATTACAATAACAGACCAATAAAATTCACTTTCCCCCACATTTCCATAGATAAAAACTGTCAAATTGGACTAGATAAACCCCGTTAGCAGGCAAGCATCCATCTGCAAAGACAACCACATAACAAAAAGGCAATTTTTGGCGAGTCCAAAAGTTTTCTACAACGATTTTCTCAAACATCTGTCAAATATCTTACAACTATGGACATCAAACTGTGCATAATTTCTTAATATGCGATTCTACTTCGAAACACTGAGAGATCATTGAAAAAATAAAATGCATTGACCTAGGTGTTATAGGGAAAGGAGTGCAAACTTATGTTAAGGATGAAGTAAACCTGATCGATTTGATCCCACCATCTGAACTCCGATTGAATTTTGTTACGAAAAACATTGTACAAAAGTGTCGGATAGAAGAGGATTCGAGCTCCAGCACCAACCAACACTCTCTTAGCATCAACACCAACAATCACACGTCTCTCAGAGTTCACACACTTACTATCACCTTCTATTAACGAGTCATCCAATTCCACAATCTTCATTTTCACTAACTCCTAATCCACTGAACTGATCAAAGCTAAAAATTGAACCCTAAATTGATCAAAACAACGGCGTCTACACCGAATACTGAACTATACATAAATCAAACAAATCTATCACATGCTAGACCAAAAATCCTCATTTCCAAAACCCTAAACAATCAAACTAATTACAGCTGAAGACTTAAAATCCTAAATTGATCAAAACAAGAACTTTGTTAAAATCCTAAATTGATCAAAACAAGAACTTTGGGGGTTCTACAATGAATACTGAACTGATGTTAGACCAAACTTATTCAAAGCTAAGAATTGAACCCTAAATTGATCAAAATGAAAACTTGGGGGTTCTACAATGAACATTGAACTGCACAAAAACCATACATGATCTTCATTTCCACCAACCCCAATCAACCAAACCGATTGCAGCTAAAGATTGAACCCTAAATTGATCAAAACACAAACTTGGGGGTCTACAATTAACATTGAACTGTACAAAAACCATACACGATCGTCATTTCCATGATACCCACTAAACTAAACTGATTGAAGCTAACGATTTGAACCCGAAAACTGATAAAAACAAAAAAAAAAAGTTTGGAGGATTGAATTGTTAACTATTTTGGGTGAAAATTACATCGATCGAGAGAAAAAAGCAGGAGATTGTACAGAAATGGAGATTTTGAGGGGTAATTCGATGATAATCGTAAGAAAACTGAGGATTTTCGAAAAATGAACTGAGAGGAATCTAGAAGAGAAGAAAATTGGACCAATAGAACGAAAATTATGAAAAAAAATTGGAAAATAAGAGCAATGAAGGCAAATAATTTAGGCCCGGAATTAAGGATATTTACAGAAATGTCCAAGTTTGGAAATGTCACGTGACTTGCATGTTGCTTATCCGACGGATCGGATGGATAATTGTGATTAACAGTTTGACTTATCGAATATCGAATTTTAAATATACTAATCCGATAGCCAATCAATAAGCTATCGTTTGGTTCAGTATAGGATTAGAAATTATCGGGCGGTGTCTTTCACTTTCACTCACCAATATATTGATTTCTCATTTAGACAAATGTTTCTTTCTAACTCTACTTACATATAGTAAAAACGTAACTGTCTAAATGTTTTTTTCTAACTCTACTTACATATAGTAATAACGTAACTATGATAAAATTCTTAACGGGTTAACGGTTTACGCAATAAAGAAATTGAGTAATCCGTTCTAGCAACGATAAATTTTTAATTATAAAATTTTAACTCATTCATCGGTAATTAGTCTGATAATATAATATCAATAAATCAATTTTTGGAGTTGACTTATCGATTACAGTTTAATTTTGAACAACCTAGTTAAAAGAAATTGAGAAAAGTATGTGTTTGGCAATTTTAATCTTCAAAATTTAGGTTATTTTAAATATTATGATTTATTGGTATCAAATCAATATGGTTCGTACTTCATACACGTTAAACTTTTTAATTGGTGGTAATTAAACTAAAGAATTCAAATCATTAATCTGTTATTCTTATCGTATTAAATGATTCGCTTGTTTAAAATACATAGTGAAATCTTAATTTATTGAACTTTTCGATAAAATCAAATAAAAACTTCACGGAATATTCTATAATCTCAATTCTCAATGTGATTTGACTAAATCTTAATGGGATCAAGCCTTTCTTCGTTCTTCTCTTCTTCAAACTCTGAATCTTAGTATCAGTAAAGCGAAATCCCTGATGTAGGATGTAGAATAGAATAAGAGTCTTTTTGTATCATATCTAACAAAAAATCGATTCGAAAAGAAAGCAACATCAAACATCATTGAATTGAAGAAAAAAGCAAGGTCAATCATCACTATTAAATTGACAATAAATTTCTTTCCGTCAACAAACAATGTCTTATAAAAGTTCATTCTACTTCTAATAAGCCGTGAATTAGATCAAAAGTACGATCATCAAGTCCACACGGCGTGTTTTCATTTTCCCAACAAATTCAAATTTAGCTCGACCCTAACACATAATTGTGAATACAACTGAGTTAATAGTTAAAACACGCCCATAAACTATCAATAACTTTTTCATAAATTTCATTTCTTAACTATCACTTATTTATAACACATCGATTAAGAAAATATAAATAATTAAAAAATAAAACTCGTTATAAATTGATAATTTAAATATATTTTTGACCATTAACTCGATATAAAATGTTTCAATCTAAACCTGTCAACGGTTCTTTTCTTTTCCTCTCTCTTCTTTGCCTTACCGTAAGGTTTTGGTTTGCTCTTCAAAATTTTCTTAGAGCGAAAATGCAGAGCACTCAAGCAAAGTATATTTCCCTTTTACCAAATTCAATTCGAAAAACCAGTGATTTTTCTTCAAGAAATCTTGCAGTGAACCATTCAAATTCATTTTCCAGAAATGGGGTTCTTTCAAATTTGCATTTGCATTTGCAGAAACCGATTGTATCAGCTTGGAAAAAGAAAAAGCCATCTGGGTCTGTTAGATCAACGAAAATCATGCTAGAATCAGCTTACTTCATTGCGTTAAAGCTCAAGCTATTTCCAGAGCCATTGGATTCTATTTTAAGGGAATTTGGAGGTGGAAATGGTGGTGGTGGTGGGTTTAGGTTTGGGTTAGGGGGTTTCGATGGGTGGGGAAGAAGAAAAAGTAGAAAAAAGATGAATTGGGGATTTGGGGTTGTGTTTTTTGCAATTCTTGGTGTTGGGTTATGGTTGATTTTGATGAAAAGATTGGAAATTGATGTGTTTTTGGGTGGTTTAGGTTTAACCCTTTTTGGGTTTTCTGTTAATGTGTGGAAAAGAGGGGTTTTGGATTGGGCATTAGGGTTTTGTTGTTGTGCTGCATTGGTAGGTTTGTTGTTGAAACAAGATTTGCAGAAATTGGTTAGTTTTCTTGGTAACATAAAGATTGCTAGGAGGAAGAGGAAAAGAAGACTCTTTTAACTAAAAAATTTTGGTAGTAAAATGATGTTTTTGTGATACATTATATATAGTTTGTGTTCTTTTGTAGGAATTGGTGGAATGTGTATTTTTCTTTGTTGTGAGATTTCATATGTACCATTTTTTCGTTTTTTGGTACATCGAAAGATGATTAGATTGATTGCTTAAGGTTTTCTTTTCAATTATACGAAATGCAAGGTTTAGTTTTGATTGTGATTTCCTCACATGTAGAGCTCAAAATTTTCGTTCATTTGTCTGATATCAGGAAGTATGCTTATTAGTTGAACTATTATCGATTTGATGGGTTTATCGGAGATAGAAGGGCTATTATCAATGTGATGGGTGTATCCTTATCGAAAATAGCCCCTCTATCTCTCAAGATATGTGTAAGGTTTGTGTATACACTACTCTCCCGACACCTCACTTGTGGGATTACTTTGGGTATGTTGTTGTTATTGTCCGTGTGATGCCTTAGTAGAAAACTGGCCAATGACTTCCTAATGTGTGTCTATAGACCTCATGATGAAAGCATTCAATCATTTCTCTGAGGTTTCTGGTCTTCATACTAATATGGACAAGAGCTCACTTTATGTTGCTGGTGTGAGTGATGAATTTAAGCAGTAGTTAGTACATGAATATCAACTATGGGAGAAATGCCCTTTAAAGTATCTAGGGGTACCGTTATCCTCAAAGAAGCTTACTGTTCAACAATACATGCCTATTATCGATAGTGTTATCTCTAGAATCAGGAGCTAGATCACTAAGTTTCTTTCATATAGTGGCAGACTTCAATTGATCAAGAGTGTGCTTTTTGAGATTACTGGGGCTCGGGTCTTTCTTCTGCGTAAACAGATCCTCACCAAAGTGACAACCATTTGCAGAACATGTCTTTGTACAAGGAGCAATGAGTTTTCAATGAAGGCCTGGTTCTCATGAAATGTGTTGTGTATGGTTAAGTCTGCAAAGGAACCGAACATTCTTAATTTCTTTACCTTGAAGATGGCAGCTATATGTAAGTTGCTCTGGTCTTTGAGTGTTAGACTACAGGTGAAATGGATACGTGGATTTTATATCAAACGCAGAGACATTATACATATGAACATCCCAAAGCAAGCTTGTTGAGTTGTAGAGAATGGCTAGTTAGCACAAGAGATGTCTATGCTACTCTTTCAGAGTTTTGTTGTGACAGAAAAGTTAAGTTTTGAGATTACTGGGGCTCGGGTCTTTCTTCTGCGTAAACAGATCCTCACCAAAAAGACAACCATTTGCAACACATGTCTTTGTACAAGGAGCAATGAGTTTTCAAGGAAAGGCTTGTTCTCATGAAATGTGTTTGCGTATGTCCAAGCCTGCAAGGGAGATGGCAGCTATATGTAAGTTGCTCTGGTCTTTGAGTGTTAGACTACAGGTGAAATGGATACGTGGATTTTATTTATATCAAACGCAGAGACATTATACATATGAACATCCCAAAGCAAGCTTGTTGAGTTGTAAGAGAATGGCTAGTTAGCACAAGAGATGTCTATGCTACTCTTTCAGAGTTTTTTTGTGACAGAAAAGTTAAGTTTTGAGAGAGCCTGCTTAACACTCAATCGTACATTCCCTGAAATGCCTCGGAGGATTTGAATACCAACCAAAGAATACTACCTAAGCATCTTTTCATGTTGTCGTTGACTACATATATATGATGCTTCTGAGAACTGTGTCCTGTGTATTATTGATGAAGTTGAGTCTCACACACATCTATGGGGCTCCTTGTTGAGATGGTTGAGTCATCAAATGGAAACAAGTTCTTGATGGTTTTAATAGTTTTCCACCTTAATGTAAGACCTCTCTACCTCCCAAGGTAGGGGGTAAGGTCTGCGTACATACTACATTCCCCAGACTTCACTTGTGGGATTACGCTGGGTATGTTGTTGTTTAGTGTAAGACCTATTTGCTGCTAAATGACGATGTCCAAAGGCAGACCCTTCTTAGAGGGTGCTGTCTCGAGGACTGCTGATCGCTAAGGATGGATCAAATTTTGATTCATTTACTTTCTGTTGAGACTTGGCTCTTGAGTCCAAAAGACCTAGCTGTGTTAACTTGCCTATTTTGGCTAATGAAAGTCTTTTATCTTGCACCATAAAACAAAACAAACTGGCCAATAATATGTACAGAAGCTGTCACTGAAGCGTTTTCATTATAAAAGAATAATAAATAAATGAATTTAAATTATATATACATCAGAGTAAAGAACTCTTTAACATTATCTGGTCACGTGAGATTCGTAATCTTGAAAATAAGACATTGTTATATGCTTATATAACATGTAAAGATGACCAGGTAGTGTAAAAGTTCTTTACATTGACGATGTATATAATTAAACTCTAAAACGAATATGTATGTATGTGTGTGTTGAAAATAATCTGAAGCAATAGAAAAAAGGTATGTATATATATATATATATATATCTTTCATGCTCAAACCAGAGTTCACATTTTGGTCATCACTGCATATGAATGAAAAAATGGTTGTCTTTTGACCTCTCGGAAAATGTTGTTGCACCTGTGTCAGGATTTAGAAGTATGATTCTTGATCATCATGGCAAAGTTCCTTCCTGAGTTTTTGAGAGAAAAGCCTACAAGCATCCATACTCAGATCAATGGCAGCCGAAAGAGCGATAAATAGGGCAGCATCAGCCATACAAGTGACATGCTGCACCCCGACTTGAACCATCGGTGTACTGATCTTGCCTTCGCCTTCTACATTTGACACCATCACGAATCCTCTTATCGGAGAATTCGTGCTCAATGCAGTGTCTTTCACTGTATTGTCAATGCAGAACTGACCACCTTTTTTCATGCTCATTGTGCCTTCAGCTATTGGAATGGTGCTAGTAAGGCCAGTATCAGTAACAAGCTCGAATTTGTAACCGAGACCATCAACTGGCCCTCTTTCTCTCCACGCCTGGAGTCGACCCCAGTGTTTCCAGCTGCTAACACAGGCGCCATTAGGCCGGAGGATGAGCCATGCTCCGGCATTTGATCGTGAGACGCGGTCCGAACCAGGAGAGGGGACAAATGGTGTGATCATTGAGGCAGCTGCAACAGCTGAGCCTGAAAGATCATAGATTATTATCATCCATCCTTTTCTTTCCCTTCCTGTTCTGTCCCTTTCACCAGAAAATGTTCTCATCCATCCTCTATTGTTTAAGTTGAAATCAGTTGGTAGAGATCTGTTGCAACACATAAAACAGAGACAAATATCAGCTTACACACAAATTAGTAACAAAATCACTACCTAAAGAACAATAAATTAAGAGTGTGTTTAGTACGAAAGAAAAATATATAATCCGAAGAGCATATGTAATCTTGAAAAACATCAAGGTGGGTGGGGATAAGGAGTTGCGAGTCGGGGCGTTTAGTTGGGAACAAGTTATCTTGAGATTTGAGATTAGTTATCCCGGGATAACTTATCCCACCATGTATGTGTATGGGATGACTTATTACGTCACTATGATATAAATGATAGGATAACTTATGCCAAACATGACAACCAAACAAGATACAAAAATTCTATCCCATCACTCTTTTTCTTATCCCATGACTATTCATTTTTATCCCTCGCACCAAACAACGGGGATTCATCATCTACTATAATATGTACATGAAGAAAGTTCTAATCTTACATATATATATATATTGAAATTTTTCGTCAAAAGAGGTACAAATGAACCCCCTTTTGCTCCTCTAACTCCGTCCCTGGTCAGGCTAGGTGGAGGGGGGGGGGGGCATCCAGGGTTTGCGGAGGAAAAAATGAGCTTGAGATGCTTGTTTTACTATTAATAATACGAAAGTGATTTACCATATTTTTAAGAAACTTATTTTTTAAAATATTTTGATAAATCAAATATGATAAAATGAGAAAACATCACTCTATACCAAACAGGCTCTAAAAGTTTAACTTCTACGCACTAACAGAAAAATGATTAGAAAACTTAATTTGGTAAACTAAATAAAATAGTAAGGTAGGTTTATTTAATAATCCACAAAATTAATGGTAAGATAGATGGTTGATCCAACTAAACAGTCAAAGAAGAATATTAATAACTTTTATGAAGAATTTGGAACTAAATCTTTGCACATGGAAAGGGAATCAATGGTGGTTGCCAATTAACACTTAAGTTAATTTCTTTTTTCTGTTAGATCAAACTAATTATGTTGACTGACAATTCTCTAATCTTTGTCATTAAAGTAAATTGAACAACTTGATAAATAGTTAATCTTTTGGACCCACAATTTGCTAAACTATAAGAGAATAAAATCATGAAATAATCTTTAATCAACTTTAGTTAATATCTCCCATGTTAAGAGTAAGAACAAATCACGTGATAATAAGTTTACTAGTTACGCTGAAGTTATTCTTATAGTTTGAACATGTGACCTTCTGATTATAATGACGTGACAACAAATTTACTAATTACGCTAAAACTCTCCTTCTATTTTTAGTGATGATCATTTCAAAAAATAAAATATCGAAATTTCTCGTAAAAGTTGACGAAAGAGCAAAATACTCTAGAGGTTTTTGGTATTGAAATTTAATTACTATACTTTTAAAATTAATAGTTATTTCTGTTATATGTCGAATACTATTATTATCTTCCTCGTATAATCACCCTTTTATATTTTAAATTAACATCGATAAAAAATTTAACTCGATCAATATTATTAACACTCCTTTTGTCCAAAGAGAGTCAATAATATGGTCCCATATTTTCCAATCCCCACGACATATTTCAATAAAAAAAGTTCACAAGAAACGACAAAGTTATATCTACCTAAAAATTAAATTTTCTTTTTTTATAATTAGTATATTACTTTTTATATGACATTATATAAATATTTTCATTTTCATATTATTAGATAGTCCTTAAAACTCTAATATCACAAGAGAAGTAACATGAAAAAAGAAAAAAAAAACTTATATATATTACTTATAATATAGGGATTTTGATAGTAAATAATAACATATTAAGCATAGTTTATACGAATTCGAAAAAATAAATTATATTAAATTTTATCGGTATTAAGATAGATGAGAGATTATTTTTAAAAAATTATCGTAAAATAGAATAATGATTGATCATAAAATAACGAGATAAACAGAGCGGTAGCACCGCAGACTCACCGTGAGCGATTATTCCGATCAGCACTAAATTTGCAGCTAAAAACCGGTTGTCTAATGTTCCCCTGAATCTGAAAAACCACCGGGCTACACTCCGGTTCACCACCAAACTGAAAAACAAACCGTGGATCCGGTTCAGCTCGAACCGCTATATGCAACATCGCCACCGGTTTATCCTTCTCCGCCGTCGACGTCGACCCCAATTTCATCCACCCATTCTGAAACACTCTCCCCTTCGAATGCGTCCCACTCAAATCCACACTCACCTGAACAGAACCCATCAATTTCCCCGACGTAACTCCACACGCGTGGCCACCCATTCGACCGGTGAAAACAGAGACAGTTAGGGTTATGGGTTTTGCAGATGAACGACGGAGTGCGGCAGCGTCGAGATGGAATCCGGTTGCGATTGCAGCGGATTCCGGCGGAAATTGGGTGTCTGAATTTGGGGAAAGAGGGAGAATTGTGGTTTGGGTAGGGAAATTTTTGAGCTTAAGTTTTGCATAACAAGGAGTTGAAGATGGATGGATTCCATGAGAAGCTGATTTAGTTGCTGTTAATGGAAGTTTAAGAGCTAATGATTCGATAATTAAACGAACAAATGGACATGGATCCATTGAATTAACAGCTTAATTAGAAAAAGGGTAACAATTATTTTCTTCTTTGGGTTCTTCGAAGAAGCTTCAGAGAGATGAAAATGGTGGATATTAATGGAGGTTGAAGAGAACATGTATAATTTGTTTCAATGGATGAATGTATGCTTATAGTAATTGTAACCCCACCCCACCCCACCCCCACCACCTTACCCTTGCCAGGTTGTCTTTTTCTTTATTACAAAAAAGGATAATTAGTTATTAATAAATGAATTTTTTTTGTGAAATTACGTTTATTTGAAAGTTTGTAATGATATGGTTGATTGCGAAATAAAGGGGAAAATGATAAATATACCGAGTAATTGTAAATGTTATGAAGATATCCTCCGTTGTACTTTGGGTATATTGGTGCTTCTGTTCGTCGTACTTTGGATACATTGGTGCTTCTGTCGTTCAAAAACTAGAGTGTATATGTACTTAGCTCTAACGGAAGACTAAATAGGAACACGTGATGCAATTTTATTCATCGATCGATGTCAGGTCGGTAGATATATTTTTTTTGGTCGATAGATAAGATTATAACACGTGTATGTCCGTTAGTATAAATGATATATATGCTCTAACTTTTAGACAACAGGGACATCAATGTCTCTAAAGTTGGATGGAGGGTATATACATACCATTTACGATAATTGAGAGTATATTTGTCTTTTTTTTCTAAAATAAATGTAAATTATGTGATTGGTTAATTCAGAGTATTTGGATATCTTACCTTTTGTCTTTTTTTTCTCTAAAATAAATGTAAATTATGTGATGTCAATTCAGCGTATTAGGATATCTTAGCTTGATTTATGAACTAAAATTTGGTTATTTAATGAAACTGTATAAGAGTTGTGGAAGTTATGATGAGGTTGTCGTGTTTATAAAAACGAAAATTCAAGTTTTATTTTTTAAATAAGATAAAAAAAATTTAATCTGATTTTAAATCATGTCTAAACGAAGTCATATATTTGTAATTTATCCCGAACTTTCTGAAATGATTTAAGTTTATCTTTCGTTAATAATTGTGGTCTAATGTATCCTTGTCAACTTTCATTATAAAATTGGATCAATTATATTCTTATTCTATGACTATAGAAGTTCTCGATATATGAATATAGTAAATTTATTCTTAAATTATGTGAAATATTTTAAAGTTGTCCATGAACTTTAAAGAAGGAACAATATTAATTTTTTGATACTTAAAATCTCCAATAACAATAGAGTTATTCTAAACAAAAGTACTTTTACTTAAATATTCTAAAATTTCGAATAATCTAAAAAAAAAATGAACTCAAAGATTATGCAATTATACCATCAAAGTTAAAAAAAATTAACTTAGCCATAACTCCATTTATGTGATTTCATCACTAATACTTTTCAAATCATTAATAACAAATGTAAAGCTCTACATTGATCTCCTAATTGTAAACTAAATCTAGAAGTACATAATACTTAGCTTTTAAATAATTATAATAGTAATTGTGATGATCATAGTGGGGGATATATTATGTCAAAAAGTAAAATAATAAAAGATAAAAGAGTGAGAAATTATTTGAATGTGATAATTTATATAAATTCTTTTTATAAGTATTTTCAAAGTGAAGTGAAAAAATTAAAATAAGCATAATTTCATAAAATTTAAGGAAAAATTTAAACTATTTTACATCATTGTTTTTATTTGATTTGATTTAACTCTTATATGTTTAATAAACCATATGTTTGTCAATTATTGCATTACTACACAAAATTTTATTAATTACTCCAACAAAATAAGATAAAAATAATATTTATATGATTAAAGAAACGAAAAACAAAACTTATAATCAAACTAATTTATTGATTTGATTTTAATAAAAATCTGATCAAACTGACTTATACACACCGTTAACTAAGTTTATTATGATAAAAATTTTATTAATTACTCCAACAAAATAAGATAAAAATAATATTTATATGATTAAAGAAACGAAAAACAAAACTTATAATTAAACTAATTTATTAATTTGATTTTAATAAAAATCTTATCAAACCGACTTATACACACCATTAACTAAGGTCATTATAATAAAAATTTTATGAGAAAATTTATTGAGTGATTCTTGCAATTGATTAAATGGCAACTCACAATTATCTATTAGAGATATCCAATATCTTCATAGCATTTGTTTTTATGACTAATCATATTATTTAATTTATTCCCTCAAATAATGTTTAATGATTAATTTTCTCTAAAGTTCAACTATTCTCCAACTACAAAAACAGTTGGTGAATATAAAAAAAAAATTATAATATGGACAGTATATTTTTATAACATGCAAAGCAGTGCAATCATTTTTTTATTTTTTATTTTTATTTTTTATTTTTTTAATATGACTTTTGAATTAAATATTAATTTTAAAAAAATCATTTAGCGGCACAAAACTAGTATATTAGAAGACATTTGTCATCAAGTACGTATTAAGTACTAATCCTTAATTTCTTATACCTTAAGCTTAAAGCCCTAATTATATATCTTAACCTTAAAGGCCTAATTACATTCGAATAATTCATTATTAGTGGTCATGAATATCAAATAAGTGAATCAATTAACATAAATAAATAATAAAGATATAAATTGTTATCTGATATAAAGTAATATTATTCTTTTAGAATGATCTACTAAAAAATAGCATAACTTCAAATTAAATGGATCGGAGGGAGTACAGATATAATGAGTATTAATCATTTATCGAGGAGGGAGTACAGATATAATGAGTATTGATCACTTATCGAACATTTTATTCTTTTTACAATTAATAGCAACGTCATAACTATCACCTTCTTATAATGACTTTAAATAGTATTGAAAAGTCGGAAGTTTCGTTTAAAATATTCAAAATTTAACAAGTTAAAAAATAATTTTAACCTATATTTTTTTTATAATTTTCTAATGATATTATTTTATATATTGTATAATTACAACCGACATTCTTAAAATTATCGTCGACCAAATCACATGAAATATAATTTCAATTATTATTATGTGACATAATCTTTGTTTTTTCAGAAATTGTTTCAAGATTATTTGATCTTTTTTTAAATTTTTTTTATTTAAATGACGATAATTTCTAGAGGAAAAAGACATAAATTACATAATTTAAAGTTCATTGGGTCTTTAGAAATTGGGTCCCATAACAGCTTGGTTAAGGCTGTTATTTTCTTTTTAAATTTTTAAATTTTATTTTGTGTATTGTTATTATTATTATTATTTATTGAATTAAATTAATTTGGTCATTATAATGTTTATTTATTTAACAGAAAAAATATTTCGTGCATTTTGTCAGCATTCTCTGATGGCTGTCAAACGGCGGCTCTATTCTAAATAATTAGTGATACTAACAAAATGTTTTCATAAAAAAAAATTATTTTCTACGAAATATTTAAGATTTAGGATTTTTTTTTTTTAAATATATATTTTGTATTCATTTTAATAATGTTCGATAAATATATACAAAAATAATATGCATTTTTTAAATATAAATTTAATAGATTTTAAGATGGTGCGGGACTATTAAAGAGTAAAGACCTGATTCCTTTATTTCGTTAAATTGTGAAATGTGACGAGGATATGATAAATTTTGAAAATATTTTTTTTTTATTTTCATTAAAAAAATTATTTTATTATTATCGATTTTTTTCCTCCGTACCAAACACATCCTTTGTATTATATAAGTGTGCTTGATTGGCCATACATATTTATTTTTAAAAAGAATAGTGGTCAATAATTTTTACAACTATTAATGACTAATTTGAAAGATCCTTTCTTGTTTATCACTATATTGTGAAGGATTTTATGCTCCAAAAATAAAATAAAATAATTGGCCCACTTCACTTTCAATACAATTGAAAATCATGCATAAAATAATTTTAAAAAATGAGAAAATGTTATTCTAAATTAATGAATTAGGTTGGTTTTAACAATTATATACATTTCTTAGTAAATTAAATTAATTTTGAATTTACATTTATACTATTAATTTCTGAATTTATATATATATATATATATATATATATATATATATATATATCATTTGCTAATACACGACAAATTAATATTTGACAAAAAATCTTTTCCACCATTATCCCATAGCGAAACACACAGAAATATTTGGAGCGGTGTCACCTAGTATTCATCGTTTGCGGTTAGGACTATTGGGGTATCTAACTCGTTCATTCTGTAGCTTTCGTCTCTCAGTTTCAGTACTGGCCCAACAGATGCTTTCCCTGTTGATATTCTTTCTGATCTCTACGTATTTCACCGCTCCATTAGATATAAATACGTGTTAAGAAATTAAGAATGAAACACTCTATAACAAATATCAATAATTTCATATTAAAAGTACTTGAATTCAAAATCTCTAATTAAGAATGAAGAAATACTTGTCGATCCGTCGCATTTGTATTTGTGTTAATATTAGGCCATGGTGACCTGTACACTTTAGGGTATGTCTAGTTATTCACAACACATTGTATTTTTCAATAAGATTTGCCTTGTCATACACTTTTTTCATTTATTATTCAATTTATTACAAATCTAGCTAATTAATACCCTTCACTACCAACTATCCTAGCACTTTAAATATTATATATATAAATACAATATTTTGTTGAATTAAAATATCAAGTGCAAATAAATATTTACCTCTCATTTGTTATTATTAAATAATCAATAACAAGATTGTCACTTTGCCACTTTAGTATTTTTTTTTCTAATATAAAAGCACTATTTCTTTAATAATAAAAATATTAGCGAAACTAAAATTTTACTATGAATATATTCGGTTTATATATATAGTATTATTTTTAATATGTATAATACATATTTTATGAAGAATTTTAAAGTGATCACTCTAAAATCAATATATTACGCGACTGAACAAGCACACTTTAAATCATGCTAGAGTGTTTAGTATATACATATTCTAAATTTAATTTAGATGTAAAAATAAAATATTAAACCAATTAATTATATATTTAGTCTTTTTATTTCTGATAAAATTAAAAATAAAATAATATAATGATCTCTCATAATTTTCAATTGTTTTTATAATTGACAAAACCTTAATGCACTTTTTTTTTCATTTTTCTCTTTTTTTTTTTTTTTTAAATCATTTGTCCCTTTCGACCCATCCAGGTTGTATTTTTGGAAAATGACCTGGCATTTTATAGCATGATATATAATGTGTAGGGACCCACAATTTGAGACATGACAGCTAGGATAGAAGGTGTTGACAGTCTAGGGGTGGGGGTGGGGTGTCCAAGGCCTTTTGATTTGAGATTTGGGTAGGCAAACCACTTTTTTTTTTTTTGGTTTGATTTTTCGGTCCTTGCCTGATGTTCACGTTAGAATTTTGATTAAATTTGAATCTCACGTTATAGGGTCTACTTGGAGATGATACGATCAACAATATCCACATCAGACATCTGCCTAAATTTGAAAAATTTGAATCGCGCACTGCGAGATCTAATTTGAGATATAGCTCTCCCAATAGGATTTCAACAATATTCGACTAAAGTCGAATCGCGATATAAGGTTGACGTTCCCGATATTACTATAAATAATTACTAAGAATAAAATAAAAATTTACACTATATAAATGTAAAAAAAAAAATCATTTTTATGACAAACAATTTTTCTTTTTAAAAACATCTTATAAATTGAGATATAGAAAATACGATTTTGATACTATTCATGATTGTTATTTTTTATACTTATAAGCAGTGGGAGAGCCAGAAATTTCTTAAAGGATATCCAGAAATAACAATTTATTATATTAAAAATGTCCAAAATAAGTTATATAATCATTTCATTTTATCAATTTACTTGTATATATATGCTAATTTTTTTCCCGACAAACGGTGACACCCTTGATAGTATGTGGCTACGCTAGTGCTTATAAGATTGTCACTTTGGTACCTTACCATACTTTTATAATGCACTTTTTCACTTTTTCTTTTTTCTCATGTCACATTTTTCTCTTTTTTTCCAATCATTACTCTCTTTCAACCCATAGATATAGCATTTTTATAGCATAATGTTGTTAGGTAGAAGAGGAATTGTTGTTGTTGTGGTGTGTTATTTGGAATTTGAAGGGGTAGGGGTAGGGGTGGGGTGGGTCAATGTGATTTTTTTTCTATCGTGTCAGTTGTTCAGTATTTATATTACGATTTAATTAAATCTAAATTGATTATATACATTGCTTTGACTTATTTTTGGAAGTAACACTTTTAACATATAGATTCTTATACCTATATATATTAATTATTCGATTAAATCTAAATTAATCATACGTTGTATGACTTATTTTTGAAGATAATGCTTCTAACCTAATATGTGAAATATTAAAAATTTGTGTGACATGTTTCATAATATGCTGGCAAGTTTCTGTCATTCATGGAATTTATATATATATATATATATATATATATATATATATATATATATATATATATATATATACATGTGATGAGAAATTACAGATTAAGACCTCTTAAGTCTTATGATATTGAGATCGTCTTTGTTAAAGAATATTTATTTTTTCATACTAAACTTTACAGTATAAATTTAGATTTTACTAAGTTTAAAAATCTAAAAAAAGATGGATGTATGCAAAAGTTAATTAATTGTCTTTATTAGAAAACATTTTACTTTTTAATATAAGACTTCACGATATAAATTCAGATTTGATCCGATTGAAAAATTTTATTAAAAAAAGATGGATGGATGGATGGATTCAAAGGTTAGTCAGATTGAGAAACCTAAAAAAAGAAAAAAAATGATGGATGTATCGAAAGGTTATGGAGGGTCCGGACGATAAGTATTTTTCTGTTTACAGTTAAAGATCTTGAATTTAAATATTAGAAAAGAAATTTCTATCGATATGAGAATATTATACTCTTAAAATAAAACAACTTCGATGCAAATCATAATTTATCAACCTTTAAAAAGTTAAAAATATTTCAAATTCAAATCTTAAAAATAAAAATCCAATTAATAAGGGTACATTATACCCTTTAAAGTAAAAACTACTTCGACACAAATTTGAATCTATCGACCTTTAAAAATATTTCGAATTTAAATTTTTATTATTTTTAAGAGCAGATTAACGTAAAATTCAATGATATTTTTTTTTTATCATAAGGAGTAAATTTCTAGAATAAATTCTTGATTGAATTTAGAAAAGGAAAAACTATATTATTTCACATCAGTTTTTTGTACCGTTAAATTCAGTACATTTTTATTTTTTTTACAAATAATTGAGTTCTTTTTGTCCTTTTTTTAAAATTCCAAACATAACGTCCTCCACCATTAAATAAATAAATAAATAAAAAGATTATAGTGAGTGTATACTCTATAGTCAAAATATTCTTCTTGTGCCTATCTTGCACACATGCATTTCTTTGTTGTCTGTCAAAAAATATAATTTAGTCCCACCCTATCAAGCACAAATAAAAATGGATTCAGAATTTTACGTTTATGAATTCTATATTTTAATGTAGCAAGAAAAAAAATTGAAATTAATTATGAATTTTCTTGTTAATCTACTGCTATTATAACTAATAGAATAATTTTTTTAAAATAATTTGCCACTAATCTCATGTTATATAATCATGATAGATGAACATTGTCCATTTGAGTTTAAAATGTGAATATCACAACATATTCGATCTGTTGATTCGAATCATTTAATTTATATATATTTATAGTTAAGATGAATTTATAACTTGTGAATTACATATGTTTCTGCGTATACGATCAATTATTCTGAATTTAAGTTCAAAATATATGTATTACAATATATTCGATCTAGGTTATCGATCAGAACTTTATCGACCTCCGATTTGACCCCAATTCTCACATTGATCATGATAATCATGGTAAATTGGTAATTGATTGATACTTTTAATTATTTTATTCATTGATTGACACTTATTTTGATGTACAAAGTGATTTTAAAAAATAAAAAAAATTATGTTGGTTAAGGTTCATGATTGTGGTGTTAATAATAAAAAATTATTGGTAGTTAGTTAAAGGATAGGAAAATTAGGAAGTATTTTGACCTAATTAATTGGCTTAAATAAACTTTTAAGACATTTTTAAGTACACTAAGTACAAAGGCTTTTGGCTTTGTATATTCAATGAGAAATAATAATTAGCCTTTTACCTTGATAGATATTTAATTTTGTTTGTTCGGATATTTGTATTATAATTTATAACTATAGTAGCTTTTTTTTTACGTCTATTTTATTAAAAAATTAATAAGACCTTTCGTAATATTTTGGTGAATATATTTTAGTATTTAAGAGCTATTCAACATAAATTAGACGACTTTCTCAATTTTTCGTGTTTGTTCTTTTCCTTAAGAAATTAAACTTTACAAAACCCTTTGTAATAACCTGGACGAAAATACCTATAGCTTCACCATTATTCACACCGCCTTTTGAAAATTTAAGGGTTACTCAACGTAAATTAGGTTATTTTCTCAATTTATTATGTGTGTTAGCTCACGATTTTCTCTAAAATGCTACATGTGAAAACTCAATAATGGCTTTGAATTTTAATCCAAAGATAAGAGAGTATGTTGAATTTATTTATCTTCTATGAACTGATGGTGTAAAATATGATCAGATTACTTATTTGATAATAACGAATAAATGATCTTTTGATAAGCATTAATGAGTGATCTAATGATCTAAAGACAGAATGACCTTGAAAATCTGTGTATCTGGCTTCGTTTGTCACCTAGATCTTTCTTACTCACGATTTTATCAACTGAACACTTAAAATTATTAAAACGTGTAATTTTCCGACAAATGAAGCGTTCAACCAAGTTGATACATGTTCATGTTTTTGCAATGACATTTGTAGTAAGGTAGAAAGAAGAGTTATACTCAAAAATTGTAAATCGATTTACAAAGTCGATTAATTCAAGAAATAAAATAGGGAAAAAAATATAAAATCAAGTTCAAACTAGTCTCATCTAACTTGATATCATTTTACTTCACCTTTCGTTTAGAATAAATTAATCTAAAAATTAAATCTCATAATTATAATTTCAAAATAATTTAATCTGCTAATCAAACAACGTCCTAATTGCATCGTAGATGTCTTAGATCAATGAGATAATTTCCCAATCTATCAAGAATCAAATTGCATTGTCCAGCAACAACAGGATAATCACGAATACCAAATAACAAAGCTTTATTTGTCTTCTATTTATACACATCACGATGTATAAGAATTTTTTCTTTATGTAATTCATGTTAAATTAGAAACATATGACATATATATCGGACATAACTCGTTTACTCTAAATCCTAAATTCTGAAACAAGATCTATATATCACGACATATAAGAAATTCTTTATGTAATTCATGTCAGAATAGACACATATATAAAGAACATAACTCATTTACTCTAAATTCTAGATTCTGAAACAAGATCTATACACCATGACATTTAAGATTATTTTTTTTTTTTATGTAATTCATGTCAGGTTAGACACATGTATAAAGAACTTAACTCGTTTACTCTAAATTTTAGATTCTGAAATAAGATTCATACATCACGATATATTTATGTAATTCATGTCAGATTAGACATATCAAATTCGACAGAATTCACTACGTCTCTCGCCAAATTATTATATATTAAAGTATACAACACCCCTTTTCCACTAATGATAGCACCAAATTCTCCTTCAATCACTATATATTTTGTTCCTCCAAGAAATATTCCTGCTGGTGTTAGATGGTCTGGGTCATTAAATTCAATTAAGATATGCTAAATCTCCTCTATATTAAACTGCAAAAATTAAATATTCATAAAAGAATAATTGAGTCAATATTTAATCACACTTTTATGGCATGTTAAACAAGTAATAACTTATTTGTTAATTTTGATTAAAATCACAATACCATCAATTAGAAAGAAAAATAATATGAAAGTCATATGTTGTAAAATTGCTAAAATCGTCGTTTGGTATGTTGAACGAGTAAAGATAATTCTGGATACAAATTTAGTGATGTAAGCGTATATTGAATATGAATAATTATTTAAACCAATATTTTGATTTATAAATGGGATTTCCAAGACACTCACAATGCGTGTTACGCGAAATGAAATCACGCAAACTTTTGATTAAAAATTTTGAATCTGAATTGTTATCCCTGATAAGAACGGTCACCCTTTAAATAGATATTATGCAATATGATTTCAGATTAATCG
>CM064974.1:266585-343584 GCA_032847665.1 Solanum chilense | reverse complement strand
TGAGTTATATAACGTTGGTCAACTGTTATATTCTAAAAGAGACAAAATATATGTTGTTGGATTGAAATAAACTAAGTGATAGTATATTTGAATCTCATTAAAAAAATAACATATCAATTCTTCAGTTATTGATTTTTGAGAGACTAAAAATGCTAATAATAAATAAAATCAATACATCTTGTTATGATAATTGGACAATCTAAAATAAGTTTAAATTATGTCAATGGATAATTATTAGAGGATTAATTTAGTACAAACTGAATCTTCATCGTGATAGCTGTATAAACATAAGTTATTATTATTATAAAAAATAATGTTTAATAACTATGCAAAAGTGGAAAGTCCATAAGAAAAAATAATCATGTGTTTTATATTTAATTATTAAAGGTGAACAGCTTTGATTCCATATAGAGATAACAAAAAAGTTATTTAATTTTGATGCTCTTATTTTACTTTAGTGACACAATTTAATTTGTTATTATTCACTTGGGATCAAAGTTTTATAATTCTAACAATATATATATATATATATATATATATATATATATATATATATATATATATATATATAAAGTTTCATTTATAAATTCATAATTTTAAAGTTTTGATTCTTTGGTGCAATGATATGATCATTTCACCCTTAATTAAAAGTTTCGATTTAAGTCCCAGTTCTGGAGAGAATTTTAGTAAGAGTGTCTCCGCTAAATAGACCTTATAATGTTACTATCCAAATATAATTGAAGCTTCAATATAAAATCTAGAGCTGTCAAAATGGTCTGATCCAATCTAACCTAATGAAATTTAGATTTAAATTTGGACGAACTGACCTTTTTAATTAAAGGGCCTATAAAATGGTAGTTTAACCTAGCCCTAAGCGGACAACGAATTGAGACGGGTTGACCCTTCAACCAAAAAATGAACAATATTACTCTCTTAGAGAGAGTATAAAGAGTACCAAACGTCGACATTTATGAACACGATATCAATACATACAAATTTTCATTTATGAATCACACACTTTGATGAATATTTAAAAAAACATTTATGAATCACACACTTCAATATTTACATACGAAAAAGCACAATAATCAACGTAAGATTTATCTAAAAAATGTTGATCATTCCACCATTCCCCCACTAAAAAAACTAGCTAATTTAAAAGACTTGATTTTTTATCTTTTAGAATATTTATTTATAAAAACTTTACAAATAAAACACTACTAAAAAATATTTTAAATATAAAATAGTCTACGGACTGGCCTCTGAGACTTGCGAGTTAAGCCTACGAAGCTAGCGAATCAATTGAAACTGGACTAAAATACCTTTAAATATGCCAAAAACATTAAGTTAATTTAAGGATTAAATTAGATCTACTTAACAGGTCAAACCCATTTTGACAGCTCTAATAATTAAAAAAAAAAAGAGATTCCTAACTTTTATGTTGGCCCCACTAAAAAAAGGAAGTCACGATCAAGTAACAAAGGTCCCACACTATAAACAAAAGTGGTGTGTATTTGAAAGTTTTATGCAACTTTCCCCTTCATTTATTATATCTTTGGTTAGCCATAGAATTTTAGAGATATGGAGAAACATAATTTGGAAGCTCCACTTTTGGACTCTACACCTCCTCTTTGTTCTAATACAAAGAAAAAATGGAGTTTTTTTCTTTGCTTTTTATTTGCATTCATTGCCATAACATGTGAGTTTTTTTAATCTTTATTTGTTGTATCTTGCTATTTTGTTATCGCTCTTTCGAATACATCATGTTGTTTTTAATACGAGGGTATATGAGAAACAATTTAATCAAGAAAAAGGTTATTTTTTTTTATAACGTGTGCGTATATTCTATCCTCTGATTGTGTTGTTATTATTGTTAGCTATGATTGTGTTGATACTTAGATATATTGTGAGCTACTTTTGTAACGGTAAGGTAAGGGTATATATGAGTTACTTTTGTAACGAGATATATTTTTCCCTTAAGAATTATGAAGATTAAAGTGCTCAATTAGATTTGGATTAAAGAAGTGATGTGTCATGTTGTAAATCTTGAATTTGTGAAGGAGATTCCTGAATAATTGTTGGTTAGGGTTGAATTCCACTTACCCTTTTGAGATATGTTTAGATTAAGCTCGGGTTTGACTACAGATTTTGAAGTTGAAACTTGAAAATTCGAGTTTTTGAAGTTGTGTTATGATATGGATATTAGATGGAAATTTTTTTTGGAAGTTTTATGAGTGAAAACTCTAAAAATTTGGAGATTTTCAAAATCTAATCAAGTTTCATGGCTAAACATAGATTTTCACACTTACATTTTTTTTATATGTTTTATTTTTTTAGTTGTTGGGCTTACACACCATGGAGATATTGGTGTATGGCTAATTGGAGATGTAAACAGTAGTAGATATAATGAAAGACTACAGCACAATGCTGATGTTGTTGAATCAGAGGAAGCAGTTGTTGCTGCTGATGATGGTCGGTGCTCGAAAATCGGTATTTCTATGCTTAAAATTGGTGGACATGCAGTTGATGCTGCAGTTGCCACAGCATTGTGCCTTGGAGTAGTGAATCCAATGGCTAGTGGAATTGGCGGTGGCGGTTTTATGGTTGTTAGATCTTCATCTACATCAGAAGTCTTAGCTATTGACATGAGGGAAACTGCTCCTTTAGCTGCTTCACAGGTTAGCAGTGTGTTCAATATTTATTCATCGAAAAACTATTTAGTTTGTACGTATGTGAGAAACTTATAGTGAGGATTCATATAGTCGATCATGATTCCTGACGTGTTTGTGATTGAGGTGTAGTAGCAATACTACTAATAGTAGCTGTTGCTGTTGTTTGAATGAAAAATTGTAGTTTTGTTCTTACCGGGAACTTGGATTAGTATATAACAGAAGTTGTTTTGTTCAAACTAGTAGTCGTAGTATTTCGTCTATAGTTTCTTTGTTTTCTATTTCTGTAATCATCTATTATCTCTTGTACTTCGATTATCACACTATTTTATTTAGTGGCCTTTTTCCCCAGTATGCTTTATCATATTTTCTATAGTATCTGCTTTGATATGCTTTTTCTCGAGCCGAGCGTCTATCAGAAACAATCTCTCTACCTCTCGAGGCAGTGGTATGTTGTTGTTGTGTAAAATTGACATGAAATGAGCTTATACGGAGTAACATGGTAAGTCAGGATCCATATGGCTGACGTTAACTTGTTTAGGACTGAGACATAGTAGTTGTTGTGTTTAGTATCTAAATATTGGAAGCACATAATCGCGAGTTCTGAATTGGATCTGTTTATACTCAAACAGAACATGTATGATAATAATGGGGACTCCAAGTTAAATGGAGCGTTGTCGATGGGAGTTCCCGGGGAGCTAGCTGGTCTTCACGCAGCTTGGTCAAAATATGGGAGGTTGCCCTGGAAGACCCTATTTCAACCAGCCATTAAACTTGCCAGGGAGGGATTCGTGGTTGCTCCATATCTCGGCAACTCTATAGCTAAAAAAGCAAAATTACTACTTAAAGATCCTGGCTTGCGACAAGTATTTGCACCTCAGGGAAAGCCACTACGAGCAGGTGAAATTTGTCATAACGTAGAACTTACCCACAGCTTAGAGCTAATTGCTGAACAAGGGCCGGAAGCATTTTATAACGGAGAGGTTGGTGAAAAGCTTGTCGAAGATGTGAAGAGAGCAGGTGGAATTTTGACGATGGACGACTTGAGAAATTACAGAGTGGAAACTCCAGAAGCAGTTACTGTTAATGCTATGGGCTATACAATAGTTGGAATGCCACCTCCGTCCAGTGGAACACTCGGGATTTCTCTGGTATGTATATAAATCAACTTAGCTTGTTTTTGCTAAAGTTAATACGACACGATTGTCTGATTAAATCCTTTATATCTGAGGAAAACAGATTCTTAAAGTCCTTGAAAACTATGTGAGTTCAAATGCTGCGAAAGGTTCTTTAGGACTGCATCGAATGATTGAGGCGATGAAACACATGCTTGCAGTTCGAATGAACCTGGGTGATCCCGACTTTGTAAATATCAGTAGTACTGTATCTGACATGCTTTCCACGTCTTTCGCCAAAGAAATTCAACGAAAGATCTTTGACAATACCACCTTTCCTCCTGAATACTATTTGCCCAGGTCAGATAAGTTCTGTTTCGGACTGAAGCTAGGACTAACAAGATTCTTGATTGCCTACCAACTGGCTCTAACTCGTTTGATCCGTGATTCTTAGGTGGAGTCAGCTAAGAGATCACGGAACGAGTCACTTTTGCATTGTGGATTCAGATCGAAATGCTGTATCAGTAACTACCACAGTAAACTATCCATTTGGAGGCGGTGTACTCTCTCCATCAACCGGTATAGTACTCAACAATGAAATGGGAGATTTCTCAACACCTAATGAAATATCCCCCGATAAACTCCCTCCCGCTCCTGCTAATTTTATTCAACCAAAAAAGAGACCGTTATCATCCATGACTCCAGTTATCGTTCTCAAGGTATTAAGAATGTGATCCTTTGAACGACAAGTCATCTTTTAGCTGCTTAGTGTAGTCATATGACGTATAATGATCGTTTTACAGGACAATCAATTAGCTGGTGTAATTGGTGGTAGTGGTGGACTAAAAATCATCTTTGCGGTCCTCCAAGTTTTCATCAACCATTTCGTCTTGGGGATGGATCCTTTAGCTGCAGTACAGAGTCCGAGAGTCTACCACGAGGTTCATCCCTTTGCATAATTAGCTGCAGTACAGAGTCGGAGAGTCTTGCGGATGGATCCTTTAGCTGCAGTACTGATTCGCGTTCCTTTCATTTTGCAGCTAATCCCAAATGTTGTTCTGTATGAGAACTGGACATGCATAGATGGCGATCACATTGAACTCTCGGATGATAAAAAGCATTTCTTAGAAGAGAGGGGTCACAAACTCGAGGCAAGAAACGGAGGAGCCATATGTCAGTTAATCGTTCAAAACCTTCCAAATCCTCCGTTACAGATGGGCAGAAGGAGCGGAAAAGAGTATAAAGACGGTATTTTTCGTGGTCGTCTTGTGGCTGTTAGTGATCCTAGGAAAGATGGAAGACCTGCAGCCATCTGATGAACTCATCTTGCTTGATTTGTGCATATGAATCAGTCTATTTTTTGTACATAATGTTCGAAAACAGGCTAAATATCTCATTTTCCGGAGAAACAGTTTTTTAGCTGTGATTTCTTTCCATCTGTCTAAATCGTGGTAAACAGTGTCTTATGTACTCGATGAAACAGTCGAGGCGTATAATATGAAATATTCATAGGAGACTGAATGAAGAAGTTGTGACAAGATATTTTATTTGATATTGTACTTACAATACTACCAAATTGAGGATCCATAGTTTTAGCTAAAATGTGGATGAATTACAAAATAGCAAGCTTGTTTGGATAATGTTAAACTCAAGTTTAATGTTTGCTGATATATTTTTTGATCTTATAGATAAAATTTTAGACCATCACGTCATTTTATAATAATTTAAAAAAATTTAGACCATAGTTTGATATTTTCTCAAAATGGGAAGATTTCTTCTAAAAAATTAACCAAAAAAGTTAGTCCGTCTACATATTGATCGACAATTTAAAATAGTTTTTGATCAAGCGGTCAAATGTATAACTTCCACAAGTTGGGAGTAGCTCGGTTGGTGAGCAGCCTTTTGATCTCGGTGGATAATGGACCCACCCTTTTACCCTTCTCCACTTAAATTACACGCTTCGCTTTGCATGGTGTGGAGCTTGAACCTGTGACCTAAGCCACAAATACTCCATCTTTTGCCACTCGAGTTAGGCCTTGGAGGCAATTTTTTTGAAAAACATTTTCTCTAAAAAAATCAGTTTAAGAAAAACGATTTTCGTAATGGACATAGAAAAAAATAAGTTCCACATGTAGTATTTCACATTGATTATGTTCTCTCCCTTTAACACGCCTCATCTCCGATCCTCCTTAGCCCTCATTCTCCAACATGCCTTATCTTCAATCCAATTATATCCTCCCATCCCGACCCCTACCTCAACCTCTCATTGTGTATGTATAAACTATATAATACAAAATATTTTTCGGTAGGGGTGTGCATCGGTCGATTCAATTCGACTTTATGTATTAACGGTTCGGTTTATTGATTTTCGATTTTAAATATACTAACCCAATCACAAATCAATAAGATATTTTTTATCGGTTTTTGATTTATCGGTTTTTGGTCATTATCGATTCGATTTTCAGTTTACCCAATAAGAAAATGTCTGTAAAATATTATATGCCTTCTCACTTTGCTTTGATATAGTGAAACAAGAAAGATAATGAGAAATTGCATCAATGATAAAAAAATATAGTACGAAAACTGTAATTACATGTTACCATCAAAACATAGTATGAAATTTTTTATGTTAATCAAATTACGGACATTTACAAACTTGCAAATGCTACGACCTACAATTACAAACTAAAACTAAAAACAAAATAGTCCAACAATACTAAAACTAAAACTAAAATCAAATAACTATAATTGTGAACCCTTACTTTAATCTTTAGGTTTTGAGTAAACAGTAAAAACAAGTAAAGCGGCTTAGTGAAGTTGGTAGAGCACTAATATTAATTTAAATTATAATATTTAATAATTAGGAGGGTAAAATAATAAATTATTATCGTCTTGGATTATCGGTTTACCCAATAACCCAATAGTAAAAACTGATACCGAATCAATAACCCAATAATTTTTTTTATAATCCCATTAAAAACCCAATAATATTTTTTTCGATTTGGTTCGATTTTTGCACACCCTTATTTTTCGAATAATATTTTTTACTTACCTACCGAACCGAAGAAAATATATTTGGAAATTCTTTAGAAAACATTTTCAAAAGTGACTAAGCCCACCCAATTATCCCTAAGCCCAATGGGCTTTTTACATTCTCACCAAAAGCCCATCAAAGAAAGTTTCTCATCTTCTCCAAATTCTAATACACCCAAATATTTGCTATTCTTCTTCTCCGCAGCTTCATTTTTTCACTGAAAAAAATTTCTACAAAATCGCATTTCTCATCTTCCCGGAGCTCTACTCAGTTCTCCGATCATCACCGTCAAAATGTACAGATGCGTCTCGTCTCGTCTCAGCTCTCTTAAGGTCAGTGATATTTTTTTTAATCTTTTTTTCACACGCAGATATGTAAATAAATCTACATATAAACTGTGATTAATTTTAGCGCAATGATTTGTCTTGTGTTATTGTGAGATTCATATATTTGAATCGATTCTGCAGATATATAGTTAGATCTTTGGATCTGATCTTAGGTTTTGTCGATATGAGGGCTATGTTATTTATTGGATAGATTTATTAGATGGAATATATTGAGTTTAATCGTGTATACGAGATAGAGTTCATTTCGCTGCTTTTCAAATTTAGTAAAAAAAAAATTTAATTGATAAAGGCATTGATTTGATCATTTTTTATTATAAATGTGGTGTCTGGACTGACTTACTCGCAACTCAACTAAGCGACTAATTATACGAATACGTGTGACCTCCAACCAGGTAACATGTAAATATTTCCACCAAGGTTACCTAGAATAGATGGTAAGAAATCATTCCGGTGTTGTCTCTATTGAAATTTGTTCAGACCTCATAGGAGGTCTCAGCACACTGACTGTTAGGCCACACCGTTGGGTGCAAACTATTTGATCATTTTTATTTTGTGATAACCGTGGTGTTCGGGCCGACTTGTGTGCACTTTGACTGATTTCACGGGATACCTTTGACCTCTCAACTCATGCCAGCAACAATTATTGGCTAACTCTGTCACGTAGACTAGGACTAAATAGAAAAATCACCTAGTATTTTTTTTTTTTATCTTTGCTGGCCAGCATTTGAAACCTGAGGCCTTATAGTTTTCAACCTGCTTCATTAACCACTATGATCAGCGTCCACGGTTTTGGTGGTTCGGTAATACAGCTGGGGATTCATTGTATTGCTTTAAATGGGATATACAAAATATTTCATTTTTATGGGTGGAGGAAGTTAAATTGCGAAAAGAATTTGGGAGCATTTATGAGTAATAGAGGGAAATTTAGAAGAAGGATCAAGTTTAAAGCTAATTTCTGCTCTAAGTAGGTTGAGTTAGACTGTGAAAAGTTATTACAGAACATTGTTCTGGTTTATCCAAGAGTAGAATTGATAAGGAATGGGTGCTAAAAAGTTGAATCACTTTCCATCTCCAATGTGAGGTTTGAGGGTTCGAGTCACCAATGGAGTAAATTGAGGAAGGATCACTATTGACCCTTGGGGAGAGGGGTTGGGCATCGGGTATTTCTTATTGAATAAAAGGTTTAAGTAGAATTTATACTTTCTGTTTGATGCATTCTGATGTAAGGTTTTGTTATCAACTTCATATTCATGAAAAGATAATCATTAGATTACATATTTTCTGAAAGTATAAAGCATTGTAGGCACGTCAAGGCAACAGGGTCTTGACAAGATTTTCAAGTTCAGCTGCTGTTGCAACCAAGCCATCTGGGGGTCTTTTTAGTTGGATAACTGGTGATACGTCAAGTTCAGTGACTCCCTTGGACTTTCCCCTCAATGATGTTAAACTCTCGCCACCATTGCCTGATTATGTAGAACCTGCAAAGACTCGGATAACGACTCTCGCCAATGGTGTCAAAGTGGCCTCTGAAGCATCGGTGGTATGAATACTAGATTTTTTAATAACTGAATTCACGTGGAATTGCAGTTTCTAATAATGGTTCTACTTTACTGTGTCCAGAATCCTGCTGCCTCAATTGGCCTCTATGTTGACTGTGGCTCTATTTACGAGACACCAGCTTCATATGGAGCCACCCACCTCTTGGAACGCATGGCCTTCAAAAGCACGTTAAACCGGAGTCACTTGCGTATTGTACGAGAAATTGAAGCAATTGGTGGTAATGTAACAGCTTCAGCCTCACGAGAGCATATGATCTTCACTTATGATGCTTTGAAAACTTATGTACCACAAATGGTGGAGATGCTTGTTGACTGTGTTAGAAATCCTGCATTCCTGGATTGGGAAGTTAAAGAACAGGTTTCCCTCTTCTTGGTCATCTTTGGTGTTTCCTTAAAACAGCTTCAAACTGTTTTTTCTGAGAATAATATTCGCCTTTGCAGCTTGAGAAGGTTAAAGCTGAGATTAGCGAGTACTCCAAAAACCCTCAACACTTGCTTTTGGAGGCAGTTCATTCTGCTGGTTATGCTGGTCCATATGGGAATTCTCTGATGGCCACAGAAGCTACAATAAACAGGTTAAACAGCACAGTGCTGGAGGAGTTTGTAGCTGTGAGTGTCAAAACCCTGATCTCCCTCCATTGGTCTTCCTACACCCTCTTTTTACTACTTACTTTTACAGAGGAACTTCTGTTTTTAAACTGGTTTTCCTTACAGGCGAATTATACTGCTCCTCGGATGGTTCTTGCTGCATCTGGTGTTGAACATGAAGAATTCTTAAAAGTTGCAGAACCTCTTCTGTCTGATTTACCTAAGGTGTCTGCCACTGAGGAGCCTAAACCTGTGTATGTGGGAGGAGATTACCGCTGTCAAGCTGATGCAGAGGTATGTATCTGAAACATCTTTTTTATTCCCCGCATACATGCTGTGTTCTGTGTCTTAACACGTTTCTGTGCCCCCTCTTAAACCAGATGACTCATTTTGCCCTTGCCTTTGAAGTTCCCGGTGGCTGGATGTCTGAAAAAGAATCAATGACTTTAACAGTTCTTCAGGTACATAGGTTTCATTTAAATTCTTTGAATGTTTAGACTGCACCAGATTTTCCCTATCAGGTCAATTTGGATGTTCAAAAAATTACAGGACAGTTTGTAATGTGCTTCCTGGAAATGTCAAATTAAACAAATCATGGAAATGAATTAACCAAGGAGAAGGAAAATCGTATGTGGCCATTTATTTAGTTATTGGAAAAGGGAAGAATGATATTTTAAGTATTGCATGTGTTTTACAATCTTACAAATTGTATACTATCAAATGTAGAAAAAAATTGATTTTGAAATTGCACTTCCCTTTCCATCTCCCAGTTGGCCAAACAACAAAGGTTAACTCTCAAATTCAAATAATCTCAGGAAATGGAAAAGCATAAAATATTGCCTATAGAACCATATCTAGAAACTTTTGAAATATTGTACAATATATATATATATAAATATATAAATTTGCAAGGCTAGTCTAACATGATAAAATAGTTCTAAAGTGTCGATTCCAACAAATATTGAACTTGAAAAATTCTTGCTTTCAAAAAGGATGCAGTTTATATAATATACTCGAGATGAAATAGTTCACAGATATCAATATTTTGTGGGCTTGCATAATTAAATTGATGGCATAAGCTGTGCATTTTAATATATTTTATAAGTCTTTACTTTGATCTGTTCCTATATGTATTTGTCCTCAAATCTATTAAGATTTACAGGTTCCTGCCTTCTTTCAGGATTAAGGTTTTATTGCTCTTTTTTTTTTGAATATTCTGCAAAATATGAATTTAGTTTGTTTATGGAGTCTTGTTATATTTTTGTAATGTTGAATTTGTGTAGAAATATGTGTTACATTAGCAGTGTTTGTTTGCCAGTTAGTTTATTGACTCTTGACTTAGTAGGACTGGGCCTTAAAGCTTATAAAGAGCGTTGTCATGGTTTCGGACTTTCAGTATGATCCCTCTGATGCAAAATCTTTGTTTAGTAGTTGGTTTATTGACCCTTTAGGAATGTTTGAGTATGAGTTGACATTAGAGCTTCTATACAATATCCTAATGCTCCAATAAAATTTCTGATTCAACATTTCTTATGCTTTTTTAGCTTGTGTTATGCACTTCCAACTGTATCACAATTCCTGAGGGATGTAGAAGGGATTCCTACAGTTTGCTTTTTCATCAATTAATTTCCATCGAGTCTCTTTAAAGCTTTAGATCTTGTCAAGTCATTACCCATCTGTAAAACCCCATTAGCTCAATATTTCAACAAACTTATAGGGAACATATGCATATGCGTCACCAATCCCAAAAAGAGAGGTTAATAATCCAAAAAAAAAAGAACTGAAAAAGATAGATGTATGGGTGCATATGCTAGTCTCTACTTGGATGAAGATTACTTCGTAATAAATGTTTAATCAGGAAATTTGGGACCTAATTTGTTAAGATGTATCATGAATTAGAAAATTAGAATATTTTTGTTGCTTTTATAGTTTTGATCATTCATCTGATTTTATAGTTTGGTTTTCAATCTCTATCTGTGTGATAATATGTGGGTTAATTTTGAGGACTTAACAGATGCTTATGGGAGGAGGTGGATCTTTCTCAGCTGGCGGTCCTGGAAAAGGAATGTACTCAAGATTATGTAAGCTTTTCTCAGACTTTACTTCTCTTATATAATTTGAAGTATTTCCAGAAATGATAGCCCCAAAGAGGTTTGTCAGAATTTATAATACATATTGTTCAGCTTTGAGCTTTCCAAAGTTTCTTCTCTGCCCAAACAAAGAAGCTCTTTAATGCTCCAGATTGATTTCTCAATTCTCTCAAATGCCCATCAATTTCTTTCTGTTCTTACTGGACAACAAGACAGTAGATTCACTTCAAAGCTTTCTTTCTACTTTGTTGAAAGACAATGCTGTTGAAGTTAACATGCTGCTGTATACCTTTGGTGGATTCTATGGAACTAGAAAATATAAACTTCGTCCAAAGACAAACCCCATAAGTTTCGTGCAATCATAATGTTCACCTTATCTTTAATTTTTGTAGGCAGACCATTGACGACTTGCATTTTTACACTGTTGATTTCATCATAACTATTTTATTGGGATCATTCAGAGCCTTTCAGTTCCACTGCAAGCTTCTGCTTTATATTGATCTTTTTTGAAGACGCAGACATTCCTGGCTACCTCTCCCTGGTGCAATCATGATTTAGTGATGACCCCGTTCTCCTGATCTCCATTCCTTTCTCCTTTCTAAATTCAGTTTCTGGTGGCATCATTCCTTGTTTACCCTCTACTGTGTTTCCCCCATGTTGAAAATTTTCAGAAAGATGGATTTGGTACTCCATTGCTATGTTGCTCAGACTCTTCAAAAACATCAACGGGTGTGTGTCGGATCCTCCACAGAGTCCGAGCAACTTAGCTCCATTGTGTCTTCTTCATATGGAGTCTTGTCAACATAGTCTGTGCTGTTTAACAGACGGGTTAACATTTACTTACAACTCAAAAGGAAAAATACTCATTTGACACTCACAAATTAGTAAGTTAAATGCAATTGTTGGTGATATTTAGATAATCAGATGGATAAGTACTTGGTTATTGGTTTGCACAAAGTTGGAATCTGTATATTTCATTTAGTTTTGGAAATGTGATTTTCTCCTAGTTCTTCCATTCACATACTTACATGATATTCCGCAATGTCGAGCAGATCTTCGTGTCTTAAATCAGTACCCGCAGATTCACGCATTCTCTGCATTCAGCAGCATTTACAATAACACTGGATTATTTGGAATTCAAGGAACTACGGTAAAAAGCCCTATGATGATTTCATTATTGCTTATCTATCCGTCTTTTATTTCAAACGAAGATACAATGATTCCTATCAATGCTATCACCGTCTTCAAACTAAATGTTTGATCTGGTAACTTGTGTTTGTTTCACTCTCTTACGCATCATTTCCATCCAGACCCTTTTCCTTTCTTTTCCCTTTCCTCCCTACCTTGCTGAATAGGTTACTATTTATCATTTAAACTATCTTCTTATTATGGGTGGCTCGATGTTTTAGTATCCAGATCTTAATGACTTACTGTAATCTATGCCAAGTACATATCTCTGTGCTGCTAAGTTTTCTTGTGATATAATGGAAATGCACTTGTGGTATTGGTATAGAAATGTCACGAACTTACCTAGCTTTTTTACCTTACCTTTTAAACAGCATTGTTGCCATTGATGTTGGTTGTGGATGTTGATTGAGATGGTGTTGGTTGTGGATAGTAGCTAGTGGCGGCTAAATGGCTAATAATTGTGGTGAATGATATGGCGGTGAATGATGTCGGTCGTTGGTGATATATAGTTGTGGTTGATGGTTATCAATTGATCGTTGATAGTTATTGGTGGTGGTTGGTGGTGGGGATGACTAACAGCGATATTGGCAGCATATGGTTGTGGCTGAGGATTGTGGTTATAAGTAGTGGTAGTTCATGATGGTCGACGTCAGCGGCTAGCCGTGAAAGTTGAACTGTCATCTTTCTAGAAATCCCTTGATGAACACATTAGTGATATCAAAATTTTGTTATACATCTGAATCGTTCAGATCTATTCATACCTATTTAAGTGATTGTAAAATAAAATAAAATAAACTTACTTGAGATTAACATCTGAAGGATCAAGATTCAGATTTAAAAAACAAACATAATTATTCAGATATGAATAATTATGTTCAAACATTCACTGAGTGCAAACAAATGAGGGCTTAGTTTGTTAGGTTGTTGTTTCCTCCGTTGCGGGCAAACGATTGAAACCTTGTGTCACTCTATTGTTTTGTTGTTTATGTGGGTGACTCACCATTGCATATGCCAACTGAATTCCATCTATGAAGCATGTTTGGATTAAGAATAGCGACTTCTTAAATTGCAAAGCTTAGTCTTTCTCTCTTTTGGGTGTTTGTGTTATCAGGGCTCTGATTTTGGGCCTCAAGCTGTTGATGTAGCAGTTAAAGAGCTTATCGCGGTAGCAAACCCTAGTGAAGGTTTGACATATAATTCTGAACTGTTACTTTGTTTTCCCTAAATTTATGTTGAATTTTCTGCCTAATGTTGTTACTTCCCCAGAGGAAGTACTGTACTACTTTCAAATTAAAGAAGTCCATCGATATGCCAATGCCATTCTCCATTATCCTGTTACTGATTGCTATTTTATGGCTTTGCCTCTGCTCGTTTCACACAGTCGACCAAGTACAGCTAAACCGCGCTAAACAGGCAACTAAGTCTGCCATTCTGATGAACTTGGAATCCCGGGTATGTAATACTAAACTCAACTGCTATATTGTATTGGCTCGATTTGCAGAAGGATGTATGTTGTATAATATATGTGCTTATTGCTGATCTAATTTGTAGATGGTTGCATCAGAAGATATCGGCAGACAACTTTTGACATATGGAGAGAGGTATATACACGCTTGTTTCTAATGTTCACCTAGATGTCTTCCAACAAGTGTTATTAATAGTCATCACCCCCCCTCCCCCCTCCCGAGCCTCTACACATGATCGTTGTACCTCTCTGATCATAATATTAGTACTTACAAATTTTCTTGATTTTGGGACTGCAGGAAACCGGTGGAGCATTTCTTGAAAGCCATTGATGCAGTTTCAGCAAAAGATATTGCTTCCGTTGTGCAGAAGCTTATTTCTTCTCCTCTGACCATGGCATCCTACGGAGATGGTAAATCTTTCTTTACAATTATTTGTTTCTCTTGAAAGTGACCGAGATTTTGTTTCTCTCAACTCCCCGTGTGTTTGCTCATTTCACTTCAAAATTGCAGTTCTCTCCCTCCCATCATACGATGCAGTCAGCAGCAGGTTCCGTTCCAAATAAATCCATTGTCAACCACGAAGTACACAGCAAGACTATCATGCTGTTATTTTTTAGGTTTTTAGAAAAATCTTTACGCGTGTGGCTATAATTTGCTGAAAATAAGAGGGGTTACGAGCTATCGATAATTCAGCTTTGTCAAAGCTTTAAGATAAGGAGCATCATCTGGGCACATGGTTTTTGTGTATACAGTTTGTAATTCATTCAGCTTCCTTTGATATTTGATGACATAATGTCATAGGGCATTACTCCTCTAGTTAACAATTTTGAGAATTCCTCTTCACCCAAAATGGGAAGAAATACTAATTTTTATCTCAATATTGTGAATCCAATGAATTTTACACCAAGGTTGATCGATATTAATTAGCCTTGGGAGTTGGTATGAATAAAAACAATATACTCAGTGTCGTCTTACAAATGAGATTTGAGAAGAGTCGAGTGTAAGCATGCTTCTACCTTTGTCTTGTTTGAGGTAGAAAAGTCGTTTCTTATATATCCTCGTCTCAAAAAGTTGACCTTTGACCTTCATGCTTTCTACGTATCTAGTGTCATGTTTATATGTTATGTTTAGTCTAATCAACTAACCTTAATTTTTCTTCGGTCTACTTCTATCTCTACTTGTAGGCTATAGCTATCACTGATGCATCAGTTCCTTTTCTTTCACATGTCCAAATGATCTCGAACTTCATCTTACTTGTTGATCTTTATTTTTGAGTTAATTTACAATTATTCTTTGCTTTTATTTATATATAATGTCTCATTTTAAAATATTTCTATGTTATAATAAATTATTGAATATAAGAATTTAGCTCTATTATTGCATTGCAAACAAAACGATTAAAAGTTATGGCACTCCATAATTTTTCTGTACAAACTTCTTTTTCATAAGATAAAAGATAAGATAAGATATGAAAAGTCTCTGTCGGCTATATAAAGGACATTCAATTCAACTTACTTTACTTAATGTAGCTACCATCTTTGATCGGATTTATCGTAAAATTGAAATGTAATATTGATGAATTAATCGAAGTGTGAACAAAACACCTTGGTACGTAAATAATGATGAATTAATCGAAGTGTGAATAGAACACCTTGTGGGTATTAGTACGCTTTTGTAAACCATACATATATTATAGCATGTTTAAGGTCACAAGTTTCAACAATAGAAGCTTCAAATGCTCTACTTCGACGTCTAAGGAAAATTAGTTTCTCATGTCTTCGTTTTTTTCCTAAACCTTCGTATCAATTCAAACTAAACATAAATTGAAATGGAGGGAGTGATGCTGACCCAAATATTTACAAATGAAAACAAAAGTCACACACTCTCTCTGCACATGTCTGTTTATACAATGTTGAAAGACCCTTGATGTTAAATTCTTACAGAATGAAAGATATAAAGCTCTTGGGAACTTATTTAAGCAGACCTATATTCTGTACAATGGAAGCTCTGGTGATGTGAGTGTGCAGCAGTTAGCAGGCACGTGCCTCGGTTAGTTGCCTGGTAACGGGTCCATAGCCACCTGATACTTTCAATAACGCAAAGAGGCAGGATAATCGAGCTATCATTGGCTGTGTTCTTGCAATTCGGGGAACAAGGGCTAGCTCCTTACCACGACTATCCTCAGAAGAAGAATAATACCCTTCGAGATCTGCTTTAGTGATCAACACAGCGTCACTAGAGAGTGGAGAAGATGCCATTCGCTGCTGTTTGAATCCTTGAACAGCCTGTTTAACGAAAAAAGATATGTTAACACACAGATAAACTTCCTATGAGAAAAAATTTACTCGAAATGTTCTTTACCTTCCATTGAGAAGGAGCCAATAGAACTCTAGGTCTTCTGGAACGGACATATTCCAGCGCTGCAGCAGGAGTCATATTCTTATATTCGACCTAAATTAGTGAAAGAATCAACTTTTTAGTCATTTGAAAGTTGGCTAAAAGTTTTGAAAGTAAAAAAACTAGCGGGCCAAGAAGCATTGCCCAAATGGGTTAAGACAGCTACCAAATAGCAAAGCACAACAGTTGTGCTCCTTCCCCTTCCGGCCTTGCAATGCACATAAGTAGTCAGACCACAGGATGCATTCCCTGCAACAGAGAAGCGAAAAAAGGAAGTGAGGACCCTACGATAAGTCAATAATACAGAAGATAAATGACAATCACTCACTGTGAATAAAATCTACTGCTCGGTTTATATCCACGAAAGAGGGTGCAAAAAGATAATCTCTGGTTGGAATAACGAGATGGTCTATTCCATGGGCCTGAAATCAGAGTATAGGACATGTGAATACACCTCTACGTGTGGAAACCCATTTCTACCATGCATTAATAACAGGATCAAATTAAAAAGGATAAAAAGAATCAGACAAATTGTAAAGGGTATCAAGGAGTCTCTTGAAGATACCGACCTCTGCAGCAGACTGTAGTTGCAGAGATGGGAGGAAGGAAGAAAGCTATTCCGTGTCTTTGTATAATACAGGCAGAAGGTGGTGTCCACCTCAGGTAGTTAAATATGGGTATTAGAAATAGAGAAACGTATTTTTACTGATCGATATCATATGAGATCAAAACTGTGAAGTTTCAATGACAGAACATGATAAAAGATACTTTTGTTCTTGTTGACAAAAGAAAAATATTCTAATGTCAAAGTTGTGAGAAACGAAAACTAATACCCTGCTATATGCACACACCAATCAACAAACTAAGCAAATATTAATTGAGCTACTCAAAAACGAACATCATAGGCTGAAAGAATCAGGAGAAAAAGCTTATCAAGAATATAATCAGATATCATGACAAAAGAAACTATCCAATTGAAGTCGACCAAAATTAACAACAATCAATCACACGAAAATGGACGATATTCAACATATGTATCACTCACATGATACAATGATGACGGTACCAAAGTTTCATAAGGTTCATTCAGTGTTATTACACCACCAACACCAAGCTGCTTCAACCGAGGGACATCCGATGGGAATGGAACTGCTCCAAGAAGGAGAAACTGAACAAACAAAAAAGCAGAGTCACAAAGACATAGACCTTAACATATTAAACTAATGGAGGACAAATGAGAAGTGTTTGTTTATTTCTCCCTTTAGACTTTTCTTTATGAGAGCAGGGTGGGGAGGCAGGAACAGGAGGAGGCAATTTCCGTACTTCTTCAAAGTCGCAAATGTGCAAGCAACTAAAAAATAAGTTAATGCACACAACAACTCATCCTTATACAAAAGCATATAATATATTGAAAATTACAATAACAGACCAATAAAATTCACTTTCCCCCGCATTTCCATAGATAAAAACTGTCAAATTGGACTAGATAAACCCCGTTATCAGGCAAGCATCCATCTGCAAAGACAACCACATAACAAAAAGGCATTTTTTGGCGAGTCCAAAAGTTTTCTACAACGATTTTCTCAAACATCTGTCAAATATTTTACAACTATGGGCATCAAACTGTGCATAATTTCTTAGTATGCGATTCTACTTCGAAACACTGAGAGATCATTGAAAAAATAAAATGCATTGACCTAGGTGTTATAGGGAAAGGAGTGCAAACTTATTTAAGAATGAAGTAAACCTGATCGATTTGATCCCACCATCTGAACTCCGATTGAATTTTGTTACGAAAAACATTGTACAAAAGTGTAGGATAGAAGAGGATTCGAGCTCCAGCACCAACCAACACTCTCTTAGCATCAACACCAACAATCACACGTCTCTCAGAGTTCACACACTTACTATCACCTTCTATTAACGAGTCATCCAATTCCACAATCTTCATTTTCACTAACATCCACTGAACTGATCAAAGCTAAAAATTGAACCCTAAATTGATCAAAACAACGGCGTCTACACCGAATACTGAACTATACATAAATCAAACAAATCTATCACATGCTAGACCAAAAATCCTCATTTCCAAAATCCTAAACAATCAAACTAATTACAGCTAAAGACTTAAAATCCTAAATTGATCAAAACAAGAACTTTGTTAAAATCCTAAATTGATCAAAACAAGAACTTTGGGGGTTCTACAATGAATACTGAACTGATGTTAGACCAAACTTATTCAAAGCTAAGAATTGAACCCTAAATTGATCAAAATGAAAACTTGGGGGTTCTACAATGAACATTGAACTGCACAAAAACCATACACGATCTTCATATCCACCAACCCCAATCAACCAAACCGATTGCAGCTAAAGATTGAACCCTAAATTGATCAAAACACAAACTTGGGGGTCTACAATTAACATTAAACTGTACAAAAACCATATACGATCGTCATTTCCATGATACCCACTCAACTAAACTGATTGAAGCTAAAGATTTGAACCCGAAAACTGATAAAAACAAAAAAAAAAGTTTGGAGGATTGAATTGTTAACTATTTTGGGTGAAAATTACATCGATCGAGAGAGAAAAAGCAGGAGACTGTACAGAAATGGATATTTTGAGGGGTAATTCGATGATAATCGTAAGAAAACTGAAGATTTTCGAAGATTGAACTGAGAGGAATCTAGAAGAGAAGAAAATTGGACCAATAGAACGAAAATTATGAAAAAAAGTTTGGAAAATAAGAGCAATGAAGGCAAATAATTTAGGCCTCGAATTAAGGATATTTACAGAAATGTCCAACTTTGGAAATATCACGTGACTTGCATGTTGCTTATTCGACGGATCGGATGGATAATTATAATTAACAATTTGACTTATCGAATATCGAATTTTAAATATACTAATCCGATAGCCAATCAATAAGCTATCGTTTGGTTCAGTATAGGATTAGAAATTATCGAGCGCTGTCTTTCACTTTCACTCACCAATATATTGATTTCTCATTTAGACAAATGTTTTTTTCTAACCCTACTTACATACCGTAAAAATTTAATTATGATAAAATTCTTAACAGATTAACGGTTTACGCAATAAAGAAATTGAGTAATCCGCTCTAGCAACGATAAATCTTTAATTATAAAATTTTAACCCATTCATCGGTAATTAGTCTGATAATTCAATATCAATAAATCAATTTTGGAGTTGACTTATCGATTACAGTTTAATTTTGAACAACCTAGTTAAAAGAAATTGAGAAAAGTATGTGTTTGGCAATTTTAATCTTTAAAAGTTAGGTTATTTTAAATATTATGATTTATTGGTATCAAATCAATATGGTTCATACTTTATACACGTTAAACTTTTTAATCGATGGTAATTAAACTAAAGAATTTGAATCATTAATCTGTTATTCTTATCGTAATAAATGATTCGCTTGTTTAAAAATACATAGTGAAATTTCAATTCATTGAACTTTTCGATATAATCAAATAAAATGTTTGAAAGATGTAATTTTCTATAATCTCAATTCTCAATGTGATTTGACTAAATCTCAATGGGATCAAGCCATACTTCGTTCTTCTCTTCTTCAAACTCTGAATCTTAGTATCAGTAAAGCGAAAGTCCTGATGTAGGATATAGAATAAAATAAGAGTCTTTTTGTATCATATCTAAGACATTTTTCGATTCGAAAAGAAAGCAACATCATGAATTGAAAAATCAAGCAACGTCAATCATCACTATTAAATTGACAATAAATTTTTTTCTGTCAATAAAAAATGTCAAAAGTTCATTCTACTTCTAATAAGCCGTGAATTAGATAAAAAAAATATGATCATCAAGTCCACACGACGTGTTCTCATTTTCCCAACAAATTCAAATTTAGATCGACCCTAACACATAATTGTGAATATGACTGAGTTAATAGTTGAAACACGCCCATAAACTACCAATGACTTTTTTATAAATTTCATTTCTTAACTATCACTTATTTATAACACATCGATTACGAAAATATAAATAATTCAAAGATAAAATTCGTTATAAATCGATAATTTAAATATATTTTTGACCATTAACTCGATATAAAATCTTTCCATCTAAAACCTATCAACGGTTCTTTTCTTTTCCTCTCTCTTCTTTGCCTTTACCGTAAGGTTTTGGTTTGCTCTTCAAAATTTTCTTAGAGCGAAAATGCAGAGCACTCAAGCAAAGTATATTTCCCTTTTACCAAATTCAATTCGAAAAACCAGTGATTTTTCTTCAAGAAATCTTGCAGTGAACCATTCAAATTCATTTTCCAGAAATGGGGTTTTTCCCAATTTGCATTTGCATTTGCAGAAACCGATTGTATCAGTTTGGAAAAAGAAAAAGCCATCTGGGTCTGTTAGATCAACGAAAATCATGCTAGAATCAGCTTACTTCATTGCTTCAAAGCTGAAGCTATTGCCAGAGCCATTGGATTCTATTTTAAGGGAATTTGGAGGTGGAAATGGTGGTGGTGGTGGGTTTAGGTTTGGGTTAGGGGGTTTCGATGGATGGGGAAGAAGAAAAAGTAGAAAAAAGATGAATTGGGGATTTGGGATTGTGTTTTTTGTGATTCTTGGTGTTGGGTTATGGTTGATTTTGATGAAAAGATTGGAAATTGATGTGTTTTTGGGTGGTTTAGGTTTAACCCTTTTTGGGTTTTCTGTTCATGTGTGGAAAAGAGGGGTTTTGGATTGGGCATTAGGGTTTTGTTGTTGTGCTGCATTGGTAGGTTTGTTGTTGAAACAAGATTTGCAGAAATTGGTTAGTTTTCTTGGTAACATAAAGATTGCTAGGAGGAAGAGGAAAAGAAGACTCTTTTAACTAAAAAATTTTGGTAGTAAAATGATGTTTTGTGATACATTATAGTATATAGTTTGTGTTCTTTTGTAGGTATTGGTAGAATGTGTATTTTCTTTGTTGTGAGATTTCATATGTACCATTTTTTCGTTTTGGGTACATCGAAAGATGATTAGATTGATTGCTTAAGGTTTTCTTTTCAATTATACGAAATGCAAGGTTTAGTTTTGATTGCAATTTCCTCATATGTAGAGCTCAAAATTTTCGTTCATATCAGGAAGTATCCTTATTATTTGAACTATTATCAATGTGATGGGTGTATCTTATTGGAAATAGCCCCTCTATCTCTCAAGATATGTGTAAGGTTTGTGTATACTTTACTCTCCCGAGACCTCACTTGAGGGATTACATTGTGTATGTTATTGTTGTTGTTATTGTCTGTGTGATGCTTTGGTAGAAAAACTGTCTAATGACCTCTTAATGTGTGTCTATACACCTCATGATGAAAGTATGCAATCATTTCTCTGAGGTTTCTGGTCTTCATGCTAATATGGACAAGAGCTCAATTTATGTTGCTGGTGTGAGTGATGAAGTGAAGCAGTAGTTAGTACAAGAAATGGATATCACTATGGGAGAAATGCATTAAAAGTATCTAGGGGTACCTTTATCCTCAAAGAAGCTTACTGTTCTACAATACATGTCTATTATCGATAATATTATCTCTAGAATCAGTAGCTAGATCACTAAGTTTCTTTCATATAATGGCAGACTTCAATTGATCAAGAGTGTGCTTTTTGAGATTACTGGGTCTCAGGTCTTTCTTCTGCGTAAACAGATCCTCACTAAAGTGACAGCCATTTGCAACACATGTCTTTGTACAAGGAGCAATGAGTTTTCAAGGAAAGGCTTGTTCTCATGAAATGTGTTTGCGTATGTCCAAGTCTGCAAGGGAGATGGCAGCTATAAGTTGCTCTGGTCTTTGAGTGTTAAGACTACAGGTGAAATGGATACGTGGCTTTTATATTAAACGCAGAGACATTATACATATGAACATCCCAAAGCAAGCTTGTTGAGTTGTAGAGAATGGCTAGTTAGCACAAGAGATGTCTATGCTACTCTTTCAGAGTTTTGTTGTGACAGAAAAGTTAAGTTTTGAGAGAGCCTGCTTAACACTCAATCGTACATTCCCTGAAGTGCCTCGGAGGATTTGAATACCAACCAAAGGAATACTACCTAAGCATCTTTTCATGTTGTCGTTGACTACATATAAATGAAGTTGAGTCTCACACACATCTATGGGGCTCCTTATTGAGATGGTTGGGTATCAACAGAGAGCTAAGGAGATTTTTCTCGAACTACATGTCAATTGCGAGAGGGTATCAACAGAGAGCTAAGGAGATTTTTCTCGAACTACATGTCAATTGCGAGAGAGTCATCAAATGGAAACAAGTTCTTGATGGTTTTAATAGTTTTCCACCTTAACGTAAGACCTCTCTACCTCCCAAGATAGGGGGTAAGGTCTGCGTACATACTACCTTCCCCAGACTTCACTTGTGGGATTACGCTGGGTATGTTGTTGTTTAGTGTAAGACCTATTTGCTGCTAAATGACGATGTCCAAAGGCAGACCCTTCTTAGAGGGTGCTGTCTCGAGGACTGCTGATAGCTAAGCATGGATCAAATTTTGATTCATTTACTTTCTGTTGAGACTTGGCTCTTGAGTCCAAAAGACCTAGCTGTGTTAACTTGCCTATTTTGGCTAATGAAAGTCTTTTATCTTGCACCAAAGAACAAACAAACTGGCCAATAATATGTAAAGAAGCTGTCATCGAAGTGTTTTCATTATAAAAGAATAATAAATAAATGAATTTAAATTATATATACATCAGAGTAAAGAACTCTTAACATTATCTGGTCATGTGAGATTCGTAATCTTGAAAATAAGACATTGTTATATGCTTAACATGTAAAGATGACCAGGTAGTGTAAAAGTTCCTTACATTGACGATGTATATAATTAAACTCTAAACGAATATGTATGTATGTGTGTGTTGAAAATAATCTGAAGCAATAGAAAAAAGGTATGTATATATATATCTTTCATGCTCAAACCAGAGTTCACATTTTGGTCATCACTGCATATGAATGAAAAAATGTTTATGTCTTTTGACCTCTCGGAAAATGTTGTTGCACCTGTGTCAGGATTTAGAAGTATGATTCTTGATCATCATGGCAAAGTTCCTTCCTGAGTTTTTGAGAGAAAAGCCTACAAGCATCCATACTCAGATCAATGGCAGCCGAAAGAGCGATAAATAGGGCAGCATCAGCCATACAAGTGACATGTTGCACCCCGACTTGAACCATCGGTGTACTGATCTTGCCTTCGCCTTCTACATTTGACACCATCACGAATCCTCTTATCGGAGAATTCGTGCTCAATGCAGTGTCTTTCACTGTATTGTCAATGCAGAATTGACCACCTTTTTTCATGCTCATTGTGCCTTCAGCTATTGGAATGGTGCTGGTAAGGCCAGTATCAGTAACAAGCTCGAATTTGTAACCGAGACCATCAACTGGCCCTCTTTCTCTCCACGCCTGGAGTCGACCCCAGTGTTTCCAGCTGCTAACACAGGCGCCATTAGGCCGGAGGATGAGCCATGCTCCGGCATTTGATCGTGAGACGCGGTCCGAACCAGGAGAGGGGACAAATGGTGTGATCATTGAGGCAGCTGCAACAGCTGAGCCTGAAAGATCATAGATTATTATCATCCATCCTTTTCTTTCCCTTCCTGTTCTGTCCCTTTCACCAGAAAATGTTCTCATCCATCCTCTATTGTTTAAGTTGAAATCAGTTGGTAGAGATCTGTTGCAACACATAAAACAGAGACAAATATCAGCTTACACACAAATTAGTAACAAAATCACTACCTAAAGAACAATAAATTAAGAGTGTGTTTAGTACGAAAGAAAAATATATAATCCGAAGAGCATATGTAATCTTGAAAAACATCAAGGTGGGTGGGGATAAGGAGTTGCGAGTCGGGGCGTTTAGTTGGGAACAAGTTATCTTGAGATTTGAGATTAGTTATCCCGGGATAACTTATCCCACCATGTATGTGTATGGGATGACTTATTACGTCACTATGATATAAATGATAGGATAACTTATGCCAAACATGACAACCAAACAAGATACAAAAATTCTATCCCATCACTCTTTTTCTTATCCCATGACTATTCATTTTTATCCCTCGCACCAAACAACGGGGATTCATCATCTACTATAATATGTACATGAAGAAAGTTCTAATCTTACATATATATATATATTGAAATTTTTCGTCAAAAGAGGTACAAATGAACCCCCTTTTGCTCCTCTAACTCCGTCCCTGGTCAGGCTAGGTGGAGGGGGGGGGGGGCATCCAGGGTTTGCGGAGGAAAAAATGAGCTTGAGATGCTTGTTTTACTATTAATAATACGAAAGTGATTTACCATATTTTTAAGAAACTTATTTTTTAAAATATTTTGATAAATCAAATATGATAAAATGAGAAAACATCACTCTATACCAAACAGGCTCTAAAAGTTTAACTTCTACGCACTAACAGAAAAATGATTAGAAAACTTAATTTGGTAAACTAAATAAAATAGTAAGGTAGGTTTATTTAATAATCCACAAAATTAATGGTAAGATAGATGGTTGATCCAACTAAACAGTCAAAGAAGAATATTAATAACTTTTATGAAGAATTTGGAACTAAATCTTTGCACATGGAAAGGGAATCAATGGTGGTTGCCAATTAACACTTAAGTTAATTTCTTTTTTCTGTTAGATCAAACTAATTATGTTGACTGACAATTCTCTAATCTTTGTCATTAAAGTAAATTGAACAACTTGATAAATAGTTAATCTTTTGGACCCACAATTTGCTAAACTATAAGAGAATAAAATCATGAAATAATCTTTAATCAACTTTAGTTAATATCTCCCATGTTAAGAGTAAGAACAAATCACGTGATAATAAGTTTACTAGTTACGCTGAAGTTATTCTTATAGTTTGAACATGTGACCTTCTGATTATAATGACGTGACAACAAATTTACTAATTACGCTAAAACTCTCCTTCTATTTTTAGTGATGATCATTTCAAAAAATAAAATATCGAAATTTCTCGTAAAAGTTGACGAAAGAGCAAAATACTCTAGAGGTTTTTGGTATTGAAATTTAATTACTATACTTTTAAAATTAATAGTTATTTCTGTTATATGTCGAATACTATTATTATCTTCCTCGTATAATCACCCTTTTATATTTTAAATTAACATCGATAAAAAATTTAACTCGATCAATATTATTAACACTCCTTTTGTCCAAAGAGAGTCAATAATATGGTCCCATATTTTCCAATCCCCACGACATATTTCAATAAAAAAAGTTCACAAGAAACGACAAAGTTATATCTACCTAAAAATTAAATTTTCTTTTTTTATAATTAGTATATTACTTTTTATATGACATTATATAAATATTTTCATTTTCATATTATTAGATAGTCCTTAAAACTCTAATATCACAAGAGAAGTAACATGAAAAAAGAAAAAAAAAACTTATATATATTACTTATAATATAGGGATTTTGATAGTAAATAATAACATATTAAGCATAGTTTATACGAATTCGAAAAAATAAATTATATTAAATTTTATCGGTATTAAGATAGATGAGAGATTATTTTTAAAAAATTATCGAAAAATAGAATAATGATGATCATAAAATAACGAGATAAACAGAGCGGTAGCACAGCAGACTCACCGTGAGCGATTATTCCGATCAGCACTAAATTTGCAGCTAAAAACCGGTTGTCTAATATTCCCTTGAATCTGAAAAACCACCGGGCTACACTCCGGTTCACCACCAAACTGAAAAACAAACCGTGGATCCGGTTCAGCTCGAACCGCTATATGCAACATCGCCACCGGTTTATCCTTCTCCGCCGTCGACGTCGACCCCAATTTCATCCACCCATTCTGAAACACTCTCCCCTTGGAATGCGTCCCACTCAAATCCACACTGACCTGAACAGAACCCATCAATTTCCCCGACGTAACTCCACACGCGCGGCCACCCATTCGACCGGTGAAAACAGAGACAGTTAGGTTTATGGGTTTTGCAGATGAACGACGGAGTGCGGCAGCGTCGAGATGGAATCCGGTTGCGATTGCAGCGGATTCCGGCGGAGATTGGGTGTCTGAATTTGGGGAAAGAGGGAGAATTGTGGTTTGGGTAGGGAAATTTTTGAGCTTAAGTTTTGCGTAACAAGGAGTTGAAGATGGATGGATTCCATGAGAAGCTGATTTAGTTGCTGTTAATGGAAGTTTAAGAGCTAATGATTCGATAATTAAACGAACAAATGGACAAGGATCCATTGAATTAACAGCTTAATTAGTAAAAGGGTAACAATTATTTTCTTCTTTGGGTTCTTCGAAGAAGCTTCAGAGAGATGAAAATGGTGGATATTAATGGAGGTTGAAGAGAATATGTATAATTTGTTTCAATGGATGAATGTATGCTTATAGTAATTGTAACCCCACCCCACCCCACCCCCACCACCTTACCCTTGCCAGGTTGTCTTTTTTTTTTTTTTAAAAAAGGATAATTAGTTGTTAATTGATGAATTTTTTTTGATGAAATTACGTTTATTTGAAAGTTTGTAATGATATGGTTGATTGTGAAATAAAGGGAAAAATGGTAAATATATCTTTGAGTAATTGTAAATGGTATGAAGATATTATTCGTTGTATTTTTGATATATTGGTGTTTCTGTCGTTCAAAAACTAGAGTGTATATGCACTTTAGCTCTAACGGAAGACTAAATAGGGACACGTGATGCAATTTTATTCATCGATCGATGTCAGGTCGGTAGATATATTTTTTTTGGTCGATAGATAAGATTATAACACGTGTATGTCCGTTAGTATAAATGATATATATGCTCTAACTTTTAGACAACAGGGACATCAATGTCTCTAAAGTTGGATGGAGGGTATATACATACCATTTACGATAATTGAGAGTATATTTGTCTTTTTTTTCTAAAATAAATGTAAATTATGTGATTGGTTAATTCAGAGTATTTGGATATCTTACCTTTTGTCTTTTTTTCCCTAAAATAAATGTAAATTATGTGATTTGTCAATTCAGCGTATTAGGATATCTTAGCTTGATTTATTAACTAAAATTTAGTTATTTAATGAAACTGTATAAGAGTTGTGGAATTTATGATGAGGTTGTCGTGTTTATAAGAACGAAAATATAACTTAAAAAAAATTCAAGTTTAATTTTTTAAATAAAATAAAAAATTTAATCTAATTTTAAATCATGCTTAAACAAAGTTATATATTTGTGATTTATCCAGAACTTTCTAAAATAATTTAAGTTTATCTTATCGCTAATAATTGAGGTCTAATGTATCCTTGTCAACTTTCATTATAAAATTGGTTCTATAGAAGTTCTCGATATATGAATATAATAAATTTATTTTTGAATTATGTGAAATATTTCAAATTTGTTCATGAACTTTAAAGAAGGAACGATATTAATTTTTCGGTACTTAAACCAATAACAATAGAGTTATTCTAAACAAAAGTACTTTTACTTAAATATTCTAAAATTTCGAATAATCTAAAAAAAAAATGAACTCAAAGATTATGCAATTATACCATCAAAGTTAAAAAAAATTAACTTAGCCATAACTCCATTTATGTGATTTCATCACTAATACTTTTCAAATCATTAATAACAAATGTAAAGCTCTACATTGATCTCCTAATTGTAAACTAAATCTAGAAGTACATAATACTTAGCTTTTAAATAATTATAATAGTAATTGTGATGATCATAGTGGGGGATATATTATGTCAAAAAGTAAAATAATAAAATAGAAAAATGATAAAGATAAAAGAGTGAGAGAAATTATTTGAATGTGATAATTTATGTAAATTCTTTTTATAAGTATTTTCAGAGTGAAGTGAAAAAATTAAAATAAGCATAATTTCATAAAATTTAAGGAAAAATTTAAACTATTTTACATCATTGTTTTTATTTTATTTGATTTAACTCTTATATGTTTAATAAACAATATGTTTGTCAATTATTGCATTACTACACAATTTTATTAATTACTCCAACAAAATAAGATAAAAATAATATTTATATGATTAAAAAAACAAAAAACAAAACTTATAATCAAACTAATTTATTGATTTGATTTTAATAAAAATCTGATCAAATCGATTTATACGCACCGTTAACTAAGGTTATTATAATAAAAATTTTATGAGAAAACTTATTGAGTGATTCTTGCAATTGATTAAATGGCAACTCATAATTATCTATTAGAGATATCCAATATCTTCATAGCATTTGTTTTTATGACTAATCATATTATTTAATTTATTCCCTCAAATAATGTTTAATGATTAATTTTCTCTAAAGTTCAACTAATCTCCAACCACAAAACAGTTGGTGAATATAAAAAAAAAATTATAATATGGACAGTATATTTTTATAACATGCAAAGCAGTGCAATCATTCTTTTTTTATTTTTTTTTATTTTTTAATATGACTTTTGAATTAACTACTAATTAAAAAAAAATCATTTGTCATCAAGTACGTATTAAGTACTAATCCTTAATTTCTTATACCTTAAGCTTAAATCCCTAATTATATATCTTAACCTTAAAGGCCTAATTACATTCGAATAATTCATTATTAGTGGCCATGAATATCGTAAAGCTAAATTATTATCTGATATAAAGTAATATTATTATTTTAAAATGATCTACTAAAAAAATAGCACAACTTTAAATTAAATAGATCGGAGGGAGTACAAATATAATGAGTATTCACTGTTCGTCAAATATTTTATTCTTTTTACAATTAATAGCAACATAATAACTATCACCTTTCTTATAATGACTTTAAATAGTATTGGAAAGTCAGAAGTTTCGTTTAAAATATTCAAGATTTAACAAGTTAAAAAAATAATTTTAACCTATATTTTTTTTTTTATAATTTTCTAATGATATTATTCTATATATTGTATAATTACAACCGACATTCTTAAAATTATCGTCGACCAAATCACATGAAAAATAATTTCAATTATTATCAATGTGACATAATCTTTGTTTTTTAAGAAATTGTTTCAAGATTATTTGCTTATTTTTTTTTAATTTTTATTTAAATGACGATAATTTCTAGAGGAAAAAGACATAAATTAAATAATTTTAAAGTTCATTGGGTCTTTAGAAATTGGGTCCCATAACAGCTTGGCTTAAGGCTGTTATTTTCTTTTTAAAATTTTAAATTTTATTTTGTGTATTGTTATTATTATTTATTAAATTAAATTAGTTTGGTCATTATAATGTTTATTTATTTAACAGAAAAAAATGTTTCGTGCATTTTGTCAGCATTCTCTGATGGCTGTCAAACGGCGGCTCTATTCTAAATAATTAGTAATATTAACAAAATGTTTTCATCAAAAAATTATTTTTACGAAATATTTAGGATTTAGGATTTAAGTTTTTTTAAAAATATATATTTTGTTATTCACTTTAATACTGTTCGATAAGTATATACAAAAATAATGTGCATTTTTTAAATATAAATTTAATAGATTTTAAGATGGTGCGGGACTATTAAAGAGTAAAGACCTGATTCCTTTATTTCGTTAAATTGTGAAATGTGACGAGGATATGATAAATTTTGAAAATATTTTTTTTTTATTTTCATTAAAAAAATTATTTTATTATTATCGATTTTTTTCCTCCGTACCAAACACATCCTTTGTATTATATAAGTGTGCTTGATTGGCCATACATATTTATTTTTAAAAAGAATAGTGGTCAATAATTTTTACAACTATTAATGACTAATTTGAAAGATCCTTTCTTGTTTATCACTATATTGTGAAGGATTTTATGCTCCAAAAATAAAATAAAATAATTGGCCCACTTCACTTTCAATACAATTGAAAATCATGCATAAAATAATTTTAAAAAATGAGAAAATGTTATTCTAAATTAATGAATTAGGTTGGTTTTAACAATTATATACATTTCTTAGTAAATTAAATTAATTTTGAATTTACATTTATACTATTAATTTCTGAATTTATATATATATATATATATATATATATATATATATATATATCATTTGCTAATACACGACAAATTAATATTTGACAAAAAATCTTTTCCACCATTATCCCATAGCGAAACACACAGAAATATTTGGAGCGGTGTCACCTAGTATTCATCGTTTGCGGTTAGGACTATTGGGGTATCTAACTCGTTCATTCTGTAGCTTTCGTCTCTCAGTTTCAGTACTGGCCCAACAGATGCTTTCCCTGTTGATATTCTTTCTGATCTCTACGTATTTCACCGCTCCATTAGATATAAATACGTGTTAAGAAATTAAGAATGAAACACTCTATAACAAATATCAATAATTTCATATTAAAAGTACTTGAATTCAAAATCTCTAATTAAGAATGAAGAAATACTTGTCGATCCGTCGCATTTGTATTTGTGTTAATATTAGGCCATGGTGACCTGTACACTTTAGGGTATGTCTAGTTATTCACAACACATTGTATTTTTCAATAAGATTTGCCTTGTCATACACTTTTTTCATTTATTATTCAATTTATTACAAATCTAGCTAATTAATACCCTTCACTACCAACTATCCTAGCACTTTAAATATTATATATATAAATACAATATTTTGTTGAATTAAAATATCAAGTGCAAATAAATATTTACCTCTCATTTGTTATTATTAAATAATCAATAACAAGATTGTCACTTTGCCACTTTAGTATTTTTTTTTCTAATATAAAAGCACTATTTCTTTAATAATAAAAATATTAGCGAAACTAAAATTTTACTATGAATATATTCGGTTTATATATATAGTATTATTTTTAATATGTATAATACATATTTTATGAAGAATTTTAAAGTGATCACTCTAAAATCAATATATTACGCGACTGAACAAGCACACTTTAAATCATGCTAGAGTGTTTAGTATATACATATTCTAAATTTAATTTAGATGTAAAAATAAAATATTAAACCAATTAATTATATATTTAGTCTTTTTATTTCTGATAAAATTAAAAATAAAATAATATAATGATCTCTCATAATTTTCAATTGTTTTTATAATTGACAAAACCTTAATGCACTTTTTTTTTCATTTTTCTCTTTTTTTTTTTTTTTTAAATCATTTGTCCCTTTCGACCCATCCAGGTTGTATTTTTGGAAAATGACCTGGCATTTTATAGCATGATATATAATGTGTAGGGACCCACAATTTGAGACATGACAGCTAGGATAGAAGGTGTTGACAGTCTAGGGGTGGGGGTGGGGTGTCCAAGGCCTTTTGATTTGAGATTTGGGTAGGCAAACCACTTTTTTTTTTTTTGGTTTGATTTTTCGGTCCTTGCCTGATGTTCACGTTAGAATTTTGATTAAATTTGAATCTCACGTTATAGGGTCTACTTGGAGATGATACGATCAACAATATCCACATCAGACATCTGCCTAAATTTGAAAAATTTGAATCGCGCACTGCGAGATCTAATTTGAGATATAGCTCTCCCAATAGGATTTCAACAATATTCGACTAAAGTCGAATCGCGATATAAGGTTGACGTTCCCGATATTACTATAAATAATTACTAAGAATAAAATAAAAATTTACACTATATAAATGTAAAAAAAAAAATCATTTTTATGACAAACAATTTTTCTTTTTAAAAACATCTTATAAATTGAGATATAGAAAATACGATTTTGATACTATTCATGATTGTTATTTTTTATACTTATAAGCAGTGGGAGAGCCAGAAATTTCTTAAAGGATATCCAGAAATAACAATTTATTATATTAAAAATGTCCAAAATAAGTTATATAATCATTTCATTTTATCAATTTACTTGTATATATATGCTAATTTTTTTCCCGACAAACGGTGACACCCTTGATAGTATGTGGCTACGCTAGTGCTTATAAGATTGTCACTTTGGTACCTTACCATACTTTTATAATGCACTTTTTCACTTTTTCTTTTTTCTCATGTCACATTTTTCTCTTTTTTTCCAATCATTACTCTCTTTCAACCCATAGATATAGCATTTTTATAGCATAATGTTGTTAGGTAGAAGAGGAATTGTTGTTGTTGTGGTGTGTTATTTGGAATTTGAAGGGGTAGGGGTAGGGGTGGGGTGGGTCAATGTGATTTTTTTTCTATCGTGTCAGTTGTTCAGTATTTATATTACGATTTAATTAAATCTAAATTGATTATATACATTGCTTTGACTTATTTTTGGAAGTAACACTTTTAACATATAGATTCTTATACCTATATATATTAATTATTCGATTAAATCTAAATTAATCATACGTTGTATGACTTATTTTTGAAGATAATGCTTCTAACCTAATATGTGAAATATTAAAAATTTGTGTGACATGTTTCATAATATGCTGGCAAGTTTCTGTCATTCATGGAATTTATATATATATATATATATATATATATATATATATATATATATATATATATATATATACATGTGATGAGAAATTACAGATTAAGACCTCTTAAGTCTTATGATATTGAGATCGTCTTTGTTAAAGAATATTTATTTTTTCATACTAAACTTTACAGTATAAATTTAGATTTTACTAAGTTTAAAAATCTAAAAAAAGATGGATGTATGCAAAAGTTAATTAATTGTCTTTATTAGAAAACATTTTACTTTTTAATATAAGACTTCACGATATAAATTCAGATTTGATCCGATTGAAAAATTTTATTAAAAAAAGATGGATGGATGGATGGATTCAAAGGTTAGTCAGATTGAGAAACCTAAAAAAAGAAAAAAAATGATGGATGTATCGAAAGGTTATGGAGGGTCCGGACGATAAGTATTTTTCTGTTTACAGTTAAAGATCTTGAATTTAAATATTAGAAAAGAAATTTCTATCGATATGAGAATATTATACTCTTAAAATAAAACAACTTCGATGCAAATCATAATTTATCAACCTTTAAAAAGTTAAAAATATTTCAAATTCAAATCTTAAAAATAAAAATCCAATTAATAAGGGTACATTATACCCTTTAAAGTAAAAACTACTTCGACACAAATTTGAATCTATCGACCTTTAAAAATATTTCGAATTTAAATTTTTATTATTTTTAAGAGCAGATTAACGTAAAATTCAATGATATTTTTTTTTTATCATAAGGAGTAAATTTCTAGAATAAATTCTTGATTGAATTTAGAAAAGGAAAAACTATATTATTTCACATCAGTTTTTTGTACCGTTAAATTCAGTACATTTTTATTTTTTTTACAAATAATTGAGTTCTTTTTGTCCTTTTTTTAAAATTCCAAACATAACGTCCTCCACCATTAAATAAATAAATAAATAAAAAGATTATAGTGAGTGTATACTCTATAGTCAAAATATTCTTCTTGTGCCTATCTTGCACACATGCATTTCTTTGTTGTCTGTCAAAAAATATAATTTAGTCCCACCCTATCAAGCACAAATAAAAATGGATTCAGAATTTTACGTTTATGAATTCTATATTTTAATGTAGCAAGAAAAAAAATTGAAATTAATTATGAATTTTCTTGTTAATCTACTGCTATTATAACTAATAGAATAATTTTTTTAAAATAATTTGCCACTAATCTCATGTTATATAATCATGATAGATGAACATTGTCCATTTGAGTTTAAAATGTGAATATCACAACATATTCGATCTGTTGATTCGAATCATTTAATTTATATATATTTATAGTTAAGATGAATTTATAACTTGTGAATTACATATGTTTCTGCGTATACGATCAATTATTCTGAATTTAAGTTCAAAATATATGTATTACAATATATTCGATCTAGGTTATCGATCAGAACTTTATCGACCTCCGATTTGACCCCAATTCTCACATTGATCATGATAATCATGGTAAATTGGTAATTGATTGATACTTTTAATTATTTTATTCATTGATTGACACTTATTTTGATGTACAAAGTGATTTTAAAAAATAAAAAAAATTATGTTGGTTAAGGTTCATGATTGTGGTGTTAATAATAAAAAATTATTGGTAGTTAGTTAAAGGATAGGAAAATTAGGAAGTATTTTGACCTAATTAATTGGCTTAAATAAACTTTTAAGACATTTTTAAGTACACTAAGTACAAAGGCTTTTGGCTTTGTATATTCAATGAGAAATAATAATTAGCCTTTTACCTTGATAGATATTTAATTTTGTTTGTTCGGATATTTGTATTATAATTTATAACTATAGTAGCTTTTTTTTTACGTCTATTTTATTAAAAAATTAATAAGACCTTTCGTAATATTTTGGTGAATATATTTTAGTATTTAAGAGCTATTCAACATAAATTAGACGACTTTCTCAATTTTTCGTGTTTGTTCTTTTCCTTAAGAAATTAAACTTTACAAAACCCTTTGTAATAACCTGGACGAAAATACCTATAGCTTCACCATTATTCACACCGCCTTTTGAAAATTTAAGGGTTACTCAACGTAAATTAGGTTATTTTCTCAATTTATTATGTGTGTTAGCTCACGATTTTCTCTAAAATGCTACATGTGAAAACTCAATAATGGCTTTGAATTTTAATCCAAAGATAAGAGAGTATGTTGAATTTATTTATCTTCTATGAACTGATGGTGTAAAATATGATCAGATTACTTATTTGATAATAACGAATAAATGATCTTTTGATAAGCATTAATGAGTGATCTAATGATCTAAAGACAGAATGACCTTGAAAATCTGTGTATCTGGCTTCGTTTGTCACCTAGATCTTTCTTACTCACGATTTTATCAACTGAACACTTAAAATTATTAAAACGTGTAATTTTCCGACAAATGAAGCGTTCAACCAAGTTGATACATGTTCATGTTTTTGCAATGACATTTGTAGTAAGGTAGAAAGAAGAGTTATACTCAAAAATTGTAAATCGATTTACAAAGTCGATTAATTCAAGAAATAAAATAGGGAAAAAAATATAAAATCAAGTTCAAACTAGTCTCATCTAACTTGATATCATTTTACTTCACCTTTCGTTTAGAATAAATTAATCTAAAAATTAAATCTCATAATTATAATTTCAAAATAATTTAATCTGCTAATCAAACAACGTCCTAATTGCATCGTAGATGTCTTAGATCAATGAGATAATTTCCCAATCTATCAAGAATCAAATTGCATTGTCCAGCAACAACAGGATAATCACGAATACCAAATAACAAAGCTTTATTTGTCTTCTATTTATACACATCACGATGTATAAGAATTTTTTCTTTATGTAATTCATGTTAAATTAGAAACATATGACATATATATCGGACATAACTCGTTTACTCTAAATCCTAAATTCTGAAACAAGATCTATATATCACGACATATAAGAAATTCTTTATGTAATTCATGTCAGAATAGACACATATATAAAGAACATAACTCATTTACTCTAAATTCTAGATTCTGAAACAAGATCTATACACCATGACATTTAAGATTATTTTTTTTTTTTATGTAATTCATGTCAGGTTAGACACATGTATAAAGAACTTAACTCGTTTACTCTAAATTTTAGATTCTGAAATAAGATTCATACATCACGATATATTTATGTAATTCATGTCAGATTAGACATATCAAATTCGACAGAATTCACTACGTCTCTCGCCAAATTATTATATATTAAAGTATACAACACCCCTTTTCCACTAATGATAGCACCAAATTCTCCTTCAATCACTATATATTTTGTTCCTCCAAGAAATATTCCTGCTGGTGTTAGATGGTCTGGGTCATTAAATTCAATTAAGATATGCTAAATCTCCTCTATATTAAACTGCAAAAATTAAATATTCATAAAAGAATAATTGAGTCAATATTTAATCACACTTTTATGGCATGTTAAACAAGTAATAACTTATTTGTTAATTTTGATTAAAATCACAATACCATCAATTAGAAAGAAAAATAATATGAAAGTCATATGTTGTAAAATTGCTAAAATCGTCGTTTGGTATGTTGAACGAGTAAAGATAATTCTGGATACAAATTTAGTGATGTAAGCGTATATTGAATATGAATAATTATTTAAACCAATATTTTGATTTATAAATGGGATTTCCAAGACACTCACAATGCGTGTTACGCGAAATGAAATCACGCAAACTTTTGATTAAAAATTTTGAATCTGAATTGTTATCCCTGATAAGAACGGTCACCCTTTAAATAGATATTATGCAATATGATTTCAGATTAATCGAATTTGGAAAAAAAAATAGTAATATGCCTTAGGGAATTTGAAAAAATAGCAAACTTTTTTAATTTTATTTTTTACCCTTTTTTTGAAATAATTTTGTGAGATTAATTAATAAATATGTATTATCCTCAATCAATTAAAAATTCAAAAACAACCAAGATTAATGTGCGCCTTTATTTAAAGAAACGGATTATATTATCTTGGACTTGTTATTTATAATAATTATTATTGTTTACTGATCTTATATTTTACTATATAATATATGAAGCGTAACATATCTAGAAACACATGAGAATGTTAAGCTTGTTGATATTATTATCACTATTCGATTTTAAATCATTTATAATAATATAAATATACCTTTTCTAGGGGTAGAGCAAGAAAAGGTCGAGGTTTTTTTTAATAAAAAATTACATTGTTTATATATGATTAAAATTATTTTTTATGTTCCTTCAACTCACTATTTATTACGCGTTGGTTAACTTACAATGGGCTTGGAAAACTTGGCTAAACGGTATTTACATAGAGTTGAAAAGAAACTTCATTATATAAGTAGCCATTTTGTCGATTTTTTTGAATATTTATATCAAATTAATAAATACGAAAAGACATTGTGATATTAAGATAACGGGCCGAAGTAATCGGTAAGCCAAGTCCATGTCAAATTGGGCTTATGGGTTTGAAATCTACTAGACCCAAATCCGCATTCATCTGAAATGGGCTTTTAGTATTGATCTAATCCAAATATTATCCGATACATTCGCGATATATATATATATATATATATATATATATATGTATGTATATATATATATATGTATGTATATGATAACAAAAATCCACACATTGATTTTGTTGCGTGTTGAATTGTGCAATTAATGAAAATATTTTGATTTCTTTAGGTATGGTTATACTTGCGAGCTTATCGTGATCAATCGCAAATAACCCCATACATGATTCTCGTATTTTATAATGATAAAAATTCACAATCTAATAATATGGTTATACATGCGAACTTATCCTAACCAACCACAAATAACACCTTGCATGACTTAACACCTTTAATAATGATCGAAATCCTCACGTTAATTTTGTTGAATTGTTCAATTGATGAAAAAGATCTTCAATTCTTTGGATATAATTATTTTTGTGAATTTATCCCGATAGACCGCAAATAACATTTTGTATGACTGACAAAAATCTTCACGTTAATTTCGTTGGTGTTGGATTGTTCTTTTAAAGATAGATGACCTAGGTCATTGAAATCAATCAATATCAGCTTACTCTTTTCAGTTTTAAACTGCAAAAATTAAATATTTATAAAAGATGACCTAGATTATTAAAATCAATCAATATAAGCTTACTCTCCTCAGCTTTAAACTGCAAAAATTAAATATTTATAAAAGAATAATTGAGTTAATATATAATCACACTTTATGTACATTTTAAATAAGTCACACATAGTGTGTTATTTTTTATTTAAATCACAGCACAATCAATTAGAAAGAGAATAATATGAAGTGATTCATTATAAAAATGTTAAGGGCTAAGGGGTTGTTTGGTATGCTAGATAAGCACAGATAATTCTAAATTAAAATTTGTTTATATCGTTTTATTTTTTTTATTAATATTATCTTGACAAATAATGGAGTAACCGTTATTAACTAGATTAGGATAGAACATTAGTGCCAAAATTAGTAATACTACCTAAAATGGAGAAATTTTTAATATGACACTTTTACCTTTATTTTAAAAATTTAACTTACGACAGTTATATCAGTGATGTCATTATATATCGAATACTAAGTAATTATTTTTTAAAAATTTATGTATAAATGGGACTTATGAGTCACTGACCATGTGTGCCTTTAAAATGCAGATGGGGGATTTTTTTTTATTTTACCCTTTTATAAAAATAACTTTGTGAGATTAATTAGGAAATGTGCATAATCCTCTCTCAATTAAAATTAAAAAACAACCAAAATTAATGTTGACCTTTGTTTTAAATTATGGACTATTATACTTAACTTGTTATTTTTAATAGTTATTTATTTATTTCATCTTTTACGGTTTGAAAATATATGAAGCATGAATATCTAGAAACATGAAGACATTAGTTTATCAATATTACTATTAATATTCGATTTTAGATCATTTTTAACATTACTATACTTTCATCACGGGCGGAGTTAGGTAACGGCAAAGGATGTTTCGGGGAAAATTACATTGTTTAAAAATGATTACAATTATTTTTACATTAACTCCAAGTACAAATCTTGGCTCTGACACTGACCTTCCCTACTCATTGCGCGATGGTTATTTGTTAGCATCAATTTAGCTCATGATAGGTTCAAAATCCTCGGCTATTATAAGTATTTTATAGAGTCGAAAAGAAATTTCATTAAACAAGTATACATTTTTGTCAATTTTTAAAATATTTATATCAAATCAATAAATACATAGTGTTATGCTCGTATTTTTAATTATTAAGGCTAGAAATGCAACTTAGGTAACGGGCCTAAGTAATCGGTAAGCCCAGTCCATGTCTAGTTGGGCTTATGGGTTTGAAATTTTGCAAGGCCCAAATTTACACTCATCTGAAAAATGGGCTTTTAATATTTAAGACTTCTGGTCCAAATATTATCCGATACATTCGCGATTTGTCTTATATATTGTCGTTATTTACCTTTCGATGAAGATGAAAGAAAATAAATAAAAGATCGACGATATGAAAGTAATGAAATTGATGGAATCTATATTATAGTGTGATTGTTCAACAATGTAATAAGAAAAGCAAGAAGTAATTATATTAAATGAACTTGAAAATTTTTCATTTACAAAGCTTTGAGTAATTAGTTGTTAATTGAAATTCTTTAAGGTGATTGTATAAATGAGGGATATTGGATACAAGATCTAACGCTAAATTCTAAATAACGTCTTGCGTGATTCTCGCCTTTTTTAATGACAAAAATCTAAACATGGAGTTCGATGTGTGTTGGACTGATTCTCACTTCACGTTGATTTCGTTGCGTGTTGGACTGAATTTCACTTCACGTGATTTCGTTGGCGTATTGGACTGGTTCTCAATTCACGTTGATTTCGAGGCTTGTTGGACTGATTCTCGCTTCACGTTGATTTCGAGGCTTGTTGGACTGATTCTCACTTCACATTGATTTTGTTGGCGTGTTGGACTGATTCTCTCTTCACGTGATTCTGTTGGCTTATTGGACTGATTCTCACTTCACATTTGATTTTGTTAGCGTGTTCGACTGATTCTCTCTTCACGTGATTCAGTTTGCTTGTTGGACTGATTCTCTCTTCACGTGATTTCGTTGGCTTAGTGGATTGTTTCTCTCTTTACATTGATTTCATTGACGTGTTGGACTGATTCTGACTTCATGTTGATTTCGAGGCTTGTTGGACTGATTCTCGCTTCACGTTGATTTTGAGGCTTATTGGACTGATTCTCACTTCACGTGATTTTGTTGGCTTATTGGACTGATTCTCTCTTCACATTGATTTCGTTACGTGTTGGACTGATTCTCACTTCACATTGATTCTGTTGCTTGTTGGATTGATTCTCACTTCACGTTGATTTTCGTTGGACTGATTCTTGCTTCACGTTATTTTCGTTGATGCATTGGAACTGATTATCACTTCACGGTACTTTCATTGGCGTGTTAAATTGATTCTCGCCACGTTACTTTCGTTGGCGTGTTAAACTGATTCTCGCTTCACGTTAATTTCATTAGCGTGTTGGACTGATTCTCACCTTTAATACTGACAATAATCCACACGTCAAATTCGTTGCGTGTTAAACTATGCAATTAATAGAAAATATTTTAAATTCTTCTAAATATAGTTATACTTACAAACTTATACTGATTAATCGTGAACAACATCTTACCTGATTCTCGCTTTCTACTAATAATCAAAACTCACACGTTAATTTCGCTATTAGATATTATAGCATCTACCAATATGATATGACCAACATTAAGTACTATATTATATGATTTTATTTTTTAAAATCAAATCAAATAATATTGGACACTGATTTGCAATTATTATACCAAAAAGTAGATAATTTATAGACAATATTAAAGTAGCAAAAGGAAAATATTTCATAATGGAATCTTGAGTTGGCACCTCTAATGGCCAGCAAATGACATTGTAGAAATATCATTATCGACTTTAGCTTTCTCAAAAGTTAGAAAATTGAAATAATTATAATTTCTTTTTTTATGATTATCGATGATATTGAATTCGAGTTATGAAAATAAAATATATTTTTTTAAAGCAAAGTTTCTTAGATTTAAGTCCTAAATTAGATTAATTTTTATTAGATTGTGTTTTTATTTACTGGATGAAGCAATACATTTTTACAAGAAGAATCAAATGTGTATAATACAGTAATATTTTTTGAAAAAAGTCATTATTTAGCTACATTCTATAATTTTTTTGAGAAATATTTAAACAAGATAATTTTACCACCATTTTTTAGTAATCTTTACGTAATGTAAGTCTATTTTTTTAAGCAAGTAAATATCAAGAATCAGATAATAATACAAAAATAAAAATATAACATGATAATTACACTTTAAACACCTTTTTGCAATGACATCAAAACTACTAAGAAAATGTACTATCACACATGAAAATAATCATAATGTCTCAATATCAAATAAATTAAAATTAATTAATTATATATAAAACACTAATGATCATGTTTTTTCATTAAAATTCTATCTTACATCAATATTCCATACTTTTTAAAAAATAATACTAAAATCATTATTTGAATTTGTCTAATTCCCAATGACGATTTCAAATCTAAAAATTCTATTTATATGAGCTCGTTAATATTATCGATAAAATACAATAATACTATAATAATTATGTAGATTAATTAATTTTCCTCATTGACTAATCACAAACCTCAAATAAGGAATAACAATTATAATATAATATTAATGGTCAACTTAGAGAAAGTATTATTGCAAATATTAGAAATTTCAAGGGGCAAATATAAAAATATGATAATAGTGAAGGGTCTTGTGAGAAATATAGAAGATCTCATAGCTGGAGAATTAATCATGGAAAGAAGTGGAGGGTTGCTATTTTCTAAGGTTTACTAATAAAATAACTGTTAGTGAAGAAGGATAATGTCGTTTTTATTAAATGTGTGATCGTAAAAGAATCTAAGGAAGAATTATATTGATTATAAACTTCTTTAAATAGAGGTCAATTTTATAAAAATATTTACAAATTTTATTAGTATATTTCAGTTGATATCGTTCGCTATAAGCTTATTTTAAAAAAATTTTAAAAAAAAATTATAAGATCAAAACCATCTCAAATCTATAAAGTAATTAATTTTATCTCGAAAATTACTTATTTATACATGTTCCACGTAGGGTTGATATAAAAATGGTTCCTAAAAAAAATATTTATAATAATAATAATAATAATATATTCGATTCTAAAAAAAAAAGACCATTTCTGATTAATTATTTTAAAGCAATAATATATTCATTAATTATGTCAAATGCCTACTTAGACAAGGTTAGTTGTATAATTAATGTTCATAAATTTAGCTTTATGGATGATGAATTCTCTTTATTTCAATTTATATGATACGATTTTTAGAAATTTATTCAGAAAAATATGATTATGTTATATATAAAGAAAAATAATTTAAAATAAAATAATCTCACGTCCGTAGAAATATCATCACAAATATATTTTTTTTCATAAACTTTGAACACTCTCAAATGCATTCACTTATAATGAAACAATGGAAATGCTTTAAATTGTTTATAAGTTTAATATTCGAAGGATTCAGAATAATTATATTATTGGAGAGTTTAAATTTTATACCTCGATGGATTATGAAAAAATTAATTGTTATGATAAATTTACATATGAAATCACACAAGATTTTATCAAATTGATTTTTATTTAGTAATTTCGAAAACAAATATATTTAGATTTTCAGGATCTATTGAAAGCAATATTTTTATATTCACGAGGTAAAAATAAAATGTAAAAACTATCTTATTAGATATATATTCATACCATATATATCAATTATACATATACCTTCAATTAATTTTATATCTTACTATTAATTAAGTGCTTTCTATCACATGTTGAGAAAGATATACTAAATAAATATATTTCTATTATCAGAATACTAAAATAGGGAGAGAGGCGAGCAAGATAGTCATATATCTCAAATGCATACAAATCACACTGGATATACACTAGATATATTTTTATCTGTATATATTTGGTGTGACTCACATATATCTAAAATACCACATACATAGGAAAGTGGCGAGCCAACAACATGTGAGGAAAGCTAGCGAGAGTTGTCTATCTATCTCAAATACATGTGAATCCACTTGAATATACTTTATCTAAAACAAATTCTACATAATTTTAACCTCATATATCCCGAAATACATGTATCTACACGCATCTGAACGCACCAAAATCTTATAAATATCAGCTCTGAACTAGTGAAATTTCTGTAAGTTTCTCTTACCCGCTCTGGATTCTTTCGGAATATGGACTCAGGGGCATATATATATATATATATATATATATATATATATATATATATATATATATCTGATGTGATCACATATATCTGAGATACCACAATACATAGGAGAGTGGCAAGCGAAGAGTGGTCTATCTATCCCAAATACATATGAGTCCACTTGAATACAATATATCAACAATTCATTCCGAAATACACGTATCTGAACAAACCTGATAAAATCCGATATATCTTAATTAGTGAAATTTCTGTAAGTTTCTCTAACCCGCTCTCGATCCTTCCGGAATATGGGTTTAGGGGCATTTATGTCTTTTCCAAAATGCCATGGAAAGTACACACCCATCTATAAATAAATAGCCATGATAATTTCCCATTTCATCAACACATCTTTTTTTCAGAGCACAAAAGAAAATTCAAAAAAATCCTCATCGGAAAATCATGTCGTGGCAAGTATATGTCGATGATCACCTCCTGTGTGAAATCGAAGGGAACCACCTTAGCGCCGCCGCTATCGTTGGCCTTGACGGCGCTGTTTGGGCTAAAAGCGCAACTTTCCCTCAGGTCTTTTTTTTTATTATTATTTTTTGAAATGATTTTGTGAAAAAAAATTGGATCTTTGACTGATTTGGGGTTTTGAGATTCAGTTGATTTCTGAGGTGCTCACTCAGCTAATAGTTATTGTTTAAGAAACTCAATAATATTGGCAGCAAGGAGAATGGTGACTTTCAGGATGATAACTATTGGCTGAGTGAGCATCACGGAAATCGACGTGATTCTGAGAGGAAAATGATTGACTAAAAGATCTATTTAGTATAAAAAAAAATTGTTTAATTGGATTTGATGTTGAACTCAGATTGATTTGTTTAAATCTGATATGGGATCTTTTTCTTTTTGGGTGTTTGAAAGATGTTTATCATTTTATCTGTTGTGGATTTGATTGTTTTTGACTTGTGGAGAATTTTGTTTGACCATTTGGGTGATTTGTAGATATTGTAAGAGATGTTATTGTTATTGGTTTTTATGTGTTGTCTTTTGTTAGATTTGTTTTTTGTGAGAGTTGAGTTTGATGGGAGATTTTGAAGAATATTAGTAGATGGTCTTGACTAGCTTGGACTCCACGAGATGATTTGATTGAAAATAGTTTTGATTTATATGCTGATCTTGACTTGCTCTGAGTAAATGAAAAGGTTTGCTTGAAAATGGTTTTGAATAAATCAATGTTGAGTGGTAAAGACTTGATCTTTATAAGTAGATGGTGGGATATGATATAGAAGATTTATGATCTTGACTAGCTTGGATTCTGCAGAATGATTTTGATTTATATGCTGATCTTGACTTGCTTTGAATAAGAGAAATGGTTTGATTGAAAATTGTTTTGAATAGATCAATGTTGAGTGTTTTAAGACTTGATCTTGATAAGTAGATGGTAGGATCCCATATAGAGGATTCATGATCTTGACTAGCTTGGATTCTGTGGAATGATTTGTTTGAAAATGAGTTTGATTCATATAGATGATCGACTTGCTCGAATAAAGAGAAATAAATTGATTGAAATTGGAATAAAATCAATGTTGAGTGGTAAAGACTTGATCTTGATAAGTAGATGGTAGGATCTGACATAGAGGATTTATGATCTTGACTAGCTTGTATTCTGTTGAATGATTTGTTTGAAAATGGTTTTGATTTATATGCTGATATTGACTTGCTTTGAATAAGAGAAATGATTTGATCGAAAATGGTTTTGAAAAGATCAATGTTGAGTGTTTAAGACTTGATCTTGATAAGCAGATCGTAGGATTCCATATAGAGGATTCATGATCTTGACTAGCTTGGATTCTGTGGAATGATTTGTTTGCTCAACTTTCCCTCAGGTCTTTTTTTGAAAAAAAAATGTTTTTGTGAATCATACAAACAAATTTAGCGATTAAACAGGAAAAAAGTTCGGATCTTTGACTGATTTGGGGTTCTGAGATTTAGTTGATTTCTCTGGTGCTTACTCAACTAATAGTTATTATTTAAGAAAATCAATAATATTGGAAGCAAGGAGAATGGCGACTATCAGGATGATAACTATTGGTTGAGCAGCATTAGAGAAATTGACATGATTCTGAGAGGAAGATGATTGATTGAGATTTGAGATTGATTGAAAGATCTATTTAGTAAAAAATGTTTTTTTTTGTTCAATTGGATTTGATGTTGAACTCAGATTGATTTGTTTATATCTAATTTGGGATCTTTTTTTGAGTGATTGAAAGATGTTTGTCATTTTATCTGTTGTCGTTTTATCTTTTTTTGGGTGATTGAAAGAATAAAATCAATGTCGAGTGGTAAAGACTTGATCTTGATAAGTAGATGGTAGGATCCGGTATAGAGTATTATGATCTTGACTAGCTTGGACTGAGCAACTGATTGTTTGGAAATGGTTTTGAACAAAGATAATATTGAGTTCCCATGAAGAGTGCTTAGGAAAGCGAGCGCTAGTGATGAAGCGAAGCGATGCGAGTCTTCTACGCTTCACAGACTAGAATGAATATGTGAGCACTTCATCGCTTAAAGCGAGCGCTTCATCACTTAAAGTGTGAAGCGGGGCCTTATCGCTTTTTTCCGCTTCACGCTTCCCTGAACACTGCCCATGAAGAACTACTGAGAGATATGTTGAATACTAGATCTTGATGCTGATGGTAGAATCAATATAGAGGTTTTTTAGTTGATCCTGACTAACTTGGACTAATGGAATGATTGATTGAATATGGTTTTGAATAAAGCAATGTTCAATGTCACTAAAGAACTACTGAAAATGTGGTAAATAGTGGAAAGTTAAGCTTGATAAATAGATGGTAGGAATCGATATGGAGGATTCATATAGATGATTTTAACTAGTTTTAGACCTAGTGAAATGATTGACTGAAAATGGTTTTGAATAAAGGCAATGTTGAGTTCTATTGAAGAACTATTGAGGGAATGTGCGATAAAGACTTGATGCTAATACACTAATGTTGTGAGTAGACAAGATTGGTTGTTTTTGTAATCAATTGCAAGTTATTTATGAATATGTTTGCCTTCTATTTTTTCAATCTTGACTCATTTACAAAGATTTTGCAACTTATCGATATCCATGCTATTGTAGTTCAAACCCTCAGAGATTGATGCCATCCTGAACGATTTTAATGAGCCCGGTTCACTTGCACCAACTGGCCTGCATCTTGGTGGCTCAAAGTACATGGTCATTCAAGGGGAACCTGGGGTTGTCATTCGAGGAAAGAAGGTATCTTTTATGACATTCAGAATCTTGTTGAATTGAAACTGCAGACGATAGTAGGTTGTGCGTTCTATTCAAGCAACGCAGAGCATAATTATCTAGTGTTCGTTGAGGGTGTATATGTACGACAGGATCTTTTCTGTTAAACAACCAGAATCAGTATTACATTTCAGAAAGTTGTGGAAAGTTCGTACTTATTTGGAGATGAATTGAACTGAATCAAATTTGTTTTAGAAAAGCCTTGTTCAAATGGCTGTTCGTGACATTCCATTCTTTTTTTTCCCAGGGACCGGGTGGTATTACTATCAAAAAGACTAATCAGGCTCTACTTATTGGTATCTATGATGAACCAATGACTCCAGGCCAGTGTAACCTGGTTGTTGAGAGGCTCGGTGATTATCTTGTTGAGCAAGGTTATTAATTTGTTGGTAAGTTTTCACCTTTGCTATTTCTTCCCGGTATATTCTTAAGCAAGATTGACTTTCTAATTACCTGCTTTCATTTGAAATGGTTGCAGAATTTCTTTTCAATATGTTTGTATTGAAGATTGTGGTGTTTGCTGATGATGGATACTCAAGAGTTGGGAAGTGGTAGATATGATACCTTTCTGGATTCAACAGTTCTCTCTTTGTATTTTGATTTTGCAAGAATTGGTTTAAATTATTTTCAAGTGAGACCCTCTGATTATTTTTGAGAGGGGAATTTGTTGTTGGTACACCTATAACTGGATTTCACTTTGCACAAAATTTGGCTTGTGTAATATACAGCTCCTGGGTTTCATCTGTCAAAATCTTATTCTGACATGCTTAGCTGCTGTTTCTGTGTATATTTGTATTGACAACCCCTTAAATCAGATGCCCTCCACCCACTGGAAGGAGAGAGTCTGACAAGCTAAGAAAGTCTCATCGGAAGCAGAAACTCTGACTAAGACGAATATTTTTACTAGTTTCAAAGGCTTGATTGACCCCCTTAGACTGAATCTGGCTAAGGGGTGCGAGACTAAAACCTCGTTACGCCGAAAATAGTAAGGTTGATTGGCTCATCCTCTTCTTGATGTTTTTTCCTCTTCATGTACTAACACACACACAATAATGTTGTATCCAACTAAAATACAACAATTATGATACACCTCAACCTCAGTCCCAACTAGGCAAGTTGTACATATTTCTTTGACCTAATGGCCACACCTTCTTCAAAAGGACAACTTCTCCCAGCATAGAGCAGTTAAGATTGAAAACTATTGAGAGATACTAAATCTTAAATAAAAAGGACCACACAGAACATGGTGCATAGAAAATTGTGTTATCAGGGTCAGAGGAGCCACACCACAAACAAGGGATGAGATGTAGACTGACTTTAAACAAACCAACTTTTCTGATTTATATAGGACCATTAGAAGAGTTTGTGGAAACTTCATTACAAAGATTAGCTAAAATGAATTTGCTAACCAGTCACAAACAATATGGATTACAAATGTTTCCACAGTTTGAATGAAATATCTTCTATTTTACATCTACCAAGGATCTCTACCTTGGATATCTTACAAAATTTGTGCAGTATATAGATGACATCTGCATCAATAACCCAAGCATCCTTGGCTCCAACACATTTGAGCCTTCTCAAGGGAAACTTATATCACCTAGAATTATCCTGCTTTTACATTTTTTGATTCCGGAATAGACATCATTCTATTCATCCGAGACATGTTCAGAAAGGTACCAGAAAGAACAAAGGAAAAGCCACAAGTAGATATTGAGTCCACCAGTAACTCCTTTGAGGGGATGAAGATGTAGACTTGGAAGGACCAACGGTTGCATTATTAAAGATAGCTTTTTTACCCCTGTGAAGTTTAAAATCAGAAAACGAACATTACTATTGGAGGAGGGCAAGAATACACTAGTGTGTGTGTGTGTAGTTGAATAATGATTTAGTTAGATGTACATACCCAGTCGTCGCATAGAGACAGTTATCATAACCTGTATTGAGAAAGAGCTGTCAGACTAGATTTCAAACACAAGGAAGAAGATATCTGACACATCTTTGCTTGAAATATGGTACATGACTACTTCAGAATATGCAGCTCAAGTAGTGTTTGTAAATCAGCTAATTTTTCGACATAGGAACGTCCTCAAACTAAAACTGTTAATATCACTCAGATACATGAGCCTACATCTGTCTACATATTGACAACATCCAGATAACAGCATAAAATAAGCCTTCTAGCTTTTTTTGGAACTGGTAATGTTACTGTACTTCTACAGCAAATGAACTACACTAACAATTGACACTGAACATGAGCCATTTTGAAATTTGACGGTTAAAATGTTTGTTCGGGGGGGGGGGGCTTGTTGTCTCTACTCTCTACCTCCACGAGGTAGGGGTAAAATCTACGTACACTCGACCATCCCACCTATGGGATTACATTGGGTGATTGATGTTGGTCAAATCTGATTTTTTGACTTGTTGTATTTGATGCTATTGATAGGACTACAGTTTAAGGCAAAGAGAAGGTATGAATATGCATTAAAAGAAGAGAATGAAATGAGTCAGTCTACATACTTGGATTCTTATTTGTTCTAACGCCAACTCCTCCAAAAGTGCAAGCAATGTCAGTAGCTCCATTTTGCTGGTAGTAACTGTTGAATGCAAAAGAAGCATGTGATGCAAGGTTATCAGGCTCAAAACAAGGTTGGCTAGGTTGTATAGCGGAGCAGTCTACATTTCCAGAACCACAAGCCCAACTCAAGGCATTCTGAAGTTCAGCTTCAGATGCAGAAGATGAAGCAATGCACCACGTTCCATTTGAACCGGTATTGTTTCCACCTGCAGTCGTGTCTACAACACCCTTACCGGTAAAATCAAGGTTATATACACTTGTCTGATCTGGGAAAAATAAACCCCAGTTCCTCTCAGATTCTAAACCTGGCTTCCTGTTCTCATTGAACAATGAGAAAACATAAACATCAACTGCTCCTCCTGGCTTTGCAGGAGTTCCAGTATTGTTGATAACATGTCGTATCAAATTTGTGTTGTAAGTCTGTGCATTATCTGGAGTTGCAGCTGTCTCTTTTGGTGATCCTTTAGATGGCCAGCCTGTCTCAGTGACCATGATATTAACTGTTTTGAAATTTAGAGCCATTAAAGCATAGTTAATAGCATCAAGCTGAGCATCGAACATGTTCGTATAAAGTAAACCAGTGTTGGGATCAATCACTTCAGAGGATGCCTCAAATAGAGCATAGTCTAGGGACACATTGGTAGAAGAATCTCTATACGCATAATACGGATACAAGTCGATCATAAAAGGTGACTGATTCTCTGCAAGGAATTCCAACATCGGTTTTAGAAAAAAGGCGTGACTACTGTTAAATGCCCCTGCAGAAGGTGGGAACGAACGGGATAATATGCCCAATGAATGGGTACTGGAGACTTTAATCCTCCTATGAAGACCAGCTTTTTTCAAAGCTGTGAACACATTTCGCATTGCAGGTACCACCAGAGCAGCTGTAGTATTTGGGGCTTCCGTGAGTTCAGCACCAACGGTTATGGAAGTGATTTTCGTGTCTGGATAGTAAGGAAGAATGCTGTTTTTTAACCATGTATTGGCATTAGACTGGAATTGAGAAAACGCCAACAAGTCTGAGTTTGGAATCCCAATCATAAGCTCAATTCCAGTATTCGCAAAGGCCTTGAGGACCTGGATATTTGAGTCGTATATCCTTACATATTTAATGTTGTGCATTTGAATGAGCTGCACAGCTTTTTCAGGTGTAGGAAGATCATCGGCATTTCGTCCATAGCAAATTCCAACTCTGCTTGCTCTGCAAATGCCTGCCATGGCTTGAAAAATGGTCAGCAATCAGCTCAGGAATATTCAGACGAACTACCATGGTAACACACAATATATAACTCATTCTAACACGTACAAACGCTAAAGTAACCAAATTACGATTTCCCTGGCAAAGGTTCAGGCATATACATCACCTTTTGCTGTCATTTTGCAGCTTAATTGTTACTGTCTATATATTTATTGCTTTTTCAACAACTAAAACGAATCCCCCACACTCACAAATCATTTCATTATTCAATAAAGACAAAATAATGTTCCCTTTAACTAGATGTTATCTAACTAAGATACATATATCTACATAACTAAAAGAAGTCTTACTAAAGAGAAGGTATCAGTAGTTGGCTTTCACTAATATAGTTGAGCATAGCCCTTTCGACATATTTTCTGAAGTGGTCAAGTGAAATGATGATAAGAGACCATTCACCTCAATGAAAAAAGTACAACCCAAGAAACACAATGCTGCTCTGATTTGCGATGTGGGGCACGGACAAAAAGAAGTAATCAGGTGAATGAATTCATTTGACTATCAAATTCATTCATCGTTGGCTCGTTAAAAATTGAGACTTGTATGCAAATCCAGTACTTAAAACCAGAGGTGGAACCACATTCGACTATTAAATTCATTGTTGCTCGTTAAAGATTGAAACTTGTATGCAAATCTAGTACTTAGAACCAGTGGTGAAGCCACATGTATTCAAGGGGGGTCTCATCAATTGACACCCAGGGTAAAGAAGTTCTTTTATGTATATATACTATATATTGACTCCTCTTGACTTCTTTGTTATTTACTCCTTTATATCTTGAAACCCCTTAGGCTAAACGAATATCCTGACTGCGCCACTGCTTAGAACCAACTTCCCTAACCTCCTCAAGTCCAATTATAATTTGAGGTTTTAGCAGATAAATAGCTAGTTATGAAGAGGAATCTCGAAACCATTACAAAAGCAATCAACATCACTAATAAAGCTAGAAAAGAACAGCATCCAAAATGCAACCACCATATTCAAAGTAGTCAGAAACAATTACAACACAATAATGCATATATAATGGATCACAGCTAACAAGTTCTGTCGTTTTTCACATGTTGTAGTACTAACACAAGTAATGGAAATGAACCACATACAAAAAGCAGAAGTAGTGGAAAACAGACAAATAGTAATAAGTTCAACTAAAAGAGGACACAGTGGACCACAAAATTAGAGTTATATATTTCCTTCAAGTCAATATACACAACATAAGAAGGGTTGAACAATACATATTTAAGATTATTTAAATGAAAACCCCAAATAAAGCAAGGCATAAGCTGGTCAAAGTTTACTGCAAAATCTAATCTTTATCCAGAAAAATAGTTACATACACTAAATATAATGATCAACACCTATGATTATAGCACTGGAAGCTGAAACAAGGACTTAATATGAGTGAAATTATCATCAAGAACCTAGATAATCAATATCTCCCCAAAAAAAATTGCAGTTTTGATTAAAGAAATGACAAGGGTAGAAGAACAAAGAATCAGTAAGAGCAAAAATATGCTACTACTATTAATAAAATGAAACCCCCAAATGAAGCAAGGTATAAGCTGGTCAAAGCTAACTAAAAAAATCTGATCTGTTGGCCACAAAATAGTTACATACACAAACTGAAACAAATAGTTAAATATGAGTGAAATGCATCATAAAGAACCTAAATAATCAAACGTCACTCAAACAACAACCTGTTTGAAAAGTGTAGAAGTTCCACGAAGCATTAAGAACAATGAAGCTCATCACTCAAAAAATCTGTACTTTTCACTGAAGAAATGACAAGGGTACAAAGTACCAACTACCAAGAATCATCAAGAGCTCACAATGAAGCTCATCACAAAAAATCTGATCTTTTGATTAACAAATGGAAAGGGTAATAGTAACAAGAAGCATAAAAGAACAATGAAGCTCATCACTCATAAAAATCTGAACTTTTGATTAAAAAACTAAAAAGGGTAGAACTTCCAAGAATCATCAAGAGCTCACAATGAAGCTCATCAGTAAAAAAATCTGAACTTCTGATTAACAAATGAAAAGAGTAATAGTACCAAGAAGCATTAAGAACAATGCAGCTCATCACTCATAAAGAACTGAACTTTTGATTAAGAAACTAAAAAGGGTAGAGCTACCAAGAAGGCAAGAATCATTAGGAGCTCAAAATATATCTCATCACTCAAAAAAATCTAAAGAAATTAAAAGGGTATGAGTACAACTACCAAGAACCATTAACAACAAACAACATTCAGCTCATAACTCAAAAAAATCTAAACTTTTCACTAAACAAACAAAAAGGGTATACTCACCAAGAGCACAGAAGCTGCAAATATGATACTAAATCATTAAGAGCTCACAATGAAGCTCATCACTCAAAAAAAAAATCTAAACTTTTTACCATAGAAATGAAAAGGGTACACATACAACTACCAAGAACCATCAACAACACACAATATTCAGCTCATAACTTACAAAAATCTAAACTTTTTACTAAAAAAACAAAAAGGGTATACTCACCAAGAATCACTAAGAGCACAGTAGCTGCAAATATGATACTAAATCCTCTTGCCATTCTACTTCCTCCACACCAACTTTGCCTCTATGAATGTACTTATTCTCTTTATTTACCTCAAGAAATGTGCTTTCTCTTTATCAGGCAAACACTCTTTTTACCACAACGGCTCTTTCTGAGCTCAAGAAGACTGTAGCCACTGCAAAATAGTACAGAACTCTGTGTAATTTTCACAAGTTAGTGAATGTGTGTCGGACAGTGTTACCGGATTCAAGAATATATTATCAAATGGAGTTGAGAGAATTAGCCTCGATTCCGCAAGCTTTAATTAAAAATTAAAAATTTTTTACAGTAATGTTTGGCATAATAGCATGTATGTATTCTGTTCCCCCACCACAAGGAAAGTATAAAATATCGAGTTAATGGTCAAAAACACAATTTCATATTACGATGTTAAATTTGTTAAAAATATTTATTTTCAATCAGTAACAGTATGTGTAGGTCGATTGAGCATTAACGTGTGTTTTAAACACGAGATATTTGATTACTTCATATTCAAGATTATTTAATCGAAATATAAGATATTTGACTAAGAATGAGAGATATTTATACTCTATCGTCAAAGAATTTTGGAGATCCAATTAATATATATTCGCATCAAAAAGTTATAAATGCTCCCTATCCAATGAGACTCTTGTCAAGATTCGATCTAAAATATTATATTTAAATTAAAAAAAATATTTATCGTCCTACCATAACTCTATAGTGTGATTCATTGTGTTTTGTGTATGTAGTCGTATAATTTTACCAAACGTACATAAGTATTTAGGAGTTCAAAATATGAAGCGTATGAATTTGGTAAAATTACAATTTCGCCCTTGAATAGAAACTTTCGAGGTTTTGATTCATCGCAAAGAACATGATAAGAACAAATGGAGAATGTAATTGTGGAGTTAGTATAATGAGATTTGTTAAATTAATCATGTTATTATGTTTATCGTCATAGAAAGCCATTTTTAAAAAAAATTATTGACCTTTAGCATTCAGTCAATTAATCTCACGAACAAAAATATTTTAAGATCAACTCGCGATTTTTAAAACTCATAGTATATAAATAATAGAGTTGATGCTAAACCAAGTTGTCCCAACTAGTGAATTATTGAGGCACCTTTTTCATTTGAGCTTTCTTGTATTTCATAATATATAAAGTTAGATTTTGTATTCGATATTTAAGATTCAGATTAAAAATTTAATTAGATTGATAAAACGCGTTGCAATATCTATTTAGATCAAAAAAAATCTTTTTATCTTTTAAACTCATATTCGAAATCTAACAAAAAAATTTCAATCATTTAACCACAACTCAAAGTTTACGTCTCGTCAGATAGAGGGAGTAGGTCCCAAATGTGAGACACGATTAAGCTTTAGTATCAAAAAAATCTTAATTTCTGAAATAAAATCTAAAGAATCCATCAGGTCCCATACATATTTTTAAAAAAATTGAAAAGACATTTTTATAAATCATTTTTAATGTATAATTGTTAATCAAATTATCCATTATCTCAAACTCAATCATTAAAAAAAAAAGATTTTAGGATTTAATTAATGTCTAAACGCCTAAGAAGTCTTTTAAAAGGAAATAATTAAGGGTATCAAATTTACAAACGAATTAAAATATATTGAGTTACAATTTAAAGTATTTTTTCGTGTACCACTCCACTAATTTTTAAGATCAAACGAGTCCATTAGCCCCCAAACTAGGCTAGGCCGGGCCGTGACGACCAGTACTCATTGCATTTTCATTAATAACAGCTAATGTGCTCATAAATAAAAAAAGATCAACATTTTTTCCATCGATTTATAAGTAGTAAAAATTAAAAAAAATAAACATTCTGTAATATTTTTGCTCTGTTTTTTTTTTCAAATATATTTTCATTACAATACTAAAAAACTAAAGGGAAGAATAAAGAAAAGTACCCAAAAAAAATACTCATATTGAGGTTAAATTTTGTAAACAGGAGTGATTCCCAGCAGATGGAAACACTTTCTCATGACAACTGCTGTTGCCTCACACAGTAAGAGTCTGCTTGTTTCCTCGGCCGAGCCAACGACCTGCAAAGTTCCGAAATATATTCATAAATACAAGCCATCCCAGATTTATTTAACAGTATATTTTTTCGTGTACTATCGAGTATCCAAAGCCATTGGTCCAACTGATCTAAATTCGCGTTAGAGAGGGTTGCTATGGGTAAAAAGCTCTCTACTGAAGGCTGGTTGTTTGGATTGGCTTATATTAGGTGCTTTTGAGCTATAAACATCCAAACAAGCTCTAATGAGTTCTCCGTGCTGGGATAGACTCTCAGATTGGAACAACTATTCTAAGAGTTCCAACCGATGCACGTTTCCCCATTGGCTAAATCACCGCTTCAGGTTAACCCTTTTCCCTAGCTGGATCTTAACTCATCCTACAGCACAGCCTAACTGGTTTCTGTATTCAAGATTTTCATGAAGCTTAGACAATGAACTATAATTATTTGGTGTTCGATTAGTGAGTGGTTCAAGCTGGTCTATAGCGACTTCAGCCACCATTATAGGAGGAGGCATGGCATTTGTTTGGTTTAGCTTAATTTGTTGGTAGGAAAATTCATACCTGACAGTTGGTATAGAATTTGGTGAAGTCTTCAGATATATTGTAAAGATATTCACACACCAAGTGTGGCGAAAGATTGGTACAAGCGTCTTCAACAATCTGCAAAAGAGTCGACAAAATTTTTACTTGATTAGAACTAGGCAGAAGCAATAAGAAATCATTTAAGTGATAACAAGATTTAAAAAATTCTTACTTCAGCAAACTGGAGTAAATGGAGGCCTAGCGTACGTTCATCTGGATGAGCCAAATCTATTTCTGCACCCTGTCCAGCGAAAATGAATTGATAAGCACCACAAATAGTAATTCTACATCACTCTTGTAATTTTAACATTACTGAAATATCTGTTGCACGGATGCACCAGTGCGAAGGTGTGAGAGGTGGGCTATGGATATAGGAGAGGTAGAGGAAGATTGAAGAAGTATTGGGAACATGTGATTAGACAGGACATGATGCAGCTTTAGCTCACCAAAGAGATGAGCACGGATAGAGATTACGGATGACACAGATTAGGGTAGAGAGTAAGTTGGGTAGTTGAGAATCGGCTTAGTCTTTCATACTAGTAATAGTAGTATTACTCTGGGAGGGTTTCGTGTTATTCCATTTCTGTTCCCAGATTTCACTAGATATGTTGTCGTACTGAATTATCTATCTAGCATTAGCTAAACTTCCAAGTTATCACGTGTTTGCCTACTTCAAGAATTTTTGGGTGCCCATAAAGGGGGCTAAAAGCAAACGGTTGAAAGGTTATTCGGCCAACCCGACTAACCCGTGGAGAAAACGCTTGACAAAGAGTTCAGTTAGGGCACATAATATAGATGAGATTATCAGATTACCTTTTTTAACTCCTCTATATCTTTACCAGATTTCCTGATGATTGAACAAATACGAGCATGTGCATAGAGCAAATAAACAGCGGTATTTCCCTGCCAATCACAGAAGAATACAAGAGAATCAATTCTGAACAGAGAAACAGAATATGAAATGCTGTAGCAAAAGAAAGTAACTAAGAGAACACGTCGTACAGATGGAGAACAACCACAAAGTGAAAAACATGGACTCCTCAAAAAAAATCAATTATAAAAAACATGTAAGACTCGTGTGCTTCAATTATAAACCAAGTGAATGGAATAACTGAGTTGTTTCTGTATAAGCTAAAAGAATTTAAAGAGGAGCCAAATGACTTTGCAAGAAATCTGGTCAATTTGAAGAATTGGAATCGGGTCGAATAAGCTGTTGAAAATGATTAACAGATTTATTCATTTCATGAAACGATATCCATTCACATACCTTATCACTAAGCATCTGATCAAAATTGAAGGTGTAATTGGTCAGCCTGTTGTTCTTCAGGTCAGCATATCTGGTTTAAGGTACCAAAAGAAAGGGAGAACAAAAGAAAAGTCAGGAACTTGCTGAGACAAAAAGAAAAGCATGTAAACATATGTATAGCAAAACTCTTACTACGTCAAAATCACCTAATGTAAAAACTGCAACGATGAGATATCACATCTAAAGATACACAACAATACACCACATCTTTTTAGGCAGAAAGGATGTTTTCCAAAGATTGAAAATGTTTCTTTCTAGTGCTCTTTTTATGAAATAATTGACTCCGTTTCAAGTTGTTTGTCTGAGTTTAAGAAAATAAAGAAGAGTTTTGAATCAAATGATCTTAAATTAAAGATATGTGGAATGTACCAAAATGTCTTTTAATCTAGTAGTCCTAAACATGTCATGTGGAAAGTAGGAATTAAAGAATTGCAAAAGAAAAAAAGGAAAGTTCATTCGTTTTTAAATGGATTAAGAAAAGGAAAGCAAGAAGAACAAATTGAAATGGAGGGAGTACTTCCTTTGGTTCTAGATCACTGCACGGCAAATTTGACTACATGCGGAGATTAAAGAGTTAATTTAAGTTGTTTATATCAGTTGATAAAATTCTAATTTGATAGGGAGAAAAACATATCACAGATGAAAAGTTTCAATTGTTGAATAAATGTTATGTCTCAACACTAAAAATATTTCTTTCTTGGAATAAAATGATAACACACAAAAAGTTCTTTACTCAGCATGAAATTGGAGTACATTACCAATGTTATAACCGACACTAGGGTATAGGATATTCTATCTTCCCTTACCATTTCATCCAATATGTTCTTATTTATATATTCCCTTTCTTCCAAATTGACAGTCTTTAATCATCTAATGAATATATTTACTTCTTTAGAACAGAAAGCCTTTAAACAGCTATTTACGTTCTGGCTTCAATAAGAATACTTTAAATAAAAAGATAACTACCATTAATGAAACAGTTGAAGGTTTCCTTTCTTTAATTAAGTTGAAGGCTTTCATGTGTAAAGAACCTTTATCAAAATATATGTGTGTGTGTGTGTTTAATCCAACAATGGCTGAACTTGAAAGCTCTGGATCAAATTTAACGGCTAATTTTTTATCTCCTGCAGAGGTAACATGCAGAAGGATGAGGAACTTACTTAACAGCACCGTATCCTACTGCTTCAGCAGTTTGCTCTAGTTCCTCAGCAGTCCAATCTTTAGTCTTACCTGATAAGACAATCATGAAATGTATAACTTGAAGTAATACTCTTTCGCAATTCCACTACATTATTACCCATAGTATTCACAAGAGAGAAGCTATGACGAGCAAAGACATACAAGCAGAAAAGAAATTAAGTCAAAATGCCATATACCAAAGTTACATCAAAACATAGAGCAGACCTCTTTCTTCAAGTGCTGCTTTACACCGCTTCTTGGCATCATCAAGCAAATCAACCAGCTTAACCACCTCTGTACTTCGAGTACGAAACCGTTTCCCATCTTCCCCTAAAACTAGACCAAATCCTACATGACTGGCTTTAGGATAATCATTCTCGTTTGGAGGAAGCCAGCCTGCACGTTTTGCAGCCTAGAAGAGAATTTTACCCAGAAGATAAAAAAAGAAGCATGAGTAAAGCTCAATCCCAACAAAGTTCCTCCATTGTATCATACTCCACCAGAGGAAAGAGGGGTATAAATATCAGTAACTTACAGAAAAGACCATCTCAAAGTGCTCACGCTGTCCAACGTCAGTCACATATATCATCCAGTCTGCTTTTTCTTCATTTAGCCGATACCTACAAAGATGCAGATAGGAAGCTTAAATGAAATTTAATTGTTACTTCATAGCATCCCAATGAAAATTTCCTTAGCAAATTCACAACTCCCTCAACCCATCTAGTTATCTTCATTACTGCACAATTCACAACTCCCTCTACCCGCAGACTTCACAAATTTTCACTTGTCTATAGAAATCAATAAAAAGATAATTTCCCCCCATGCTTCATATAAAAATCATATGCCACTCGTGTAAAACCTCAATTCTGAAACAAGGGCAGAACTGATCACCAATTGGATCACCCACTAGAGAATGCGCATTCAACTTTCAGCAAATTGAATATTTCTTTGTTTTTTTGGTTGTTGATTATCAATTACTTAGAATCAAATCATTCGATAAAAGAAAATAACCAAAAGGACATGTGTCACACTTTCTTAAGTGAGACCAACTCACAACTACCATTGAACCTACACCTATATTCTTGATGTGAAGAAAGGTAATATTTGCAAAGTCTATACAGAAAAAAAAATTACAACTAGAACTAACCATAGAGCAGTAAGATCGGTTGAAGCATAGTTGAAACCACCATCCCTCTTCACAACAATAAGCGGTATTTTCTTCCCTTCAATAAAGATGACGCGGGCTCCTTCACTTTCTTCAATTAATCCCTTCTCATTAAGCATCTCTAAAGCTTTGGGAATATACGGATTATAAAAGCTTTCACCCTAACGGAAGAAACACCAAATTAAATCCATGAGGCTTCGCTCACTCATAAAATGGGCAGGAAAATACTCAATAAAGAGAAAAGCATAAATCAGCTGGAAAACCCTCCAACTGAACACCTATCAATTCTTCCCGGGTTTTTTTACGACATATGACAGGATAAACCGTAAATTGTAAAACAAATAACTAATTTACTGAAAACAATACCAGAGACTAATGGCTCAATTATAGCAGCCATAACATATTTTTTCTTTGACAGGTAAATCCTACACCTAATTCAAGAAATTAGCTTAATACCTCATGTTCTTTCACTCCCCCATCTCATTGAATAAGTTTAAATCATCAAAAAGAATCTATAACCAAGAAGAGGTATAAGAGTGATGAAGCAAGGCAACACTGCAAAAGCCTGTACAAACTCTGCGATTCGACAGATTAGATTACGACAACTTCTATTCTGAAATTAATTCACTTGTTTTTCTTTTCAGCAATTATTATTCAAATCACAAGGCAGCTGCAATGTAAATAGGACCGTTCCTAGTAATACTTGAGCAGCAACACAGTCTTTATCTCTTTAGATTTCATGTATACAAGGAAGGACCTCTAGAGCAGTCTCCTTGAAACTGATATTGAAAAAAGGTATTTGGAAGTAGAAGTTGTGTTTGAACAAGCATTTAACATGAAATAGAAGTTCCGTGAGCAAAAAAAAGATACATTTGAGAAACTGGTCAAAACCACTTCCCAAATTTGAAACTCATCTTCAAAAAATCAGTTCAATGTTATAACCAAAAGCTGTTTTGAAAAAAGTTGGGAAAAATGCTCATGTCCAAATGAGTCTGAAGTAATTCACAATCATGTCAGAAGTTGAGATTTTGCTCCTTGGCATTTGAGTAAAGTTATAATAAATAGTGATTGTGCAGTTGTACTGAACATACAATCTGCATTTATTATCAAATTGATTCTTTATCAGATAAAAATAAACTAAAAAACAAACACCATCAATGTCAATTTGGCATTTTACATTCTAGCGCCCGGTAACTAACATACATAACCACATATTGCAGTCCGCCACAATCGGTAACACTACTCTATTTCATTTCATCATTCCAAGACCTTCTCAAGTAACAGAATCAAGTTTTTAAATAAGTCGGAGCACAAGGATGTAAGAGACAGAAAACAGATTCTCACTTTATCAGGTGCTAATGTTAGCACATACTTACCTGTGCTATTTTATAGCATAAAGTATTGAAAACCTTGTACATACTCCATAGTCCATAATTTACAAGGAGGCTAAAGAAAACTAGCATGGCAATTGCAGTACACACTCGAGGACAACCAGAGAACTACTGCATGTCCCCATAGAGCCATCCAAAGTTCTATACAAATTAAGTGGAAAAAAAGAGTCAACTGTAGTACCTTTTCCTCTAAGTGAACCCCAAGTCTCTCATAAACCTTCTGAAATTCTTTTCGGCTGATTTCACATATTTGTGCCCATGCCATCCTGTACTTCTCATCCCCACCCTGTAAGACATGCACATGCACAGGTAAGAGAAACACATCAGATACAGCATTTCATTTCAAAGTAACCAACTATTTGCACTGATCCTTCAGTAAGGGAGCTATCCATTATTGTATGTAATCCCTTTTCACTCTAGCAGCAAAAGAGAAGCAATAGAAATAACAGAACACATTTATCAAACCCCACCCCCAATAACAAACTAATTACTCAACTCTTAATAACCTCTCAAAACAAGATGCGATCATACATGCCAAATTTAATAAGAAAATAAAATGAGGTTACCTGAAGACTAACGACTGCCTTTTGCGCCCTTTCCTTGAAATCTGCATCATTGTCAAATCTTTGTTTTGAAGCCTTATAGAATGCCTAGCAACCAATGAAAATAAGGATTACCTCATCGAGTAAAATAAATTTCTGCCTTCCTATCCACACAACAGCCTTCTCATCCAAGGAAAATCTCAAGAGACATGATATAAGGCATGCTTGCTACGAGCAAGCTCAAAATCTCTCAAGTAATCTTGTGTGAGCATTAAAGGTTGCCAAATATGTACAATCAAAATCTCACCATTTTAAATTTTTTAGTACCAATAACTGCAGATTCAATGTATCAATCACTTTTTCAGAATATAATTTTCACTTTATTTGAAAAATAGTGTTTTGGCAATGAAAATTATCAATCCAACTTGAAATTGTATTTCCAATTTGGGGAACAGCTTATAGCATGTTTCCAACTCACTTTTCTCTTTCGAAGTCGTATTTAAGTACATTCAAGCATGATCATTATTGCAAATATTCTTTGTAAAAAGTAATCAGACACAACTTCATCTTCAAACTCCAATTCCATAAATTTTAAATAAGTAAAAAATATTTGGGATACTTGGCCAAACGCCTACGCAATAACAGGTCAAAAAATAACTGCAAAGAAAGAGCATGGGTAAACAAGGGAAACAACACTAGTCAAATCAGAGAGTTCTATCCATAGCTAGACGGTAATATGCAGGTTGCATGCCTCTATCAGAATCTAACTGTAGATAACATGAAAAAAACAACTATAGTGAATAAAACCAATACTCACCTCCAGATCTCCGATTGCTGGAGCATTACCAGCTTCCCAAATAGGAAATTTTTCATAAAGGAACTCAATTAACATTCCGAACTGCAGAAGAAATAACGAGTATGAGGCCCTAAAATAAAATCAGTATGGAAACAAACATTTCTAGTAGAAGACACACTTTTCCATGAGCTTGAAAAGAACAATTGTTGATCAAGCAGCTCATAATCATTGTGTCGGTTTGAAGATAGGAAAAACACTTATGGTTCCCTCGTATGATTATGTTAAAGCACATGCAGACCAGAAATGATTTGCAAGCAAAGCCAATGGATATATCTCATAGGTATTACTCTTTTTCTAGATGATGTATCTCATAGGTATTACTCGTGGGAAGAGTATAAGAGAATGAGAGAATACTGAGCATGAAATCTACCTGTGTGCCCCAGTCACCCACATGGTTTCTCCGAAGAACATCAACATTGGAAAACTCCAACATACGGGCCAGAGTGTCTCCAATTATAGTAGATCGTAAATGACCCACATGCATCTCTTTTGCTATGTTGGGTGATGAGAAGTCAACAACAGTCCTTTTAACAGGAAGCTTGGGTGCCCATGTCTCAATGCCATCTATTAGCATCTTTTGAAGACTCTGTAAGACAGAAGTGTTATTGTGTGATTCTAACCAACCAACTAAAAAAAACTGCCAGAAAAACCAGAACTGGTTAAAGAAAATACCTTCGCTATCCATTGCCTTGCTAATACAATATTAACAAAACCGGGTCCTGCTATAGAGCAATTCTCTATCATTTCCGATGCAGGAAGATTTTCTATAATTGCCTAAAATGTGAAAGCAACTGATAGTAAGTTGGAAGCTTTCACTTCTAGAACCATGTTTGGAAAAGAAATGACGTAGAGATTAACAGGATATCTAATCACCTTTCCAACAGGCTGAGGACCCTTGAACTGTGTACCTTTGCCTTTAATTTTATTCCACAAGCTCATTGCATTATTGCTGCCCAAAAGTTTCAAAGTGAGAAGTTACGAATTAATCGATTCATTACTGACATAATAACAAATAACAGCTAGAAAATTAAAAGGATAGTGCTCAACGTTAGAGAATAATCAGATTAAGCCATACCATTGATAGTCACCATGTTTTGGATCATTGCAAATAGCAACCAAAGGTTGTACATCTGGAATATCAGGGAATGCTGCTCTAAGTGATTCCTCAAACAGCTTTGCTATTTGCTGCTTTTGACTACCAATAATTTCTTTATCCTGTTCAGAGAGGAGGTGGCATAAGTAACTTAAATCATGCTTAAGCCCAAGTGGTAATGTTTACGGATGGCACTCTTAACAAGGATGCTATATTATGAGATCATGACTTACATTCTCCATGGTTGATATTGTCCTTAAAGATACTCCAACTGCACCAAAAAATCTCCTAGATGTTGCTCTGAGGACACCTGTCTAGTGTTACCACACCACAACAGAAATTACTTAAAGCAATCCTATATTGCATCTTGTTGAATAAATAAATAAAAGTCAAACTCTTTAAAAGCTTAAGCTTTTAGATGAAACAGTCCTACACTACAACATGGTATCAACACGGTATCAGAACAAATAGAGGTCCTACATTAAAGTATCACCACCACAAATTTTCAATTATTAAGTAAATTCACTTGTTTGACCCATTAAAAGGAATCATCTCCACATGTGATTACTGGACATCCAAAGGAAATCTATATTATAGTACATGGAACAATCAACCCTTGGGGACAATTTAGATACTTGAAAACGCTAGGTAGTGCCAACAATTTAACATGTTGCTTCCTTAACAGTGGTGGTTAACATGGAAGATCTTAATAGTTTGCATCTCATTTGACATAATTTAAATTGTACAAAAGGTGTTCGATTTATTATCCAGCAAAAACATCTCCTTTTTTCTTCTTCTTTTATTGGTCCGGAAGAAGAAATTATATTAACCCTTCTTTCTTCTTTTGCTTGTGATACTTTAGTCTTCAATCAGTTCAAAGTTATTCACTATCTTTTTTTCTTAAATGACCCTCTACTACGGACACTTCAATTTTCTCTTCACCATAAGACTCATAAAATTGCTAGGTTCCTCAATTGTGTTCATTCTTAAAATTAATTGAACCTTTTACATGAAACTTGTGCACGTCAATTCTAACTGTCTGTCCAATGAATTAGTCGAGTTGGGCACAAGTTGGTCCAAACCTCACAATTGTTAGAAGATAAGAATGAAGGGTTCGCCGATACATTGTATTCCATTCATCATGAACAACATTAAATACATGACCTACATCCATTAGAAAGCCATTGAGCAAGCTATAGTCTACAGTGTTCTGCAACACTACCTTCAAAAGTAGGGTTGTCGATAAAATTGACCAATTTGGGGTCAGGGTTAGCATTACACAGACCAAAGAACACATTCCTACTTTCAACAGCCAACGTCCAGTTCACAGTACTAAACTCAGTGAAATTAAGTTTAATTTGTTAGTTTTACTCCCATAACAAAAACACTCCCAACAAACCACAACAAGCTTATCTAAGCAGTAGATAAGCATTATGTCAGCTTAAATTACAAGAAAAGCAACAACATACCCAGTGTAGTCCCACAAAGTTGAGTCTAGAAAAGTAGTATTAAGTCTCCCATATCAATGGGATACTAAGACTACTAGTATGGGCAAAAAGCAAGACAATGCACATCCAACTACTAACCTTCTGCCCTAATCTGCATTACTCCACACAATTCTTATCTAAGGTCAAAAAAGCATATTCAAAAAACAAACACAAGTAGCACACAGCAAATAGCTAAAAGCATTTCATACTTTTGTCTGAATTACCAACTACTAGACTCAAGAAAAATCCACACAGAAAATAGCTAAAAGCATCAAATTTTAACATAAACAATGGTCAACAATCATAAAAACATTATCCCATAAAGAAAAACACTGTATATTACACTTCATACATTCATCTCAACTACTAACGACTCAACTGACAAAAAACCCACATAACAAATAGCTAAAAGCATCAAACTTTACAATTAAAAATGGCCAAACTAATAACAATATAACATTATCCCATCTAGCCAGAAAAACAACACCAAAAAAAAAAAATTAAAAACCCCCACAAACCCAAGAAACTGAGATTCGAAGCTTACGGGTATGGAGGAGAAAAGGAGAGAAATTGGGGTTTAGAAGCTTAGCTGATGGAGGCGGAGAAAGTGAAAGTAATGGTGGAATTTTGAGGGAAATGGCGAAGCTATTCATATTCTTTATAAAGCTTTATTATAAAGTTTGTGTTTGGGTTTTTATTTTTTCTCTTTTCTTTTTTTGTGGGGCTTTTGGTATTTAGGGTTTTTTTTTTAGGGATTTAGGATAGGAGCTAGGGCATCAATTTGGCAATTTTGGCCCTTTCTTGCATTTGCCTATGAGAAAATGCCATGTCATCATGTGACTTCTTTATGGGAGTGGGGGTGGGGTGGGGGGTCGTCCTCATTTGATACTTGTATTAGAGTTCGATTGATCTAGATTTACATTATATATGGTTTATTCGAGAAAATCACTCATATCAAAGAAAATCGAGACATTTGGTTTGATACTCATATTGGAGTTCGACTGGTCGAGATTCACATTGTATATGGTTCATTTTAGAAAGCACTCCTATTAAAGAAAATTGAGACATCTGATTTGGTACTCTTATTGGAGTTCGACTGGTCGAGATTCACATTGTATATGGTTGGTTCATTTTAGAAAGCACTCCTATCAAAGAAAATGAAATATCTGATTTGGTACCTTATTGGAGTTTGATTGGTCGAGATTCACATTGTATATGGTTCATTTTAGAAAGCACTCCTATCAAAGAAAATTGAGACACTTATCTCATGTTTGCTACGTCACAACCTTTGATGATCATTTTCGTGACTCATTTGATATTTTTACCAATTTCATTTCAAATTATCTGTTTTGTTTCTTTAAAAAAATTAAAAAAAAATTATTTCATAATATATCACTTTAGAAGTTTATGATAAAATTAATTATATTTTCTCATGTTATTTTTCATAGTAAGTGTTTTTGAAATTATAAATACCTAGAGTAAATATTTAATAAAGAGAAACTATATCTCAAAAGCATAAATAAGAGTAAAATAATTAAAAAAAACTGTCCTAATTATTTATTTTTTAAGGAAGTGTAAAAATAAACACTATTGATAATTTGAGACGAATTGAATTAGTTTTAAATATATATATATATATATATATATATATATATATATATATATATATATATATATTTGGTGTCTAGAGCCCACATTGAAATTTCGACTAAATTTGAGTCCATTTGCAGGTGGCGCTCCCAACAAAAAAAAATTTCAAACTCAAGTCTCGAATTCGAGATCTTTGGCTAAAGGTGGAGCACTCTCATCAATGTACCACAAACCGTGTGAGTGAATTGAATTAGTTAAGATAATAATGTATTACTCGTAAATTGATTACGAATTAGATTGGTTCTTTTTAAGATAATTTAAGCAATTTTCACTTAGATTACAATTTAAATTTAAGCTTAATCAATCTTAATATAAATATCAAATATTTCGTTTTAAAAAAAAATCACTTTAAGAATTTTTTTTGTACAATTATCATTTAAGTTAAACTATAGGTGCCATAATGAATTGATCCAGTCAATTCTTTTTGACCTATATATATATATATAGATTTTCCTATTTGAATTTTGACCCTTCGTTTGCAAGGAATTTTTTTTCTTGGCCGGTACACAAAGTAAAATTTAATTTTTTTAAAAAAGTACTTAACTTGTAATCAACTTTGATAATTAATAAAATATATTCATAAATATAATTAGAATTTTCACTACAAATATGAAATCATAAAGAAATATATTAAGAAAATATATTGATATAATATAGGGAAAATTGTATAAAATAGCAAACTAATAACCTAAATTAAATGGAATAGCTAGGGTTTGATTTAATTGTGTTCCATAGCAAACGTTGGCAAAACTTTGCCAGGCGTCTCTCTCCCAGAAGTCTCGCTCGCCACTCTCCCATTCTCGCCTCTCTCGCTTTATACACAGAAGTGTATAATTTCTGTTTCTGTTTTGTATAAAGCGAGAGAAAATTGTATATACACATGCAAAAATGTATATCTTCGTGTTATACACTTAATTATATAATTTACAAACATTTTACTTCAAATATTGCAGAGAAAAAGGCCAAAAAATTATACAATTGTGAATTATACAATTGCAGTGAAATACAATTTTTTCTAGCTTTATACAACAGAAGTGTATATATTGTGTTTCTGTTTTTGTATAAAGCGAGAAAAACATATATCTTCTTGCTATACACTTATAATTATGCAATATACATACATTTTAATTCGATTCAACTGTATGCAAAGCTAATTATACAATTGCAGCGAAATAGGCCAGCGAATTATACAATTGACCAGCGAATTATACAATTTAGGCCAGCGAATTATACACTTTTATATGTATAGCGAATTATACAGTTTTTATGTTTGCTATGGAGCGCAATTATGCAAAGTTTGCTATATTATACAAATATGATTTTTTTGTTTGCTATATGTGAAAGTTGCCCTATAATATATATTAATATAATCTTTAATATACATATGGGTTTGATATTTACTTGTCGGATGCATTTTTAGTTAGATGCTTTTCTTTTTATTTTGAATAAAGATCTTTATTGATTTTGTTATTTTATTTTGTTTAAAATTGATTGACAACCAAAAATCAAATTATTATAGTAGTTTTGTATTTTTTTTAATAGACCAAAATAGCATTTTAATGTGTGAAAATGGAGAAAGGATGAATTTCAATTGAAATTATTTTTAATCGAAATAATTTAGAAGGTCGATTGATGAAATTGAAGATTAAATCTTATAATTATGTACGATATACAAAAGAATACTCAGTTACGATAATTCTATCATTGTATTCTTATAAAAGACAATTACAATTAAACTTAATATGTTTCTGTTTTAAAGATCAAACATGAAATAATTATGTGTCTTTTATTTTTTCATATATATTTCGATTTATTTACTTGGTTAAAATTATACCAATTTTAAATATTTATGTTTGAAATCATGTCCCATATAGTTAATTTTGTAAAACATAACTTCAAGTTGAAATTGAAGATCATATATACAAAAATATTGTTGAGTTTTCACAAATCAAATTACATATATTACTATTTTAAATGTTATATTTAAAGAATTTAATTTTGATCTTAATGCATTTAACTATGAGAATATTAAACACTCAAATAGCTACACGTGCACCAATCCTAACAATTCAACACACATTTAAAAAATAAATAAATTCCACTTTACTCCTAAAATATCGAATGTAATTTTAAAACAATAAAAATTAGTGAATTAATTCAATAATAACAACCATAACTATACTTGAATCCATATAACTGAAGATCGGTTATATGATTTTTCATTCTTCACTTACGTTCATATCATATGATAAAAGATAGTAAACTACTAATATGAAATTGAAAATTTAATATACTATCAGTGACTTTTTCTATCGAGCTTCATCTTAATTGATAAAGTCATGATCTATGAATTTTGATATAAAATATTTTGCTTTCTTGATCAAATCTTAGTCAATAAAGTTACTCGATATATATTATCGATGAAAACATAAAAAATAATATATATATATATATATATATATATATAATTTATTTGTACTCATTGTACAGTCCCCTGTTTATAACAATCCACAGTTTGTTCTTATCCAATTATCCACTGCACATGTCAAAGTCACGTGATAGAACCAAATATTAATATAATTATTAGTCCCTTAGTTATTAATTATTTTTTATTTTAGTCCCTACAATATTTTACTTATTTAAATTTGACTTTCAAGTAATTGAAACATGCACTTCTAATCCTTTATATATATATATATATATATATATATATATATATATATATATATATATATATATATATATATATATATATATCATTTAATTACTTATTACCTGTTGTTATTTTATATTGTTATGCTAGATTCGATAATAATATATTTTTTATTTTTGATTGGTCAATTTAGAAAAGAACAAGTTTCTTAGTAAGGAAAACGTTACTTATCGAACGAAATTAGAAAAACTAAATTTTATAAATGATATTTTAAACTCATTATTTTTTTGTCATCTATCTAATGTTCGAACGTCCAATCCTTGACCACTCCACATATCATCATCCTCAAACCTTCACTCTCCATTCCTTAAATATTTTATTAAATTACACATAAATATTTTTAGAAAAAAATATTTATTTACTCGCTGAACACTAGAAAATAAATAAGAATCCATCAAATTTTATAGGATTTTTTTCTCTTCGTATTAAGACACACATATTATTAAAGTTACAATATATATACAATATTTAATTCAATATATTAAAAATTCATTTTCAATAATTAAAAATAAATATCAAATATCAAATATCAAACTTTTTGATTTGATAAGGTAAATCCCAATTATATGTCCATTCCTCGTTACATGTTTTCTAGTTTCTACCTAAAAAAAACACACTTCAATTAATCCAATATTACAAGGACTGAAATTGATACTTATCAATACTTAAAGGACCAAAAAGTAAATTTCATATCATTTTCCTCTATATATAATCTCCCCCAAAACCCCAATAATTCACACACAAAAATCTCACTGAAAAAAATTTTAAAGTCACTATGAAAAACACATCAAAAAGTTTCAAAATTACCCCCAAATCAAGCCAAGATGCGAGAAAAGACCGGCGATCGGCCACCGGAATGAGTGGATCTCCGAAGAAAGGCGGCCATGGTGGAAAGTTTACTTGGGCCGGCGACGGAAGTTATTCTTCTAAGAAAGAAGAAGCTGATGCTGCTGTTGTTGTCGACGCAAATGACCCTAATTTTGATGAACCGGAGGAGAATTCGATTGATGAATCGTAGATTTGCATTTCGAATGATTTGAATCGCTGATGTAAATATTGAAGAATTTGGTGATTTTTATGGAGAATTTAGAGGGGGGAAATGGGAATGGAATGGAAGGGAAGATCTGTTATCTGTGTTGTATAACTTTTTGTTTGATAAATAAAAATGTATTTTTATCCCTCTCTTAATTTATAGATATTGTTTTGTTTTATTTTAATGCATGAGATATATTTTATTTTAATCTTTTAGTTAAATGTCTCGAGTTTCTAAAAAGGTTATACGTGAACTAAAGATATATCGAAAATAGTCAAGTTAAGGGTACGGTATGGAACGATTTACCTTCTCGAGATTTCACTTGTAAGGGGAGTTAGGAATGAGTAATAGGACGGGGAATTAGGCATCGGCCTTATTAGATAAGGTAGGAGTAGGTGAGTTAGTATCGATCAATAAAAAAAAAAATTAGTTGATAGAGGATGTTAGATCTAGAAAAAGCATGTATATGTTATTCATAGATCACGTATTTTCTCTAAATTCCACTAGTAAAATTATATTATTTATGCATTTATTATAGTATTTGCTAGATGTCTTGAGTTAGGTGAATCTGGAATCCATAAATTGAGAAGATATTATTTGATATCAAGGTAATCAAGAGTAGTAGGGTTTAGGTAAAGTCGAACTTCTTTAAATTTCACTTGTGGAAAATTATTTACTTATTATTGTTGTTATAATTAGATGTCTTTGAATTTGAATTACGGAAATTTAAATCCCTATCATAAAGTTTAATCTTTTCATGAGGAGTTAAATCTTTTTACGCAAAAAATAATTTGAATTAATCAAATCAATATATTACGAAGTTAAATGCAAATAGGAGTTGAAGTATGGAAATGAAGTTCCTAGGGTAGAAAATGTATAATATTTTCAAGTTCAAATTGAAATTAATCAAATCAGTAAATTTCAGAGATTATTATATTGTAGTCCTGCAAATTGAAAACCACTTAAATCATATAAAAATGAACTCCCAAATACTTGTTAGCTCAAAGGGTTTTGATATGCCACTCTACATTTCAAACACACAGTTTTGATTGATATTTTATGATTTAAGTTTTATGTATCGACGAATATAAAAATATTTACATAATCAAGTCGTTTATAGATTTATTATAGGTAAATTTTATTATAAACATTAACAAACACAAAGTTTTGATATGTACATGTGTCATTTCTGTGTGCAAGTTGTTCGTAAGAATCAACTTCGTGAAAAGTGGAGACATTGACCGTATGAATCACTTGGTAAACATTTTTCTCGAGGAAGAGAATTCCGTCACAAATAATACAAAGATTCACGTTAGTCTACCGCTGAGGACTAGTGATGCTTGTGTGATGGCTCGAGCAACTCGCCAAACTTCATGTTGTACAGAGTGCCACGAGTCCGAAGAATTCAGACTCTTGGCACTCTCAATAGCGTCAGATATACCGGGGAATGAATTAGATCCATAATCATTGTGTTTTGCTGGCGCGTAAATCTGAGTAAAAAGTTGTAATTAGATCCAATTTGCCATTAAATAAATAACTACGTGATTTCATTTGGTATCAGAGCAGGACTCAAAGATGACTTCTTACCAAATGTTTGTACCATGTCCTTGACGAAAGCCCGTCTCTGTCTGTGAATGCTCGTTCTGTCATTATTAGTCTATCGTTCAACTCTCTCACTGGTGCACAACTTCTTTTTGCTTTGAGTGCCTACAAGTTAAATCCACGCGAGCAACCTTAATATATATTACTGTTAAATTGGGTGATCAGCTCATCTAGAAGCTTAAGCTGTTACAAATCGGACATCCTATAATAGAACTCGTGTCGTACCTTTATGTCATCCTTAATTCTTGAGGCTGCTTTTCTGAGTTTTTCAATAGAAGCATACAAAGGAACAAGTGAAATGCCCTTGTCTGATATCTCAGCTTCCAAGTATTCTGCACTTTTCTGTTTCACAAATATTGAGAACATTAGAGACATTACGTTTGTAGCTAAGCTGACGATTCAACAATACCTGGAGCTCATACGCGTACGATAGGTAATTAAAAGGCAAAACTTCATCGTCTGCAAGTCGAAGAGCTACCAAACCCCATATGCTTGCCACTGTAAAAATAGTTATAAAATTAGATCGATGACAGTCAAATGGAACAAAGAGCAATGATTCGTTACAAGATAGCATGGCATAACAGTTACTTTTTTTTTTATGTATAACATGATTATTAGTTACTCGTTGGTGCTAGTTATCTAGTTATAGAAGCGACCCCATAGGCTTTTGCTTTCGAGTCTCTCTAAAATTGTAGTCATTGTAAAATCGTGGTTCATTTAACCATCAAAAACTCCCAAGCACAGAAATATGCACATAGTATGTGCTTGTTATGTCGCTCGCATTTGAGTATCTGATACTGATACGGACCCAACAACATTTTTTACCTGTCCGAGCAATATAATGTGCTTGATAAATGACGATAAATAACTGTATGTGACATCTTAAATTTGTCATCTACATTTGCTTTTCTACTTAATAGCAAGTTTTAGTATATAATGGGAACAATGCAGCATATAGCAATCTGGAAAAAAGGTGAAACAAACCTGCTACATGCCTATGAAACATCGGGTCTCCAAATTTCTTCATCCAAACAAAGTCATCGTACATCGAGTGGTATACGGGGTAACCTGCAGACGAAATATCGAATGCCTATACTTTAAACAGTTTCTGCACTTACAAACTCGAAAAATAACTGAACATGCTTTTTAAGGTAACTAATATCTTGTTACCTTCTCCAAAAGACATGTCTAGTGTTGGAGACCCAATGTGTTGAACAAATGCCGCGTAATCGGATCCAGCTCCTCCTAATCTGCCGAGCTACATGAAAACAGATAATCTGGATTAGTCTGTCTGATCTTTTTCAAAGTTGTAAGTTTTTAAACGAAACATTAAGGTACCAATTAAGATGATGTCTAAACTTAGGCAAGCACTTTATCACTCTTACCTTTACTGTTGTAACGTTACCAGAGGCGAGCCAGGACTCGTAAATCGTTTGTGAGGAGTTATCAGGATTTCGGACCTACCGGGAAGAAGTTAGTTTAAGATGAGTCAGAAGTTACAATAATTAGTTGCATATAAGAAAACGAGTTCGAAATGATTAGCAAACACTATAAAATGTGGAATGTTGTTGATGCTTTCGTGTACATAACTAGACTGTTTTTTGGGTAGTCAGGATCAATACCTGCTGAGCAGCTTGTATGATTAGTTCATCGAGCTGTGGTGTTGCAGAGGCTCGAAAATCTCCAGCTTGAACAGCGCAATCAACGTTCAAGTAGGCCACGACCCTTGCAGCTAGCATTTCCCTATTTTCTTCAACCCATTCTGTTGAACCTATCTGAAATGCAGGTTGTTAACGTTTAGCTAATGTCAGTTTATATTCTCGTGACATAAAAGCTCTGTTTGTTATACGAATATGCTCGTGTTTATCTAAGAGAAAAGATGAAGGATCACCAGGCCATACTCCTCAGCGTCCCAGTTGCATAAGATGATTGTTCTTCGCGGTCTCCACCCTCTCTTTTGCAGCTTTTCGAGCCTTTGTGCAATCTTTATTTCACAAGTAAACCAGGTAATCGTCAGTTTATATATGTATGTATATATTTGATTCATGAAATCTAGAACCTTGACGTTTTAGGTAAGTTCTCTGGAGAAATAATACCTCAAGTAGGGATGCTGTGCCACTATTCGGATCAACAGCTCCAAATGTCCACGCATCACGATGATTACCTAGTATAACAAACCTGGACACATCTTCCCTTGAGCAACACAAACATTTCCTAGCAGATATTTTTAGTCATCTTGTTTTTTATGCTTCACTAATCTATAACTATTCCTTTGTTTTATGGTAGCCGGCCCCAACTCGTCAATCATTCAAATGACCAACTAAACCTCAAACCCAGACTAGTTGAGGTCAATTATATATATAGTATGCATTTCCTGGCTGAAGTGATGTCAAATAACTCATGAAAAGTTGAAAGTTAGAGAGGCGTACCGATCAGGTTCTTCTTCTCCTTCTATAACTCCAATAACATTTTGGATTGTGCTTATGACTTGTTGTCCCTGCAGAACTTACAATCATTCAACAATCCCAAATTGACGTGTAGACTACTACTCATTTTTCTTTATAAAGGAAAGGGTGAACCAGATGACATAAACAAATGACGGTCAGTTCCGATAATCACTTTCAAGCTAAGTTTTTCTCATATTCCCTCATAACTTATACAAAGAATAGTTTCTGTAAGAAGGATCAAAGTGCACTGAAAGAACTTATCGGTTCTAGCTAGTCATAACAACCAAAACAGGTTAGCCTTCGTTTTCCCCGTTGACTAGTCATATGCTGTTGATGAATCTGTATCACTACTATCAAGTGCTTTTTAGTTTTTACAGTTCAATAGAGAAAATAGAGAAGAGTTGTTCCATTTAACATAAATTGACACTTCTCTAAATTTAGAAACAATTTTACTTTAAACTTCCCAATTCCTTAGTGACATTCTCTAATAGCTAACGGAATGTCATGGCATGTTTAAGACCACAAAGTTCTCCGTCCAGTCAACACCTTCACATAAAATGGAACAGCGTAGTTACTTACTTCATAAGAGAGATTCGCAATTGCAGGTCCCGGCCCAACTCTATAAATAGGACTATCCTTTCCTCCTTGCCAATCCGCATTTGCTACTTTTCCACCAATAGTCCTTATGATTGCATCTCCATCAGCCCAAGAAATTGGCAATGACGGTATCAATGGTACATTTCCTCCCTCATCAACTTCCTCGTCTGATAATCTCTCACATTCTCCAGTACTAGGCCACCCTGGTGTTGTAGGATCACCAATTCCATCATACACTGATCCAACTTGAACTCCACTTGGTGGCATCCACTTATCGTCCGGAAACCATTTTTCGCCACCATAGTCCTTTTTATCAGTAAAAATTAACACCCCTATTGCACCAACAGCATGAGCATTATGTACAATGTCTCCCCTGTATATCTTCCCGTATCTTGCCAATACAACAGTATTAGATACATTAACTCCCATTTCTCTCAATGTCGCATAGTCCTCCACACGCCCGTAATTTGCATATACGACAGCACCAGTTGCAGTACCTGCACAGGCGGATCCAATAGCTACTTGTTCATGACTTAATATTTGTTGAATAAAATCGAAATGTCTTCAAATCGGTAGTACACAAACAATAAGAATAACACTACAAAACCAAAATGACACTTGTTTTGACTTAACGTAGCCATGTTTCTAGAGGATAGTTGGTTGAAGTCTCTTTCACGAGCAAACTGAAGAACAGTAACAATACTATCTTCGGGATTCAACTAAGCTAGATATGAGGTAGCATTCACAAACGATAATTATACTACAAAACCAAAAATGACACTTGTTGCTAGACTTAACATAACCATATTTTTTGAAGATTGTTAAAGTCTCTTTCACGAGCAAACGGAAGAATATTAACAGGACTATCTCCCGAATCCAACCAATCTACACAAGAGGAGAATGTCGCTCTTCTATTCTCGACTCTACGATTTCACCCTATGATCAATGATCTCTCTCAAATGCTTTTCAATATAATTGCTTATGATTTTCCAAAGAAACCAACCCTATCTAGCTATCATATCAAGGATGAAATTAAACTAAAACAAAATCCTTCAAACTCAATTTCAAGATTCATAAACCATTTAGTAAATTCAAAAGACTTGAATGTATTTTATACCCTTTCCATTTAACTTGTTTGCCTTGATTTCCTTTCCGTCATTTTCCAAAAGAATATCTCTTTCCTTTTTTGCAAACTCTAACTTCCCTAAGACATTTTTAAGACTACACAATTAAAGTGCATTTCGATACATTCTAGGTATATTTAGTATAAGACTACACGATTCAAAAGTAATCTTTACTGTCTTAAACTCCGCGCCAAGTTAAAACCAGACAAACAAATTAAACGAACCGACTATGTCAATTAACAATACTTGATCTAGCATAAGCATGAAAGCTAGGTAATACATTATAAGACCACGAGATTCAAAAGTACTCTACGCTACCTTAAACTCCGAGCCAAGTTAAAATCACACAAACAAATTGAAATGAAAGTAAGACCACGAGATTCAAAAGTACTCTATACTACCTTAAACTCCGTGCCAGGTTAAAATCAGGCAAACAAATTGAAACGAAAGGACAATTAACAATACCTGATCTAGCATAAGCATGAAAGGTAGGTAATACTTCATTAGCCACCTCTGCATATGGATCACCATCATAAATCTCTTGAAAAAGACCAAACTTTATTGTTTTTTCATAAGATTTTAGGGTTAAAGACCTTGAGACAGGATATGTTAAGGCAACATCATAGGATGTTATATGTGATGGTATGTTACAAGAAGTGAAAATTGACAAAACATAAGCTGCTGCATCAACATTAGCTTGTGAACCAGCAACATGGGGTCTCTTAGTTAAGGTGTAAAGATGATTTGCTATAGAGGAATTATCAGAAAAAGAATCAGATATGAACAAAGTATGATAGTAAGATTTTGGTGGGGTTTCCAAGAAAATGAAGGAAATTGAAGTGGCTAGTACTATCAAGGTGAAAAATGTTAACTTTGTCATCTGATTTTAGTTTCTTGAAATTTGGTCATAGATTCTTGATTTTTTTAAAAAAAAAAATTTGTGATGGAAATGGTTTTAAGGTGAAGTTTGAGCAAGAAAGTTGAGTTCTTTATGTTATAGTGAGTTTTATAATGTCAAGATTGTGTATTTTGGAGGGTTGTTTAGGCATGAAAATGGACTAAAATGATAGGTAAATAACCATTTTATTTGAGTGATTTTTTTTTTTTTTTTTTTTTTTGAAGGTAGTTTCAGAATCTTTCATATAGAAATGGTTGGATTCTTGGAAATATGTGTGTGTCACTAAGAGGGGCCAAAACTTGGGCCTACAATTGGGGTGGGGGTGGGGTGGGGGGG
>CM064974.1:183328-266485 GCA_032847665.1 Solanum chilense | reverse complement strand
CTTGATCTTGATAAGTAGATGGTAGGATCCCATATAGAGGATTCATGATCTTGACTAGCTTGGATTCTGTGGAATGATTTGTCTGAAAATGAGTTTAATTCATATAGATGATCGACTTGCTCGAACGAAGAGAAATAAATTGATTGAAATTGGAATAAAATCAATGTAGAGTGGTAAAGACTTGATCTTGATAAGTAGATGGTAGGATCTAACATAGAAGATTTATTATCTTGACTAGCTTGGATTCTGTTGAATGATTTGTTTGAAAATGGTTTTGATTTATATGCTGATATTGACTTGCTTTGAATAAGAGAAATGGTTTGCTTGAAAATGGTTTTGAAAAGATCAATGTTGAGTGTTTAAGATTTGATCTTGATAAGCAGATGGTAGGATTCCATATAGAGGATTCATGATCTTGACTAGCTTGGATTCTGTGGAATGATTTGTTTGCTGAACTTTCCCTCAGGTCTTTTTTAAAAAAATGTTTTTGTGAATCATACAAACAAATTTAGCGATTAAACATGAAAAAGTTCGGATCTTTGACTGATTTGGGGTTCTGAGATTTAGTTGATTTTTCTGGTGCTTACTCAATTAATAGTTATTATTTAATAAAATCAATAATATTGGAAGCAAGGAGAATGGCGACTATCAGGATGATGACTATTGGTTGAGCAGCATTAGAGAAATCGACGTGATTCTGAGAGGAAGATGATTGATTGAGATTTGAGACTGATTGAAAGATCTATTTAGTAAAAAATGTTTTTTTTGCAATTGGATTTGATGTTGAACTCAGATTGATTTGTTTATATCTGATTTGGGATCTTTTTTTGGGTGATTGAAAGGTGTTTGTCATTTTATCTGTTGTCGTTTTATCTTTTTTTGGGTGATTGAAAGAATAAAATCAATGTCGAGTGGTAAAGACTTGATCTTGATAAGTAGATGGTAGGATCCGGTATAGAGTATTATGATCTTGACTAGCTTGGACTGAGCAACTGATTGATTGGAAATGGTTTTGAACAAAGATAATATGGAGTTCCCATGAAGAGTGTTTAGGAAAGCGAGTGCTAGTGATGAAGCGAAGCGATGCGAGTCTTCTACGCTTCACAGACTAGAATGAATATGTGAGCACTTCATCGCTTAAAGCGAGCGCTTCATCACTTAAAGTGTGAAGCGGGGCCTTATCACTTTTTTCCGCTTCACACTTCCCTGAACACTGCCCATGAAGAACTACTGAGAGATATGTTGAAGACTAGATCTTGATGCTGATGGTAGAATCAATATAGAGGTTTTTTAGTTGATCCTGACTAACTTGGACTAATGGAATGATTGATTGAATATGGTTTTGAATAAAGCAATGTTGAATGTCACTAAAGAACTACTGAGAAATGTGGTAAATAGTGGAGTGTTAAGCTTGATAAATAGATGGTAGGAATCGATATGGAGGATTCATATAGATGATTTTGACTAGTTTTAGACCTAGTGAAATGATTGACTGAAAATGGTTTTGAATAAAGGCAATGTTGAGTTCTATTGAAGAACTATTGAGGAATGTGCGATAAAGACTTGATGCTAATACACTAATGTTGTGAATAGACAAGAGTGGTTGTTTTTGTAATCAATTGCAAGTTATTTATGAATATGTTTGCCTTCTATTTTTTCAATCTTGACTCATTTACAAAGATTTTGCAACTTATCGATATCCATGCTGTTGTAGTTCAAACCCTCAGAGATTGATGCCATCCTGAACGATTTTAATGAGCCCGGTTCACTTGCTCCAACTGGCCTGCATCTTGGTGGCTCAAAGTACATGGTCATTCAAGGGGAACCTGGGGTTGTCATTCGAGGAAAGAAGGTATCTTTTATAACATTCAGAATCTTGTTGAATTGAAACTGCAGATGATAGTAGGTTGTGCGTTCTATTCAAGCAACGCAGAGCATAATTATCTAGTGTTCGTTGAGGGTGTATATGTACGACAGGATCTTTTCTGTTAAACAACCAGAATCAGTATTACATTTCAGAAAGTTGTGGAAAGTTCGTACTTATTTGGAGATGAATTGAACTGAATCAAATTTGTTTCAGAAAAGCCTTGTTCAAATGGCTGTTCGTGACATTCCATTCTTTTTTTTTTCCAGGGACCGGGTGGTATTACTATCAAAAAGACTAATCAGGCTCTACTTATTGGTATCTATGATGAACCAATGACTCCAGGCCAGTGTAACCTGGTTGTTGAGAGGCTCGGTGATTATCTCGTTGAGCAAGGTTATTAATTTGTTGGTAAGTGTTCACCTTTGCTATTTCTTCCTGGTAATTGCTTACGCAAAATTGACTTTCTAAAACCTGCTTTCATTTGAAATGGTTGCAGAACTTTTCAATATGTTTGTATTGAAGATTGTGGTGTTTTGCTGATGATGGATACTCAAGAGTTGGGAAGTGGTAGATATGATACCTTTCTGGATTCAACAGTTCTCTCTTTGTATTTTGATTTTGCAAGAATTGGTTTAAATTATTTTCAAGTGAGACCCTCTGATTATTTTTGAGAGGGGAATTTGTTGTTGGTACCTATAACTGGATTTCACTTTGCACAAAATTTGGCTTGTGTAATATACAGCTCCTGGGTTTCATCTGTCAAAATCTTATTCTGACATGCTTAGCTGCTGTTTCTGTGTATATTTGTATTGACTACCCCTTAAAATCAGATGCCCTCCACCCACCCCACCACCACAAATTCAGTCCACATCAATCAAAGACCTATTGAAGAAGAGAGTTTGACAAGCTAAGAAAGTCTAGCTAAGAAAGTCTCGTTGAAAGCAGAAACTCTGACTCTGACGAATATTTTTACTAGTTTCAAAGGCTTGATTGACCCCTTGGGACTGAATCTGGCTAGAGGGTGCGAGAGTAAAACCTCGTTAAGCCAAAAATAGTAAGGTTGATTGGCTCATCCTCTTCTTGATGTTTTTTCCTCTTCATGTACTAGCGCACACACAATAATCTCCTTTTTAGCACCCCAAAAATGTTGTATCCAACTAAAATACAACAATTATGATACATCTCAACCTCAGTCTCAACTAGGCAAATTGTACATATTTCTTTGACCTAATGGCCACATCTTATTCGAAAGGACAACTTTTCCCAGCATAGAGCAGTTAAGATTGAAAACTATTGAGAGATACTTCATCTTAAACAAAAAGGACCACACAGAACATGGTGCATAGAACATTGTGTTAGAAGGGTCAGAGGAGCCACACCACAAACAAGGGATGAGATGTAGACTGACTTTAAACAAACCAACTTTTCTGATTTATATAGTACCATTAGAAGAGTTTGTGGAAACTTCATTACAAAGATTAGCTAAAATGAATTTGCTAACCAGTCACAAACAATTCCACAGTTTGAATGAAATATCTTCTATTTTACATCTACCAAGGATCTCTACCTTGGATATCTTACAAAATTTGTGCAGTATAGATGACATCTGCATCAATAACCCAAGCATCCTTGGCTCCAACACATTTGAGCCTTCTCAAGGGAAACTATATCACCTAGAATTATCCCGCTTTTACATTTTTTGATTCCGGAATAGACATCATTCTATTCATCCGAGACATGTTCAGAAAGGTACCAGAAAGAACAAAGGAAAAGCCACAAGTAGATATTGAGTCCACCAGTAACTCCTTTGAGGGGATGAAGATGTAGACTTGGAAGGACCAACGGTTGCATTATTAAAGATAGCTTTTTTACCCCTGTGAAGTTTAAAATCAGAAAACGAACATTACTATTGGAGGAGGGCAAGAATACACTAGTGTGTGAGTGTGTAGTTGAATAATGATTTAGTTAGATGTACATACCCAGTCGTCGCATAGAGACAGTTATCATAACCTGTATTGAGAAAGAGCTGTCAGACTAGATTTCAAACACAAGGAAGAAGATATCTGACACATCTTTGCTTGAAATATGGTACATGACTACTTCAGAATATGCAGCTCAAGTAGTGTTTGTAAATCAGCTAATTTTTCGACATAGAACGTCCTCAAACTAAAACTGTTAATATCACTCAGATACATGAGCCTACATCTGTCTACATATTGACAACATCCAGATAGCAGCATAAAATAAACCTTCTAGCTTTTTTTGAAACTGGTAATGTTACTGTACTTCTACAGCAAATGAACTACACTAACAATTGACACTGAACATGAGCCATTTTGAAATTTGACGGTTAAACTGTTTGTTCAGGGGGGGGGGGGGGGCTTTCAGGTTGGCCTCTCTACCTCGTGGTAAAATCTACGTACACTCGACCATCCCACCTATGGGATTACATTGGGTGATTGATGTTGGTCAAATCTGATTTTTTGACTTGTTGTATTTGATGCTATTGATAGGACTACAGTTTAAGGCAAAGAGATGTAATTCTATACCTAGTCTAATTGATCTGTGAAGGAGTTGATTAAGGTATAAACATGCATTAAAAGAAGAGAATGAAATGAGTGAGTCTACATACTTGGATTCTTGTTTGTTCTAACGCCAACTCCTCCAAAAGTGCAAGCAATGTCAGTAGCTCCATTTTGCTGGTAGTAACTGTTGAATGCAAAAGAAGCATGTGATGCAAGGTTATCAGGCTCGAAACAAGGTTGGCTAGGTTGTATAGCGGAGCAGTCTACATTTCCAGAACCACAAGCCCAACTCAAGGCATTCTGAAGTTCAGCTTCAGATGCAGAAGATGAAGCAATGCACCACGTTCCATTTGAACCGGTATTGTTTCCACCTGCAGTCGTGTCTACAACACCCTTACCGGTAAAATCAAGGTTATATACACTTGTCTGATCTGGGAAAAATAAACCCCAGTTCCTCTCAGATTCTAAACCTGGCTTCCTGTTCTCATTGAACAATGAGAAAACATAAACATCAACTGCTCCTCCTGGCTTCGCAGGAGTTCCAGTATTGTTGATAACATGTCGTATCAAATTTGTGTTGTAAGTCTGTGCATTATCTGGAGTTGCAGCTGTCTCTTTTGGTGATCCTTTAGATGGCCAGCCTGTCTCAGTGACCATGATATTAATTGTTTTGAAATTTAGAGCCATTAAAGCATAGTTAATAGCATCAAGCTGAGCATCGAACATGTTCGTATAAAGTAAACCAGTGTTGGGATCAATCACTTCAGAGGATGCCTCAAATAGAGCATAGTCTAGGGACACATTGGTAGAAGAATCTCTATATGCATAATACGGATACAAGTCGATCATAAAAGGTGACTGATTCTCTGCAAGGAATTCCAACATCGGTTTTAGAAAAAAGGCGTGACTACTGTTAAATGCCCCTGCAGAAGGTGGGAAAGATCGGGATAATATGCCCAATGAATGGGTACTAGAGACTTTAATCCTCCTATGAAGACCAGCTTTTTTCAAAGCTGTAAACACATTTTGCATTGCAGGTACCACCAGAGCAGCTGTAGTATTTGGGGCTTCCGTGAGTTCAGCACCAACGGTTATGGAAGTGATTTTCGTGACTGGATAGTAAGGAAGAATGCTGTTTTTTAACCATGTATTGGCATTAGACTCGAATTGAGAAAACGCCAACAAGTCTGAGTTTGGAATCCCAATCATAAGCTCAATTCCAGTATTCGCAAAGGCCTTGAGGACCTGGATATTTGAGTCGTATATCCTTACATATTTAATGTTGTGCATTTGAATGAGCTGCACAGCTTTTTCAGGTGTAGGAAGATCATCGGCATTTCGTCCATAGCAAATTCCAACTCTGCTTGCTCTGCAAAGGCCTGCCATGTGGTGAAAAACGGTCAGCAGTCAGCTCAGGAATATTCAGACGAACTACCATGGTAACACACAATATATAACTCATTCTAACACGGACAAACGCTAAAGTAACCAAATTACGATTTCCCTGGCAAAGGTTTAGGCATATACATCACCATTTGCTGTCATTTTGCAGCTTAATTGTTACTGTCTATATATTTATTGCTTTTTCAACAACTAAAACGAATCCCCCCACACTCACAAATCATTTCATTATTCAATAAAGACAAAGTAATGTTCCCTTTAACTAGATGTTATCTAACGAAGATACATATATCTACGTAATTAAAAGAGAAGGTATCAGTAGTTGAATTTCACTAATATAGTTGGTCAAGCATAGCCCTTTCGACATATTTTCTGGAGTGGTCAAGTGAAATGATAATAAGAGACCATTCACCTCAATGAAAAAAGTACAACCCAAGAAACACAATGCTGCTCTGATTTGCGATGTGGGGCACGGACAAAAAGAAGTAATCAGGTGAATGAATTCATTTGACTATCAAATTCATTCATCGTTGCTCGTTAAAAATTGAGACTTGTATGCAAATCCAGTACTTAAAACCAGAGGTGGAACCACATTCAACTATTAAATTCATTGTTGCTCGTTAAAGATTGAAACTTGTATGCAAATCTAGTACTTAGAACCAGTGGTGAAGCCACATGTATTCAAGGGGGGTCTCATCAATTGACACCCCATTGTCGGAAATTACATGTATAGCTAGGGTAAAGAAGTTCTTTTATGTATATATACTATATATTGACTCCTCTTGACTTCTTTGTTATTTACTCCTTTATATCTTGACACCCCTTAGGCTAAACGAATATCCTGACTGCACCACTGCTTAGAACCAACTTCTCTAACCTCCTCAAGTCCAATTATAATTTGAGGTTTTAGCAGATAAATAGCTAGTTATGAAGAGGAATCTCGAAACCATTACAAAAGCAATCAACATCACTAATAAAGCTAGAAAAGAACAGCATCCAAAATGCAACCACCATATTCTAAGCAGTCAGTAACAATTACAACACAAAAATGCATATATAATGGATCACAGCTAACAAGTTCTGTCGTTTTACACATGTTATAGTACTAACACAAGTCATGGAAATGAACCAGATACAAAAAGCAGAAGTAGTGGAAAACAGACAAATAGTAATAAGTTCAACTAAAAGAGGACACAGTGGACCACAAAATTAGAGTTATATATTTCCTTCAAGTCAATATACACAACATAAGAAGGGTTGAACACAAGGTATTTACTTCACTTCAATACATATTTAAGATTATTTAAATGAAAACCCCAAATAAAGTAAGGCATAAGCTGGTCAAAGTTTACTGCAAAATCTAATCTTTATTCCAGAAAAATAGTTACATACACTAAATATAATGATCAACACCTATGATTATAGCACTGGAAGCTGAAACAAGATGTTAATATGAGTGAAATTATCATCAAGAACCTAGATAATCAATATCTCCCCCCCAAAAATATGCAGTTTTGATTAAAGAAATGACAAGGGTAGAAGAACAAAGAATCAGTAAGAGCAAAAATATGCTACTACTATTAAAATGAAACCCCCAAATGAAGCAAGGTATAAGCTGGTCAAAGCTAACTAAAATAATCTAATCTGTTGGGCACAAAATAGTTACATGCACCAACTGAAACAAATAGTTGAATATGAGTGAAATGCATCATAATGAACCTAAATAATCAAACATCACTCAAACAACAACCTGTTTGAAAAGTGTAGAAGTACCGCGAAGCATTAAGAACAATGAAGCTCATCACTCAAAAAATCTGTACTTTTCACTAAAGAAATGATAAGGGTACAAGTACCAACTACCAAGAATCATCAAGAGCCCACAATGAAGCTCATCACAAAAAATCTGATCTTTTGATTAACAAATGAAAAGGGTAATAGTAACAAGAAGCATAAAAGAACAATGAAGCTCATCAATCATAAAAATCTGAACTTTTGATTAAAAACCTAAAAAGGGTAGAACTTCCAAGAATCATTAAGAGCTCACAATGAAGCTCATCAGTAAAAAAATCTGAACTTCTGATTAACAAATGAAAAGAGCAATAGTAACAAGAAGCATTAAGAACAATGCAGCTCATCACTCATAAAAAACTGAACTTTTGATTAAGAAACTAAAAAGGGTAGAGCTACCAAGAAGGCAAGAATCATTAAGAGCTCACAGTATATCTCATCACTCAAAAAAATCTAAAGAAATGAAGAGGGTATGAGTACAATTACCAAGAACCATTAACATCACACAACATTCAGCTCATAACTCAAAAAAATCTTAACTTCTCACTAAACAAACAAAAAGGGTATACTCACCAAGAGCACAGAAGCTGCAAATATGATACTAAATCATTAAGAGCTCACAATAAAGCTCATCACTCAAAAAAAAAAAATCTAAACTTTTTACCAAAGAAATGAAAAGGGTACACATACAACTACCAAGAACCATTAACAACACACAATATTCAGCTCATAACTTACAAAAATCTAAACTTTTTACTAAAAAAACAAAAAGGGTATACTCACCAAGAATCACTAAGAGCACAGTAGCTGCAAATATGATACTAAATCCTCTTGCCATTCTACTTCCTCCACACCAACTTTGCCTCTATGAATGTACTTATTCTCTTTATTTACCTCAAGAAATGTGCTTTCTCTTTATCAGGCAAACACCCTTTTTACCACAACGGCTCTTTCTGAGCTCAAGAAGACTGTAGCCACTGCAAAAATAGTACAGAACTCTGTGTAATTTTCACAAGTTAGTGAATGTGTGTCGGACAGTGTTACCGGATTCAAGAATATATTATCAAATGGAGTTGAGAGAATTAGCCTCGATTCCGCAAGCTTTAATTAAAAATTATAATTTTTTTTACAGTAATGTTAGGCATATTAGCATGTATGTACGCTGTTCCCCCACCACAAGGAAAGTATAAAATATCGACTTAGCTAGCGTTTGGCCATAGATTTCCAAATATTTTTGGCAAATATTATTTGAGTGAAAATTTGGGTGAAATTTCACCATGTGTTTGACCATAAAATTTGGGAAATATATTTCACCTATTTAGAAAAATATAATTTATACACACAAGTTTTAAAAACTATCAAAACTAACTAAAAGTTTGTATTATAACTCAATTGAATGTTCATTACAACAATAACAAATAATGTCCATGACAATAAAGCAATGTGGTAATTTGGAGTGAGTGCAACAAGAATTATACCATACATTGTGAAGTAGACAAAGTACATGACTTTGTTACCTAAAGCCAATTTTTAATAATTTTCATCAACAATCATATCATTATTTAATATTCACTAAATATTTCATCACTATTTTGGTGTTTACGTAAAAAATGATGTAATACAACGCAAGCAACAACTAAAGAGGGTGTTTTTGTAAAAGATAAAAGATTGAGGTAAAATTTTAATTTTTAAAATATCCCAAATAATGAGATTTGGCCCAAATACTAGAAAAAACTAGTATTTGGTAATTTGGGATATTTGCCAAAAATATTTGCCAAATAATGGCAAATTGTATGGACAAATATTATTTGCCAAATTTTTCCTAAATATTATTTGGAAAATTTATGGCCAAACGGGCTTTTAATGGTCAAAAACACAATTTCATATTACGGTGTTAAATTTATTAAAAATATTTATTTTCAATTAGTAACAGTATGTGTAGGTCGATTAAGCATTAACGTGTGTTTTAAACACGAGATATTTGATTACGTTATATTCAAGATTATTTAATCGAAATATAAAATATTTGACTAAGAGTGAGAGAAATTTATACTCTATCGTCAAAGAACTTTGGAGATCCAATTAATATATATATTCGCAACAAAAAGTTATAAATGCTCCCTATCCAATGAGACTATTCTCAAGTTTCGACTTAAAATATTAAATTTAAAATGAAGAAATATTTGTTGTTCTACCATAATTTGTATACTGTGATTCATTGTATTTTGTGTATGTAGTCGTATAATTTTACGATACGTACATAAGTATTTAGGAGTTCAAAATATGAAGCGTATGAATTCGGTAAAATTACAATTTTGCCCTTGAATAGAAACTTTCGAGTTTTTGACTCACCGCAAAGAACATGATAAGAACAAATGGAGAATGTAATTACGGAGTTAGTATAATGAGATTTGTTAAATTAATCATGTTATTATGTTTATCGTCGTAGAAGCCGTTTCCAAAGAAAAATTATTGAACTTTAGCATTCAGTCAATTAATCCCACGAACAAAAAAATTTTAAGATCAACTCGCGATTTTTAAAACTCATAATATATAAATAATAGAGTTGATGCTAAACCAAGTTGTCCCAACTAGTGAATTATTGAGGCACCTTTTTCATTTGAGCTTTTGTGTATTTCATAATTCATAAAGTTAGTTTTTTTATTCGATATTTAAGATTCATATTAAAAATTTAATTAAATTGATAAAACGCGTTGCAATATCTATTTAGATCAAAAAATAATATTTTTATCTTTTAAAACTCATATTTAAAATCTAACAAAAAAATTTCAATCATTTCACCACAATTCAAAGTTTACCGTTTACATCTCGTCGGGTAGAGGGAGTAGATCCCAAATGTGAGACACGATTAAACTTTAGTATCAAAAAAATCTTAATTTCTGAAATAAAATCTAAAGAATCCATCAGGTCCCATACATATTTTTAAAAAAATTGAAAAGACATTTATAAATCATTTTTAATGTATAATTGTTTATCAAATTTATCCGTTATCTCTAACTCAATCATTTAAAAAAAAGATTTTAGGATTTAATTGATGTCTAAACGCCTAATAAGTCTTTTAAAAGGAAATAATTAGGGGTATCAAATGTACAAACGAATTAAAATATATTGAGTTACAATTTAAAGTATTTCTTCGTATACCACTCCATTAATTTTTAAGATCAAACGAGTTCATTAGCCCCCAAACTAGGCTAGGCCGGGCCGCGAGGACCAGTACTCATTGCATTTTCATTAATAACAGCTAGTAAATGTGCTCATAAATAAAAGATCAACATTTTTTCCATCGATTTATAAGTAGTAAAAATCAAATACAATAAACATTCTGTAATATTTTTGCTCTGTTCTTTTTCAAATATATTTTCATTACAATACTAAAAAACTAAAGGGAAGAATAAAGAAAAGTACCCAAAAAAATACTCATATTGAGGGGTTAAATTTTGTAAACAGGAGTGATTCCCAGCAGATGGAAACACTTTCTCATGACAACTGCTGTTGCCTCACACAGTAAGAGTCTGCTTGTTTCCGCGGCCGAGCCAACGACCTGCAAAGTTCCGAAATATATTCATAAATACAAGCCATCCCAGATTTATTTAACAGTATATTTTTTCGTGTACTATCGAGTATCCAAAGCCATTGGTCCAGCTGATCTAAATTCGCGTTAGAGAGGGTTGCTATGGGTAAAACGTTCTCTACTGAAGGTTGTTTGTTTGGTTTGGCTTATATTAGGTGCTTTTGAGCTATAAACATCCAAACAATCTCTAATCCTTGTGTAGATGTAGTGGATGAGTTCTCCGTGCTGGGATAGACTCTTGGATTGGAACAACTATTCTAAGAGTTCCAACCGATGCACGTTCCCCAATTGGCTAAATCACCGCTTCAGGTTAACCCTTTTCCCTAGCTGGATCTTAACTCATCCTACAGCACAGCCTAACTGGATTCTGTATTCAAGATTTTCATGAATCTTAGACAATGAACTATAATTATTTGGTGTTCGATCAGTGAGTGGTTCAAGCTGGTCTATAGCGACTTCAGCCACCAGTTTATAGGGGGCATGGCATTTGTTTGGTTTAGCTTAATTTGTTGGTAGGAAAATTTCATACCTGACAGTTGGTATAGAATTTGGTGAAGTCTTCAGATATATTGTAAAGATATTCACACACCAAGTGTGGCGAAAGATTGGTACAAGCGTCTTCAACAATCTGCAAAAGAGACGACAAAATTTTTACTTGATTAGAACTAGGCAGAAGCAATAAGAAATCATTTAAGTGATAACAAGATTTAAAAAATTCTTACTTCAGCAAACTGGAGTAAATGGAGGCCTAGCGTACGTTCATCTGGATGAGCCAAATCTATTGCCGCACTCTGTCCAGCGAAAATGAATTGATAAGCACCACAAATAGTAATTCTACATCACTCTTGTAATTTTAACATTACTGAAATATCTGTTGCACGGATGCACCAGCGCGAAGGTGTGAGAGGTTGGTGGCTATGGATGGTTATAGGAGAGGTAGAGGAAGATTGAAGAAGTATTGGGAACATGTGATTAGATAGGACATGACGCAGCTTTAGCTCACCAAAGAGATGAACTCGGATAGAGATTATGGATGACACAGATTAGGGTAGAGAGTAAGTTGGGTAGTTGAGAATCGGCTTAGTCTTTCATACTAGTAATAGTAGTATTACTCTGGGAAAGTTTCGTGTTATTCCATTTCTGTTCCCAGATTTCACTAGATATGTTGTCGTACTGAATTATCTATCTAACATTAGCTAAACTGCCAAGTTATCACGTGTTTGCCTACTTCAAGAATTTTTCGGTGGCCATAAAGGGGGCTAAAAGCAAACGGTTGAAAGGTTATTCGGCCTACCCGACTAACTCATGGAGAAAACTCTTGACAAAGAAGAGTTCAGTTAGGGCACATAATATAGATGAGATTATCAGATTACCTTTTTTAACTCCTCTATATCTTTACCAGATTTCCTGATGATTGAACAAATACGAGCATGTGCATAGAGCAAATAAACAGCGGTATTTCCCTGCCAATCACAGAAGAATACAAGAGAATCAATTCTAAACAGAGAAACAGAATATGAAAGGCTGTAGCAAAAGAAAGTAACTAAGAGAACACGTCCGTACAGATGGAGAACAACCACAAAGTGAAAAACATGGACTCCTCAAAAAAATCAATTATAAAAAACATGTAAAGACTCTTGTGCTTCAATTATAAACCAAGTGAATGGAATAACTGAGTTGTTTCTGTATAAGCTAAAAGAATTTAAACAGGAGCCAAATGACTTTGCAATTGGTCAATTTGAAGAATTGGAATCGGGTCGAATAAGCTGTTGAAAATGATTAACAGATTTATTCATTTCATGAAACGATATCCATTCACATACCTTATCACTAAGCATCTGATCAAAATTGAAGGTGTAATTGGTCAGCCTGTTGTTCTTCAGGTCAGCATATCTGGTTTAAGGTACCAAAAGAAAGGGAGAACAAAAGAAAAGTCAGGAACTTGCTGAGACAAAAAGAAAAGCATCTAAACATATGTAAAGCAAAACTCTTACTACGTCAAAATCACCTAATGTAAAAACTGCAACGATGAGATATCACATCTAAAGATACACAAAAATACACCACATCTTTTTAGGCAGAAAGATGTTTTCCAAGATTGAAAATGTTTCTTTCTAGTGCTCTTTTTATGAAATAATTGACTCCGTTTCAATTTGCTTGTCAGAGTTCAAGAAAATAAAGAAGAGTTTTGAATCTTGTGATCTTAAATTAAAGATATGTGGAATGTACCAAAATGTCTTTTAATCTAGTGGTCCTAAACATGTAATGTGGAAAGTAGGAATTAAAGAGTTGCAAAAGAAAAAAAGGAAAGTGCATTCTTTTTTAAATAGATTAAGAAAAGGAACACAAGAAGAACAAATTGAAATGGAGGGAGTAATTCCTTTGGTTCTAGATCACTGCACGGCAAATTTGACTACATGCGGAGATTAAAGAGTTAATTTAAGTTGTTTATATCAGTTGATAAAATTCTAATTTGATAGGGAGAATAACATATCACAGATGAAAAGTTTCAATTGTTGAATAAATGTTATGTCTCAACACTAAAAATATTTCTTTCTTGGAATAAAATGATAACACACAAAAAGTTCTTTACTCAGCATGAAATTGGAGTATATTACCGATGTTATAACCGACACTAGGGTATAAGACATTGTATCTTCCCTTACCATTACCCATTTCATCCAATATGTTCTTATTTATATATTCCCTTTCTTCCAAATTGACAGTCTTTAATCATCTAATGAATATATTTACTTCTTTAGAACAGAAAGCCTTTAAACAGCTATTTACGTTCTGGCTTCAATAAGAATACTTTAAATGAAAAGATAACTACCATTAATGAAACAGTTGAAGATTTCCTTTCTTTAATTAAGTTGAAGGCTTTCATGTGTAAAGAACCTTTATCAAAATATATATATATATATATGTGTGTGTGTGTGTGTGTGTGTGTGTGTGTGTTTAATCCAACAATGGCTGAACTTGAAAGCTCTGGATCAAATTCACCGGCTCATTTTTTATCTCCTGCAGAGTATAAGGTAGCATGCACAAGGATGAGGAACTTACTTAACAGCACCGTATCCTACTGCTTCAGCAGTTTGCTCTAGTTCCTCAGCAGTCCAATCTTTAGTCTTACCTGATAAGACAATCATGAAATGTATAACTTGAAGTAATACTCTTTCGCAATTTCACTACATTATTACCCATAGTATTCACAAGAGAGAAGCTATGACGAGCAAAGACATACAAGCAGAAAAGAAATTAAGCCCAAATGCCATATACCAAAATTACATCAAAACATAGAGCACACCTCTTTCTTCAAGTGCTGCTTTACACCGCTTCTTGGCATCATCAAGCAAATCAACCAGCTTTACCACCTCTGTACTTCGAGTACGAAACCGTTTCCCATCTTCCCCTAAAACTAGACCAAATCCTACATGACTGGCTTTAGGATAATCATTCTCGTTTGGAGGAAGCCAGCCTGCACGTTTTGCAGCCTAAAAGAGAATTTTACCCAGAAGATAAAAAAAGAAGCATGAGTAAAGCTCAATCCCAACAAATTTCCTCCATTGTATCATACTCCACCAGAGGAAAGAGGGGTATAAATATCAGTAACTTACAGAAAAGACCATCTCAAAGTGCTCACGCTGTCCAACGTCAGTCACATATATCATCCAGTCTGCTTTTTCTTCATTTAGTCGATACCTACAAAGATGCAGATAGGAAGCTTAAATGAAATTTAATTGTTACTTCATAGCATCCCAATGAAAATTTCCTTAGCAAATTCACAACTCCCTCAACCCATCTAGTTATCTTCATTACTGCACAATTCACAACTCCCTCTACCCGCAGACTTCACAAATTTTCACTTGTCTATAGAAATCACTAAAAAGATAATTTCCCCCCATGCTTCATATAAAAATCATATGCCACTCGTGTAAAACCTCAATTCTGATACAAGGGCAGAACTGATCACCCATTGGATCACCCACTAGAGAATGCGCATTCAACTTTCAGCAATGAATATTTCTTTGTTTTTTTGGTTGTTGATTATCAATTACTTAGAATCAAATCATTCGATAAAAGAAAATAACCAAAATGACATGTGTCACACTTTCTTAAGTGAGACCAACTCACAACTACCATTGAACCTATATTCTTGATGTGAAGAAAGGTAATATTTGCAAAGTCTATACAGAAAAACAAATTACAACTAGAACTAACCATAGAGCAGTAAGATCGGTTGAAGCATAGTTGAAACCACCATCCCTCTTCACAACAATAAGCGGTATTTTCTTCCCTTCAATAAAGATGACGCGGGCTCCTTCACTTTCTTCAATTAATCCCTTCTCATTAAGCATCTCTAAAGCTTTGGGAATATACGGATTATAAAAGCTTTCACCCTAACGAAAGAAACACCAAATTAAATCCATGAGGCTTCGCTCACTCATAAAATGTGCAGGAAAATACTCAATAAAGAAAAAGCATATAATCAGCTGGAAAATCCTCCAACTGAACACCTATCAATTCTTCCCGGGTTCTTTTACGACATATGACAGGATAAACCGTAAATTGTAAAACAAATAACTAATTTACTGAAAACAATACCAGAGACTAATGGCTCAATTATAGCAGCCATAACATATTTTTTCTTTGACAGGTAAATCCTACACCTAATTCAAGAAATTAGCTTAATACATCATGTTCTTTCACTCCCCATCTCATTGAATAAGTTTAAATCATCAAAAAGAATCTATAACCAAGAAGAGGTATAAGAGTGATGAAGCAACGCAACACTGAAAAAGCCTGTACAAACTCTGCGATTCGACAGATTAGATTACGACAACTTCTATTCTGAAATTAATTCACTTGTTTTTCTTTTCAGCAACTATTATTATTCAAATCACAAGGCAGCTGCAATGTAAATAGGACCGTTCCTAGTAATACTTGAGCAGCAACACAGTCTTTATCTCTTTAGATTTCATGTATACAAGGAAGGACCTCTAGAGTAGTCTCCTTGAAACTGATATTGAAAAAAGGTATTTGGAAGTAGAAGTTGTGTTTGAACAAGCATTTAACATGAAAATTGTAGAAGTTCCGTGAGCAAAAAAAGATCATTTGAGAAACTGGTCAAAACCACTTCCCAAATTTGAAACTCATCTTCAAAAAATCAGTTCAATGTTATAACCAAAAGCTGTTTTGAAAAAAGTTGGGAAAATGCTCATGTCCAAATGAGTCTGAAGTAATTCACAATCATGTCAGAAGTTGAGATTTTGCTCCTTGGCATTTGAGTAAAGTTATAATAAATAGTGATTGTGCAGTTGTACTGAACATACAATCTCCATTTATTATCAAATTGATTCTTTATCAGATAAAAATAAACTAAAACAAACACCATCAATGTCAATTTGGCATTTTACATTCTAGCGCCCGGTAACTAACATACATAACCACATATTGCAGTCCCCTACAATCAGTAACACTATACTCTATTTCATTTCATCATTCCAAGACCTTCTCAACTAACAGAATCAAGTTTTTAAATAAGTCGGAGCACAAGGATGTAAGAGACAGAAAACAGATTCTCACTTTATCAGGTGCTAATGTTAGCACATAAGTACCTGTGCTATTTTATAGCATGAAGTATTGAAAAACCTTGTCCATACTCCATAATTTACAAGGAGGCTAAAGAAAACTAGCATGGCAATTGCAGTACACACTCGAGGACAACCAGAGAACTACTGCATGTCCCCATAGAGCCATCCAAAGTTCTATACATATTAAGTGGAAAAAAGAGTCAACTGTAGTACCTTTTCCTCTAAGTGAACCCCAAGTCTCTCATAAACCTTCTGAAATTCTTTTCGGCTGATTTCACATATTTGTGCCCATGCCATCCTGTACTTCTCATCCCCACCCTGTAAGACATGCACATGCACAGGTAAGAGAAACACATCAGATACAGCATTTCACTTCAAAGTAACCAACTATTTGCACTGATCCTTCAGTAAGGGAGCTATCCATTATTGTATGTAATCCCTTTTCACTCTAGCAGCAAAAGAGAAGCAATAGAAATAACAGAACACATTTATCAAACCCCACACCAAATAACAAACTAATTACTCAACTCTAAATAACCTCTCAAAACAAGATGTGATCATACATGCCAAATTTAATATGAAAATAAAATGAGGTTACCTGAAGACTAACGACTGCCTTTTGCGCCCTTTCCTTGAAATCTGCATCATTGTCAAATCTTTGTTTTGAAGCCTTATAGAATGCCTAGCAACAAATGAAAATAAGGATTACCTCATCGAGTAAAATAAATTTCTGCCTTCCTATCCACACAACAGCCTACTCATCCAAGGAAAATTTTAAGAGACATGATATAAGGCATGCTTGCTACGAGCAAGCTCAAAATCTCTCAAGTAATCTTGTGTAAGCATTAAAGGTTGCCAAATATGTACAATCAAAATCTCACCATTTTAAATTTTTTAGAACCAATAACTGCAGATTCAATGTATCAATCACTTTTTCAGAATATAATTTTCACTTTATTTGAAAAATAGTGTTTTGGCAATGAAAATTATCAATCCAACTTGAAATTGTATTTCCAATTCGGGGAACAGCTTATAGCATGTTTCCAACTCACTTTTCTCTTTCGAAGTCGTATTTAAGTACATTCAAGCATGATCATTATTGCAAATATTCTTTGTAAAAAGTAATCAGATACAACTTCAGCTTCAAACTCCAATTCCATAAATTTTAAATAAGAAAAAAATATTTGGAATACTTGGCCAAATGCCTAGGCAATAACAGGTCAAAAAATAACTGCAAAGAAAGAGCATGGGTAAACAAGGGAAACAACACTAGTCAAATCAGAGAGTTCTATCCATAGCTAGACGGTAATATGCAGGTTGCATGCCTCTATCAGAATCTAACTGTAGATAACATGAAAAAAACAACTATAGTGAATAAAACCAATACTCACCTCCAGATCTCCGATTGCTGGAGCATTACCAGCTTCCCAATTAGGAAATTTTTCATAAAGGAACTCAATTAACATTCCGAACTGCAGAAGAAATAACGAGTATGAGGCCCTAAAATAAATCAGTATGGAAACAAACATTTCTAGTAGAAGACACACTTTTCCATGAGCTTGAAAAGACAATTGTTGATCAAGCAGCTCATAATCATTGTGTCGGTTTGAAGATAGGAAAAACACTTATGGTTCCCTCGTATGATTATGTTAAAGCACATGCAGACCAGAAATGATTTGCAAGCAAAGCCAATGTATATATCTCATAGGTATTACTCTTTTTCTAGATGATGTATCTCATAGGTATTACTCGTGGGAAGAGTATAAGAGAATGAGAGAATACTGAGCATGAAATCTACCTGTGTGCCCCAGTCACCCACATGGTTTCTCCGAAGAACATCAACATTGGAAAACTCCAACATACGGGCCAGAGTGTCTCCAATTATAGTAGATCGTAAATGACCCACATGCATCTCTTTTGCTATGTTGGGTGATGAGAAGTCAACAACAGTCCTTTTAACAGGAAGCTTGGGTGCCCATGTCTCAATGCCATCTATTAGCATCTTTTGAAGACTCTGTATCAGTAAGACAGAAGTGTTATTGTGTGATTCTAACCAACCAACTAAAAAAAACTGCCAGAAAAACCAGAACTGATTAAAGAAAATACCTTCGCTATCCATTGCCTTGCTAATACAATATTAACAAAACCGGGTCCTGCTATAGAGCAATTCTCTATCATTTCCGATGCAGGAAGATTTTCTATAATTGCCTAAAATGTGAAAGCAACTGATAGTAAGTTGGAAGCTTTCACTTCTAGAACCATGTTTGGAAAAGAAATGACGTAGAGATTAACAGGATATCTAATCACCTTTCCAACAGGCTGAGGACCCTTGAACTGTGTACCTTTGCCTTTAATTTTATTCCACAAGCTCATTGCATTATTGCTGCCCAAAAGTTTCAAAGTGAGAAGTTACGAATTAATCGATTCATTACTGACATAATAACAAATAACAGCTAGAAAATTAAAGGATAGTGCTCAACGTTAGAGAATAATCAGATTAAGCCATACCATTGATAGTCACCATGTTTTGGATCATTGCAAATAGCAACCAAAGGTTGTACATCTGGAATATCAGGGAATGCTGCTCTAAGTGATTCCTCAAACAGCTTTGCTATTTGCTGCTTTTGACTACCAATAATTTTTTTTTCCTGTTCAGAGAGGTGGCATAAATAACTTAAATCATGCTTAAGCCTAAGTGGTAATGTTTACGGATGGCACTCTTAACAAGGATGCTATATTATGAGATCATGACTTACATTCTCCATGGTTGATATTGTCCTTAAAGATACTCCAACTGCACCAAAAAATCTCCTAGATGTTGCTCTGAGGACACCTGTCTAGTGTTACCACACCACAACAGAAATTACTTAAAGCAATCCTATATTGCATCTTGTTGAATAAATAAATAGAAGTCAAACTCTTTAAAAGCTTAAGCTTTTAGATGAAACAGTCCTACACTACAACATGGTATCAACACGGTATCAGAACAAATAGAGGTCCTACATTAAAGTATCACCACCACAAATTTTCAATTATTAAGTAAATTCACTTGTTTGACCAATTAAAAGGAATCATCCCCACATGTGATTACTGGACATACAAAGGAAATCTATATTATAGTACATGGAACAATCAACCCTTGGGGACAATTTAGATACTTGAAAACACTAGGTAGTGCCAACAATTTAACATGTTGCTTCCTTAACAGTGGTGGTTAACATGGAAGATCATAATAGTTTGCATCTCATTTGACATAATTTAAATTGTACAAAAGGTGTTAGATTTATTAACCAGCAAAAACATCTCCTTTTTTCTTCTTCTTTTTTTGGTCCGGAAGAAAAAATTGTATTAACCCTTCTTTCTTCTTTTGCTTGTGATACTTTAGTCTTCAATCAGTTCAAAGTTATTCACTATCTTTTTTTCTTAAATGACCCTCTACCACGGACACTTCAATTTTCTCTTCACCACAAGACTCATAAAATTGCTAGGTTCCTCAATTGTGTTCATTCTTAAAATTAATTGAACCTTTTACATGAAACTTGTGCACGTCAATTCTAACTGTCTGTCCAATGAATTAGTCGAGTTGGGCACAAGTTGGTCCAAACCTCACAATTGTTAGAAGATAAGAATGAAGGGTTCGCCGATACATTACATTCCATTCATCATGAACAACATTAAATACATGACCTACATCCATTAGAAAGACATTGAGCAAGCTATAGCCTACAGTGTTCTGCAACATTACCTTCAAAAGTAGGGTTGTCGATAAAATTGACCAATTTGGGGTCAGGGTTAGCATTACACAGACCAAAAAAAACATTCCTAGTTTCAACAGCCAACGTCCAGTTCACAGTACTAAACTCAGTGAAATTAAGTTTAATTTGTTGGTTTTAATCCCATAACGAAAACACACCCAACAAACCACAACAAGCTTATCTAAGCAGTAGATAAGCATAATGTCAGCTAAATTTACAAGAAAAGCAACAACAACAACAACATACCCAGTGTAGCCCCACAAAGTTGAGTCTAGAAAAGTAGTATTAAGTCCCCCATATAAATGGGATACTAAGACTACTAGTATGGGCAAAAAGAAAGACAATGCACATCCAACTACTAAACTTCTGCCCTAATCTGCATTACTCCACACAATTCTTATCTAAGGTCAAAAAAGCATATTCAAAAAACAAACACAAGTAGCACACAGCAAATAGCTAAAAGCATTTCATACTTGTCTGAATTACTAACTACAAGACTCAAGAAAAATCCACACAGTAAATAGCTAAAAGCATCAAACTTTAACATAAACAATGGTCAACAATCATAACAACATTATCCCATAAAGAAAACACTGTATATTGCACTTCATACATTCATCTCAATTACTAACGACTCAACTGACAAAAAACCCACATAACAAATAGCTAAAAGCATCAAACTTTACAATTAAAAATGGCCAAACTAATAACAATATAACATTATCCCATCTAGCCAGAAAAACAACACCCAAAAAAAATTTAAAAAAAACCCACAAACCCAAGAAACTGAGATTCGAAGCTTACGGGTATGGAAGAGAAAAGGAGAGAAATTGGGGTTTAGAAGCTTAGCTGATGGAGGCGGAGAAAGTGAAAGTAATGGTGGAATTTTGAGGGAAATGGCGAAGCTATTCATATTCTTTATAAAGCTTTATTATAAGTTGTGTTTGGGTTTTTATTTTTTCTCTTTTCTTTTTTTGTGGGGCTTTTGGTATTTAGGGTTTTTTTTTTAGGGATTTAGGATAGGAGCTAGGGCATCAATTTGGCAATTTTGGCCCTTTCTTGCATTTGCCTATGAGAAAATGCCATGTCATCATGTGACTTCTTTTTGGGGGTGGGGGGTCGTCCTCATTTGGTATTTGTATCAGAGTTCCATTGATTTAGATTTACATTATATATGGTTTATTCGAGAATCTCACTCGTATCAAAGAAAATCGAGACATTTGATTTGATACTCTTATTGGAGTTCGACTGGCCGAGATTCGCATCGTATATGGTTCATTTTAGAAAGCACTCATATCAAAGAAAATCGAGACATTTGATTTGATACACTTATTGGAGTTCGACTTGTCGAGATTCACATTTTATATGGTTCATTTTAGAAAGCACTCCTATCAAAGAAAATTGAGACACTTATCTCATGTTTGCTACGTCACAACGTTTGATGGTCATTTTCGTGACTATTTGATATTTTTACCAACTTATTTCAAATTATCTGTTTTGTTTCTTTAAAAAAACAAAAAAAAAGTTGTTTCATAATATATCACTTTAGAAGTTTATGGTAAAATTAATTATATTTTCTCATGTTATTTTTCATAGTAAGTGTTTTTTTAAATTATAATACATAAGAGTAAATATTTAATAAAGAGAAACTATATCTCAAAAGCATAAATAAGAGTAAAATAATTAAAAAAAACTGTCCTAATTATTTAATTTTTAAGGAAGTGTAAAAATAAACACGATTGATAATTTGAAACAAATTGAATTAGTTTTTTTTAAAAAAATTCCATTCGATGTCTGGAGCCCACATTGAAACTCCGACTAAATTTGAGTCCATTTGCGGTGGCGCTCCCAACAAAATTTTCTCCAAACTCTAGACTCGAACCCAAGATCTTTGACTAAAGGTGGAGTACTCTCACCAATACACCACAACACGTGTTGGTGAATTGAATTAGTTAAGATAATAATGTGTTACTCGTAAGTTGATTACGGATTAGATTGATTCTTTTTAAGATAATTTAAGCGATTTTCACTTATATTATGATGTAAATTTAAGCTTAATCAATCTTAATATAAATATCAAATATTTCATTTTTATAAAAAAAAAAATCACTTTAAGAATGTTTTCTACAATTATCATTTAAGTTAAACTATAGGTGCCACAATGAATTGATCTAGTCAACCCCTTTTGACCTATATTTTTTTTTATATATATATATATATATATATATATATATATAGAGAGAGAGAGAGAGAGAGAGAGAGAGATTTTCCTATTTGAATTTTGACCCTTTTTTTGCAAGGAATTTTTTTTCTTGCCCGGTACACAAAGTAAAATTTAATTTTAAAAAAAAGTACTTAACTTGTAATCAATTTTGATAATTAATAAAATATATTCAAAGATATAATTAGAATTTTCACTACAAAATATGAAATCATAAAGAATATATTAAGAAGATATATTGATATACAAAAGAATACTCAATTATGATAATTTTATCACTGCGTTTTCTTATAAACGACAATTACAACTAAACTTAATATGTTTTTGTTTTAAAGATCAAATATGAAATAGTTATATGTCTTTTATTTTTCATATATATTTCAATTTATTTACTTGGTTAGAGTTATACTAATTTTAAATATTTCCGTTTGAAATCATGCCCCATAGAGTTAATTTTGTAAAACATAACTTCAAGTTGAAATTCAAGATCATATATACAAAAATATTGTTGAGTTTTCACAAATCGATTCACATATATTACTAACTTAAATTTTATATTTAAAATTTTTTACTCTGATCTTAATGTATTTAATTACGAGAGATATTAAACACTCAAATAGTTATACGTGCACCAATCCTAACAATTCAACACACATTTAAAAAAAAAAAACTCCACTTTACTCCTAAAATGTCAAATGTGATTTTAAAACGATAAAAACTAGTGAATTAATTCAATAATAACAACGATAACTATACTTGAATTCATATAAGTGAAGATCGGTTATATGATTTTTCATTCTTCACTTACGCTCATATCAGATGATAAAAGATAGTAAACTACCAATATGAAATTGAAAATTTAATATATTATATTGGGTGACTTCTTTTATCTAGCTTAATCTTAGTTGATAAAGTCATGATCTATAAATTTTGATATAAAATATTTCGCTTTCTTAATAAAATCTTAATCAATAAAGTTACTCGATATATATTATCGACGAAAACATAAAAAATAAAGTTTATATATATATATATATATAGATACATAAATTAGATAATTAATTTGGAGTATTTATTTGTAGTCATTGTACAGTCCCCTGTTTATAACAATCCACAGTTTGTTCTTATCCAATTATCCACTGCACATGTCAAAGTCACGTGATAGAACTAAATATTAATATAATTTTTAGTCCTTTAGTTATTAATTATTTTTTATTTTAGTCCCTACAATATTTTACTTATTTAAATTTGACTTTCAAGTAATTGAAACATGCACTTCTAATCCTTTATATATATATATATATCATTTAATTACTTATTACTCGTTATGTTATTTTATATTGTTATGCTAGATTCGATAATAATATATTTTTATTTTTGATTGGTCAATTTAGAAAAAAACAAATTCCTTAGTAAGAAAAACGTTACTTATCGAACGAAATTAGAAAAACTAAATTTTATAAATGATATTTTAAATTCATTATTTGTTTGTCATCTATCTAATGTTCGAACGTCCAATCCTTGACCATTCCACATATCATCATCCTCAAACCTTCACTCTCCATTCCTTAAATATTTTGTTATATTACACATAAATATTTTTAGAATAAAATATTTATTTACTCGCTGAACACTAGAAAATAGATAAGAAATCCATCGAATTTTATAGAATTTTTTCCCTTCATATTAAGACACACATATTATTAAAGTTACAATATATAAACGTACAATATTTAATTCAATATACTAAAAATTCATTTTCAATAATTAAAAATAAATATCAAATATCAAACTTTCGATTTGATAAGGAAAATCCCAATTATATGTCCATTCCTTGTTACATGTTTTCTAGTTTCTACCTAAATATAAATACACACTTCAATTAATCCAATATTACAAGGACTAAAATTGATACTTATCAATACTTAAAAGGACCAAAAAGTAAATTTCATATCATTTTCCTCTATATATAATCTCCCCCAAAACCCCATTAATTCACACACAAAAATCTCACTGAAAAAAAATAATAAAGTCACTATGAAAAACACATCAAAAAGTTCCAAAATTACCCCCAAATCAAGCCAAGATGCGAGAAAAGACCGGCGATCGGCCACCGGAATAAGTGGATCTCCGAAGAAAGGCGGCCACGGTGGAAAGTTTACTTGGGCCGGCGACGGAAGTTATGCTTCTAAGAAAGAAGAAGCTGATGCTGCTGTTGTTGTCGACGCAAATGACCCTAATTTTGATGAACCGGAGGAGAATTCGATTGATGAATCGTAGATTTGCATTTCGAATGATTTGAATTGCTGATGTAAATATTGAAGAATTTGGTGATTTTTATGCTGAATTTAGAGGGGGAAAATGGGAATGGAATGGAAGGGAAGATCTGTTATCTGTGTTGTATGTTTTGTTTGATAAATAAAAATATATTATTTTACCCTCTCTTAAATTATAGATATTGTTTTGTTTTATTTTGATGCATGAGATATATTTTATTTTAATCTCTTTACTTAAATGTTTCGAGTTTCTGAAAAGACTATACTTGAGCTAAGGATATATCGAAAATAGTCAAGTTAAGGGTAAGGTATGGAACGGTTTACCTTCTCGAGATTTCACTTGTAAGGAAAATTAGGAATGAGTAATAGGACGGGAATTAGGGATCAGTCTTATTAAATAAGGTAGGAGTAGGTGAGTTAGTATCGATCAATAAAGAAAAATATTTAGTCGATAGAGGATGTTAGATCTAGAGAAAGCATGTATATGTTATCCATAGACCAGATATTTTCTCTAAATTTCACTAGTAAAATCACATTGTTTATGTGTTTATTATAGTATTTGCTAGATGTCTCGAATTTGAGTTAGGTTAATTTGGAATCCATAAATTGAGAAGATATTATTTGATATCAAGGTAATCAAGAGTAGTAGGGTTTAGGTATAGTCGAACTTCTTTAAATTTCACTTATGAGAAATTGTTTACTTGTTATTGTTGTTATAATCAGATGTCTTGAATTTAAATTACGAAAATTTAAATCCTTATTATAAAGTGTTAATCTTTTCGTGAGGAGTGTTAAATCTTTTCACGCAAAAAATATAATTGAATCAATATATTACGAAGCTAAATGCAAATAGGAGTTGAAGTATGGAAATGAAGTTCCTAGGGTAGAAATGTATAATATTTTCAAATTCAAATTAAATTAATCAAATCAATAAATTTCAGGGATTATCATATTGTAGTCGTGCAAATTGAAAACCACTTAAATCATATAAAAATGAACTCCCAAATACTTGCTAGCTCAAAGGGTTTTGATATGCCACTCTACATTTTAAACACACAGTTTTGATTGATATTTTGTGATTTAAGTTTTATATATTGACGAATATAAAATATTTACATAATTAGGTCGTTTATAGATTTATTAAGGTAATTTTTTTTATAAACATTAACAAACACAAAGTTTTGATATGTACATGTGTCATTTCTGTGTGCAAGTTGTTCATAAGAATCAACTTCGTGAAAAGTGGAAACATTGACCGTAGGGATCACTTGATAGATATTTTTCTAGAGGAAGAGAAGCCCGAATGATATTTTCACAAATAATACAAAGATTCACGTTAGTCTACCGCTGAGGACTAGTGATGCTTGTGTGATGGCTCGAGCAACTCGCCAAACTTCATGTTGTACAGAGTGCCACGAGTCTGAAGAATTCAGGCTCTTGGCACTCTCAATAGCGTCAGATATACCGGGGAATGAATTAGACCCATAATCATTGTGTTTTGCTGGCGCGTAAATCTGAGTAAAAAGTTGTCATTGGATCCAATTTTTCATGAAATAAATAAGTACGTGATATCATTTGGTATCAGAGCAGGACTCAAAGATGACTTCTTACCAAATGTTTGTACCATGTCCTTGACGTAAGCCCGTCTCTGTCTGTGAATGCTCGTTCTGTCATTATTAATCTATCGTTCAACTCTCTCACTGATGCACGACTTCTTTTTGCTTTGACTGTCTACAAGTTAAATCCATGTGAGCAATCTTAAGTATATTTACTGTTAAATTATGTGATCAGCTCATCTAAAAGCTTACGCTGTTACAAATCGGACATTCGATAATAGAACTCGTGTCGTACCTTTATGTCGTTCTTAATTCTTGTGGCTGCTTTTCTGAGTTTTTCAATAGAAGCATACAAAGGAACAAGTGAAATGCCCTTGTCTGATATCTCAGCTTCCAAGTATTCTGCACTTTTCTGTTTCACAAATATTGAGAACATTAGTGACATTTCGTTTGTAGCTACGCTGACGATTCAACAATACCTGGAGCTCATACGCGTACGATAGGTAATTAAAAGGCAAAACTTCATCGTCTGCAAGTCGAAGAGCTACCAAACCCCATATGCTTGCCACTGTAAAAATAGTTATAAAATTAGATCGATAAATGGACAGTCAAATGGAACAAAGAGCAATGATTCGTTACAAGATAGCATGGCATAACAGTTACTTTTTTTATGTATAACATGATTATTAGTTACTCGTTGGTGCTAGTTATCTAGTTATAGAAGCGACCCCATAGGCTTTTGCTTTCGAGTCTCTCTAAAATTGTAGTCATTGTAAAATCGTGGTTTATTTAACCATCAAAAACTCCCAAGCACAGAAATATGCACATAGTATGTGCTTGTTATGTCGCTCGCACTCTCCAAAAATGTTGTTCCATTCCGGATCCTCGAAAAATACCTTACTTTTGAGTATCTGATACTGATACGGACCCAACAACATTTTTTACCTGTCCGAGCAATATAATGTGCTTGATAAATGACGATATATAACTGTATGTGACATCTTAGATTTGTCATCTACATTTGCTTTTCTACTTCATAGCAAGTTTCAGTATATAACGGGAACAATGCAGCATATAGCAATCTGGAAAAAAGGCGAAACAAACCTGCTACATGCCTATGAAACATCGGGTCTCCAAATTTCTTCATCCAAACAAAGTCATCGTACATCGAGTGGTATACGGGGTAACCTGCAGACGAAATATCGAATGCCTATACTTTAAACAGTTTTTGCAATTACAAACTCAAAAAATAACTGAACATGCCTTTTAAGGTAACGAATATCTTGTTACCTTCTCCAAAAGACATGTCTAGTGTTGGAGACCCAATGTGTTGAACAAATGCCGCGTAATCAGATCCAGCTCCTCCTAATCTGCCGAGCTACATGAAAACAGATAATTTGGATTAGTCTGTCTGATCTTTTTCAAAGTTGTAAGTTTTTAAACGAAACATTAAGGTACCGATTAAGATGATGTCTAAACTAAGGCAAATACTTTATCACTCTCACCTTTACTGTTGTATCATTGCCAGAGGCGAGCCAGGACTCGTAAATCGTTTGTAACGAGTTATCAGGATCTTGGACCTACCGGGAAGAAGTTAGTTCAAGATATGTCAGAAGTTACCATAATTAGTTGCATATAAGAAAACGAGTTCGAAATGATTAGCAAACACTATAAAATGTGGAATGTTGTTGATGCTTTCGTGTACATAACTAGACTGTTTTTTTTGGGTAGTCAAGATCAAAATACCTGCTGAGCAGCTTGTATGATTAGTTCATCGAGCTGTGGTGTTGCAGAGGCTCGAAAATCTCCAGCTTGAACAGCGCAATCAACGTTCAAGTAGGCAACGACCCTTGCAGCTAGCATTTCCCTATTTTCTTCAACCCATTCTGTTGAACCTATCTGAAATGAGCAGGTTGTTAACATTTAGTTAATGTCACTGTATGTTCTTGTGACATAAAAGATTTGTTTGTTATACAAATATGTTCGTGTTTATCTAAGAGAAGAGACGAAGGGTCACCAGGCCATACTCCTCAGCGTCCCAGTTGCATAAGATGATTGTTCTTCGCGGTCTCCACCCTCTCTTTTGCAGCTTTTCGAGCCTTTGTGCAATCTGCATTTCACAAGTAAACCAGGTAATCGTCAGTTTATATATGTATATATATATTTGATTCATGAAATCTAGAACCTTGACGTTTTAGGTAAGTTCTCTGGAGAAATAATACCTCAAGTAGGGATGCTGTGCCACTATTCGGATCAACAGCTCCAAATGTCCACGCATCACGATGATTACCTAGTATAACAAACCTGGACACATCTTCCCTTGAGCAACACAAACATTTCCTAGCAGATATTTTTAGTCATCTTGTTTTATGCTCACTAATCTATAACTATTCCTTTGTTTTATAGTAGCCGGCCCCAACTCGTCAATCATTCAAATGACCAACTAAGCCTCGAACCCAGACTAGTTGAGGTCAATTATATATAAAGTATGCATTTCCTGGCTGAAGTGATGTCAAATAACTCATGAAAAGTTGAAAGTTAGAGAGGCGCACCGATCAGGTTCTTCTTCTCCTTCTATAACTCCAATAACATTTTGGATTGTGCTTATGACTTGTTGTCCCTACAGAACTTACAATCATTCAACAATCCCAAATGGACGTGTAGACTACTACTCATTTTTCAGTTCAACAATCCCAAATTGACGTGTAGACTACTACTCATTTTTCTTTCTAAAGGAAAGGGTGAACCAGATGACATAAACAAATGACGGTCAGTTCCGATAATCACTTTCAAGCTAAGTTTTTCTCATATTCTGTAAGAAGGATCAAAGTGCACTGAAAGAACTTATCGGTTCTAGCTAGTCATAACAACCAAAACAGGTTAGCCTTCGTTTTCCCCATTGACTAGTCATATGTTGTTGATGAATCTGTGTCACCACTATAAAGTGCTTTTTAGTTTTTACAGTTTAATAGAGAAAATAGAGAAGAGTTGTTCCATTTAACATGAATCGTTTCGTTTTTAGTCTGTTCCAACAAGAGTGACACTTTTCTAAATTTAGAAACAATTTTACTTTAAACTTCCTAATACCTTAGTGACATTCTCTAATAGCTAACGGAATGTCATAGCATGTTTAAGACCACAAAGTTCTCCGTCCACTCAACACCTTCACATAAAATGAAACAGCATAGTTACTTACTTCATAAGAGAGATTCGCAATTGCAGGTCCCGGCCCAACTCTATAAATAGGACTATCTTTTCCTCCTTGCCAATCCGCATTTGCTACTTTTCCACCAATAGTCCTTATGATTGCATCTCCATCAGCCCAAGAAATTGGCAATGACGGTATCAATGGTACATTTCCTCCCTCGTCAACTTCCTCGTCTGATAATCTCTCACACTCTCCAGTACTAGGCCACCCTGGTGTTGTAGGATCACCAATTCCATCAGACACTGATCCAACTTGAACTCCACTTGGTGGCATCCACTTATCGTCCGGAAACCATTTTTCGCCACCGTAGTCCTTTTTATCAGTAAAAATTAACACCCCTATTGCACCAACAGCATGAGCATTATGTACAATGTCTCCCCTGTATATCTTCCCGTATCTTGCCAATACAACAGTATTAGATACATTAACTCCCATTTCTCTCAATGTCGCATAGTCCTCCACACGCCCGTAATTTGCATATACGACAGCACCAGTTGCAGTACCTGCACAGGCGGATCCAATAGCTACTTGTTCATGACTTAATATTTGTTGAATAAAATCAAAATGTCTTCAAATTGTTAGTACACAAACAATAAGAATAACACTACAGAACCAAAATGACACTTGTTTTGACTTAACGTAGCCATGTTTCTAGAGGATAGTTAGTTGAAGTCTCTTTCACGAGCAAACTGAAGAACAGTAACAATACTATCTACGGGATTCAACTAAGCTAGATACGAGGTAGCCTTCACAAACGATAATTATACTACAAAACCAAAAATGACACTAGTTGCTAGACTTAACATAACCATATTTTTTGAAGATTGTTAAAGTCTCTTTCACGAGCAAACGGAAGAATATTAACAGTACTATCTCTCGAATTCAACCAAGCTATACAAGAGGCAACATTCAAGAATGTCGCTCTTCTATTCTCGACTCTATGATTTCACCCTATGATCAATGATCTCTCTCAAATGCTTTTCAAAATAATTGCTTATGATTTTCCAAAGAAACCAACCCTATCTAGCTATCATATCAAGGATGAAATTAAACTAAAACAAAATCGTTCAAACTCAATTTCAAGATTCATAAACCATTAAGTAAATTCAAAAGACTTGAATGTATTTTATACCCCTTCCGTTTCAACTTGTTTGCCTTAATTTCCTTTCCGTCATTTTCCAAAAGAATATCTTTCCTTTTTTGTCAACTCTAACTTCCCCTAAGACATTTTTAAGACTACACAATTAAAGTGCATTTCGATACATTCTAGGTATATTTAGTATAAAACTACAAGATTCAAAAGTAATCTTTAATGTCTTAAACTCCGTGCCAAGTTAAAACCAGACAAACAAATTAAAAACGAACCGAGTATGTCAATTAACAATACTTGATCTACCATAAGCATGAAAGCTAGGTAATACATTATAAGACCACGAGATTCAAAAGTACTCTAGGCTACCTTAAACTCCGAGCCAAGTTAAAATCAGACAAACAAATTGAAACGAAAGTAAGACCACGGGATTCAAAAGTACTCTATACTACCTTAAACTCCGTACCAAGTTAAAATCAGACAAACAAATTGAAACGAAAGGACAATTAACAATACCTGATCTAGCATAAGCATGAAAGGTAGGTAATACTTCATTAGCCACCTCTGCATATGGATCACCATCATAAATCACTTGAAAAAGACCAAACTTTATTGTTTTTTCTGAATATTTTAGGGTTAAAGACCTTGAGACAGGATAAGTTAAGGCAACATCATAGGATGTTATATGTGATGGTATGTTACAAGAAGTGAAAATTGACAAAACATAAGCTGCTGCATCAACATTAGCTTGTGAACCAGCAACATGGGGTCTCTTAGTTAGGGTATAGAGATGATTTGCTATAGAGGAATTATCAGAAAAAGAATCAGATATGAACAAAGTATGATAGTAAGATTTTGGTGGGGTTTCCAAGAAAATGAAGGAAATTGAAGTGGCTAGTACTATCAAGGTGAAAAATGTTAACTTTGTCATCTGATTTTAGTTTCTTGAAATTTGGTCATAGATTCTTGATTTTTTATTATTTTTTTGTGATGGAAATGGTTTTAAGGTGAAGTTTGAGCAAGAAAGTTGAGTTCTTTATGTTATAGTGAGTTTTATAATATGTCAAGATTGTGTATTTTGGAGGGTTTTTTAGGCATGAAAATGGACAAAAATGATAGGTAAAATAACCATTTTTTTTTTGAGTGATTTTTTTTTTGTTTGTTTTTTTTAAGGTAGTTTCAGAATCTTTCATATAGAAATGGTTGGATTCTTGGAAATATGTGTGTCACTAAGAGGGGCCAGGACTTGGGCCTACAATTGGGGCGGGGTGAGGGTGGGGTGGGGGTGGGGGTGGGGTATTTGCATAGTATGATTGAAAAGAAAATATATTTAAAAAGAAAAGAAATAATATATTTATTTGAAAAAGGATATTTTTGACTCATTTAGTAATTATATAAATATTTTTGAATCAAAGTATTGACGGCAAAGGTATATTTTGAATCAAAATATTAACGACAAGGGAATTTTTAAGTTAAACTATAAACTGACACATAATTTAAGGGTATTTCACTTTGCAAGACGCACTATGATGAAATTCTAAATTATATTAGTGAAACTTCATGATAATATCATCGAGTTTCATATATTGAATTTGAAACTCTATAACATGACAATTTTGTAATTATAACGGTTGAAAAGTTATTATTTATGAATTTTACTAATTCTTTTATCCTCGTTAGACAAATAAACTAATTTCCCTTTAATAGCAGTAACATATTCAATATAATTGTGAGAACAATAAGTCTTCCATGTAGTATATTGACTCAGCTTATTCCTATTTATGATGGGAACAAAATCATTTCAAGATCTAATTAAAATCCTTATATATAACAATAAAAATAAATGTTTTAGAATATCTTAATGGGACAATTAATTTGCTTTATTTTATTATTCTGACATATATTTGGTGAAAATTTTGTCACCAAATTTGGATATAGGATTATTAATGGAGAGATGGAAATTTCAGTGGCTTTTATTATCTTTAAGAAATGAAGTCAAATTTTTCAAAATTTATTAAGAGTTTATGGGGGGGGGGGGGGGATTTATTTCTAAATCAGAAAAGTGTATAATGAAATTCAATATAATGTTTTTAGGGAAACTTATATAAAATATTTATCATTTATAGCAATAATATTTTTTTTATTTGATCACTTTAAATTCAATTATATAATACAAGTTTAATACATATTACAAAGAATAATTTATTATTCACATTTAATATAAATTTTAATAATGAATAATACATTTATCACATATTTTAATACACTTATAATACAATATGACAATTTTTTACCAAACAAACATGATATATTTCAAAAAAACAATTAAAATTCATATATATTGCATACATAATTCACTTCTAATACATATTATAGATTTAACACAGCATTGCTATAAATGATAATAAGCAAAAAATATCGCTAAAATCAATAATTATTTTTTATAATGTATTAATTTATGTAATTTTTCCATGTTTTATATTTAAGAGATTGAGTGTTCAAGCTGGACAATATTGGGCCTGATATATATGTTGTATACTTGTATTGGGCTTCACTCATAATATTGGGCCTTAATGGATCATCAAAAGTTTTCAATAAATGGGCTTGCCGCAGCCCACAAGTTTTATAACAATGACCAATAGTTTCGTATAATTATCGTATTGAATTGTGTGATCAATCTAAAAATTTGATTTATTAAATAAAATAACAATCTTTATCATTTAAAAAAAATTATATATTTATAATGCAAGTTTTATAGTGAGGTAGATACCAAGGGTTGTAATGGAATGTACGTAACCTTTACATTTAATAAGAATCTCAATATCCAGTATTTAAAATTTATCAGCTAATCCAAAACGACTCTCGATTATTTAAATTTGCTTTGGTGTTGGATATGGTGGCAAAAGAAACAATAGTGGAAGTCTTTTTTCAATGGATATCATTTTTAAATTGATTTTTTATTTTATGAAAAATGCCAAAAATATATGTATATATATATATATGATTGGTATATTTTTTCCACCCGTGAAAGTAGTTTGTAGATAATTCCAAGAGTCAAGAGAAATGATTGGCTACCAAAAATTCACAAAAAGGTAACCAAATTCTTGACTTTTTGTGCTATAGATTTCATATATGTCTCGGGGAGACTAAATACGAACACGTAAAATAAACTTTTTTGTCGATCCTACTTAGTTTATTGAATTATTTTTTAGGGAAAAAGATAGTTATATTCGAATTGACATAAATGAATGCAGATATCTTCATATTTTTGAAACATTGATGTCTCTGTCATTCAAAAACTATAGCATATATGTCCTTCACTCTATCGGGAGACTAAATAGGAACACGTGGCGCAAGCTTTTTCGTCGATCTGATATAAATAAAAATATTGGATCGATTAATAAGATTATGACATGCGTATGTCCGTTAGCATAAAAAGTATATATGCTTTAATTTTTATACAACAAACATATTAATACTCCTAAAATATAACAAAGAATATCCATATATTTTACACAATTTAATTAATAAGTCTTTGTGATCTAGTCCAAACTTTACACATAATAAGAATTTAGTGTACAAGGTTTTTCTTTTTATAATCTAATAAATAAGTTCCTAACTTCATTTAGAATCTAATATTATTCCAATACTTTGTCTCCTTTCTCCAAAATATTTTAACCATAAAAAGTTATTTTAATTTAAGGATTCATTTAGGATTAGAGAAAATTATTAAATTTTAGTACTTTGTCCTTCATTTAATTTTTGATTTGACATTATTTTGATTTTAGACTTTACTTTCTAATCGAGCTCCAACCTTTGACGATTATTTTAAACTATAGTTAAAAGTTCAAACATCAATCCTCTATTAAGCTCGTTAGGTCAAGTTTATAGACCAATGAAAAAACAGAAGTCGTGTATATCAATTAATATATATAATCATTTTGAAAAGAATTTAGACACGTAAAATCTATTTATTTTACATTTAAGTTTTATCTTCAAAACCCTATTAGACTAAATAACAACCTTTGGAGGTTTTTAATTTGAATTTAAAATTTAAAAAAAAAATCTAAATAAAAAATGTCTTCCAATTAATGAGTTTTAAACCATATAAATTTAAATTAATCGATCGCAAACTGTACCGTAAATAATACTCTTTTTAAAATAAAAGAACAGTACCTTTAAATTATTTAATACCTACTATGAATATCCTAGTCTTTTTACTTTTCCAACTACTATATTCTAATATTATTGTTCTTTTCTAATCATCCATTAGCATTTGAATTTCTCTTTTTGTTCATCATGCTAGATAATAATAAAAATAATCTTCTTTTTTTTATGTGGTAGGTTAAAATATGACTTTAAATATATCCATGACTAGTTTGGTCCCTTAAATTTAATAAAAGTAAATAAATTTGGTCCCCATCAAATATATACATATTTGATTTGACAGAGATTCGTATTCGGTGCTTGAATGCAATTTCGTTATTTTAAAATTTAAAATGTAAACAAAGTAAGATTTGATGAGATTTTTCTGATGTTTTTAATGAAACGTAGTGAATATTAGCTAAATTTTCCATAAATAAGCAATAAAATGTATTATACAGGAGACTTTGATTAATATGTTATTTTACTGTATAGTGGCTATTTAATTAATTATGAAAAGGCAATTACTTTAAGCTAAAATAGTAAAAATATAACAAAATAAAAATAAACAAAATCATTTTACTCATGGGAATATATTCACTTTCCATACATACAACAACAGAAAGAACACTCACGGGAGCTAACAAACAAACAAAAAAAAAGAGCAAAAGAGGGTAAAAAATAAATAAATTAAATTCTTATATATATATATTAATTAAAAAGACAAGTGTTAAAAATAGTCTTAATTCGACGCAAATTATTAATTTCGTCTCTGAATTATTGACAGACTAAAAAACGCACCTTTATTTAGCAAAATTTAGATATACCCTCAATCTGATCCATGACATAACAAATGGTTTTAGACTCTTGTAAAAATACGAGTCTCTTAATGAAAAATCTAAAGAAGTGTTAAAGACATTCCTAAACAAATGAAAACTAGGAATTTATTTCCCTCATGTTACAAGATCGAGCGTGTATGTAAGTTCAGTTAATCAAATAAAAAAATGTTTTTAAGATTATCGCTGATTTTACTTATTCAAAAACACGAAATATTTAGAGATGTTTTTCGATAGTTGTCTTAATTAAATAATCTTATTAAAAGTTTGTCTTTGTGGCCAAAATTCTTTCTTGTGAACACCCCACCACCCCTATAAACCACCCTACCCACTACCCACCCCCACCCACCCCCAACTTTTTTGCATTCATTTCAGTGGAAGCACCCGTGACACTCTCAATCCTATGTCATGACTCATGATTCTAGAATTTGTACCACTTTCTACCTAAAAGATGACTCATAATTATTCTCAATTTGTCCAACAATAATGAAAGTTGGAATTTTTATTAAGATGATTTAAGTTATAAAATAAAAAGAAAATATTTGAGACGTCGAGAGAGTCCAACATTTAATATATAGTATATTTATATTTTTTATTAAAAAATATGTATCATAGACAAAGCTGATTGTGTCATGTTCCCTTCAGAGATTTAATGAAGTAGAAGAAAACTATGATGAATCATGGTTCAAGTATTGATAAAGTAGAAAATATTATTCCTTCCGTTTGGATCAATTTATGTGTACCTATTTGATTAAGCTGGAAATTTCGAGAAAAAAAAATCTTTCTAGAAGTTACTGATATTATGTATGTCATAATATTTGTTTGGCTATAAGACTTTTGAAATTATTGTCTAATTAACTACCATGGATAACATTTGTATTGCCATAAAAACTTGTTATTAAGAATAAAACTTGAATTTGAAATTAGAAAAATAATTATCTTTTATAAACGACTTAAATAGAAATAAGGTCACATAAACTTTTTCAAAAGGAATATGTAATTTCTTTTGATCTGCTTAAGTATATATTATCATAGAGTTATCTGATAATTATAGTGCAAATATAGAGAGACCTAAAATCATAGGTGATTTTTATTCATTTGCTTACATCTCTATATACATAGTTATTCGATATCTAAACTATTGAAAAAATATAACATTTATTCAAAAATAAGAATCGAAATATATATAAACTGATCAAAACACCACTAGCATTTTTTTTTCTTTAAAAAACAATGATATATGACTCATTACTCAAAACCACTTGAACTCCCCAAAAACCACACTTAGAATCACACATCTAATTATGTATATATAGCCAACTTGCAATACATTTTCAAACATCTCTCTCTTTAAACACTTTTTTTTTTTGGTTTTTTCTTCTTTTTATTCTCATTTGATAGCTAAATATTACTTTAATTTACAACCTATAACAACAATGCCAAATTTTAAACCATTTCTTCATCTCATTTTTCTTCTTCTTCTTCTTCTCATCAATTTTGACTTAATTTATTGTCACACAAAAGGTCTTAGGCCAAAAAAGAAGCAATTAAATGTGAACATGACACAAGTTCAACATTCTGAACAACAATTTATGCAATGGGTACAATATGTTGGAAGCTTAAAACATTCACTTTTTAAAACAGCAAAAAATAAATTATTCCCTTCATATACACTTATTGTTGACAAAAATCCTTCTCATGGTGATTTTACTTCAATTCAAGAAGCCATTGATTCTCTTCCATTTATCAATCTTATTAGAGTTGTTATTAAAATCCATGCAGGAATTTACACGTAAGTTCGCGCATTTTTTTTTATAACAGTAGTGTTCGTGTCAGTTTGTGTTCATACACGTTACTAATTTTTTATGGGAAATTAGTGATTTTGATTATTTCATCAGTAGTTGTTTGATGTGCGTGTAAACTCACTCTTATTGTTTCATTTTTGAAAATTAGGTAGTTGAATTTATAGTTTGAGTCAGTTTACGCGTATCTCAAATTTTTTTATTAAGTAATAATTGAGTTGCATGCAAGTTGATTTTTTTTTCAATTCTTGAAATTGAATATGCTATTGATACATCTACTTTATGTGGTTTTCCATTGATTTTTTATAGTAATTTTTTTTAATTTCCAAAATAAGAGGGAATTAAAAGAAAGAGAAAGACATAAAATTTAGCAATATGTAAATTTATTAAATTTTGAGTTTTTTATCCTCAAAAAGTGTTTTGTCTTTTGGTGTATGTAATGTCATTTGTTTTTACTTAGTTGATCTGTCTTTTCATAGCTTCACATGTTGGATAAATGTTTTGTCCCAAACTCAACATTTTGTGGTCAATTGTCAATTATAGAGAATTGTGTGATGAATAGAATTTTGCTTTTTGTACCTGTCCTTTGCCTTTTGTCATTTTAAAGTCTTGTAATCACATACAAAATGAGTAGTTTATAAATTATTATAGTGTGATCAGAAGATTACGAGTTTAATCAGCAAACACAATCTCTGGATACATAGAACTCAATATAATCAAACATTTTCTTTTTGAGATTCGCACGTCGCGAAAGCTAAATTCATCGAACTATCTTTCATATTTTGTTCAAACTATAATTAAAAGGTTATAAGTTCAAATTACAAAAACAATCACGTCCAGAGTTCAGACTTGTGCATTATGAGAGCTTAGTGACTCGAGTTAGGTTTTATATTTCTTTATAAGATGATGTATTTTTATTCTAATTATTTATTTATTTATATTTTTTTTGCAGGGAGAAAGTAAATATACCACCATTTAAATCATTTATAACAATAGAAGGAGAAGGAGCAGATAATACAATAATTCAATATGGAGATACAGCACAAACTATTGGCCCAAATGGAAAACCCCTTGGCACTTTTGGTTCAGCTACTTTTGCTGTTAATTCACCTTATTTCCAAGCCAAAAATATTACTTTTAAGGTAAAAAAAACATAATTTTTTTTTTATCTCTTGTTGGAATCCAACTAAGTTTTCGTTATGCACGGAGAACGAGAAAGTATCATATCATAGAAGTCTAATTTACATAATTGTATGGTACATTTCTGTTAGGTATCATTCGTTACAATAGATTGAACATGTAACATTCTGATCATAGGATAACAACTTTACTAGTTACGTTAAGGTTCTTGTTTCATTTATATCATTATATGTGCAATTTTAATTCACTCTTCGTTCTAAATTAGTAGTCATATTGTGTTATTAGAGTTGAGTCAAACTATATTAATTTTGATCAATATTTTAAAATTTATATCTTTTCGCTATATTGACATTCGATGAATTGCAACCGATCGTACTTTACTATAGTTTTTTAATATAAAGAATTTTAATAGTAAGAATATTATATGGATTTTATTTAATTTAACTTTAATATTAGTTAAATTGTTTCTCGAAAGAACTTCAAAACTAGTGCTCAATCTTCAACTAATGTTGCCTGCGCTCGTGTCAAATCTTTCAAAAATATACTACTTTTTAAAGGATTTAACATGCAATTATCTATATTTTAATTTATTTTTTTTACATTATCGTCAGTACATAAAACATAAACTCGTGATTGAAATGCAGAACACAACACCAGTGCCACCACCAGGAGCCATAGGAAAACAAGCAGTGGCATTTAGAATATCAGCAGATACAGCAGCCTTTGTAGGTTGCAAATTTTTGGGGGCACAAGATACACTTTATGATCATTTGGGTAGACATTATTATAAAGATTGTTATATTGAAGGCTCTGTGGATTTCATCTTTGGCAATGGACTTTCATTCTTTGAGGTAATTAATCACTTTTTTCTATCTCCGCGATTCACTTAACTGATTAAATTAAAAATAGTTGACGAATATATCATGTATATAATGTATATCGATTATGAAAAGTTATGAATAGTAAATCTGACTGAATATTTGTGTGGATTAAGATATATTTTTAGAAACGAAGGAAATTTCAATTTTAGTTCTTGAAATATTGGCAAATTTTGAATTTGTTTCCTATATATCTATAGTTATGCATATTCAATCTTCAATATTTAATGTCCAAGTACCCCCTCAACCTATGCCCGAAATCTCAGAGACACACTTATACTATACTAAGGTCCTATTACCCCCCTGAACTTATTTTATTAATAATTTTTTACCCCTTTTTAGCTTACGTGGCACTATCTTGTGGGCCCAACGATGGTTGACTTTTTCTTTCGAACTAGTGCCACGTAGGCTAAAAAGGGGTAGAAAATTACATATAAAATAAGTTCAGGGGGTAATAGGACCTTACTATAGTATAAGTGTGTCTCTGGGATTTCGGGCATAGGTTGAGGGGGTACTTGGGTATTTTCCCAAAAATATACACTCTTGGTCTTTTTTTTTTTGCTTGTGGATCTGTTTTTACGATACTTACTATATTTCGTACATCTCGAATATAGCATATTTGTCCCCATTTGTTATTTGAAATTTCGTAATGAGTCGAATAGTTTCATATTGGAGCTTAACCTATTTTCTCCATTCAATTTTAGCTGTTTTTATATCTTATATATAACTGACCTGAAAAACATGTATAAATCTTTTCTAATTTGTCATATAACATCTTAAATTGTACAAATAATTGCATATTATACATGTCACTATGTCAGTATATATAACTTAAAGTCAATATCATAATAACTTTTTGATTCAATACACATTACAACACATTTTCTCATGCTTCCCGTCTTCTATTCTAGTTATTTATACACCTTAACTACATAAAAATATATCTTCTCATTTACCATATAACTTCTTAAAATTGTACAAATAATTGTTTACATGCATATACATGTCACTGCATATAACATAAACTCGATATAATTAAAAATCACACATATATTTCTAATTCACTATATAACCTCTTAATATTGTACAAATAATTATATATATGTCAGTGCATATAACATAAATTCGACGTGATTAAAGAATCACATACATATCTTCTAATTCCCTATATAACCTCTTAAAATTGTACAAATAATTATCTACATACATATATATATATATATATATATCAGTGCATATAATATAAACTCAATGTGAAATCATGTGAGTGTTTTGATGTTGTAGGGATGTCATTTGCATGCAATAGCACAAGTGACAGGTGCTGTAACAGCACAAGGAAGGAGTAGTATGTTGGAGGACACAGGATTTAGTTTTGTGAACTGTAAGGTTACAGGTTCAGGTGCATTGTACCTAGGTAGGGCATGGGGTCCTTTCTCAAGGGTCATCTTTGCTTATACATACATGGACAACATTATCATACCTAAAGGATGGCATAATTGGGGTGATCCCCTTAGAGAAATGTAAGTTCTCGTTTCATTTTACATAACATCGTTTAATTACGAATAATTTATGAATTTTACATGGATGTTATGTTTTTAGGGGAATGTCAATTATCAAATTCTGTACAGAACTTGATATTGTGTGAATAATGTTATTTGCTGACACTTATGCTATGAAAATACTAAATGATGCACTAAATTGGCAACTTGAATTATTTTCTAGAGAAGTAAAGATAATTTCCCACCAAGTAAATTTTTTTCTTTTTTAGTGGTGCATTTGTGTTTTAGAAATCTTAGATTTGTTGTTGCAACAGAATGATATGGTTAATTTGGAATTTTTCGTGGTAAATAGCTTCGTACGAGCATATTTTGTTGGGATATAACAATCTAAAAACACTCTTAACATGATTTGATATCGTCAGTTTTGAATCATGTTGACATATTTTTACTCAAAATGCTTCGGACCACTAAGAGTATATCCAGCATATTGTAATGAATCATTCCTTTCAACAGTATCTCTTCGTATGTAATCAGAGGTGTTAGATTTGACACATGAATAGAAAAAATGTTGATAGAGAGCGTTTCTCTCGTAATAATCTTATATAGTGTAAATCTAAATTAGTTTTAATTTCAATATGAATATTAAACGTCAAAAACTAATAAAAAATAAAAGATATAAAATTGAATGATGATATTTTTATTGATCCAAACCTTGTTTTAGTTTACCTTTTAATACCACTCAAAAAGATAGTGCTAGTCCTTACCTAATTTTTTTAATTTTTAAAAAGATTAGATTATACCTTTTGAGCTATGGATAGCTTTACACTTTTTCATTAAAGAAAAGAATCTAGAACCTAGATAACTTTATTTTTTCTTGCCAAAAATACCAAAAAACAACCAAATTATAAACTATATACTAAAAGTTTGGCTAACTTTATAAGTCCACAAATTATAAAATTTTGTTATAAATATATAGTAAGCATGGGACGGTGCTGTCCTTTTTATCTATTACCTATATATCTATATACACACTATGATATTGGAAATTTGTCATATTCCACTATCTTCATACATAAATTATATCTCATATACTATTTTTAGTGTAACTATATAAATTTTCATTTATTATATGATTTGATGAGTTGAAAATTGCATCTTTTCATGTGAACCTAAGTATATATTTTAAATTATCAATTATAATCCTAACTGTAATGCACAATAATGAAAAAAGGGGTTGATTAGCTTAATTGGAAATAATTAATGATTTCATGCATGAAGACAATGTATTAATTATGCTTAAACACTAATCAATTGATTAGACAGAACCCTTCATGCAGATAATTTTATTTATTTTATTTTATTTTAATTCCCTTTGTATTTGTTTTTATTATTATTAGTACTTTTCTACTATTTTATCCGTCAATTTTTATTACTCCCTCCATTTAAAAAATGATGACCTAGTTTGACTTGAAACGAAGTTTTAACAAAAGAAAGAAGACTTTTTAATCTTGTAGTTTTAAATTAAAGTTATGTCAAATGTACCAAAATGTCCTTTAATCTTATGGTCTTAAACATGCAACGTAGAAAGTTAAAATTAAAGTGTTGGCCAAAAAAAGAGAAGGGTTATTCTTTTTGAAACAGACTAAAAATGAAACAGGCTCATTCTTTTTTAAACGAAAGGGTATTACTTTTTTGTTTCCTTCTACTATGGTTATCATTTAATTTGTTACTGTTTTTTATGTGTGTCTTGAGCTGAAGGTTTATTGATATCTCTATCTTCGTAAACACTACAATTCTCCAAATTTCACTTATAGAATTACATCGTATATATTATTGTCGATTTATATTTTCTTTCATATTTTTTTTTTTGGACAGGACTGTATTTTATGGGCAATATAAATGTAGTGGACCAGGGGCAAGTTTTGCAGGAAGAGTTTCATGGTGTAGAGAATTAACTGAACAAGAAGCTAAGCCTTTTATTTCACTTAGCTTTATTGATGGCTCTGAATGGATCAAATTTTAATATAAATAAAATTTTATTCCCTATTATTTTTATTTTATTTTGGCTTTATTTGTAAATATCCATGTATCTTTGTAGTAAAAGAGGCATAGAGTAGAAAAATATTTGTGAAAATAATGATAATTTAAAGGTAACATTTTCTTTTCATTAAAACGGTAGTTTATGAATATCATAATTTATATCAAGCTTTCTATCATGTAATTATGAATCATAATATTCATTCCTATCTTTGTAATAGCATTTCAAAGTTAATTGATTTAAGTGAAGTGAATCAAAAATCAAAACAGTAATGAAAAGAAAAATAAAGATAACATAATAAATAACAGATCATAATATATACCGAAAACTAAATATTATCATCACTCAATCATGTTCCATCAAATTATAAGACAACATTTAACTACGTACTAACTTATATCCTTCTTCTCGATGTTCACATCCTCTATATACTCAAAGTCAACAAACCTATTATATTATTTGAAAACAACAAAAATTCCTATTTTATTTTAAAAATATGAAACATACTTTTTCACATAATTTGAGGAAATTATTTATCCATCATTCCATCTTATGAATAAAGCCATTGTCCCAACTAAACAATAGTTTATAAATTCTTTTGGATGAAAATGCTCATTGAAAAATGAACATTAACTTTTTTTAATAAAATAGGAGGAAAACAATTGATTAATCATTAACACAATTAATTAATACTAATAAAAACAAGTTTTTATAGTATTAATAATTACACTTACCAAACACTAAAATCAACCTAGAAAATTAGTTCAATGCAATCTTTTAAGTCACATCATATTTGTAACTTTACAAACAAATATTCCCTTTTGTTCTATTCTCTATCTATTCTATATCTCGAAACTTTTACCACTTCTATGACTGCCTTGCTCGTCTTGAACTGATCGATGCAATTGTTTAAAAGTCCCTTTCACCTTCTGTTGAATTTCCGAGTTTGCTCATAACAACATTCTTGAAATTGATACTATTTTTTTCTTGCGCTTGCGAACACGATCTTTGCATTTTAACACCACTTGATGAAACCCTAGATTCCATCATTTCATTTAATGACATTTTTTTAACCCTAGATCCTAACTCTGGCCTTTGTTTTGGTGCACTATGTGACCTTAATTTAGCCTTAAATGATTGTGTTTTAGCCATGTAATTAGGATAATAATTATTATTAGTATCATAATAATTATTATTCCTAAAATAATTACTTTCAACACAAACACTTTTGGCTGTTGGTGTGTTGTTAGATCCACAAGAATTTGCAAACCTTGGTGTACTTTGGGCTGTTCCTAATGGTTGTTGGGCCCAATCTGAGGCCCATGAAGATAGCACTTGTTCAAATGGATCATCACATGGATTAGAAGCCCAAGTATTTGTTCTTCTGGATCTTGATTTGGGCCTTCCAGTATCCATTTCTACAATTTTAGCACTTTCTTCATTTATGTTGTTAGCCTCAAATGATGATGATAGCCTTCTACTAGACATTTGTTTTGTACTTCCACTTCTTGATTCTTCAAATTTTTCCTATAAATCAATGGTAACAAAGTCGAAGAGTCAGAGACGGATCTAGGATGAGTTCTATGTGTAAATGTGGATTCAGAATTTAAACATGACACATGACAGACTCAACACTGAAGGTATTGGCATCGAAGTTGTTTTATTTTGAAAATCGAAAATGAAAAGAAAAATATTAACTAGCCATTTTCATCACTATCTTTAAAAAATAGCCACTTTTCGACTTAACCTTTTAAAAAATAGCCACTATGGTGGAATTTTAAATTGCACAAGTGAAACTCTGATAATGTCTTTGAAGTTTCACTTGTTGACTTGAGATTCCATGAGAATGACTATTTTTCAATTACAAAGACTAGAAAGTATGTAAACGAGAACTTTTTACCCTGAAAATGTTAATTCAGTTAAACCTATAATATACGAGCTTTTTGATGCACAAAGCAACACATAGTTCTAAAAAGTATGTAAAACGAGAACTTTATACTAGTTGAACCTATAATATACGAGTTTCATCATCATCATTTGTATGATTAATCATTTTGGTTTAAAGAAAATGACAGTACGATGCACAAAGCAACACATAGTTCTAAAAGCAACACATAGTTATAACATACGAGTTTCATCATCATTATTTGTATGATTAATCATTTTGGTTTTAAAAAAATGACAGTACGATGCACAAAGCAACACGTAATTCCTAAAAAGGATGTGAGTGTGAATCCCAATGCATGCATTAGCGACTACATCCATCCACAGTACAAACACGTGACCTATAAACTCATACGAAAACAATTTTTGCGGTCGCTCCAACGCTCGAAAAAACGAAAACATATACATATAATAAGATCATTCAAGAGTGTAGATTAGGGATCTTACAAGTGATTTTCTTGGTTGAAATTGAGAATTTTGATGATTAACATAGAACCCTCCATTGATTTTTAGGGCACGAACACTTGCTTGTACTCTCATTAATGCTTGCATACTATGAAATGTAGCATTTGCTTGTCTTCTTACCAAATAACCCCTAACCAATGCTTGTAATTTTACTAATCCTTTTAATGCCCTCAATGCCTTTCTTGCCTGTTATAAACATTTCAATAATGACAAAAATAAATTATATACGAGTTTAACTTCTATATATTAACGTATCAAAAAATATGTATATATATAATTACAAAATAATTGTTTGTGCGTAAGTTATTCAATAACTTGAAAAATAAAACAGATTACCTGCTATAACATGAGGTGAATGAATCATATATAATAATAAAATTGATATTTTAATATTGTGTGACATAAAACTTGAAAAAACCCTCTAAAAATGATTTTTGGAAATTCAAATTATGTACTTCAAAAGTTTGATGTTGAAATAATAAAAAATATTATTTTAAAACAAAAATTAAAAAATATAAAGTCAATGTAAATATTTATTATATCATAGTATTTGACTAATATAAATTTATTATTATATCATAGTATTTGATAATAGATAATGAAAATTTATATTTTGTTTGACCGTAAAATTTGATTACATTTTAAAAGTTAAATATTTTGAAAAATAATTTCACTTAAACAAAATAAAATGTATATCCATACGTATTTTTGAAAACTCAAATTTTCAAGTTTTGAATTTAAACTTAATTCATTTAAAATAGAAGTGGTTCGTTTAATAAATAATTGCATTAAATAAAAAGTTAATTCTATGAACAAATGATTAAGCAATTATTAATTATGAAGATTTAATGAATTTACCAAAAAACCACGAAACACCGTTTGAATTTTGGTTGCAGCCATTTTTTCCCGGCCAAACACGGCGGAGCTTCTGCCTTGGCTAGTCAATCTCACCACCGCAACCGCCGCTTGTGCGGCGGCGAAGGCAGCATCTGCCGCCGCAGCGGTGGCAGCAGCCACCGCAATCGCATGCTTGCTCTGTTCCTTGTCAGATTCGTCACCGTAAAAAGAGCTCAGCCACGCCGCTTCCGCCGGAGTAATGTTGGGCGGAATAGTCGTCGGATTATGACACAGCCGGTCGGATACGGCGGCGACGGCGGTGGTGTCTCTACCGGAATGACCAAAACATGTTGTTCCAATTTTGCCCTTTTCATCAATCTCTAATTTTTTTATACCAAACAAACCTTTCAACCACTTAATTGCTTTGCCCATTTGGTTGTGTTTTTTTTTTTTTTTTTTTTTTTTTGAGAATTTTGGGAGAAAATAATGGCTTTTTAAAAGAGTGAAAGAGTGAGAAGAACTCTTAATATAAAGCTTAATATAATCCAAAGATTTTGCCATATGGTTGAAACTTGAAAAGTTGTCATAAAAAAAAAGTAAATGTAAAAAGGCCAAAAAAAAAGTAAAAATAAGTTAATGAAATTGAAGTTAAAATTTATTTCAAGTTTGAATTTTGAATATTACAAAAATCTTCTATAATAAAATGGATTTTTACATTTATAATTTTATGCCATGTAAATTTAAATTAACTAAAACTCAATTGACCAATATAAATATAAGAATAAAATGACACGTTTCAAAAGTCCATAATTACTTAGTAATGAAGTTAACTAATGTGCATTGAATAAAAAAGTTAATATATATATATGTTATACTTTTAAAGAAAATAAATTATATTGTATTAGTTTGACTATAATTAATAAATATGCATACTAGCAAGAGGATAGTCATAATTCGATATATGAAGTAATATTGTATATTCTCGCGAGATTTGAAAAATAACTTTGTACTTGACTTCAAATCACATTTATGTCCTTCAACTTTGAATATATACAAATAAACACAGGTATCATACAAATCATCATACATGTCATTTTATGTTATTTTTATACATGATATATAGGTCATCATACTAATAGAATTTATCGTTATTTTAAGACCCTTTTTTAGATGTACATATTAATGAGCAAGTCACCTTAATTTATTAAATAATTATAATAAATTAATATAATTTAATATAAATAACGTGGAATATAATTTTCAAAAGAGGAGGGAAGATTCTTCTAAAAGTTAAGTAATTGATAAGGACTACTCCTTCTAGGATTAGTAAAAAAGTGTTTGAAATCCAAATTCAACCAAAGAAATAGTTGTACTTACCTTATCGCAAAAAAAACTATTTTTCGAAATTCAAAAGTTGGTTAGAACTTTAGAAATATATAAAACTAAAAAATAATAATTAAAATAAAATATAATAATAATAATAATAATAAGAAGAATAGAATTGCACTTTTCGAACAAGTTAAGATCATTTATATATGTTAAATGAATTTTAAATTTTAGCCTTTTAAAATCATCGAGCTTCCTAGGAGGAAAATTGACATAAGTAATCGCTCACTAATGAAAAAAAATTAATAGATATATATATATATAATATACACACATTTATGTATACTAACAAACGGATTAAATATGTCTGATTGAATAGCTAATGTATAAATTTTTATTTTTTTATTCTCACTCGATATCTGAAATTCGCATTAAAATCCAATTAAAGTCACTTTATCAATTATTTTCGAACTCGAAAATAGTATCACCTCTAAAAAATGCACGTTAATTACTATAATTTATACATAGGAGTAGTTGTTGAGATCGCCAAATTATTCTCTTTTTAAAACGAAGCTTATTTTAGTAAAATAGATTATTAACTAGACCTAATTATCAATTTTAAATTACCTACCACCAAACACACAAAAAAAATATATTTTTTTTAAAAAAAATCCTTCTTTTTAATTTATATGATATAATTCGTGAATCAAATTTATTTATTTTGATTGTGAACTCATATATAATTTTTAAGAATACATCAAAAAAATTATACGAAAATAGAATTGATAATTAAAAAGACATACAAATAAACGAAGTTTCTTATTGTGTTTATTTTTCAATTTTAATTATATCATATAAATTAAAACAAAACGATAACTATTTTTAAAAGGGAAAAGGTAGTGAATTATTGATAGATAAATAGTCAAAGCTAATATGTCCCCACTTAATGACTTTTTAGACTTCAAAAAAGTGAGAATCAGATTCTATAGAAATTTGAAACATTTGTAATTTTCATTTTTCTCCAATAAATAAAAAAGAAAAAAGAGAAAAAGTGGAGAAAAAAAAAACTTTATGGAGCACAGTGTAATAATTAAATAAATAATTTGGAAATATAGTTATTTAATTGCATGTTTCAAGAAAAACTAAATAAATTAATAGTGTAACGACCCTCTTAGTCGTTTTAGAAATTCCAACTATTATTTTTATATTAACCTTTTTAGTAGATTTTGTAAATAATTTATATGACTTATAAGAATGAGTGACATAATTTTTAGATTTAATAAAGAATTATTTTGTTGCTAAGAATAATGAAAAAAAAAAAAAAAAAAAAAAAAATCAAATAAGTAAATAATAATAAAAAAGGGCAAAGTGCCCTAGAATATCACAAAGCCGCACGGCTTATAAGAAAAAGAAAGAAAGAACAAGAAAAAAAACGCAGATAAGAAAAGAAAAGAAAGGGAGAAAAGAAAAGGAAAAAGGAGGAGAAACAACGATATTTTTATCTCGAGATATCAAGGTAATTATTCTTATCCTTTCTATTAAATTTTTGTGTAACTAGGAATAGATTTTTAGGTTAAAACGTGTATAATTTATACTAATATGTGAACTTGTGAACTTGGTTATAAATGTGTATAAGTATTATGGTTCAATCATTGGACAATGATTAGTCCTAATCATTGGACAATGATTACTCCAAGATTAGGATTATTAATAGTGGAACGATAAATATGAATTGGAACATTGAAAATAAGTGGTTTCAGCAGATAGTTTTGTAGTCCACCATTGATGTGTTGGGCAGTTAGTTTCGACTTTAATTATTTTCATTTGATTATCATATTAGGATTCAAGTTTTGATATATTGAGATATGTGTTAAATAGTGGGTGCATTATGATATATATAAAAATCATTATAATTATGTTATTCGGAGAATCAAGATTTAACCCTAAACTTAAAATTCAGAAAATATGAGATTTGATCAATTGGTTGGAATAAAGATTTAGAACTTTTATTATAAATTTGGATGAGTTTTGGGTCTAAGCTAGAGATATAGCAATATTAATGTTGTTAGTTTCGAAATCATATCGTGGTTATTTATTTGAATAGATTTTATTGGTTTGGAAGTCAACAAAAAGAGGAAGGCTCAAGTTTTGGAGTCATTGTTCGACTATTTGAGGCAAGTGGATTTCTAAACTCTTGTTAAGTGTATGAAATGTGTGTATGTCCTTGTGGTATATGTTGGGAGTAACGGGATTGGTGATGGGTTGACTTGTCCACATTGATTAATTCTAATGATGAAAAGAATGGGGTTAACAAAAGGCAATGTGATTAATTGTTTATGTCTGTTGTGTTGAGAAAGGGTTGAAGGCTTGTTGAATCATTGTTGATGTAACTTCATGTTTGTGTGGTTGTGAACTGTGTGATGTTATGAAAATGGTCATCTCCTCATTATATGTGTGAACTTGTCATCTGCATTATTCTGAGGCATTGGTTGTGACAAGTGTTATGTGCATTGAGAAAGAATGGGTACTTAAGAGGATGTACCATTTCGAGGGACGTATCGCGCGCCGCGATGGATACTATATTTCGAGGGACGTATCGCGCGCCGCGATGGATACTATATTTCGAGGGACGTATCGCGCGCCGCGATGGTTACTATTATCGAGGGTCGTGTCGTGCGCCGCGACAGATGCATGGACAGATATGTCCCCCATGGGTCCCGGACTGAGAGACAGCGGGTGTGTATCACTAGGTCAGACATGCATCATTATACTTGACATTGCATTCCATTACATTGCACATACTTATCATTAGTGAACTTGATATTGTGTTTTGCTGATCTAGTGATTGCCTTTTTGCGGAACTTGTGATTGTTGAATACTGAGCTTGTTATTGAGGATATATAATTTGTTGAAGTGTTGTTGTTGAGGATATGTAATTTGTTGAAGTGTGTTATTGAGGATATGTAAATTTGTGGAAGTGTTGCTATTGAGGATATCTAATTTGTTTAAGTGTTGATGTTGAGGATATATAATTTGTTAAAGTGTTGTTGTGGAGGATATGTAATTTGTTAAAGTGTTGTTGTGGAGGATATGTAATTTGTCTAAATGTTTTTGTTGAGTTACGTTCTATGTAAACTGTGAGTTGTTAGGTTGGGCTGATGTTTATGCAGGTTGTAGTTGTGGAGGTTCGGTTGGGGGTGGTAGGAGTACCCGTATTTCATCCCCTTAGCTTGTGTTTAGAGGTTTACTTGCTGAGTACCGTGTGGTTTGGTACTCACCCCTTGCTTCTACAAATTTTTTTGTAGGTTACTAGCCCGGACTTTTATGATATATTCTCTTCTTTTCCGAGGCTTCATGGAGATTTTGTGAGGTAGTTGTTGGCCATCTCAGCATCCCTCCTTACTCTTGTTTATGATTTTGTTCTACTCTAGAAACAATATCATATGAGACTTATATTTTCTTTTGATCCGATTGTAATACTTTAGAGGCTTGTACACGTGACTACCAGGTTTTGGGGGTTTTATTAAGTTACTTATATTTTATTTCCGCACTTTATTGTAATGGTTGAGTTTTAGGCTGACTTGTCTTGGTGGGATAAGACGAGTGCCATCACGCTCATTTTTGGGTCGTGACAAAATGGCAGTCTCGATCCTATTAAAAATATCTATGAAAATTAAGCTATTTTAATTAATCCAACTATGTTTAAATTAAAAGTATTCAAATGCAATTTTATGATATATACAAAATTTTTATTTATATATTTATTCGATATAAACACTGAATATGAATAAATAAGTTTTACTTCACATATAACATCACCCTAAGAAAAATGTGCCCTATAATTTCTATAACTATACATCAAATTTTTATTTAATGATGAATATAAGAAATTTTATCAGCTATAAATACATCAAAGTTATTCTACTATTTTATTTTTTACTCGATATTTGATATTTATATAAAAATTAATTTCAAAAATCATATTTTATATAACTTATTTTTTAAGAATGACGCTCCTAATTTTTTTGAAAATCATCTTTGAATTCAAAATTTACGATTAAAAATTAAAAAATCTCGAACTATCTCATCACGATCCGATGGAAGATACCTTTGGTTAGGCTTTTCTGACACCCTCGTGAATGCTTGGCTAAATTTAGAAGTACATATTCTTTTCTTGACTTTGCACCTCTTCTCATCTTGTACTTATTGTATACTAAAGGATATATTCATTAAATATAAAATTAATCATAAGTTATATATATTTTTTAGTTGTGGGGTTAATATTTTATTATGTAATTTCAAAATATAATAATTACATGTAGAAGTTAAGAAAATTATTTAACTATATAATATTATTTTTCAATGACCTCTTGAATAAATATGGTATGATGTCTCTCTTTAAAAAAATTGTTTTTTTTTTTAAAAAATATGTATAATAAGTTTAATACAAAAGCGTTTATTATGCTTTATAATTTTTTTTTTAAACGTATTGTTATTTAGTATAAAAAAGGAATTTTTGTGCAGGATGTACGTTATATATTTGTCATTTTTCTAAAATGTTAATCATGTTGAATTATTACCATTTGATATATTATTTCGTACATAAAATACACCATTTTTTATATAATAATTCATAGATTATTTAGAAATAATAAATTATATTAGATAAGACTCATTCGATAAAAATACTTCCTTTCGTCCGGTATTATTTGTCATGGTTTCTATTTTTAATGTCAAATTATAAAAACTTTGACTAATATTTTAAGATGCATTTTTTCATCATATTAATATGAAAAAAATGTAATTTATAGTACTTTTCATATATTTTTTTGAATATCTATTTTTTTGTTCAATAAAAATTAGTTAAATTGGCTTTCGATAAACGTAACATGACAAATATTTCTGAACGGAGGGAGTATATTTTATTATTAATGAGGAAATCTTGGATGCAATGATTATGTGTATTAATTATTTTATATGTACTAAGTTCAAACTCTGATACTACTCTTTAATTTTTGCAACTATTATTCTTTGATTAAAATTTTTTTAATGAATATTTTTAACCTAAAGTAAATAAATGCTACATATAAAATTCCAAAAATCATATGATGTTACTACAATTTGGAATTATCCTTTGGCTTTTGTTTACCACATATATATAATCTTGAAAGAATAAATCCATTGATTTATTTTCTTGGAACATCATTTTCTTATCTGTATGGTAACTGACCAAAACTTCTTCTATCTAGGTACTTTTATGTAGCCTGGTAAAAATAGAATACTGTGGTAATTTCAGAACCCTTTTATCATCTTTTAAAAATATTAAAAATATTTTCTTCAAAAAATAAATGGATTTATAGAAAATAATCTTTTTATTTTTATGAGATAGGGTCAAGGTTTGCGTATTGATAGTGGTGAAATGACAAATTTCATTAAGGATGTTCAAATAATTTTTAACATTGTCATATATGTAAGTTATCGATGAAGTGTGTTCGACTAACCACCCAAGTTATATAATTCTACTTATGTAGTTATATTGTGTATTTTGTTTCTAGCGTTTGGACAATGAATAAGTAAAATATTATTCCAAAAGTATTTATATGTAATATAACAAAATATGGTACGAGTGATATGAGGTGTAAATATGGGATTTGGGGGTGGGGATGGTTAAGGAGTCGAAAATGAAGGCGTTGGTGCAGTGGCGGAGCCATCTTAGGGTTTGAGGTTTATTTTATCCCCCTTCGATGAAAAATAATTGTACTATTTTTGTATGGATAAAAATTATTTTTTTATCGATATATAGCAGATGTTGAACTCTATTTAACTTGTTCGTGTGTTAATTTCCTTAGATTTTGAATCTCTTTTAGTGAAAATTCTGGTTGTTGAATTGATTGGATGGATAAGGAAGGGACAATGAACTTGGAATGTCACTAATGAAACTTATTTTTTCTATCCCATTAGAAAGTCATGTGATTTCTCATTTTAAAAAAATCCGATATTCATAATAAAGAAAAAATTGAGTGACTTTCTATGCAAATAAATAATAATAGAATGACTTTTGAGTTAAAAATGAAAGTTGAGTGACTTTCTGTGAAAACAATTGATAGTTGAGTGTCGATCTGAGTTACTAACTCTATATAAATCCTACGAACCAATAATTTTCTAAAGAATAGAAGTGTATATAATATAGTTTTTTTATTTTATTTTTATGTAGTCTACATAAAGCTAAAATTAGCAAATAAATTGTGACGAAACAATGTAATAAAAGCCCAAAAACTTTAATTACAAAATATGTAAAAGGAAATTAAAGGACTACTCATCACGGGCCTATGTTTCCTAGTTATACATAATGGACCACAAATAAGGAAATAAAAACTAAAAGGGTAATATTTCAAAAATAGTCATTTTTCGAATTTGTAATTGCAAAAAAAAAAACTCGAATTAGAAAATTCGTTAAAAAATATTTATTTTTACGTGGATATACTACCATGATAATATTTTAAATCATAAATTCAAAAGAAGTAAAATCTATCGCAGTATCCTAAACGAAATCCATAATAGTGTCATGAAATCTGAAGTCAAAACAATATTCAAAAAATTTCACTAGTTTAGATTTGAAATTTGTAGAAAACGAAATACTCAAGATAATTCTAGATTATTCATTTGCTTAAGTTTAAAATCCATCATGCTGTTTTCGCATTAAATGTAGTTAATTTTCAATAAATTTTATAATATTGGATAATTTTAAAACGAGATTTAAAAAATAGTAATTTTGTACGAACTTTACTGTATAATTATTATAATATTTTTGCGTTAAAAGAAACTACTTTTCAATAAATTTTCAAATTTTACCTATTTTTTGAAAAGATATCTAAAAAGTAAGTATTTCGTAAAAATTTTTTTACTGTATAATCGTCAAGATGTACTTGAATTACAAAAAAAATAAATAGCTGTTTTTTTCTTCTTAAAATTAAAATAAAAAGTGGTTATTTTGTACAAAAATTTTACTATAAAATAAAAAGGCCTCCAATGGCTCTAAAGCCCATTTATGGAATGGCCTAGCCTGGCTTCACATGGCTTTCTAACGTGCATTATCGTGATTTTAACTTTGTTTTCGTTTACGTTTTTCTCGAGACTTCACTCGTAAAATTATATGAAATATATTATTAATGTGTTCTCTACGTTCATTTTCAGACTTCACTTGTTGAATTATATCCATTATGTTGTTGTTTCTCTTACGTTCATCGATATAGATTTCTTTCATTTTTAAGCGAAACGAGAAGTTACACATATAGAACTATTATACTCCTAATATTTACTCATTCGTGACTCGATTCATTTTAACTCGTTTAAATACAATTCAACTCGCCTCGTTCCGACTTGCACATGGGTTTGTGGTTTCCCAAACCATATGCATGAGCCCACAACATGTCATAAGTGACATATAAAAGCAACAAGGCATCAATACAACTCTTATAATCTAATCGCGGTTCGAACGAGATTTTTTTTCATTCTCAAGCTCAAAATCGAGACATTTAATTAATGAATAAAGAAATAGCAATACTTAGCGATGGCTTTTTTTTTTGTTTTCTTAATTTGCAATTAATGTTATATACCTTTTAAAATATTTAATATTAAAAACAACTGCAATTGCATAAAAGACAATTGAGCTTAGCTTTTAATATAGGAGTTCAATAAAATTCAATAGCTTTGATCCAAATTTATATATATTTTAAATTTAAGATCCAATTACTAATATTTACATAATCGTTCTAAAATTAAAAACGAATAAATTTTAAATTCTAAATCACATCCAGATAAGGGCCATATACCTCTAACGTAGAGCCAATAAGAATATACGTCACTTCATATATAGGTGATTGATATTTGTCACTTTATGTGCAAATTGGCCATATGGTCATAAAAAAAATTATGAATTTTTTTAAAATATAGTATTATCACATGACTTGCTAGATTCCCACCTATTATTATAATAAAAAAATATAAATATAAATATTTATAAGTCACTATAGAATAATTAACTTTTTATGAACAATGGTTAACATTGTTTGATTCATGTGCCAAGAAGAGATATTATTAGTTACGTATAATATTTTGCGATCGCGTATAATGTTAAAAATAGTTTGATCGTATTGATATATTTTAAAGTTATTATTTTTAATGATTATATATTTTTGATACTAAAAAAAGAATTATTTGGGGAAAAGGAGAATTTTTTTAGTAGTATTTACATATTTTGGAGTTGCTATTTTTAATAATTTAATATTTTTTATAAGATGATTATATAATTTTGATACTTTAAAAAAGAATTATTTAGGAAAAAAGAGAGAGGAGAGCATATATTATCACTATTTTATAGAAGCCTCAAATGATTAAAAGTTTTCTTTCTTTAGTTAAAAAATTTAAGATTTAAGTTTTTTTTTTTTAAATTACTAAAAGATCACTTATGAAAATAAAATTAATCACGTTTTAATACGAATATAGAGTAAAAAACAAAAAGGAAAGAAAATAAATTACCCAAACACCTTAAAAATTGGTACACATTCCCAAAAGAACTATATATAGAAACAAACATAAAAAGATTCTTTTAACAGAGTTTGATAAACACCAAAACAATTGTTTAAAAAATATACTTGTCCATTTTATATTATATTGTGCGGCCTAATTTGATTTAATACGATATTTTAAAAGATATATATATATAGTTATATAGTTATAAATTATTTCATTAAAGATATAAAATTTTTGTTTAAAGTTAAGTTATTCTTATTATAGTAAAACGAATATTTTTTTGAAAATGAAGAAGCATTAGAATTGACTTATAAAATAAAAGTTAAAAATAAAAAAATAGGCAATTTTAATTTAATTTTTCTTACTTTTTCAGCTTAAAACCATTTTTATGTTATTTTAACGCTTACGAAATTAAAAAAAATTACTTAAAAATCACTAAAATAAGGTAATTTAATCATCGATTACAAAAGTATGTCATCTAAAATGAGGAAGATGGAGTAAGATAAATTGAAACGAATGGACTTTTAATTTGTCAATGAATTGATAAATACTCATCCATTTTTTATTTTAAGTCTATCAATATATATAATCCTTTTTATTAGTAAATGCTTTACGATATTGATTATTTTTTTTCTCAAAATTATTGATTTTAGATATAGAAAAAGTGAATAAAGAATCTATATTGTTGGGACCTACTCTTTGTCATCATCCATCCATGTCACCTTAAAAATATATCCTCTGCAACTCCCATTTTTCTTCTTTCTGTGTCACTCCCACACATCAAATTCTGAATCTTTAACAAACCCCATTTTGAAATTTATCAAAAAGTTTCAATCTTTACAGTATATACACTCAACATACACAAAAAGTTTGATTTTTTTTCAAGAAAGTATGGGAAAATTGGTTGTAGGTGCAACAGTAGTGTGTACTGCTGCTGTAGTATGTGGGGTGGCAGTTTTGTTAATGAAACGCAGGATGAAGAATTCTGGGGAGTGGGGAAAAGTTGAAGCTTTATTGAAAGATTTTGAGGAGAAGTGTGCAACTCCAGTGGGAAAATTAAAGCAGGTAGCTGATGCTATGACTGTAGAGATGCAAGCTGGACTTGCTTCTGAAGGTGGGAGTAAGCTCAAGATGCTTATTAGCTATGTTGATAACCTTCCTACTGGGTGAGTATTTATGTTTTGTGTGTGTGTGTGAAGAAACTGATTTTTGCTTATTTTGGTGTTCAAGAATGTGTATAGAGTATAGACAATTATTTTTTTGCTTATTTGGGTGTTATTTGTTTTGATATCTTGATCAAACTTGTGTGCACCTCGACTAAATAATGGCACCTCACACCAACAACAAGCATCAGTATTCCGTCCACCAAGGCTAGAATAGATCCTAGAATAGATAGGAGCTGGTAATTGAACCTAAGACATCATGGTGCTCAATCCACGTCGTTGACCACTAGGCTACACCCTTGAGTGTCTTATTTGGGTGTTGAAGAATGTGCATAAACTGTTTTTTGCTTGTTTGGGTGTTGAAGAATGTGCATAAACTGTTTTTTGATTGTTTGGGTGTTGAAGAATATGCATGAACTGTTTTGCTAAATTGGGTGTTCAAGAAATCAGATGTGCATAAACTGTTTTCTTGTTGCTTATTTGGGTGTTTAAGAATGTGTATAAACTGTTTTTTGCTTATTTGGGTGTTTAACAGTGTGGATAAACTGTTTTTGGCTTATTGGGTGTTCAAGTATGTGCATAAACTGTTTTTTTTTTTTTTTTTGACTTATATGTGTGTTTGAGAAGGTGGATAAACTGTTTTTATGCTTATTTGGGTGTTTAAGAATGTGGATAAACTGTTTTTTTGCTAATTTGGGTGTTTAAGAATAAGCATATACTGTCTTTTGCTTATTTGGCTGTTCAAGAATTTGTCTCTTTTTAGTGAAGTTGTAATCTTGGAGGCAGGGGTGGAGCTACATATTAGATATCAGAACCTATAAACATCAAATTCTAGCTCCACCTCGGTTGGAGGTGTGGTCTCTTTATTTTAGCTTCTGGGTTGGAGTTATGTCAGTTCTTTTTTGTGTTTTTACAATTGATTCATCGACATGCTCAAGATGGTTATTACCTAAGTGAATAACCATCCGACTGGGCGAGTATTTTTGTGTGTATAAACTGGTTTTTTCTCATTTAGGTGTCAAGAATTTGTCTCTTTTTTCAATAAAGCCGTGATCTTGGTAGTGTTGTCTCTTGATTTTGTTGAATCCATCCCATTGTTTTAGTCAACTTTAGCTATTCAATTGGTACAAGCAATTGTTAAAAAGGAATAGTAATTGGAGTTGAAAAGAAAAGATTTGGTAGTTGGCAAATTGGTAAGATTTGCAACCATTCTTGACTTTGAAAGATTTGGTAGTTGGCAAATTGGTAAGATTTGCAACCATTCTTGACTTTGCTATGTTTACATATGTCATTAGTGACATAGGCATGGTTTTATCCTTCTATAAATAGAGCATTCTTGCTCATTTGTAGAACACACCAAGTTAGAGATAAAAACCATTTTGAGAGCAAAGTGAGGTATTCCATAGACTATACAAGAAAATAGTCTGTGAAGAAAAATAGAGTGTAAGCGATATTTAGTAAGACGGAAACCAAAAGAGTGTTGTTCCTTTTGAGTGTGTAGTAGTTACTTTGAGTATTGTATTCGTGACTACACAGTGTAAAATTCCTTACTATAGTAATATCAATTGCTCCTCTTGGTCCGTGGTTTTTTCCCTTATTTAGAAGGGTTTCCACGTAAAATTCTTGGTGTCGTTATTTTCCCATTTAATTTTCATTACTTTTACCATATATACTTTTGTGTTTGTCCGCGTTTTCCCAACAAACTGGTATCAGAGCCAAGGTTTTATCTGAGTATGCTCTGTGGTTGCAGCACAGTCTGAACTTCCACATCAGAAAAGATTTACTTTGATTTGCGATAACTATATTTTTTGGGGAAAACAATGGAAGCCAACACAAGTAGAATGGTTACTTTGAATGGTGTTAATTATGCCATTTGGAAGGGGAAAATGGAAGATCTGCTTTATGTCAAGAATTTTTATAAACCAGTATTTACCACTGTAAAGCCTGATAAAATGACAGATGAAGAGTGGAATCTGTTGCATAGACAGGTTTGTGGATTCATTAGGCAATGGGTCGACGATAATGTGTTGAACCATATTTCTGGGGAAACACATGCTCGAACCCTATGGGAGCATCTTGAAAGTTTGTATGCTCGAAAGACTGGCAACAACAAAATGTTCTTAATAAAGCAGATGTTGAGTTTGAAGTATCATGATGGTTCTCCGATGACAGACCATCTGAATAATTTTCAGGGGATAATGAACCAACTATCTGCTATGGGCATCAAATTTGATGAAGAAATTCAAGGCTTGCTTCTACTTGGTTCCCTACCAGATTCATGGGAAATATTTAGAACGTCATTGTCAAATTCTGCTCCGGATGGTGTGATCTCTATGGATTCCGCCAAGAGTAGTGTCTTGAACGAAGAGATGAGAAGAAAAACTCAAAGTTCCTCTTCGTCGGATGTCCTGATAACTGGCCCCAGGGGGAGAAATAAAACTCGTGGTTCTCAGCATAGAGAACAAAATAGGAGCAAATCCAAAGGCAGACTTAAGGATATTGAGTGCTATCATTGTGGCATGAAAGGGCACACAAAGAAGTTCTGCAGGAAGTTGAAGAGGGAGAACAATAACAAAGAGGAAACTAAACAAGATGGCAATGAAAATTGCCTAGCCACCGTCACCACCGAAGATCTTGTTACCGTTCTTGATGCAAACATGATAAATATTGCTTGTGATGAGTCAAGCTGGGTTGTGGACACTGGTGCCGCATCTCATGTGACATCAAGGAAGGATTTTTTCTCTTCCTACACTCCTGGTGATTTTGGAACCTTGAGTATGGGTAATGAGACTGTTTCTAGGGTGGTTGGTATTGGTACAATTTGTTTGGAAACTAGTATTGGAACTAAACTAGTTTTGAACAATGTGAAACATGCTCCTGATGTTCGTCTGCACCTAATTTCTGTTGGTGTTTTAGATGATGAAGGATATGTTAGTACCAACGGTGATGGAAAATGGAAGCTCATTAAGGGTTCCTTGGTTGTGGCTCGTGGTAACAAACGTCGTGGTCTATACTGGACTACGGCCTCTGCTTGTGTTGATATGGTGAATGCTGTTGAGAGCGGTAGCTCTTCAACATTATGGCACAAGAGGCTTAGCCACATTAGCGAGAAAGGACTTAATGTTCTAGCCAAGAAGAAATTATTGTCAAATTTCCAAAGTGCTAAATTAGAAAAATGTGAGCACTGCTTGGCTGGTAAACAAAATAGAGTTTCCTTTAAGTCCTATCCTCCTTCAAGAAAGACAGAGTTGCTTGAGTTAGTGCACTCTGATTTATGTGGTCCAATGAAGACAAAGACATTGGGTGGTGCACTTTACTTTGTCACTTTCATTGATGATTGCTCGAGAAAACTTTGGGTCTATGTCTTGAAGACTAAAGACCAAGTGTTAGGTGTCTTTAAGCAGTTTCAGGCTTCAGTTGAAAGAGAAACCGGAAAGAAATTGAAATGTATTCGTACTGATAATGGTGGTGAATATTGTGGACCATTTGACGAATACTGCAAGCATCAAGGTATTAGACACCAGAAGACTCCTCCCAAGACTCCTCAGCTTAATGGTTTGGCTGAGAGGATGAATAGGACCTTGATGGAAAGAGTTAGATGTTTGCTATCTGAAGCAAAGTTGCCAAACTCATTTTGGGGTGAGGCTTTATTGACCGCTGCACATGTTATTAATATATCTTCTGCTGTTGCTTTGCAAAGTGATGTACCAAATAGTGTTTGGTATGGAAAGGATGTTTCCTATGACCATTTGAGAGTATTTGGTTGCAAAGCTTTTGTACATGTGCCGAAAGATGAGAGGTCAAAGTTAGATGCCAAGACAAGGCAATGCATCTTCATTGGATATGGCCTAGATGAATTTGGTTACAGGCTATATGATCTAATTGAAAAGAAACTTGTGAGAAGCCGTGATATTATTTTCATGGAGAATCAAACAATTGAAGATATTGACAAAGCGGAGAAGGTAGAATCTTCAAGTTTTGATGGTACAGTTCATCATGATGAAGTTCCTCACACAAGTGTGCATGATGTTGTTGGGTTTGATAATCATGGTGACGCCCAGAATCATGTATCGAATCAACATGTTGATGTTGATAATAACAATGATATTGTTATTGATGATCCTGTTGCTCATGAAGTTGTGGACGAATCAAATATTCCGCTTCGGAGGTCCACAAGACAGCGGTTTCCTTCCTCCCGTTATTCACCCAATGAGTATGTGTTACTCACTGACGGGGGAGAACCTGAATGTTATAAGGAGGCCATGGAAGATGAGCACAAGAATGAATGGATTGAAGCCATGCAAGACGAGATGAAGTCTTTGCATGAGAACCACACTTATGAGTTGGTAAAATTGCCCAAGGGCATGAGAGCTTTGAAGAACAAGTGGGTGTTCAAAGTTAAAGTTGAAGAACACAACTTGAAGCCCAGGTACAAAGCTAGATTGGTTGTTAAGGGATTCGGTCAAAGGAAAGGTATTGACTTTGACGAAATATTTTCTCCTGTTGTGAAAATGTCCTCGATTCGCACAGTTCTAGGTTTGGCTGCTAGTCTTAATTTAGAGATTGAGCAGATGGATGTGAAGACGGCTTTCCTTCACGGTGACCTAGAAGAAGAGATTTATATGGAACAACCTGAGGGCTTCAAAGTAGATGGTAAAGAAAATTTTGTATGCAAACTCAAAAAGAGTCTCTATGGCCTAAAACAAGCTCCCAGACAGTGGTACAAAAAGTTTGAATCTGTCATGGGGGAGCAAGGCTATAAGAAGACTTCTTCAGATCATTGCGTATTTGTACAAAAATTTTCTGACAATGATTTCATCATCCTTTTGTTGTATGTGGATGATATGTTGATTGTGGGCAAGAATACTTCCAAGATTGACGAGCTGAAGAAAGAGTTGTGTAAGTCTTTTTCTATGAAAGACTTGGGTCATGCCAAACAAATTTTGGGCATGAGAATTACTCGTCTTAGAGATGAAAGGAAGATTTATTTGTCCCAGAAGAAGTACATTGAACGCGTACTGGAGCGCTTCAATATGAAGAATGCGAAGCCTGTGAGTATACCTCTTGCTGGTCATATGAAGTTGAGCAAGAAGATGTGTCCTACAGCTAGGGAGGAAAAAGAGAACATGGCCAAAGTTCCATATTCCTCCGTCGTCGGAAGTCTAATGTATGCAATGGTGTGCACTAGACCTGATATTGCTCACGCAGTTGGTGTTGTCAGTAGATTTCTCGAAAATCCGGGAAAAGAGCATTGGGAAGCTGTGAAATGGATACTCAGGTATCTTAGAGGAAGCTCAGATGAATGCTTGTGTTTTGGAGCATCAAATCCAATCTTGAAAGGCTATACAGATTCTGATATGGCAGGTGACCTTGATAACAGAAAATCCACTACTGGATATTTGTTTACTTTTTCAGGGGGAGCTATATCATGGCAGTCAAAGTTGCAGAAGTGTGTTGCACTATCTACAACTGAAGCTGAGTATATTGCGGCTACTGAAGCCGGCAAGGAGATGATATGGCTAAAGCGATTTCTTCAAGAGCTTGGTTTGAATCAGATGGAGTATATTGTCTATTGTGACAGCCAGAGTGCAATAGACTTGAGCAAGAACTCCATGTACCATGCAAGAACAAAACACATTGACGTCAGATATCATTGGATTCGTGAGAAAGTGGAGAATGAATCATTTCACGTCAAAAAGATTCACACAAGTGAAAATCCTGCAGATATGCTGACCAAGATGATACCGAAAGACAAGTTCGAGTTATGCAAAGAACTTGTGGGTATGAGCTCTCTCTAAAGAAGTTGAAGATACCTTCTTCCAGTAAATGGGACTGGAGGGGGAGATTTGTTGAATCCATCCCATTGTTTTAGTCAACTTTAGCTATTCAATTGGTACAAGCAATTGTTAAAAAGGAATAGTAATTGGAGTTGAAAAGAAAAGATTTGGTAGTTGGCAAATTGGTAAGATTTGCAACCATTCTTGACTTTGAAAGATTTGGTAGTTGGCAAATTGGTAAGATTTGCAACCATTCTTGACTTTGCTATGTTTACATATGTCATTAGTGACATAGGCATGGTTTTATCCTTCTATAAATAGAGCATTCTTGCTCATTTGTAGAACACACCAAGTTAGAGAGAAAAACCATTTTGAGAGCAAAGTGAGGTATTCCATAGACTATACAAGAAAATAGTCTGTGAAGAAAAATAGAGTGTGAGCGATATTATAGTAAGACGGAAACCAAAAGAGTGTTGTTCCTTTTGAGTGTGTAGTAGTCACTTTGAGTATTTTATTCGTGACTACACAGTGTAAAATTCCTTACTATAGTAATATCAATTGCTCCTCTTAGTCCGTGGTTTTTTCCCTTATTCAGAAGGGTTTCCACGTAAAATTCTTGGTGTCGTTATTTTCCCATTTTATTTCCATTACTTTTACCATATATACTTTTGTGTTTGTCCGTGTTTTCCCAACAGATTTTAGCCTCTGGGGTGGAGAGTTATATCGGAATGTGTTTTTACTAATGATTCATTGGCAAACTCAAGATGCTTATTAGCTAAGTTAAAGGCCGCCACATTGGATGAGAATTTGTGTGTGTCTATGTGCACAAACTATTTTTGCAAGGGTGCCAAGAATTTCTCACTTTTCAATAGAGCTGTGATCTTGGAGGTTTTGTCCTTTTATTTTAGCTTCGGGGCTGGAGTTATATCAGACTGTTTGTGTCTTACAAAATGATTCATTGATTCTGGAGATAAATTAGCTCAAGACCTCCCCTCTGGATGAGTTTTTCTTTTTTGTGTGTATGTGCTTATGAATTGAGTTTGGCGGAGGTAGGGACTTGGTAATATTTCCAAGTTCTTGTGATAAACTTACTAAAATTGGGTGTATACATTCACATGTATCGACAAATTTTCAAAAGCTGCTGCCAATAGGCCTCTGTAGTGCATTAGGGGTGGGGTATGTTTTCCATATATGTCTTGTATATTTACTTCAGTTTAACGACTGGTATTACTTTTATTCCTTCATCTTAGGGATGAAAAAGGTCTGTTTTATGCATTGGATCTAGGGGGCACAAACTTTCGAGTGATGCGTGTACAGTTGGGTGGGAAAGAAAAGCGTATAGTTAAACATGAAGTTAAAGAAGTTTCAATTCCACAGAATGTGATGGCTGGATCATCATCTGAAGTAAGTCTTAAGCTGTATCAGCCATGCAATGCAACTTTTATAATCCATTCAAGGTTGTACTCACATTATTAAACTGTTGATTGCAGGTGTTATTTGATTTTATTGCCACGGCACTTGCAGAATTTGTAGCTACAGAAGGTGATGATTTTCATCTTCCACCTGGTAGACAAAGGGAGTTAGGCTTTACCTTCTCTTTCCCTGTGAAACAATTGTCAATTGCATCAGGAACTCTTATTAAATGGACAAAGGGCTTCTCCATAGAAGACGTGGTTAGTCATACAGAGTTTCTGATTTTCACTTCCGATTGATCATGCCAACGCTCAACCTTAGATTTAGTCAATTCATATCAGTGTACGGTTTTGCATTGATGATGATTTAATGCATATAACTTTGCATGCATGCAAAGTTGATAATTTTTTCCATCTATTTTGCTCGTACTCTTCAAAGATGTCGCCAAGTGCATGTACGATCCTTCAAAAGCAGTACATTTTGAAGGATCTAACACAGGAGCGGCGATACTACTGGCGAGTCTGACAACGTACATTTCATTGCTTTTTCACTGAGTTGATTGTAAATACGTTATAGAATTTCCTTTTCTAACGTTATGTTGTATTTCAATGATGAACTACTCCTCATGGCATAACATAGGTTGGCATTGATGAGGATTTAATACATACATCTTTATACATGCAAAGTTGATCATTGTTTCATTGCATTTTAACTGATTTGATTCAAAGTACGTTAAAAGGAGTTCCTTTTCCAACACTTTATTGTATTTCAATTCTGAACTACTCCTCATGGAATCTAACATAGGTTGGGCAAGATGTGGTTGGAGAATTAGCAAAAGCAATGGGAAGGGCCGGCCTTGACGTGCGTGTGGCTGCTTTAGTAAGTTTTTTTCTGAATCAAATTCGATAAATTATAAGTAAGCTGGTGATGTTCATGTATTAGGTTTTTGTATGTGTGATATTTCTTCCTGAGTCTGAATTATTTAGTTGACTTGGCTGTTTAGGTAAATGATGCTGTTGGAACGTTAGCGGGAGGTCGGTACAATAATCCTGATGTCATTGCTGCAGTAATTTTGGGTACCGGAACCAATGCAGCATATGTTGAACGGGCTCATGCGATTCCCAAATGGCATGGTCTGTTGCCTAAATCCGGAGAAATGGTAGATGCTTATGACATTTCATAACACCTTCATGACTTGATATGTGCCTAATTCATTTCCTAAAAGTATTTTCCTCGGTAGATTCATACACAGTTGTTAACTTAAACGTAATTTTGACTGGTCTTTAAAGGTTATCAACATGGAATGGGGTAATTTCCGCTCATCACATCTTCCAGTAACAGAATATGACCAAAATCTTGATATTGAGAGTTTAAACCCCGGTGAGCAGGTAACTAAGACAATCCCCTTCCTTTCTACATTTTCTATCTTACATCTGATGTTGAACTTTCGGAAACTGCACAGATTTATGAAAAGATTATTTCGGGGATGTATCTTGGAGAAATTTTGCGTAGAGTATTGTGTAGAATGGCTGAAGAAGCTTCATTATTCGGTGATTATGTCCCATCCAAACTGAAAGTTCCTTTCGTATTGAGGTAGGATATTGCTTTGACCAACACATCTATTATGACAGTAGTTTTATCTTTTGGCATCCCCTATTTTGCATCATCAATTTTAACCTTATTCTTCTCCATGCAATTAGTGCAACTTAAGGTTTATGTAGTTGCACTAATCTCTTACTCCGTAAGTTATGCTTCTCGTTGGACTAGATTCGTGTACATTTATTAAACATATGTAAGCTTTGAATTGTCAAATACTGTAAAAGAGGTTATTTACTCCCACACATGCAGGACTCCGGACATGGCTGCTATGCATCACGACGAGTCTGCTGATCTCAAGGTTGTTGGAAATAAGCTGAAGGATATCTTAGAGGTATTAAGATCTACAATTTAAGTGAAACATCACTATTCTTTGAAGTTCTCATCTCTTTTGTCCTTTATATGATATATACCATGGAGCATCAAGGGCAGAGCTATGGTTTTGCTAACGAGTTCGGCAAAAACCAGTAGCTTTGGTCGAGACCTCGTATTTGAAATAGAACCCCCACTTAATATGTGTAAATAACTTATCCAGAACCCATAAACCTAACTCCTGGTTGAACATCATTAAGTTGGCTAGGCTTAATTAGGTGGAGATCATCTTTCTCATCCTATTTGCTATATCTATATTTTTTTCACAGGTACCTAATTCTACCTTGAAAATGAGGAAAATAGTTGTGGAGCTGTGCGATATTATCACCTCTCGTGGAGCTCGTCTTTCTGCAGCAGGAATCGTGGGCATCCTCAAGAAATTGGGAAGAGACACTTTGAAAGACGGAGAGAAGCAGAGGTCTGTCATAGCTGTGGACGGTGCATTGTTTGAGCATTACACCAAGTTCAGAAATTGCTTGGAGGATACTATGAAAGAGTTACTGGGAGATGCTGCAGATAGCACAGTCACTGAGCTTTCGAATGATGGTTCAGGCGTTGGAGCTGCACTTTTGGCTGCCTCACATTCGCAATACACAGATCTCGAGGAATCTTGATCATGGTCAGAGTGACAACCAAAAGTGCCTGGTCAAGAGTTCGTTTACATCGCCTCTCTTCTTGCTAAAGGGAACCCACTTCTTACTTTCTTCTCCGAGACGATTGAAATATTTCTTGCTTCCTTGTGCACTGTGTCATGCAAGAGTGAACTTTGAAGTGAGCCATAGTTCAATATACCAAAATGAGCACATCTCTCTTCAGCTAAACACCAATATGCTGACCTTTTCACTCCTGGTGCCTCTAAGAACCATCTCTATCCCAAGTGTTAAATTTTTCCCTCACTAGCCAGAAATAAAGTTAGGATACAAATAAAGTTCTTCTAGTTGCCACATTTTTGTGTAATCTTTACAAGATTTATTGTTGCCAAAAAGTTACTACCGGAAACAACCTCTCCATCTCGTTAAGGTAGGGATAGGATTTTCTTACTCTATACCCTCCCTAGAGCCCACTTGTGAGATTACATCAGATATGTTGTTGTATCGTTGCCAAAAGTTTTGGATTTGTGGATTACATCGTATATGTTGTTGTTGTTGTATGGTTGCCAAAAGTTATAGTGCTGAGGTAGTTCAAGCTTGTTTCTATTTTTCTGGATTTTTAGGAAATCTCTCCTCCATTCAATAGTTTATGGTTTTAATGTACCTTTTTGACAGTTATTTTATGAGTAAAGAAAACATTGGAAAAGCAAAACAACACTATGGATCCAATACAGTGTATGTACAATGCTAGTTTTCACTACTATCTATTGGTCTTATTCTTTGCTACTTCTTACTCTAATCATATTGTTATAAAAAAAAAAGGCAGCCTGGTGCACAAAGTTTCACTATGTGCAAGGTCCTGAGAAGGACCGGATCACAAGAATCTATTGTACGTAACCTTACCCTGCAGAATCTATTGTACGTAACCTTATCCTGTATTTCTGCAAGAGACTATTTCCACAACAACTTTATGAGTTACGTCAAGGCTCTGATTCAAATAAGTGATGTCAAACCAACATCATCATTTTCTTCAATCCTCTCACTCCTTGAGTTCTTGAGGAGTGGCAAAACATCCTGTTCTGTTTCATTTTTCTTTTCTCCAGATGTAGGTGAACTGTTGTTGCATTGGATCAAGATTTGCAGAACTTCCTTCATTGTTGGCCTTGATGAAGGAAATGTGCTGGTGCAAAAGATTCCAAGCTTAAACACAATGAAGATTTCTTCCAAGTATCGCGTTTCTTTGATGTCTTCATCTAATGCATCAGCCATCGGTTTCCCTTTTTGAAGGTGACGCCATGCCCAGTCTGCAAGACATGAATCTTCATCTCCAAGATTGGCTTCTTTTCCAGTCACCAGTTCCAAAAGTATGACTCCAAAACTATACACATCAATTTTCTCTGTCACTCTAGTTTTTCGCGCATACTCTGAAATACCATCATGAATATATTAGTTATGTGAGAATTAGTGTACTAAGAATGAACACTCGCGTAATAATATCTACATTACTATTTACTGATATAAACATCCCTGTGTTATAATTCATGCATAACTAGTATGTGAACCAAACGGCCCTTTGATATGTAACTTTATAATGATGTTTTGGATAAGTTGATGGTTTTATACCTGGTGCAATGTATCCGAAAGAGCCAGCTACTGCTGTCACTGTGTTATCTCCAGGCTTGAGTAACATCCTGGCAAGGCCAAAATCTGCAATTTTTGCATTGAATTGAGAATCCAATAGGATGTTGCTTGACTTCACATCGCGATGAATAATAGGTGGTGAGCAGTCGTGGTGCATGTAGCAAAGACCACGGGCAGCTCCTATCGCGATTTGCAGCCTCTTAGGCCATTCCAAGACCAGATGTGGCGTTGATCTCGATGCATTGTTCATCCTATTCTTTGAGTGAAGCCATATATCCAAGCTCCTGTTCTCCATGTATTCGTAGACAAGAAGTTTCGACTCTTCACTGAAGATGCAGCAGAGGAGTTTCACTATGTTGGAGTGTCGAATCGTGCCTAATATCTGAACTTCAGCAAGAAACTGTTTCTCATGCTTGTGATCCAACCTTTGGTTTCTCCATATCCTCTTGACAGCAACATAGTCACCTGATCGGCTTAAAGGCACGAGGTACACTTGTCCTGATCCTCCACTTCCAATTATGTTGTTTTCGGTCAGATTGGATACAATGTCTGATTCTGTGAAGTCTAATTTGTGAAATGACGTTTGTTTCCATGTCGAAACTGATTCTTGTTTTCTTTTTCTATGACTTCTCAACACAAACAGACCATACAGAACCGCCACAAGGAAAGAAACTGCTGCTACACTAGCAAGAGCAGCAACAAGTCCAACAGGAAACTTATCCGACTTAGTTTCCCTCTTGCATGACGCGACTTCTACTGATGGATTACTTGAACAAATACCGGGATTATCCAAGAAGCTCTTACCAAAAGCTGCATTTTCCAACTGAGACGGGATTTCACCCGAGAGACGATTGGATGACAGGTTAAGTGAACTTAACTTCAAGTTACCTAATTCAGTTGGTATAACACCTGAAAATTGGTTACTTGACAAGTCTAAATCAATGAGATTAGGTAAAAGGCCAAGTGCAGAAGGTATAGGACCTGAAAGCTGATTTTTTCGGCTGTTTAATGTGACGAGAGTCTTCCACGACGATATATTCGATGGAAATTTTCCAGATAGTAGATTACCATCAAGAAAAAGTTTAGTTATCCCTGGAAGAAGTGTCAGTTCTTGAGGGATTTGACCACTTAAGAGATTATTACTAGCCTTAAACTCACTTAGATTGTGCCAAGTACCCATACCAGCTGGTATTTCGCCCGAAAACTTGTTATTGCTGATATCAACTTGTGACAATTTTGATGACACTCTATGTGGAAGCTGACCAGTTAACAAGTTATCATTCATCAAAAGCATTGACATATTGTTTCCTGTCCATAATCCATCAGGAACCTGACCAGAAAGTCGATTCTTTTCGACTCGAAGATACCTCAGACTGTCACAACTTCCAAGTGAACTTGGCAGTTCACCTGTAAGATTGTTACCATAAATAACCATCCTAGCTAAAGCCTTGTTATTGCAAATACCCTCAGGTATCTTTCCAACAAGTTGATTTTCTGAAACTTGGAAGTCGAAAAGTTTCGAAAATCGACCAAAATCAGGTGGAATTTCACCTGATAACTTGTTCCCAAACAACTTAACAGATATCAATGATGATAACTTCCCTATACTCAATGGTATTTCACCTGATAACTGATTGTAAAATAAAGACAATCCAGTCATTTTCGTCAATTTTCCGAAATCTTCTGGTATTCTTCCTGTCAAACTGTTGTTACACAAATCAACAACATTTAAACTCCTTGATGAAACTAACTGCGGTATTTCCCCTGACAGTTTGTTGGTATACAAATACACAATACTCAAATTCTTCAGCTGAAACAAACCATCAGGGATACTACCACTCAATCCATTTTTCGACAAATCCAAATATTCAAGACTTGTCATATTACCAATATTTTCAGGGATATTTCCAATCAAATTTGCTTCTGTCATCCAAAATTTTTTCAATTTTTTCAACTTTGTGAATCTTGAAGGTATAGCTTGTGGAGCAAAAGGATTGAAGCTCATCACAAGTACTTCAAGATTCAACAATTCACCTATCTCTTCAGGAAATGATCCATCGAACAAATTCCCAGCCAGCTCAAGTACTTTGAGCTGACTCAAACCACCGATTCCATTAGGTATATCACCATTGAAGTTGTTCGCTGTTATATTTAGGTACTTTAGATTACTCGAAAGACTATTAATCTCATCAGGGAGATTACCATCCATGAAGTTATAAGAAAGGTCTAAAAATTCAAGATTTGAACAATTGTAGATATGAGGGAAGTTTCCAGGGATGAAATTATGGTTAAAATCAAGAAAGGTGAGATTTTTAAGATCACAAATGAAATTTGGGATTGGTTTTGAGATATTTCCAAAAGGGATTTGAATCCCAGAAACTGAATTTTTGGTACAAATAATTCCTTCCCAAGAACAATGATTTGATGATGAAATCCATTTTGTGACATTTGGTGAAGTAAACCAGTATTGTTTTAGTTCAAGTAAAATAGCCTTTTCTTGATTTGGTGTTTGTTGGGATTTTCCATGAGAAATGATGAAAAACAGAAAAATGAAAATTGAAAAAATTATTTTGGACATTTTTTTGTGTTTTTTATTTTTTCTAAGTTTCTATGAACATTTGGCTAAGTTTTTTAAAAAAAAATTGAGAAGATGAAGGTATTATTGTGGTATGGTGAGATTAAATGTGAAAACTCATACTAGTCAACTTTGGTTTTTATAGACTTTTTTTGTTGTTCTTTTATTCTTCTAGTTCTTTATTAGTTGGTTGACTCAACTTTTTCTTCTATCTTAGAAACTCCTCTAGTATTCGGTGTTCGGGATTTACTGATCTGATTAATTTGGATTTGTATTACACAAAAGTATACTATGAGAATTGTTCGGTGTGAGACTGTGAGGTGTGTGAGATATATAAGGTATAATAATCTCAAGATTATTTTATCGTTTGTTTGGTTGGAGATATTATGCAGTCTTGAGATTGTTTATTCCACCATTTATGTCACATTGATGGTCGAATAACTTATATTAAGATAGCTTATTCCGAAATAATCAATCTTGGAATAACTTGTTTTCAACCAAACGACCCTGAAAGGTTTTACGTGATTTGATTAATTTGGGTTTGGTGTTATAGTAAATTATACTATGAAGGTTTTACATGAGACTTTTAGTTAAGATGAAGTATTATTTTTTTAATATTTTAACGTGCCTTTTAGTAATAGTTGATTGGATGTGTTAATTGGCTGATTGGATTGAAATTGAATGAATAGAATAAGTTAAACGGAAAGATGTAAGGTAGGGCCTCAACCCCATTGAAATTAAGTTTGTGGCACATGATGAGTGATTGAATTTCGATTATTTGGTGTTTAAAGTTCATTCGTCTGATTGATTTGAATTTGTGTCGTAGAAAAGTATACTATAAATTTTTTTACATGAGATTAAAATTTTACCTTTACATCATCTTCTTATTTAATAGTAAATTAATTGTATCGATGAAGTAAAATTGAATGGATCGAAATAAGTCACAAAGTTTAGGGCCCTACCCCCATTGAAATGACAGTGGCACACTATGGTTAGTTATGTAATCATGATTTAATTAGTGCAACTCAAAATGACTTGTCAAATGATTTCTTTCTAATAATTGGATTAGGTAAATAATCTCTATTAATTAATTGCACAATTTATTCTTTGAGTAGATTGATTTTTTATTTTTAATATTTTTAGTATTTTAAATTTTATGTCTAATTGGACTTGAACTTCAGTCTAGCTTGTGGATCATTTGAAGGTATTTATTCACGCTTTAAAAGGTATTTATCAATTTAAATTTTAATAAATTCATGTATTCTAGCATGATCGTAAGTGTTCTAGCATAAACGTATGTCTTATTTTATCATTCATATAAACAGTATAATTATCGTATAATTATAGTTTTTCATCTATGTCGATGGGTTACTTGAAGTCCGACAAAATTTTGAAATATATAACTTAATTAAAGCTTTATTTATTTATTTTTGTTTTTCTTCGAGATGAAAAGCCAGACAATTGCGTCTTAAACTGGCAAAGTGTTTAAATTCAAAGTTTAAATACTTTTCTCAATTAAGTTGTGTTAATAAATCAAAGATAGGATAGTTAGGATCTTATTTTCTCGGTTATAATCGAGGGCATGAGTTCAGATAAATTTATTAAATATTTTTAAAAGAAATTATATTTGAATAAAAAGTTCAGTATTGAACATATATACATACTTATTTCGACAAATTAAATAAGCTAAAAATTCAATAAAATTTTAAATTCTGATTCTGTCACCGATGAAATTCTTCCATTTTCTTCCCTATGTAAATTAGCAAGATGACTATCAACAACCATTGTATAGATAATGATTTGTTCTTTCTCAATTAGTGCTAATTTTATCTTCCACTAAGTAAAACCACTAAAGAAATATTTGATTTTGCTATAATTAGTGGCATATAAATTTTCAATAAAAGGATCTCTTAAATTTTGTTAAAACATTTAGTGGATGACTTATTATTGTTGGAATTTACTAAATGAGTTGTTTGTCTCCAAGTTATTTTATTAGTATTTTAAGATTTTTATACACTCTTTAATATTTTATTTATTTATTTATTATAAAACTTTCATGGAAATCTTCTATTACCTTTCGGATGCCGGATAAATTCGTTCATGAGCAAAAATTTGTAGATCGTATCGAAAATATAAATCATACTTAGTAAGTTCAGTGCAAGGAACTCAATTGATTGAGAAAACGTTGATAGGCTTTGATCTCCCTAATGAGATATCACCAATTCAGTCACCCTTATAAATTTTGATAAAAATATTTAATAACATTAATTATACGAATAATTTTATAAATTCTATAGCCTGGAATATTTATTTAATACATTTACAGTTTCTATTTTCTTTATATTCTTTTGAGTGCATAAAATTTTTTTAACCACATATTGAGTGCCATTAATAATGGAATATGGTGATATTTTCCTCTTTGATGTTGCTTTTTTGTCTTCCACAATAAAAAACCATTAGAGAATTTTGGATCGTAGTGGCAAATCAATTTTCAATATCAATAAAAATTATGGTGGATGGTTTAAAATATTTTTATTTTTAAGCAGATATTTTAATTTGAGTGTCTAAAATCAAAAGAAAAAGAATCAGTTGGAAACACTATCTCCAAATATAAGTTCTACACGTAATACATAAACTTTAATTTAGTTAAACTTTAATTCAGATATTGAATATCAAGTAATATACTATAACATATAAATTAAACAGTTATTAAACACCGATTGAAAATAAAAATAATAATTAATTTTTCCAGATAAGTTTTATTAAGCTTAGTGGATGACTAAAAACAGGAGGCCTGGTACAAATCTTTTTAGTATAATATACATTTTATTATTATTATTTATTTTATGATGTTTATTAATTTATTTATTTTATTTTGAGTGTTTCTACTTTGCTACCTTTTGCCCCAAAAAACAATGATAAAGTTAATTGGAAGAAAGTCAGCTTATTTAACTGTAAAGAATATTCTACGGTTGATTTCTTAATTTCTTTGTAAACTTAATTGATGTATTTTAAATGTAATATACAAAATTTTCATAATTAAAAAATATATAGTCAAAGTAATAATATTATATTCTTTTAAAAAAAAGTTCTAAGTTTATCTATCCACCTAAGTATACTATCTCATTATGATGTTTATTTATTTCATTATTAAATAATTCGTATACTTTTCTTATTTAAGAGTCTCAATATTTTTTTATCATTAAAAGCATAAATTAAAAAGTTCAATCTTTTTTCAACTTCATAAAAACAAATACATAAACTTTTCATTTAATATATATTAGAGGATAAATATATATTTTAGTGTAATTAATCATAAGTTTTTATATTATCAACGAATAAAAAGAAAACATGATTTTTTCTGTTAAATTAGATAGGAAATAAAATTATAAAATTACCAATTTGAAATATATATTCCAAATGTAAAATGTTGATTGGTTAATAAATTATTGTTAAAAGGAAGTTTCCTTCAAGATAGTGATACCCACTTTAATTTCACACCCTTGATTTTGTTGTTGTTTTTCATTTTATTGATTGAAGTCAAGGGGACACCTTTGTTGAATACTAATAAAAGATCGGGATCAGACGGATTAAAAATTTAAAATTTATATTTTTACAGTAATAATTTAAAATTTATAATTATATGTTATAAAGTTTAGATAAATATTACTGAATTATGTGGAACAACGTCTTACCTAAAAAGTAAAAAAGAAAAGAAGCCAATTTTATGATAAGTTATAGAGATAAGAATCAAAAACACAATTGAAATTATTAGTTTATCACTAATTCATAAGTTTTATTTTCAACTATCAATCATTTTTCTTTTCCTATTGAAACTATCACCATCTATGTATTAAAATACATATACTTGAGTATTAGGCTATAATAATTTTAATAGGAAAAGAAAATAATTGGTTATAGTTGGTCTAGTAAGCTTCGAAGTGTGTTTTAGTACGTAGATGGTTAAAGTTCATGTAGAGAACATAATATGGTGATAATTCGAGTAGGAAAAAAGAGCAATTGATAGTTAAGGTGATGTTTGGTTACTGGTTAGAGTTATGCAAGTATTAACTATGCAGAGTTTAGTTATACAGGTACTAGTTATGCAGGGTTTAGAAATTACAATACATGAATTATTAAGTATTGAATATTAAACTTTCTATAAATTATTAATATATATTATTTACAAAATAATAATACATACTAACAAAATGTGCAATATATTGAATAATATATAATACTAATATTTGATTAGCATATGTACCGTTAAAAATTATACAATCAATTTCTAATATTAAAAAATATTTATATTTGCATAAATCAATCAAGACGGTAAGTATATAAAAAAGAATTGAAAATAATCTATATATAATAAGAAATAAAAACAACACATGTTGATAGGAAACAATAAAGTCTCCAATAAAATATATTTAAAGAAATAAAAATGGTCTAAATATAAAAAAGAAATAAAAACAACAAACTTATATATAGGAAAACAAAAAAGTTTCCAATTAAAAATAATTAAATAAATTAATAGGCTAAATATGTAATTTATCACTTTAATACATGTATAACTAATACCCAATAAGTTATTCCGTCTTTTACCCTGCATAACTTTATACATAGATTCCCTCATAAGTTATTTTGGTATTAATTATGCAGAATTACAAAATTGAAATCAAATATGTTGACTTTTCTATACCTAAACAAAAATTTCTACCGAACATTGTATAACTTAATATATTATTTTATACATGAATAGAGGCATGTTATACCGTTACCAAACGTCCCCTAAATGAACTTGAAATTTTAATTAGTTATAATAACTCAAAATTTATACTTAAATCACCTAAAACCATGGTAACTATTTTGTAACATTTAATGTTTTGTTTTGTTTCTTATTTGGTGTTGGATGTTTATTATTATTAAATTCGAATTTGAATTAAAAAGTTTACATTAGGAGGTGAAATGTTTTGTATATGTACGAGCCTTTACCAAACGAGCTCAACCATATATTTCAAATCCTAAATTCGACAATTGAGGTTTAGTTATTCCACCTTAGATCTATCTTAAGTCGGACATTCATTGTTTTGAAGATATGTTTCAAATATTCCATAAAATTTGAATATTCATAAAGTGATCAAAATATATTGTCTATCACAAAACATTTAATATTCATATAAAGATCAAGACATTAAATATTATTTTTCACAAAGCAAAGTGTTGTCCGATATTATATTGTTGTCCATCAAATATATTATAAGGAGGTCCATATCATTATATATTCAAGATGTACGTTACTAACGACTCTCGAATCACATAAAATATTTAGAAAAAAAATCAAAAGATAAACCGATACTATATCCATACATATTCATCACAAATCTATTGCAAATACACTATAATAAAAACGATTCAATACCTAAAATTTAAACTCCAAAACCTCTAATTAAAAATGAACTTATATACAAACTTATTTCATCCATCTACATCATAATAAATCAATACGAAAAATCCTTCACTACTTTTTCTAAAGGGGAAAAAGAAACAAAACCTTTTTGTCACATTTACCAATTCAATGTTCAAACCTTGACTAATTAATTATTATATACTTTCTCCGTTAGATATTATTTGTTATATTATATTTTTTAAAAATTATTTTGATTAATTTTTAAAGTTAAATTAATTCGATATTTTAAACAAAAAAATAGATATTCTAAAACTATATGAAAAGTACTACAAATTGCAATTTTTTTTTGTATATTATACATCTTAAAATATTAATCAAAATTTTTATATTTAACTCTAAAAATAAAAACCATGACAGACAATAACAGGCGGAGAAAGTATACCATACGTCACTTTAATTTTTTTTGCCTACATCATTATATTTCTTTTTAAGCAAAGCAAATACTCATGTATTATTAACCAATTATCTCCTCCTCGAACTAATTTTCACATGATTCAATTAACCTATCACCATGATTCACATGTTCTCTTCTTGAATTAAGTTCCACATGATTAACTATTACGATTCATGAATTAATTTTCAAGATTCATTGCATATCACTTATATGATTGGATATGTATTTATTATCGTTGAAAATTAAAATCAACTTCTTATTGACACGGTGAAGGTAATAGTTCAAGCGTCACATTATCACTCTGCCATTTTCATACTATTCTCGTTGAAGCATAGACTTTAATATCAATTGTTAGACTAAAAGTTTTTAACTCTATTTATATATATATAGTTATGTTTATACATATCTCTTTACTTAGATATTGTGTTCATAATTAAATAAATCAAGCCTAAGCTAAGAAGCAACAATTATTTTTTTTTACCTTTTTTTTTTTCCATTTATCCATTTCAAAAGATTGATCTTTAGTTTTTCTCCTTAATAATCGAACTTATATTTTTGAGACATAACTTATAAGATATTATGATCCAAAAATATAAACTTATATTCTGGCAAAAAAATTACTTTATTATTGAGACAAAAAATGCAAATCATCCATCTAAATCTTTATGTATAAGGCCCACTAATCAATTTATTTTGTTTGAATGCACCTTTTGATTGATATAATTTGTAAAAGAGTCTGAATCTTGACTTATTTTTAGCTAGAAAACGTTTCGCACGTATAAAAGCAATAATTAGTAATAGTCGTTGTCGTGGTGTCGTTTTTAGATCGATTAAAATAGGAAGTGCGTAGTATAAATTGAGACAAAAAGAAATATATAACAAGCGTATCAGTTTGTGCTAATGACATTTGGAATGGTGAGACTGATCCACCATTAACCTTAGGTCTCGAGTTTGAGCCCTGAGTATGGATGAAATTCTTTGGAAGCGTTCACCCCTGAATGACTCATGCAATGCACGATCTTAGTTTAGTTGGGTTCTAATGTGGGCTCTGAACATCGAGTGAGAAACCAAGAAAATAAAAAGGCTATGACCCGCTTTTGCACGTTTAGATATATGGGCTAATTTTAGAACATTTTACTTGGGCTATATATTTTGGACCCAAAAGATCAGATCAACAAGTGGGCTGGCTCAAGGTGACAAATTTAAGAAGGGAAACTTACTTAAACATACTATAATAAACAAATATTTACCATTTATAATAATAATATATATTTTACATTTAATCACTTTTAATTAATTTATAATTTAAGTTTAATTCAAATTATAAAGAAAAAACATTCTACATGGGCTATATGTAATGGGCCCAAAATTAAGATCCAAAATTAACAATGGAATATGGTGGTATTTTGGGCAACTTTCACATATAGCAAATACAATAAAAATTCATATTTGTATGTTATAGCAAAGTTTGTATAATTGCACTCCATAACAAACATAGAAACTGTATAATTCGCTATACATATACAGTTGAAGCGAAGTGTATAAAACGAAGTGTATAAAACGAGAAAGAGAAAGACACTTGGGCAGAGAATTGTATAAACGAAGCGTATAAAACGAATCGTATGATTATAAGTGTGTAGAACAATTATATACAATTTGAATTTGTATAAAATGAGAAAGAGAAAGATAAAAGAGAACTTGGACAGGGAATATACAATTGAATCGAATTGTATAAAACAAGAAAGAGAGAAATTAGATACAATTTGAGTTTGTATAAAACGATAAAGAGAGAAAGGCAAAAGAAACTGGGCAGGGGAGTATTTTTATTGTATAATTATAAGTATATAGGACAAAAATATATGTATTTGCATGTGTATATACGATTTTCTCACGCTCTATACAAATAGAAACACAATTTATACATTTCGCTTCTGTTTGTATAAATGAGAAAGGCGAGGGTTGCGAGCGAGATCTCGAAGAGGGGAGAGAATGAAATAAAAAAATATGTATTTATACAATTTTCTCTGCTTTATACAAATAGAAACAGTTTTTATACACTTGTATTTGTATAAAAAGTAAGGAACCAAGCGAGAGATTGGAGCGAGAATGGGAGAGTGGCGAGCGAAATTTTTGAGAGAGAGGCGACTGACAAATTTTGGCAAACGTTTGCTATGGAGCACAATTAAATCAAACCGTAGCTACTCTATTTATTTTAGGTTATTAGTTTGCTATTATATACAATTATCTCTGATATTTTCCTCCTTGGTGCTGCTTTTTGTCCTTCCACAATAAAAACCATTAGAGATTTTTTGGATATGTGGCAAATCAATTTTCATTAATAGAATATGAATTATGGTGGATGGGTCAAAACATTTTTATTTTTAACCAGTGATTTAATTTAATTTGAGTATAAAAATCATTCATTTAGAGGCATTGCCTCCAAAAATTAGTTTTTCACATAATATGTGAAACTCAATTTAGTTAATTTTAATATGGATATTGAATATCAAAATATATTATAATATACGAAATATAAATTAATTAAAATTTTAATATAGATATTAAATATCAAATAAAAATAAAAATAATAATTAATTTTTCTAATACTGATAAGTTTTATTGAACGTAGTGGATGACTGTTGACTGTGAACAATAGCTTTCAAGTATAATATGCATTGAGTTATTATTTAATTTAGTTATTTTGAGTGTTTCTATTTTGCTACTTTGTTGAAGTAATGATAAAGTTAATTGGAAGAAAGTCAACTTGTTTAACTGTAAAGAATATTCTATGGTTACAAACTTAATTTCTTTACAAACTTAATTGGTATATTTTGGTAATATACAAAATTTTCATAATTGATAAATGCATAGTCAAAGTAATATTATTGTAATCTTTTTTTTTTAAAAAAAAACTTTTTTTTTTTTAAAAAAAGAAGAAGTTCTTAGTTTATCTATCCACCTATGTCTACTGTCTCGTAAGGATGTTTATGTCATTATTAAATAATTTGTATTATTTTCCATTTAAAAGTTCCAAATATATATTTATAGTAAGGAGGTTTATGTCATTATTAAATAATTTGTATTATTTTCTATTTAAAAGTTTCAAATATATATTTATACTAGTAAAAGCACCCCGCTTCGCGCGAGAATTCTATATCATGAAATTTATAAAACAATATTTAAAAGGGAAAATTACGCGTATAAGTAAATTTATACTATATAATTACTCATCATAGCTATAGTTTGCTGTAATTACCACTCGCGACTAACATTGTACATTAGTTACGTGGCTGACTTCGAGTTTCTATAATTATTCATGTGTATGTATGTATAATTCGCCAGGATATACAAATACATAATGCACAATTTTTTAGCCTATATACATATACAATTCACCTCTCTCCCACTCTCTGCCCTCTTTCTCTCGCCTCTCTCCTCCCTCTCCGAATATCGCTGCTATTTATACAAATATATATGCATAATATACAGTTATATACAATTATATACATATAAATTCACCTCTCTCCCATTCTATTTCCTCTCTCGCTCGCCTCTCTCCTTTCTTTCTTTCGATATCACTCATCTCTCTCCTCTGTCTCCCAGTCTCGCTTTCCTCTCCTCCCTCTCTCAATCTCTCTTGCCATATATACAATTACATATGCAATGCAATTATCTAACCATATACATATACAATTCACCTTTCTCCCACTCTTTTCCCCCCTCTCTCGCCTCTGTCCTCTCTCTCCCAGTCTCACTCGCCTCTCTCCTCTATATAACATGTAGCTACAAATTGTAATTATCAAAATATAGCTATGGATAGTAATTAATTATTTTTAAGTGGGTATATGTGAAAGTTAAAAACTATATTATCTTACATAAAAGATTATGTATTAACAAACATTAATAATGTAAAGGAAAACGAAAAATATTACATATTATCATTTATCTTTAGGAACATAAGTATAAATTAATGACTATAAAAATACATATCGTGAGTTTTGTAACACAAGCAAATGGTGTTAGTGAGTCACTTTAAAAGTGCAAAGCTTACAAATATTTAATTGTGAAGAAGGAGAGGTTTAGAATTTTTGTTGTTTTAAAATGAGAGAAAATTCCTTATTTATAAACAACAAAGGGTAGTATGAACAAATTTATCGTGCCTTATCAAAAAGGCTACAACTATCAGGAAAAGTTACAACGCTTCGTAAAAGTCACAACCTAACATGAAAATCATAACTGTTCATTAAAATTGTCGTTTTTCATAAAAGTAACAATTTTTTATATGAGTGACAACTCTTCATTAAAGTCACATTATTTCAAAAGAGTCATAATTTTTCATAAGTTTTACAACTTTTCATACAAGGGAAAGATTATTTTTATAAATAAATATATTAAAAGAAAATGTTGATTTGTGATGGCGTTTAATTCATTAAAAGCATGATAAAAAATTTCAAAAAAAAATAAATTATCATTTTCAACTTGTTAATTTGATTCAAATTATAAAGCATATATTTTAGTGTAATTAATCACATGTTTTTATATTATCAACTAATAAAATTTAAGTTCTTGCGAAAAATATGATTATTCTGTTAAATAAGATAGGAAATAAAAGTATATCATTACTAATTTGAAAATATATATTCCAAATGTTAATGTTGATTGGTTAATAAATTATTGTTAAAGGAAGTTTCCTTTTGACAGTGATACCCACCTTAACAAAGCCAAAAAGAAAATCTGCCTTTCACACTCCTTAATTTTGTGGTTATTTTATTTATATTGATAGAAGTCAAGGAACGCCTTTGTTCAATACTCTTGAAAGATTGTAACGACCTGTTTAGTCGTTTTGAGCAGCAGATTTTATTTCTGGAAAAACTGGCCAAGACTACGGACACTACGACGGACCGTCATAGGCACGACGGCCCGTCGAGGGTGTATCGTTTCAGCATACTTAGAAATTCTGGAATTGGTACTGAAAATCGACTCTCTGTAAATTGTGACGGACCTGCAGGACGTGCCGTCACAGCCACGACGAGCCGTCGTGAGCTCCCGTTGCAAAACACTTCAACTTTTGAGAAATTGGGACAAGAAACGAGTCTCTGACCGTCATGACGGAGGTGCAGGACGGACCGTCACAGGGGTGACGGGCCGTCACAGTCCACGTAAGTCCTGTGGGGCTGCGACGACCTGCGTGACGGACCGTCGCAGGCACGACGGGCCGTCACAGGTTGCGCCAATCCCAGGCAGAATCGGATTTCTTCACACGTTTTAAGGGACGTTTTGGACTATTCTTTCCTTAACTATAAAGATTGAGGGTTAATAAGTCTAATTACTTGGGGGTTAAAAGAGGTAACCTTAAGTTAATTAGTGGGTTCTATTGTCCTCTTTTACACTTTAATTATATGTTAATTAGGGTAAAAGAAAGAGGGTTTGAATAAAACAAAACAGAAAGAACCAAGAGAAAGAGAGGAATCGATCGAGAGGCTGAGGAGAAAACAAAGCTTTGGAAATTCTTGCTTGATCACTAGTCTTTGGTGGAGGTAGGTTATGGTTATTTTACGATATTCGTAGTGAACTCTTAATAGTGAATGATATGTATTGATAGTATTGTAAACCCTGCTATGTGCTTAAATTGTATGCTTGCATGATTATGATTATGAAATTGTGATGAATTAACAAAGCATGATGAAGCTATTGAATCCCAAATCTTGAAAGAACCCTAATTCACTTGTTAATGATGATGCCTTAGTATGAAAGAAGGCTTGATAAATTATATAATGAGAATGATGATGCCTTAGTGTAAAAGAAGGCTTGATGAATTAGGGGATCGGGTGCCACGTTCCGGTACCAGGATAG
>CM064974.1:150500-180775 GCA_032847665.1 Solanum chilense | reverse complement strand
GAATATGAGGATCGGAGTGTCACGTTCCGACACCAGGATAGTATATGGATCGGGTGCCACGTTCCGGTACCAGGATAGTATATGAGGATCGGAGTGCCACGTTCCGGCACCAGGATAGAATTAGAGGAGCGGAGTGTCACGTACCGACACAGGAGGAAGAAAGATAATGAATCTTGAAAGATAATGAATATACTCAATCTAATGAACTTAATTCCCAAATGAGTATGGTATTGAGGCCTGAGTCCTCATGTGTGAACTCGGTTGTATTCATTAATGAATTAATATTGTTATTGCTACATGTTGAGTATTGTAGTTGATTTACATTATTATTGATATATACTGTTCCCTATTTTGAGTTAGCCGATGATATCTACTCAGTACTTGTGGTTGTACTGACCCCCCTACTTTTATGTTTTCTTCTTTGTTATTTGTGTAATGCAGCAAAAGTTCCGTCAACCTCAACTCAACAGTAGATCTAGCCAGTCGTCACTACCTTCGGAAATTCAGGGTGAGCTAATGCGTCTAGCTTGGACTGGGTCTTCTTCTTCAAGTCTTGATGCCTTGAACTTCCGGCATGGACTAGCTTTTATTGTTTAGCTTCTTAGACGTTTTAGTTTAGTAATTTGAGGATAGATGTTCTTGTGATGATGACTTCCAGATTTTGGGGATGATAATAATAGTTTTGAATCGTTTTATTAATGAGTTTAAGTCTTCCGCATTATTTTCTGTTGATATAAATTGAAATGTTAAGGTTTAGATTGGTTGGTTCGCTCACATAGGAGGGTAAATGTGGGTGCCAGTCGCGTCCCCGATTTGGGTCGTGACAAAGATCGAGAAGAATTTAAAATATAAAATTTATAATTTTTTATAATAATTTAAAATTTAAAATTTAAAATTTATATTTTATAATAATTTAAAATTAATATGTAATAATAAAGTTTATGAAAATATTGTTGAAGCATATGAGAAGGTCCCACGTAAAAGATAGAAAAGAGAAAAAAAGCTATATTTATTTTACAGAAATAATGATAAAAAATGTAATTGAATTATCAATCTTGTTACAAATCTATTTACTTATTTGGATGTTTCACTCAATTTATCATTAACGTAATGTATGTATTTATTGTATTTATTATAATTGTAACTAATGTATTAGTTAATGGATGTAACATGTATTTTTTAGATTCTATAAAAGAATAGTTTTTCACCATTATGAACAATGACAAATCCAAGATTTAAAGGCTGTGTATACTTACTTTCTTCAATATAAACCTTTTAGCAATCACATAATATAAACTATGCTGACTCAAACTCTTCAATAATAATAATAAAAAAAAGTCCTTAATTTAAAAAAAAAGTTTAAAAATGAAAAAAAGAGTTAAAAAAGAAGCCCTTAATTAGAAAGAGGAAAAGAAAAGAAAAAAAGGGTGCAAATTCGCTAGAAAAAGGAAAGAAAGAATAGAGTGGGCGGGTAACCATGATTGCTTTCATTCTATGGGTGCTCATTAAGTTTTTACTAACGAATTTATTATATATATGTAACGACCTGTTTAGTCGTTTTGAGAAGCAGATTTTATTTCTGGAAAACTGGCTGAGACGACGGACCCCACGACGGACCGTCATGGGCACGACGGACCGTCGAGGGTGTCTCGTTTCAAAACACTTAGAAATTAGTTTGGGTGCTGAAATCGACTCTCTGAACTTCGTGACGGAATGGCAGGACGGATCGTCACAGGCGTGACGGACCGTCACAGGCGTGACGGACCGTCACAGACTCTTTAGTGGAAATTGAGTTTCTGAACTCTGTGACGGACCTGCAGGACGGACCGTCGCAGGCACGACGGGCAGTCACAGGTTGCGTAATCCCAGTCTGGGTCGGATTTCTGTTAAAGTTTTAAAGGGGCGTTTTGGACTATTCCTGCTTATAATTTAAAAGTTAGTGGGTTAATATTAATAACTCAATTACTTGGGGGTTAAAAGAGGTAACCTTGAGTTAATTAGTGGGTTACTAGTGCCATCTTTTATATTTGATTATATGCTAATTAGGGTAAAAGAAAGAGGGTTTGAATAAGAAAAATAGAAAGAATAAGGAGAAAGAAGAGAGGAACGATCGAACAAGAAGAAGAAGAAACGCTGCTTTGGGAAATTGCTTGCTTGATCAAATTCTTCGGTGGAGGTAGGTTATGGTTTTTGATACTATTCGTAGTAAACTCTTAATAGCGAATGATATGTATTGGTAGTATTGTAAACCCTTCTATATGCTTAATTGTATGCTTGCATGAATGTGATTATATAATTGTGATAAAATAAGCATGATGAAGCTATTGAATCCTAAATCTTGAAAGAAACCCTAATCTACTTTGTTAATGATGATGCCTTGGTATAAAAGAAGGCTTGATGAACGAAATTAGTGAGATTAGGGGATCGGGTGCCACATTCCGGTACCAGGATAGTATATGATGATCGGAGTGTCACGTTCCGACACCAGGATAGAATATGGATCGGGTGCCACGTTCCGGTACCAGGATAGAATGAGGATCGGAGTGTCACGTTCCGACACCAAGATAGTATATGGATCGGGTGCCACATTCTGGTACCAGGATAGAATGAGGATCGGAGTGTCACGTTCCGACACCAGGATAGTATATGGATCGGGTGCCACGTTCTGGTACCAGGATAGTATATGAGGATCGGAGTGCCATGTTCCGGCACCAGGATAGAATATGGATCGGAGTGTCACGTTTCGACACCAGGATAGTATATGGAGCGGAGTGTCACGTACCGGCACGAGAGGAATAAAGATAATGAATCTTGAAATATGTTAATATACTCAATCTAATGAACCTAATTCCCAAATGAGTATGATGGGGAGGCGTGAGTCCTTATTGATGTGCTTGGTGTTGTGACCAAGGGTTATGATAATTTATATTGCTACAGATTGAGTATTGTAGTTGATTTTATGATGTTATCTGATATATACTGTTTTCTATTTTGAGTTGGCCGATGATACCTACTCAGTACTTGTGCTTTGTACTGACCCCTACTTGTATGTTTCTTTCTTTGTTATTTGTGGAGTGCAGCAAACGTACCGTCGTCTTCAAATCAACCACAACTCTAGCCAGTCTTCATTACACCGGAATTCAGGGTGAGCTAATGCTTCTAGCTTGGACTGGATCTTCTTCTTCATGTCTTGATGCCTTGAAGTTCCGGCATGGACTAGCTTTTATTTATTTTAGCTTCTTAGAATACTCTTAGTTTAGTAATTTGATCATTAGATGTTCTTGTGATGATGACTTACAGATTTTGGGGAATAATAGATGTTGAGTTTTTAGAAGTTATTGAGTTGTTTTTCATTAATGAGTTTAAGTCTTCCGCATTACTTTTGTTGATATTGTATTAAAATGTTGGGGTTTAGATTGGTTGGTTCGCTCACATAGTAGGATAGGTGTGGGTGCCATTCGCGGCTCGGTTTTGGATCGTGACAAACTTGGTATCAGAGCATTAGGTTCGTTGGTCTCATCACACAAGAACGAGTCTAGTAGAGTCTTAAGTAACGGTAGGGGGACGCCTTTACTTTTCTTTGAGAGGCTATAAGACTTTAGGAAAATTCCATTCTTTCATTCTTTCTTTCGTGCTATTACTTGGATTCAAATTGGTATCTAGGTGATACAAATTGGTATCTGACCATCTTCACTCTATTTCGCAGATGGTTAGAACTAGAGCAACGACTGCACCAACACCAACACCGGCAAGACAAGAAACGTCTGAGCCAGCCACTGGGGCTGTAGCTCGGAGAAGAACAGTGGCAAGAGGCCGTGGTAGAGGTCGTGGGAGGACGTCCTCTAGAGAAAGAGGACAAGCAACAAGCGCTAGTCCAAGTAGACCAGCGTCCATCAGGCAACACGCACAGCAACAACGAGTCAGGCAGTCAACGATCACTTTACGGGTTTTGCAACCAATCAACGACCACATCAAGTATTATTTTGTTAATATTTCTTCTTCCATTTTATGTTATCATAAAAAAATCGAACTGAAATAATATTTCGTCATAGTTAGCGTAGTAAACTTTGAGGTATGTTTTAATACATAAATGGTTAAAATTCAGGTAGGAGCACAAAACATTGTGATAATTTGGGGTAGAAAAAAGGAACAATTAATAGTTGTAGCGTGAAATACACAAAAAAATAATAGTTTACACATGTTTTTGACAATTAAATTTAAGTTATAAGATGTTGAATAATCTTAATTGTGTGACAACTACTTTATTTTGGGTGTGGTTTATACATGTTTTAATTAAATCTTAGTTATAAGATGTTGAATTATCTTAATTGTACATTCTTATTTGACAAACTAGTTCATTCTGAGTGTGGTTTAGAGTATGATTCACTTTCTATGTTCGTGTGTGTTTCACTTATATGGGTGAGTTGTAGTGGATCGGGCGTACGAATTATGTAATTGTCCTCCTGGTAGGGTGGCATCGTTTGTTAGACTTGTTCATTCTAGTTATAGAAGATTTATTGTTGTTTGGGATAGTTGAAGTATATTTAGTGGTTCAACACACAAGACTTTGCTTATGAGAATTTTTAGGAGAGCAACCATGAAAATTTACAAGACTTAAGATCTACTCATTATCGGTATCATGTGTTGGTTATGTGTAATTGATGTGGGGACCATTGAGTTTATTTTTGTCAGGTTTGTCTATAATAGCTACTAATCAAGCATTTCGACAATATTATTAAAGGTTCTGTATGCTTGAATGTATCACTCTAGGATGGTTACTTGACCATTTCCATCTTTGGGTCAGATGAGTTCGATTCTCCTTGATGATTAGTTGATGTCTAAAGATCATAATTGTATATCTTAAACTCGATGAAATATTATATTGTGAGGACGTAATCTTGATAAGATCTATATATGATGGTTTATGCATTATGAGTGGGTTGGCTAGTTCAGGTTCACTTCTGATTGTAGCCAATATTGACTAAGGATTTATCATAGTTATGTTAGATAATCTTTGTCTGAATGATTGTGTCCAGGTTTAGTTGGAGAATCAGTCTGTTGAAGACTCCACTTGAATTTTTTTTTGTTGTTAGTTGAGTTTACATACTATAACATTTATCATTAGAGTATTGAGATGACCACATTTGAGACATTGTATGGGGAGAGATGTAGATCTCCAATTGGTTGAATTGATACTTTTGATATGAGATCTTGAGTATTAATATTTGAAAAGGATTCACTAAGAATACTCTTCCTTACCTCGCTTTCTTTTGATTGTTCGGGGACGAACGATGGATAAATTAGCATATGTTGTAAGGAATCATATTATCATTTTGAGTACTAGAACTTTTTATTTATCAAAAGACTCTTTGATAGATTTTAAGTTGACAGCTTGAACTATTTGTAATTACAATAATAAAACTATTGGGATAGTTTTTATAATTTATTTAGTTGATAGTTAACAAAAATAATATTACAATTAATAGTGAATTATATTTACTATTTTTATAATTAGTTATTAATATTTAGGTTAGTTAATAATCTACGGAAGAAAAGAAAAACAAAAGAGTCACACGATGTCGATAAAAGAGCAAAGACGGCTCCAGGTAACTTTCACCAAAAATTTCAAGCATTCTAATTTTATATTGTTGGTTTTTCGTTAGTGGGTTTGTATGTTTAATTGTGGAAAAAATTTGAAGAATTGAAAGGTGTAAGGTTGATGAACGTATGATTGGTCAGATTGGAGGTAAGAACAAATAATGGTTAAAAGTTTTAGGGAAAATGATACTTTAGTTAGTATGTTATGGCTAATTTCTTATTTTAGTTTTTGTGTTATCTAACTTAGTATTATTAATTTTTAATTATATCAAGTGAATGATTTTAATCCTTCAATTAATAGATTCAAAAAAATTAACAAAGAGTTTACTGCTAAAATAGGTAATTCGAATATTTCAAAGTAATTGCTTGAGAAAATAGAAAACATTTTTTTAAAAAAAACATTCGTCGCATAATTTATCGTTCGTCGTTGTGAGAGGAAGGGTTAATGTCTATCAAGTTGATTTTTGAAATTGTAGCTCAAATGGACGGGCTTGTTCTCATAGATAGAGATAGGGAAGACTTAGCTTGTTCTTCAAAGAGAGAAAATTAAAAAGGGAATACCCGAAATATTCCTTTTAGCAACGAACTCTTTGTCTATCAAGTTGATTTTTAAAATTGTAGCTCAAATGAACGGGCTTGTTCTCATAGATAGAGATAGGGAAGACTTATCTTGTTCTTCAAAGAGAGAAAAATTAAAAAGGAAATACCCGAAATATTCCTTTTAGCAGTGAACTCTTTGTTAATTTTTTTTTTAATCTGTAAGTTGAAGGGCTAAAATCACTTACTTGATATAATCAAAGGTTAATAATGCTAAGTTAGATAACAAGATGACTAAAATAAAACTATAAACTTAACACAAGGACTAAAAATATCATTTTCATAAAAATTTAAATTGCAGGAAAGGTTATTATTACTTATAAGAAAGGGGAATAACACATAGCTGGCCGTCAACCTGGCTGCTTCAGCTGTGTGCTTCCCTCGAAAAGCGTATCTTGGCCTATTGGCCAGAGGTTAACTTTCCATGTTCAAGGCCTCAGTTTCAAATCTTGGTTACACCTTTTCTTTAATTTTTAATTTCTTCCAACTTTAATTTTATGTAAATATTATTAATTGAAGTTTAATTATTTTATTTCAATTTTTTTATTAAAAAATTATAATAATTATTCTTTTGGTTCTATACATTTTTTTCGCAATTATAGAATCTTTTTTTAACTCTGACGTTTGGTTCTCCGTCAATGTACTTGCTTGTAGATGATAGACTGTTTCGATAATTTTAACATATAATAATGCCAATTTCTATCTTTTTAGTTGCAAATATTTATAGAAAATTGTCATCACTATGAAATAATAATATTTCATTTTACATACTTCAATATTTCCTAATAAAACTTACTAACGACTTATTTTAATTTCTTAACAGAAATAATTTTAAATTTTTTACTTATTTTATTATGCTTACCCACCCCCTCTGCAATTTATTATTTTACTTAACTTAATACTTTCTAATAAACTTACTAATTACTTACTAAAATATAAATTGTTATTACTATTATTATTACTATTATTATTACCATTATTATTATCAAATGACAATGTTTCGTTTTACTTACTTTAATATTTTCTAATAAACTTACTAATGGATTATTTTAATTCCATAATAAAATTAATAATTAAAATTTAACTTATTTCATTATGTTTACCGACCCCAGTACAATTAATTACTTTACTTACTTCAGTACTTTATAATAACATTAATTAAGTAAATAAACTCTTAATAATATTGATAAATAAAACTCCTCACATTACTTTGATGCTTGATTAAATTAAGTTAATTTCATTATCAATACATATAAATTTAAAAGAAAAAATTTAAATCATGTTAAATATTTTAATATTTCACATATATTATTAGATCCGTTATATTTTACTAGCATATTATATGTGTGCGCAATTGACGGTAATTGTTATTTTATTAAATAGGAGATTGAAGATAGGTGTATATATTGTTAATGTTGGAAAGTGGGGGACTAATATTAAATATAATTGACTAAGGAAGAATCATTTAATGATTACTAAAACAAAAAATCATTAAGGTGTATTTGGAATTAATATATATTTAGATGCAATAGGTTGTGCTGTATCTCCATATTGAATTATATGTATTATCTGCTCCTTCTCCTTCTATTATTATATAAATGATTTAAATGGTGGTATATTTACTTCCTCCCTGCAAAAAAAAATATAAATAAATAAATAATTAGAATAAAAATAAATCATCTTATAAAGAAATATAAAGGCCAATTCGAGTTATTAGGCTCTCATAATGCATGAGTCTGCCCTTTGACATGTTCATGCCATTTTTTTTAATTAAAAAAATTAAATTAATAACTTTTTAATTATAATTTTTTTAAAAAAAGCTTGATGGATTAAACTTTCGCTACGTTATAGATCTCAAGTAAAATAGGTATAAAAGCAAAATTCTATTCAATCACACAATTCTCTATGAATTGACAATTTGACTACAAATGTTAGAGTTTAGGACAAAACATTTATCCAACATGTGAAGCTATGAAAACTGACATTACATACACCAAAAGACGAAAACACTTTTTGAGAATTAAAAAACGCAAAATTCAATAAATTTACATATTGCTAAATTTTATTTTCCTTTTCCCTCTTATTTCGGAAAAAAAGAAAAAATTACTACAAAGGTCTTCACCAATTGAGTTACTAAAAAGGGGGNTCATTCCGGTCAAGGTGACCTACAATGCAGAGAAGTTAGCCAAAATCTACATCTCAGAGATCGTTCGATTACATGGGGTTCCACTCTCCATCATATCAGATAGAGGTACGCAGTTTACTTCTAAGTTTTGGAGAACATTGCATGCTGAATTAGGTACTAGATTGGACCTTAGTACTGCATTTCATCCTCAGACCGATGGTCAGTCTGAGCGAACGATTCAAGTGTTGGAGGATATGCTTCGTGCATGTGTGATAGAATTTGGTGGCCATTGGGATAACTTCTTACCCTTGGCGGAGTTTTCATACAATAATAGCTATCACTCCAGTATTGACATGGCTCCATTTGAAGCATTGTATGGGAGGAGATGTAGGTCTCCCATTGGTTGGTTTGATGCATTTGAGGTTAGACCTTGGGGTACGGATCTGTTGAGGGATTCATTGGAAAAGGTGAAAGCTATTCAAGAAAAGCTTTTAGCGGCTCAAAGCAGACAAAAGGAATATGCGGATCGAAAGGTTAGAGACTTGGAGTTCATAGAAGGTGAACAACTCTTGTTGAAGGTTTCACCCATGAAAGGGGTGATGCGGTTTGGAAAAAGGGGTAAGCTAAGTCCAAGGTATATTGGACCATTTGAGGTGCTTAAGCGAGTAGGGGAGGTGGCTTATGAGTTAGCCTTGCTTCCAGGGCTATCCGGGGTGCATCCGGTATTTCATGTGTCCATGTTGAAAAGATACCATGGGGATGGAAACTACATCATCCGTTGGGATTCAGTTTTACTTGATGAGAATTTGACTTATGAGGAGGAACCGGTTGCTATTTTAGATAGAGAGGTTCGCAAGTTGAGGTCGAGAGAGATTGCATCCATCAAAGTTCAATGGAAGAATCGACCGGTTGAAGAGGCTACTTGGGAGAAGGAGGTAGATATGCAAGAAAAATACCCACATCTGTTTACAGATTCAGGTACTGCTTTTCGCCCTTGTTTTTCTCCTTTTGATCGTTCGAGGACAAACGATGGGTAAATTTGTATCTATTGTAACGACCTGTTTAGCCGTTTTGAGTAGCAGATTTTATTTCTGGAAAACTGGCTGAGACGACGGATACCACGACGGACCGTCATGGGCACGACGGATCGTCGAGGGTGTCTCGTTCCAGAACACTTAGAATTCTGAAATTTGAGAACTAAAATCGACTCTCTGTAATATGTAACGGACCTGCAGGACGGGCCGTCACAGCTTCGACGCACCGTCGAGAGGCCCCGTTTCAAAACACTTCAACTCTTGAGAATTTGGTACAGGGAACGATTCTCTGAACGTTGTGACGGAAGTGCAGGACGGACCGTCACAGGAGTGACGGACCGTCACAGGCTCTTTAGTGAAAAGTGGAGTTTCTGATCCTTGCGACGACCTGCATGACGAACCGTCGTAGGCACGACGGGCCGTCACAGGTTGCGCAAATCCCAGGCTGGGTCGGATTTCTTTACACGTTTTAAGGGACGTTTTGGACTATTCCTGCTTTAATTATAAAGTTAGAGGGTTAATGTTAATAAGTCTAATGACTTGGGGGTTAAAAGAGGTAACCTTAAGTTAATTAGTGGAGTATTATTGTCATCTTTTACACTTAATTATATGTTAATTAGGGTAAAAGAAAGAGGGTTTGAATAAGAAAAAGAGAAAGAACAGAGAGGGAGAGAGGAGCGAACGAAGAGGAACCAAAGCTTGGGAATTGCTTGCTTGACCATTATTCTTCGGTGGAGGTAGGTTATGGTTTTCATGCTATCTTATAGTAAACTCTTAATAGCGAATGATATGTGTTAGTAGTATTATAAAGTCTTCTATATGCTTAATTGTATGCTTGCATGAATATGATTATGTGATTGTGATAAAACAAGCATGATGAAAACTATTGAATCCCAAATCTTGAAAGAAACATTAATCTATGTTATTTATGATGATGCCTTGGTATAAAAGAAGGCTTGATGAATTAAAGTAATGGGATTGATGATGCCTTGGTGTAGAGAAGGCTTGATGAACTGACAGAATGAGATTAGTGGATCGGAGTGTCACGTTCCGACACATAGTATTAGTGGATCGGAGTGTCACGTTCCGACACATAGTATTAGTGGGACGGGTGTCCCGAACCGACACGTAGAATTAGGGGATCGGAGTGTCACGTATCGACACATATTATTAGGGGATCGGGTGTCACGAACCGACACGTAGAATTAGGGGATCGGAGTGTCACGTACCGACACATAGTATTAGGGGATCGGGTGTCACGAACCGACACGTAGAATTAGGGGATCGGAGTGTCATGTACCGACACATAGTAGTAGGGGATCGGAGTGTCACGTACCGACACAAGAGGAAGAAAGATAATGAATCCTGAAAGATTTTAATATACTCAAACATAATGAACTTAATTCCCAAATGAGTATGGTATTGAGGCCTGAGCCCTCATGGATGAATTTGATGGTACTTATTGATGATTATAGTACTTGTTGTTGCTACATGTTGAGTTATAGTTGATTTATGATATTAACTGATGTATACTATTTTCTATTTTGAGTTGGCCGATGATATCTACTCAGTACCCGTGGTTTTTACTGACCCCTACTTTTATGTTCTCCTCTTTGTTATTTGTGGAGTGCAGCAAACGTGCCGTCGTCTTCAACTCAACAGTAGATCTAGCCAGTCTTCACTACATCGGAAATTCAGGGTGAGCTAATGCGTCTAGCTTGGACTGGATCTTCTTCTTCAAGTCTTGATGCCTTGAACTTCCGGCATGGACTAGCTTTTATTTGTTTTAGCTTCTTAGACATTTTTAGTTTAGTAATTTGATCATAGATGTTCTTGTGATGATGACTTCCAGATTTTGGGGAATAATAGTTGTTGAATTTTAGTGGTTATTGAATTGGTTTTTATTAATGAGTTAAGTCTTCCGCATTATTTTCTGTTGTTATACATTGAAATGTTAAGGTTAGATTGGTTGGTTCGCTCACATAGGAGGGTAAATGTGGGTGCCAGTCGCGACCCCGATTTGGGTCGTGACAGAATATCCGGAACTATGAGCCTCTGTAAGAATAGTGTGGATCAAATAATCAACACGGGGCACACATACCCTTCCCTTAATTCTTAAAACACCTTCCTCATCAATTATTGCCTCTTTAGCCTCTCCTCGCAACACCATATCGCGAATTCGGCTTAGTTTCTCATCATCATACTGTTTTCCCTTGATCTTGTCAAGAAAAGAAGATATTGCCTCCACACAGGCCAAAAATCCTCCCTTCCCATTTAATTCTAGCCTCATAAAGTCGTTAGCCAAGTTTTGGACTTCCCTAGCCAACGGGCGTCTAGAAACTTGTAAGTGGGCTAAACTACCCATGCTCCCTACTTTTCTACTTAAGGCGTCTGCCAAAACATTAGCCTTTAATTAGTGATACAAGATGGTAACATCATAGTCCTTCAGTAGTTCCATCCACCTGCTCTGTCTCAAATTCAAATCCCTCTAAGTAAAGACATACTGTAGGCTACGATGATCCGTATAGACTTCACACTTAACCCCATATAGATAGTGTCTCCATTGCTTTAATGCAAACACTACCGCAGCCAACTCCAAATCATGGGTCGGATAGTTACGTTCATGCACCTTTAATTGCCTCCAAGCATAAGCAATTACATTCTTCTCTTGCATTAGCACTGCACTCAAACCAGAATAGGATGCATCACAATAAACAATGAAGTTCTTACCCTCTACTAGCAAGGTAAGGATAGGTGCAGTAGTCAGCAAGGTCTTGAGTTTTTGAAAGCTTTCCTCACATTCATCCGACCATACAAATGGAACATTCTGCTTAGTCAAGTTCGTCAATTGGGAAGCAATAGAAGAGAATCCCTTGACAAATCGACGGTAGTAGCTGGCTAAACCAACAAAGATCCTTATTTTTGACACATTAGTAGGTCTTACCCAATTCCTCACTGTTTCAATCTTAGAAGGATCCACCATCACTCCATCCTTAGAAACCACGTGCCCCTAGAAGGACACTGAATCTAGCCAAAACTCACACTTGGAGAATTTGGCATAAAGCCTTTTCTCCTTCAATACTTCCAACACAATTCTCAAATGCTCCTCATGTTCCTTCTTACTCTTGGAGTATATCAGTATATCATCAATAAATACGATCACAAAGAGATCCAGATATGGCTTAAAAATCCCGTTCATCAAGCTCATGAAAGCAGCAGGGGCATTCGTAAGACCAAAAGACATTACTACAAATTCGTAATGCCCATACCTGGTTCAAAAAGCAGTCTTTGGCACATCCGTTGCCCGTATTTTCAATTGATGATAATCGGATCTCAAGTCAATCTTAGAGAAGACACAAGCACCTTGTAACTTATCGAACAAGTCATCAATGCGAGGAATGGGATACTTGTTCTTAATAGTTACCTTGTTCAACTGCCGGTAGTCTATGCACATCCGAAAACTCCCATCCTTCTTCTTCAAAAATAACACCGGAGCACCCCAAGGGGATGCACTTGTTCTAATGAAACCTTTACTTAACAACTCTTGAAGTTGGGCCTTTAATTCCCTTAACTCTACTGGAGCCATTCTATAAGGGGATATGGAAATGGGGCGAGTACCCGGCTCCAGATCAATGCAAAAGTCGATATCCCTATCCGGTGGCATACCAGGAAGGTCTGCAGGGAACATATCCAGAAACTCCCGGACTATCGAAACCAACTCAATTGAAGGTACTTGGGTAGTATCATCCCTGAGGTGTGCCAAGAACGCTAAACACCCTTTACTAACCATTCTCTTAGCACGAAGAAAGGAGATGATACGAACTGGAGTGGAAGTGTAGTCACCCTCCCACACTAACGGATCTGTCCCAGGCTTGGCCAACGTTACAGTCTTAGCATTACAATCTAGGATGGCAAAATTCAGAGAAAGCCAAGTCATACCCAGAATTACATCGAAATCAACCATTTCTAAGATAACCAAGTCTACATGAGTATTGTTCCCCACAAAAGTCACCAGACAAGACCTATATACCTTTTCAACTATCAGACTCACCCACCGGAGTAGAAACACGAATATGCATGTCAAGCAATTCACAATGTAAATTAAGACCAGTAGCAAATGAGGAAGATAAGTATGAAAATGTGGAGCCAGGATCAAATAATACAGAAGCCATGAAATCACAAACCAAAAGATTACCTGTGATAAAAGCATTAGATGTCTCCGCTTCAGACCGCCCGGGGAAAGCGTAACAATGGGCCCTATCACATGTCTGCCCGTTGCCCCTACCATGTGGTGTTGTAGTAGCTCCAGTTTGCCCGTCACCCCGGTCGTTTTGGTGACCACCATTACCTTGGCCACCACGTCCTCCAGAATGACGGCCTCTTCCATGACCACCTCTACCTCTGACTATTTGAGGTCTGTAACTCTGTTTTGGACAATACCTCTTAATGTTTCCAGTCTCCGCACATCCATAACACTCTCTGGATTCAAGCATAGGTCTCTGTGAGAATGACGAAGTCTGGGGATAACCTCCAAACTCAGAGAAGTGTTGACCGGTCTGTGGTGGACTCCCAACTACAGTCTGCAGTGAAGACTGAATAGGTCGGGCTGGATAACCTCCTGAACCCTGCCCTCTGGAGTAAGAACCATTAAACTCACCTCCCTTACGAAACTTTTAGATTTCGATGCAATAGTGAAGTCATCTGGCTTCACTCCCTCCACCTCTATCACGAAGTCTACCACTTCCTGAAAGGATTTGCTGTAGCCGCTACCTGTAAGGCAGAAATCCGCAAATCTGACCTCAACCCCTTCACAAAATGGTGAATCCGCTCTTGTGGACTGAAAAAAAGCTTGGTGGCATACCTGGATAATGCACGAAACTTATCCTCATACGCAGTCACCGACATCTTGCCTTGCTCTAGGCTCAAGAACTCATCTCTCCTCCTATCCCTCAAGGTCCGAGGGATATACTTCTCCATAAATAAGCTAGAGAATGACGCCCAAGTCATAGGTGGTGCCTGGGCGGGTTGACACTCAACATGTGACCGCCACCACATTTTGGCATTTCCCTGAAACTGATAAGTTACAAACTCAACGCCAAATCGTTCCACTATGCCCATTTTATGTAGTAACTCATGACAATCAACCAGAAAATCGTAGGCATACTCAGATTCAGCACCCTTGAAGACTGGAGGTTTCAATTTCAAGAACTTACTGAAAAGTTCATGCTGATCACTTGTCATTATAGGCCCTATGGTCAAATGAGGAAACGTGCCTATTTCCAATGAGGCATCCATGCGGGGAGCCTCAGCAGCGACCTGTCGTACTTCCGGAACTTGAGGTGCTGGTGCAGGAAACACCAGAGGTGTCTGGCCTTGATCAGATAATCCGCTAAGATAAGCAAGAACCTGATTAATCATCTCTGGGGTAGGTTGGGGTGGCAATTCCTCATTCTGCACTTGGTTACTTTCCCCTTCCTCACCCTCTCTTACTACTTCCCCAGTCGGTGGAGGAGTCACCGCCCTAGTACTAGATGGGCCAGGTGCTTGTCCTCTTCCTCTAGAGGACGTCCTCCCGCGACCTCTACCACGGCCTCTCGCCACTACTCCTCTTCGAGCTACAGCCCCAGTGGCTGGCTAAGTTGCATCTTGTCTTGCCGGTGTTGGTGTTGGAGCCGCTGTTGCTCTAGTTCTAACCATCTGCGAAATAGAGTGAAGATGGTCAGATACCAATTTGTATCACCTAGATACCAATTGGATCCAAGTAATAGCACGAAAGAAAGAAAGAATGGAATTTTCCTAAAGTCTTATAGCCTCTCAAAGAAAAGTAAAGGCGTCCCCCTACCGTTCCTTAAGACTCTACTAGACTCGTTCTTGTGTGATGAGACCAACGAACCTAATGCTCTGATACCAAGTTTGTCAAGACCCAAAACGAGCCGCGAGTGGCACCCACACTTATCCTACTATGTGAGAGAACCAACCAATCTAAACCCAAACATTTCAAACATAATGAACAAAATACAATGCGGAAGACTTAAAACTCATTAATATAACCAATAAATAACTTCTAAAATTTAATACTCATTATCCCCAAAATCTGGAAGTCATCATCACAAGAACATCTATCCTCAAATTACTAAATCTAAGAGTATCTAATAAGCTAAAATAAGTAAAAAGCTAGTCCATGCCAGAATTTCAAGGCATCAAAACATGAAGAGGAAGATCCAGTCCAAGCTAGAAGCAATAGCTCACCCTGAAATCTGGCTTGATGAAGACTGGCTAGAGTTGCGGTTGAGTTGAAGACGACGGTACGTTTGCTGCACTCCACAATTAACAAAGAAAAACAAATACAAGTAGGGGTCAGTACAAGGCACAAGTACTGACTAGGTATCATCGGCCAACTCAAAATAGAAAATAGTATATATCAGATAATAATATAAAATCAACTAATATTCTTAACAGGCGACATTAACAATTACCATAACCCTTGGTCACAACACCAAGCACATCAAGGAGGACTCAAGCCTCCCCATCATACTCATTTGGGAATTAGTTCTTTACAATGTAGTATATTATCATAATTCAAGATTCGTTATCTTTATTCCTCTTCTGTCGGTACGTGACACTCCGCTCCACTACTACTATCCTGGTTTCGGAACGTAACCCTTCGATCCATATACTATCCTGGTGTCGGAACGTGACACTTGATGCATATACTATCCTGGTATGGGAATGTGACACTTCGATCCATATACTATCCTGGTGCCGGAACGTGACACTCCGATCCATATACTATCCTAGTGCCGGAACGTGACACCCGATCCATATACTATCCTGGTGTCGGAACGTGACACTCCGATCCATATACTATCCTGGTGCCGGAACGTGACACTCTGATCCATATACTATCCTGGTGTCGGAACGTGACACTCCGTTCCATATACTATCCTGGTGCCGAAACGTGACACCCGATCCATATACTATCTTGGTGTCGGAACGTGACACCCGATCCTCTATTCTCATTACTTTAGTTCATCAAGCCTTCTTTTATACCAAGGCATCATCAATCTCATTACTTTAGTTCATCAAGCCTTCTTTTATACCAAGGAATCATCATTAACAAAGTAAATTTAGGATTCAAGATTCAATAGACTCATCATGCTAATTCATCACAATTATATGATCACATCATGTAAGCACACAATTAAGCATATAGAAGACTTTATAATACTACCCAACACATATCATTCGCTATTAAGAGTTTACTACGAATAGCATAAACGATAACCTACCTCCACCGAAGATTCGTGATCAAGCAAGCAAATTCCCCAAAGCTTTGTTTCCCTCTTCGTTCGTCTCTCTCTATCGCTGTTCTTGCTCTTTCTATTTTTCTTATTCAAACCCTTTTTCTTTTACCCTAATTGTCATTTAATTAAGTATAAAAGATGATAAAAATAACCCACTAATTATTTTAAGGTTATCTCCTTGAACCCCCAAGTAATTGAATTATTAACATTAATCCACTAACTTTATAATTATAACCATGAATAGTCCAAAACGCCCCTTAAAACCTTTAATAGAAATCCGACCCAGTCAGGGTTACGCAACCTGTGATGGTCCGTCATGATTGTGACGGTCTGTCCTGCAGGTCCGTCACAAAGTTCAGAGAGTTAATTTTGTGGAAAGGTTTGTGACGGTCCGTCGTGCCTGCGACGGTCCGTCCTGCCATTCCATCACGAAGTTCAGAGAGTCAATTTCAGTACCCAATTTTCAGAATTCTACGTGTTTTGGAATAAGACCCCCTCGACGGTCCGTCGTGCCCATGACGGTCCGTCGTGGGATCCGTCGACCAAGACAGTTTTTCCTGAAATAAAATCTGCTGCTCAAAATGACTAAACAGGTCGTTACAAGATCGAATCCAAAGAAAACAGTAATTTTAAATAACTAAAATCCAGTTACAACTATGTAAGAGACTTTTACAATGGGAAATAGAGGGTTAAAGTTGTTGCACATCAAAGAAAAACCCACATAATATTATAACAAAATCAAGATGCTAAAAAAACAAATCTACAAAAAGTCATTATATTTAGTCTAGGACTTAAAAATAAAGGACAATACTAAATTGACAAATCAAGCTAAACTCAATCTACAAAAGAAGCAAGTAGCATATCTACGAGCAAAGCAAACAACAAATTCCACTAAAAATTAAATGATTTACCTTTCCTAGAGTAGTGACTGAGACAACGACCTTGAATGAGCTATTTGACCACCACAAAAGGAAATCTGAGTTCTAAAACAACAAACCCAGAAACTCTAGTTACAAATACTATTATACTATAAAATTCAATCTCCAAAAACTATCATGTGAACTATGTTTTCGCATATGACCTCATAATCCAAATTTTTTTCTCCCTTTCCCTAATCACTGAAGACACAGGGCTATTTATAGGGAAAGATGGGACGATTTAAGGTGCAAACCGTTCAACAAAATTTTAAATAGAAGAGATTTTGGATATTTTTGAAAATGGGTAAAAAGGATAGCGATTTGATCGATTAGATTGCTAGGGTTATGGGTTTACAGAGTAGTTTGAGGAGTGTACTGGTTTCTCGCGATTGTTGCTGCCCGCGATTTCTATTGCGATGAAGAAAAAAACGGGGTCATTATTCGCAGCACGTAGGGAGGAAGAAGAAGCATAGTGGGGTCGGTCGGGTTTGGGATTGTATTGTTGTGTGTATTCCTGATGAATATAATCTTGGGCTGAAGTTTTGAGGAAGATTGTTGGTTGAAAGTATTTGGAAAATGAGTTGGGTCGGCTGGTAGTGAATATGAAAGGAAAAGGGGCTACTGATTTGATGAGTATGTAGACCAAAAGCTTGGTCTTTTTAGAGGAATGAAATGCCGAATTGAATTTCACTTATAGCCAATCAAAATTAACAATATAGTCGAATTTACTAAATTAGTAAATTTGACTAATGAGTTAAATGGGATGAATTTACTATAACTAATTAATGAACTTTTTAGTCTTAACGAAATAAAATAATTCACTCAATTATAAACTATTAACTTAAAAAATATAAATTATTGAATATTAATTAAGCAAAATCTTTTTGAGATGATTTTCAGATATTCATAAAATGTAGTAAATATATACAAAATTATTAGAGTATATAGATTATCTTTAAAATTACAAAATGACGAAATGACTTTAAATGGCTAGGAAAATATTTTAAATTTTATAAAGCTCATTAGTTCAAATCATTGAAAAATTAAGAAGCTCGATGATTAATTTATATAGTGGAATGCCAAAATTGGGTGTCAAAACCTGTCCTCGTTTGACTTGAATTGATGAAAAAATTCAAGAGAAATGAAATTGACGAATTCAATTTTGATTGACCACATCTTCATCATTAAGAAAGGGATTTGGTAGGACTTTAAGAGTCATGAGCGAACCCCGACAGTTGTTTCATATATACTAAGGCTATACGAGAATTCAAGGCACTTGTAATTCGACACACTCGATTATGAAGGAATTACAAAGCTATGTAGGTATTGAAATATGAAGAGACCAGAATGCTCAAGAATAACATTCGAGAGAGGACGTCAGAATACAACCGAGTTTTCAACATTGAGCCCGCCTACATATCATTAAACCTTAGGAATCATATTGTTTGTAGTTTGAGTCAATCGGTTGAATATAAAATCTATTATGCTATTTAACCTTGGGTTATGGAAGAGTGACAAGTAAGTCGTGTATGGAAAAGACGCTTGCAAACTCTTAACCACGAACATGGCGCTCTTCACACCCATAATTAAGAACTTACACATACATAATTTCAAAATCTCTTGATGCATTATCACTCAGATTAGAAATTTGCCTTTGGTGAGAGTGGAAAGTTTTCTGGATGCGAAATTAGAACTAATAAATCCAAGGAAATGTCCACATGCCTTTTGATAGGGTGTGGTTTGATTGTGGTGGAAGTCACTCCTCACCTCGCTTCCTAAGAGTTTGATACTCCTCTTTGAACTATGTCACAATTTGCTGCTAAGAAAAGTTCACCATTGTGGTGCAATTTTTGATGTCGTCCGCACTTGTGATTTGATTTGAGTATTCATGATTTTTGATGCTCTCGACAAAGACTGAAATAAAACTTATTAGTGTAAAATATAATTCAAATGGAGAAATAACGTCATTTACCATGTTCACACTTAATTATTCTCCTTGAATATTTGACGTCAACTTCTTTCAGTTTGACGTAAAGCAAATAAAGCATGTATCTCATATGTTCAACATGACTCTTCACTGTACTCTTCTTTTAATATCAAAGTAGTAAAATATATTAATGTAATATGTTGATGTTTCTCTTGATGGTCTGAAAATGATGACCCTCTCGTCATTTGGATACGCAATGGGCCTCTCGACAGTTCAATATGCTATGACCATCTTAGATTATTGAATATGATGGCCTTCTTGATGGTTTGAATATGCAATGACCCTCTTGATAGTTTGAATATGCAATGACCCTCTTGGCGGTTTAAATATCATGGCCTTCTCGGCGGTTTGAATATGAAATGGACCTCTTGGCGGTTTGAATATAATGGTCTTCTCGGCAATTTGAACATGATGGACCTCTCGATAATTTGAACATGATGGACCTCTCGACAAATAAAATATGGCAGTTTGAATATGTAATGACCCTCTCGGTGGCTTGAAAATGCAATGACCCTCTTGGTGGTTTGAACATGAATGACTCTCTTGGCAATCAAAATATGCAATGTCCCTCTTGGAGATTTTAATATGTAATGGACCTTTTGGCGGTTTGAATATGTAATGGCCCTCTTGGCAGTTTGACTATGCTATGGCCCTGTTGGCTATTTGAACATGTAATGTTCCTCTTGACAATTTGAACATGATAGCCCTCTCGACAATTGAATAATGCAATAGCCCTCTTGCCAATTTGAACATGATAGATTTGACTATGAATGTCGTACTCTTTGGTCAAGAAGAGATGTTTCATCGATTTTCAGATATCTGCTGATAGGTACTCCTGAAATAGTTGGTTGATAAATGTATTATATTTGATGATCTTATTTTACCCTGCCTTTACAAAAAATGTTAGTTTTGGGACACTAATCTGTGTTGATTTCTTCCAGTTGCATTGCTCCTTGTCTCGCTATCTTTGGAGGGTTAGTTGATCATAAGAATCGTAGTAGACAAAAGACAATATCATATTTAAATTAAAACACTTGATAGAATGATGTTTTTTTTTATAAAAAAATAGCCTTTAAGAAAGATCTCTGCCAATTAATTGTCACGATATGCACGATAGGAACAAAACCCTTTGTCTCAGATTTTGTCAAGATAGGTATCTTGTTGGCAACTTTAGAACTCCTCAAGAGTATGTAACATTAAGGCTCTTGAAGTTGACTTTGATGTTTTAAGTATGTAACAGTTAGATGTCTTAAAACAAATCTGATGGTAATCACAGAAGTCATGATATCTTGCAAATTTTTGAGATTTTCTCAAAATTATATCCTAATTGCACATTTTGACATGATATTTTACCGTTGTTTGTAGGAAATAACTCTTCTTGTAAAATTTTTGAGAGGATCTCAAAAATTCTGTCCCAGTTTTTATTATAAAGGGAAATGGAAATTTAATTGGGAATATAACCTAACCCTTATGGCGCCTACGTATCACATTGAGGCAGAAAACAGGTCAATCATAGTTTCCTTATTGAGGGTTAACATAAATAAGAAATTTTAATAAGGAAATGTCTGAGACCGACATAGGCCGCCTACGTATCTCATTCTTGAGAATTTAGGTCTAACGTAGTTCAAGTACAAGTAGAATATTCAAAACATAATGCGACAATGATTACAAGCAAATTGGAATTACAAGGAAACAAAGGAAAGAAGTATCAGCCTACAAATGTAGTATCTCTTGACGATATCTTAATTTATAGTTTTTCTCCACACTCTACCGTCAATCTCAGCTAGAGCCAAAGCTCCTTTTGATAGTACTTTGTGGAAAACATACGGTCCCTACTACTTAGGTGAAAATTTTCCTTTGTATTCGTGTTGATGAGGGAAAATGCATTTAAACACCATTGTCCTACCTCAAATTTTCGAACTCTTAATTTCTTGTTAAAAGTGCAAGTCATTCTCTGTTGATACACTTGGCCATGACAAAAGACACTCAATCTTTTCTCATCAATCAATGTTAATTGCTAATATCGATCACTAACCCATCCATCATCACATAATCCAACTTCCTAATAATTGTTAAAGATGGTATCTCAACTTCAGCTCGTATCACCGCTTCTGTTCTATATACAATTAGGTAAGGAGTTGCCCCAGTTGAGGTCCATATTGATGTGGTAATCTAGCAAAGTGTAAGGCAAATTTTCGTGCAAACATTTGTAGTTGTCAATCATCTTCCTCAGTTTCCTCTTGATGTTTTTATTAGCGGCTTCAACAACTTCATTCATTTGAGGACTATATGTCATTGAATTACGGTGGGTAATTTTGAATTGTTCACATATCTCTTTCATCAAGTGACTGTTCAAATTTGCTCCATATCTATGATGATAGAATATGGAACCCAAAAATGACAAATCAAATTGTTGCGAACAAATCATGGCTTCGTAGGAAGCAACATTGACCCACTTCGTGAAATACTCAATGGCGACCAAAATGAACCTATGACCATTGGAGGCAGCAGACTCAATTGGTCCAATAACATCCATGTCACAAGCTGCAAATGGCCAAGGGGAACTCATCGCATTGAGATCGTGGGAGGTACTTCAATCATATCTCCATGTACCTGGCATTTATGTCATCTTTGGACAAATCGACCACAATAATTTTCCATGGTCATCCAAAAGTATCCCGCCCTTAAGATTTTTTTTTGTTATGTAAGCCTATTCATGTGCATCCCACAACTCCGGCATGCACTTGTTCAAGCAATTTTGTGGCTTATGCAGCATCCACAAATCTCAGTATTCCCAGATTGGGAGTCATCCTATAAAGAACCTCCCACTTCAAAAAGTAGTTGTTTTCCATTTTTTGGATTATTTTCTTTTGGTTGCTTGTTGTTTTTTGGGGTATTCTTCAAATTCTAAGTACCTTTTGACATACATATACCATGGATTTCCATCCGATTCCGCTTCCACATGTGAACAATGTGCTGGTTGTTCTTTTAAACATATCTCAAGTAGGTCAATGTAACTCTTTATTGGGTTTTGTATCACGGATGATATGTTTGCAAAGGCACCAACAAAATTGTTCTGTATTCTTGGAGTGTGTCTGAACTTGGTCTTTCTAAATGTTTTGCATAACCTCTGTTCTTGTTGTATGTAAGGTAAGATTTTAGGATTCTTCACGGCCCATTCTCCTTGAACTTGATGAATCAACAAGTTTGAATCCCCATTATCAGTAATTCTTGAACATTTATGTCAAGAGACATTCTCATGTCAAGAGTAGAAGATTCATACTCAGCCATGATATTAGTGCATCGAAATCTAAATTTTGTTGTTGCTGGAAAATGTAGCCTCGATTCAGATATCAACACCACTCCAATTACTATTGATTTAGACTTCATTGCTCTATCAAAGAACATTCTCCACCCAGGATATGATTCTGATATATCTCCCCCTAAAAACATACCCCTTCATCTGGGAAATATTTTTTGTGTGGTTCATATCCTTCAACTACTGGGTTTTCAGCAAGGTGATCGGCCAAGGCTAGACCCCTAATTGCTTTATGATTCAGGTACACAATGTTAAACTCACTCAACAATATTTGCCAATTTGCTAGCTTTACTGTGGGCATTGCTTTCTAAAATATGTATTTGAGCGGGTCCATTCTTAAAATGAGATGTGTTGTATAAGCCGACAGATAATGTATCAATTTTTGAGCAGCTAAGTCGAAGCACAACATGTTCTCCCTACGAGGGTTCAACGAGCCTCATAGGATGTGAACTTCTTGCTCAGATAGTATATGACTATCTCCTTTCTTTCGCTCTCATCATGTTGTTCTAACACACACCCAAATGCGTTTTTAGAGACGCATAAATACAATACCAAAGGAAAGCCTTTATATGGAGTCACTAATATAGGTGGATTTGAAGGTAACTCTTGATGATGGTGTCAAAAGCCTTCTGACATTTTTTGGTCCATTTTTTTGGCACATCTTTTTGTAGGAACTTGAACCTGGGCTTAGATATCACTGTTGATTGAAATATGAATTGAATGATGTAATTCAATCTCCCTAGGAAACCCATTAGTTCCTTCTTAGTATTTAGAGGAGGCAAGTCTTAAATTGCCTTGATCTTTGAAGGATCAGGCTCGATACCTCTTATACTGATTATAAATTCGAGTAACTTCCCTGAAGGTACTCCAAATACACATTTGGCTGAGTTCAATATCAAATCATACCTAAGTAAACTATCAAAGTACTTTTCCAAGTATGTTAGATGATCCAACCTCTAGCAAGATTTTATGATGACATCGTCCATATACAACTCAATTTCTTTGTTTATCATGTCATGTAAAATATTGGTCATAGCATTCATGTAAGTGGCTCCAGCATTCTTGAGGCCGAATGACATCACTCGATAATTGTAGACTCCCCAAGGTTTTATGAATGTTGTTTTTTCGACATCTTCTTCATCAATTAGAATTTGATGGTATCCCGCAAATCAATCCAAAAAAGATTGCAGGTCATGCTTAGCACTATTGTCGATGAGTATTTAAATATTGAACAAGGGGAATTATATTTTGCAATCACTTTGTTGAGATCCTGATAATCCACATATATCTTGATTTTCCATTTTTCTGTGCCACTGGAACAATGTTAGACAATAAAGTGGGATACTTGGTACACTTTGATGACCTTTGATTCGATATGCTTCATGACCTCTTCTTTTATCCTTAAAATTAGATCGGGATTGAACTTTCTATTTTTCTTCTTTATCAGACAATACTCTGAATTGACAGGCATCTTATGGGAAACAATATCAGTGCTTAATTCTGGCATATAATTATAACACCAAGAAAACACATCGAATTATTATATGAGTAACTTGACCGATTCTTCTATTTTTATTTTTCTCAATTTGATACTGACTCAGGTTTCTCTAACCAACTCTTCATCTCCCAAGTTTACTATATCTGTCTCATCTAGGTTGGGCTTTTTAGAATTTTCGAGTTTCTTCAAGTCCTCAATGAGGTGCTCCGACATCATAGTTCCCTATTATATTCTTTACATTCATCTTCATTGACCTTACTAGTTCACCGTTTTCGTGACATGTCATGACATTGGCAAGTTTACATTCAATTTTACTGAAAAAGAGCAACAAAACAACCATGTTATATAGAAAGAGTTTAAATGTATATATTGGAGTGTAATTCATAAAGACAAAATAATCAATTTAAAATAAACGAGGCTTTCACTGGAATTTTAAAAAGGCGTACAAACTTTGGTCATGATTCATTTCAACGTGAGTAATTAACTTTCTAAACATTACGATGAAAAAAGTGACATAAATGGTGATTTCGGGCCTCATCAGAAAAAACACCGATTAGAAAAAACTTCAATCTTGTATATGTCTACCAAGCTATCTGATGGATCATAAGTGGAGTAGCCATCCAATTCTGTAGTATCTCTTCAGGTCCGGCATCTCGGATGGTAGGTGTTGTGGTTCTTTATCAAACAATCTTCCTATCTCTTCCACTAGACCATCAATCTTAGATTCTAAAGCTTTAGCAACAAATGACTAGAAAACTTATTGAATAGGCTTTGGTATATAAGATTCATGCTTCTTCCTTTTTTGTGCTTCAACCAATTCTTCTTCAATTGGGGTATAATCGACGCCAAAGCGGAAATTTTGAAGCGAGATAGGAAAAGATTTGGATATGCCATCCAAATTCTTTCTCTACCTACGTCCAAGTTCAAAACCGTTTCTTAGCATATTCGTGGCTAGATTTTATACACTGGCGGGATTGGTACTTGTGGCGTTGTATCTTCAAAGGCAGAATTCATTATTTCCACCATGTGAAAGTCATTACCTTAATAAGACTCTTCAATATGTGGAATGGAGAAACTAGGGTAATAATGATAACTTCTTTCACCTTGGATGATGATTTCATAATCCTTCCAGATGAACATCAAAAGTTGATGTTGTGTTGATGGGACTTCTCTAACATATCCATGGTCTTCCTAGCAATAAATTTTAACTTGTAGATATACCAATCACCTGGAACTCAGTGACAAATTCTGCAGGCCCCATTTGGATATATAAGTCTACCTCCCTCATAATCTCTTTTTGCACACCATTAAACACTGTTACATTCATGCAATTTTGATAGATTTTCCCAACATCATAAGGTTCGATAACGGGCAAATATTGAGTCCTAAAACATTATCGATCAATACTTGACCTACAAACTTTTCCCTACAGTTGACAACGATATACAAGGTGCGATTGTGCATCACTTCTTTGATTTGTAATTCCTCTTCTAGAAAAGAGTTTTACTGACTCCCAATGACATGACTAACCATAGTGGACAAATTCTTACCACTCGTTCCTGTCGGTACATACAATTCATCAAGTACCTTCACCAGTGCTTTTTGATGGTATTCAAAACTCATTAACAGAGCCCAAATAGAAATTTGAGCAGAAGTTTTCTCCTAATGCTTGACAATGGAATACTCCTTAGGCTGCATTCTTCACCAAAACTCTTCACCCTCACCCTCAACGATTGAACTTTTGTGATTCTCCTTTCTTCGTGTTTCTTGAGCTAACTCTTCTTGAAAATAATATCCTCTAGAAAGGGTAATATCTTTACCTGTAGCCAACTGGACAACAAACTTTTCTTTGGACCGCTCCTTACTTCTTTCCTTTGCCAAAGTGAATGCCTGATGAGGTGCACTTATTACAACAAACTCTGGATGGGCTTTTATTGTCGTTAGTTCACTTTTGGTATAAGTGAGTTGATATTTTTTTCACCACTAGTCACATAAGCAAGCCAATCTTCATCATTTTCTACTCTCCCACATGATTTGGCAATGGATTAAGGTTCACATTGGGGGAAAAGGCTGGAGAGTAATGACTCTGTTATCGATCAAGTCTTGAATCCTATATATTAAATTGATATATTCTTCTGTATCATGTCCTTCCCCTCCGGAATGGTAAACACATCATTGATCCAATCGGAAGAACTTTGTGTGCGATTAATTGTCCTTGTGTCTACTGGTTGGATAAATCTTGTAGCTCACAAATGCTCAAAGAGTTGGGTACGTGTTTCATTCAAAGGATTGAAAACTCAAGGAGTCTGTCTTTTGAGGTTAGGGCGAGGTAAATTATTGTTATTTGGGTTGTTTTTCCAGGACTTTGGTAGGTTGGTACATTGTCTTGGTGATTTAGTGGTGTAATTTGGTAGGTTGGTGGTTGATTTTTGTAGATAGGTGGGGATGATTGATATTTTTGTTGTGCATAAAAGATCGAAAGTGGAGGAGGTGGTTCGTAATGTTTGTTGTGGACAATAAGTTGGAGTTTCAAATGAAAGAACAAGACGCAAAATACCTTTGTGGTCTTGGCCTCGGGCTAAAAGATACATCAGAGACATCCTTTTTCTTTTTCCTAGCGAATCCTGCGACCATGGATTGTGAGGATAATCTGGAAGCCTTCAAAGTAAGCCCAATTCGTTTCATCCTCTATTTCTTCTCCCTTGTTGATCAGCTGAGAAAACTTTTGTCCCTTTATGGGTAACATCCTTTCATAATATTTGGGCTCTTGATCTCAAATAAAAGCAGAGGTTATTTGCTTTCAGTCACAAGAGGTTGTACTTTTGGAGCTTCTTTCCTCCAGCGGCACGCATATTCACGATAGTCCTCCATGTTATTTTGCTTGATTTTTTCGAAATAGTATCCGACATAGACTACCTTGACATTAAACTAGAATCTTTCAAAAAAATCTTTGTCCAGAGCCCCCCATGTAGATCACTGACGGAGTTCTTGAGATTTGAACCATTCTAAATCCTCCCCATTGAATCTTCGACTAAAAAAAACTCATAATTAATTCATCATTTTTCCTAATACCCATGAGTTTGTCACAGTAAGATCGTAAGTAAGACATGGATTGCCAATACTATTGAAGGTTTCAAATTTTTGAATTTTGTAACTGATGTACTCTGGTTTCATGATGCTTTCAATACATTTTGCTTAAGAGTTATGTGTGTATAGATCCTTTTTGTATTAGTTTAAACATGTTTTTTTTTGTTTGTTTTTCTTAAAATATGTCAAATATGGAAACACTAAAGGTAGCTTTATAAAATGTAGAAGATGACCTACAAAGGCCATCGATGGCCCATCGCTCAATTGACGGTCCGTAGATGGTAACCGTCGATGTGCGATTCAGGATAAGGGAGAAGATCAGGGAAATCTTACCAAGTGTGGAGCAACGAGCTCAAACGTCGGTTCGTCGATAGATTGATGGACTGCACTGGTGAACCGTTGATTGGCTCAGAGAATGCTCCAGTACCTGATTTCTCAATATTCTAAGTGTTGAATAACAGAGGTTCATAAATGGACAGTACAGTAGGTCCTTCGATTGATTCAGAGAAGATGTTAAGCCGATGAAGAAAAAATAATTCAAAGTTTGGAACGACGGAGGCAGTTGACGGATCATCGTCCCATCGACAGTTTGTTAGTGGGGTCGTCGATCAATGCCAAATTTTTGGATATACTTTCCTTATTTTATTTCCTTTTTCTTTAAGACAATATGTTCTATAAATAGGGGATTTAAACCTCGTTTTTGGGGCCAAATATTCTAAGTATTGTTTTACTCTTGTTTGGAGATTGGTTTTTGCAAACTTTAGAAATCAATCAATTTTCGAATTTGGTTTGAAGTTTTATCTTGCAATTTCAAGTTGATTTTCTGGATTTGTTCGTATTGTTAAAGTAATTTCATGATTTCTTATTTAAAAACTATTATTTGTGATCTTTCTTACATGGGTAACTAAATCCTCAACTACGGCTGTGACAACCATGGATGATTAACAAAGCAAACCTTGCAAATAAACAATTCTCAAATAAGTTCTTCCTTGTATTGATAATTCATACATTTAGAAGCTTTTTAATAAGTGCACTCCTTAAAACTAGTCTTTTTGCTAATTGTCAGACCAAGGATGTAGTAATAGGAAAAGAATTATCAACACAGATTTAGTGGGATACTATCTAATAGGCTAGTGTCTATTGGTGCGAAGTAATAACAAAGACATACATCGATTATGATGTCTAATATAAGGTAAAGGTAAGGCTTAGTAGCTTATACACACGTAGCCGAACCAAGGTACGGGGTGAAAATCTCTAAATGTCGTACCAAGGATTTAGAGATACAAAACTTACCACTTTACAAGCAAAAACTAGGAAAGAATTGCTATTGCTAGGAATACGGTGTTATGAACCTATGGGGAACAAATATACCCTAGTTAGACTCACAACTTGATAAAAACTCAATCATTATTTTTTCTTGCTTAACTTAGAATTGTTTAAGAAACTTGTTTCACAACCCCCCCCCCCCTATTACTTGTTTTTAGGAAGACCTTGGCTAAATACACATAATTGTACATTGAAGTTAAGTCTAACTTATTTTCCTCATGGGATCGACCCCAACCTATTAGTTGGGTTCTCTACTTGATTATCATCGCTTATACTTTTTTAGGGAGTTCTAATTTGAGCGTACCAAATTTTGACGCCGCTGCCACAGAATCTTGCTTTTAGATTAACTTCTATAATATTATTGAAATTTAGTCACTGATTTCCTGATTTTACTTTCCTTTTTATTTCTATTTGTATTTCTTTTAGGTCTAGCTCTAGTATATAACAAGTAGACAAAGCCGAGGAGAAACACTCATTCTATTCGATTATAAAATTAATCACACATTAAGAAGGATGGAAAATCAACAAATCCCATCCAATAAAGATGATGGGGCAATTCATCAGCCTCCATTACCGATTGGGGCACACAACCAAGTTTTTGCTAATAATCATATTGATAACGCTTTGAGGATGCCGCCTCCAGTACCACGACCTCAAGATTTCTATAGGGCAATGTTAACATCACAGATTATGATGGGCCTCTTGTCCTACCTCCTCTACCCCATGGGCACACATTCGTGGTGACGAGTAGGTTGATGCATATGCTCACCGCAAGGAGCTTTATCGCAAGACTACAATAAGAGGAACCACATTCTCATATAGCCAAACTGAGGTCTATTTTCAAGAGTTGTTTGGGTAGGCGAGACTTGGATATGAATGTTATCGGGCTGTGAGTGTTTCGTCTATCACTGACAGGAGATACCGCGATATGGTTTGGTGAGCTACCCTTCAACTCCAGTTATGCTTAAGATAAGTTGAGAGATGTGTTCTTAGCAAGGTAATATCAGTATCCAAGAATCTCAACCACAAGAATAATGTGAACAACTTTTTGGCACTACCTGGAGAGTCGGTGAGTAGCTCTTGGGACAGATTTACTGCGTTCGTGAGAGGCGTCCAAACCACTGCATTGATGATGAGTCATTGAAATAGTACTTCTACAGATGTCAAGATGATAACAATAAAGCAGTACTCCATCCTATTTCGGGGGGTTCCTATGGAGAGTGAACATATACAGAGATCGCAGAAAAATTAGACAAGATATCTCGCAACAACAAGGCTTGGAGCACTAGTAAGTCAGAAACTAGGAGAAACACCTTTGCAGTATAAGCTAACAACAACCAAACAATAGATGAGATGCGTGAAGAATTGATAGAGATGAGAACTGAGCTAGGTTGGTTTGGAAATATGTGAGCGGAGGTGCAGAGAAGGTGAATGCGGTGAAATATTTAAGTAAACCACCACCGCCAGCAGATGAATAATATTT